>JAQJVL010000070.1:1017712-1713096 GCA_035578905.1 Stictocephala bisonia
CTAGGGAGCATTGTGAATGAGCAATTTCCTCTAACGTTACATTTTTGTAGACAACAAAACTTTTTGTATTTCATATATCTACAGTCCACGGTAGTATTCACGTCTTGGTTTGAAGTGTAGGGTACCATTTAGTCTGATTAACGAACAAAATTATCGTATTTATCCTGTCGTGTAATACAACCTGCATTACTCTCTACACTTTATTAAGTGTAGGGAACCATTCAACATTTTAACAGAACAAAATTATCGTATCAGTACCACATTTGTCATACACATTGGCAACGAAAACACTGATTGATTCATTATTTCAATTTCTTTACTAGCAACTGTCAATCATTTACCAATCATATCAAAACAATTTAATAAAATATTGAACAATAATGGCAACAAAAATAAATAAATTACGACAATATGTCCAATACTGTATTGTAAAATCATGAAAGTCAACATACTAAAACAACCACATTTAGTGCGAGAGTAGTAGACTAAGCCCTTGGTGTTACTTGGTAATGTGTCATGATGAATGCATTTTGAGTGAGAAAATTATTCCTATAGTAGGGTACAATATGATAAATACGTCTCATGACAGCCCTGCAGCGCCTTAACCTAGCACCTACAGCCAATAGAGACACTAATTACTTGTCAAAAGATTACTTTTCGCTCTAGTTTTCCTTTTATTAATAGCTGTATGTTTATTTTTCTTAAATAAATTCATCTTAGCCCAAGGATCGTGTTTTGACTATTTTATTTTTAAATACCTTCGTCTAGTGATCCTTCATTGGTCATTTAACCAACCGGTTTCGCTACTATTGTAGCATCCTCAGGGGGAGTTGAAATTTCTTCATCTTGCGATACGTCTCCAGGTAAAACATAAATAAATACTAAAAACACAGTCAAAGTACATTGTTACACTTAACCTAATTGTTATGTCATTTTCTCCCTCCCTTTTCTGTTCCTTTCCCTACACCTACATCAGCTGTTCCTTGATAACACCACCCTGACCCAAGCTCGAAAACCAAAAATCCACTGTTGCCCAGCATCTCATTGATAAAAACCATTCATTACATTCAATTCAAAAAAACATGGACATTTTGCATTATTGCTGAAATAGACAACTTTTGAACTGCTTAGAAGAATTTGAAATTTACAAATCAACCAAAAATGACCCTAATCTAATGAATGAAAAACTACAGTTCAAATCCCACATCCTGTACAACTGTCTACTAAATAAACCAGATACCCAAGGAACAGCTGATAACAGAAAAGGGAGGGAGAAAGTGACATAACAATTAGGTTAAGTGTAACAATGTACTTTGACTGTGTTTTTAGTATTTATTTATGTTTTATCTGGAGACGTATCGCAAGATGAAGAAATTTCAACTCCCCCTGAGGATGCTACAATAGTAGCGAAACCGGTCGGTTAAATGACCAATGAAGGATTACTAGACGAAGGTATTTAAAAATAAAATAGTTTATTTTTCATCGTCTGATGACTAGCTCGGTTAACCCGGAGGCTCGGTTAACCTGAGATTCTACTGTATATACTTACTTTTAAAACCAACTTTAAAAAAGCTAATATGGTGTTAGCTAACTTAAAATTTTGCTTCAAGAAGACTAATTAAAGAAAGTAAATTTATTAATTTTTCCATGTCTTTTTGTTCTTTTTTTAATTGCCTGCATTAGTAAAATACATCAGCACCACATTAATTCGTTGTTGTAGTATGATGAGAGATAAATATTCAATAAAACACAGGCTCTGGACCACTTCAATGCGGAAAATTCGCAAGATTTCTGCTTCTTGTTGTCAACAAGGGCCGGAGGTCTTGGGATCAATCTTGCCACTGCTGATACGGTTGTGATCTTTGACTCCGACTGGAACCCTCAGAATGACTTACAAGCACAGGCCCGAGCTCACAGGATTGGTCAAAAAAATCAGGTACTCCATTTTACTTGTTTTGTGTTTTTTAACCCACAATTTGCAAAAATGCATATGTTTTTAATTGATTTGAATGAATATTTCCGTTTAATTCCTGTCTAAAGGAGCATATGTAATTTTCACAGATCTAGGTTAGTAAACCTTAATATTAGAGTTGTATGAACTTCAGCATTTTGGTCAAGTCAAATTTGAGTCTTATTAAACATTTCCAGTAATCTAACGAACCTTGCTACCTGAAACCTGTGTTTATTTTGCCATTGTTTTTTAGTATGAACATTTTTTGATCGTTAATATTCTTAAAATTTCATCATTATTATTTAAATGTTATAAACTACTTTACTATCAAACAGTTATTTAATAATTATATTTAATGGACTTAATGCTTGGAAATTGTATTTCATAAAAATGATGATACAGTATTAATATTTATGTACTATTAGACACATTCAGATAGCTTCAGTTTGACTATAAAGAAGAACTGAAGCTTTAGAAGAATTATGAATCTTCATTGTTACAAAAGAACTCCAGGGTTTTGAGATTAAATATTTTTATGTAATACAAAAAATTAATCTAATGTGTTATAAATGTTTTTCAAGGTAATTTAGTCAAGATTTTTTTTAATTTAGTAAATTGTAATGTGGGTTTTTTAACTACTGAGTTATTTTGTGGACATCCTGTATTTTGTATTTTATGTAAATGACATCTTCTTTCCCGTAATTGGTGTTTTGTAGTTATGTATGCCATTTTGTATAGGTAAACATCTATAGGCTTGTAACCAAGAATAGTGTGGAGGAAGACATCATAGAACGGGCCAAGAAAAAAATGGTGCTGGATCACTTAGTTATCCAGCGAATGGACACTACAGGGCGAACTGTCCTGGACAAGAAATCCGGTTCCAACAACAATCCATTTAACAAAGATGAACTATCAGCTATACTGAAGTTTGGTGCTGAGGAACTCTTCAAGGATGAAGAGAACGCTGATGAAGAACCCGCTGTAAGTATTTACAGCTTTAATTAGTGCAAGCAATAGGTGGCTGACCCAGATCTGAATTGAATATAATTTTTTAGATCTGGACCCAAATCTTTGTCTGATATTAAATTTAAAGCTGGGATTGCCAGATTTGATCTAGATCTAACACACAAATACATTTGTGCCCACCTCTATGTGTGGAAAGTCTAAAGAAATATCAAAAATATAAGTTTTGTATACAAAAACAAAAAACAAATGTATTCTAATGTTATAAAGTTATTTTTAAACTCAAACCACCAGTACT
Source organism: Stictocephala bisonia (assembly GCA_035578905.1). Taxonomy (NCBI): domain Eukaryota; kingdom Metazoa; phylum Arthropoda; class Insecta; order Hemiptera; family Membracidae; genus Stictocephala; species Stictocephala bisonia. The sequence goes on from JAQJVL010000070.1 coordinate 1,020,925, forward strand.
GGTGCAGTGCTGTAACACAGCTACTTGGAGACTGTAGGCAGGTTTTATGCTCAGTCCTCTTAATACCATCACTGCATCTACTCAATGGTTGCTCTCTGAGTGGACACTTGTAGAGAAATGTTGGTTGGTATAGTCCAGCCATTCTAAGTTTACCTTTGAGGGGAGCACAACATGGCAACATTGTATATCTTGAGCACTTGGCTCCTTCCTGTCCCACAGCTAATTTATTTCCGGTCTAGATGAATCACAACTAGTGCCTGATAGTTTTTATGAGTTAAAAAAAAAACTAATTGACTTAGTTTTTTGACATTTATAATCAGTAAACACTAAATAGATTTTAATTCCCACTAAAAAAAATAAATTTTTATCATCCTACATTATTCCCAATTGTGAGTGGATGTAAAATTTAGGGGAGGGCTGTTGCGGTCTGGATGCGACGTTGCCTATGTCAATTTTCCAGTTTAGTCCCCAAACCTCAAATGTGAAGTTAGAACGGCTGGACTATAGCCAGGATCCAGATGTTTTTTGGGCGAGAAAACTGTGTATCAGGCTTGTCAGTTAGCTGAAAATCAGATCAATACTATGTTGGTCGTATTCCACATAAAGCTGTCCCTTGGTTGTCCTAGCTATTGGGATATTAATAAATTGTGTTATATTGATGTATTATCAGTCCATAACAAAAAAGAATCTCCACAGAAATAATGCCTTAGTTTTCTTGTTTAAAATTCACTTCATAGTTCTCAGTAGCGTTAACCCTCGATGGAAGCATGATTAATGGTGTTGAACTTGTTCCAGTGTGACATAGATGAAATCTTGCGTCGGGCAGAGACAGCAGAAGATGCCCCTACCACAGCTGGTGATGAACTGCTGTCTGCCTTCAAGGTGGCTTCTTTTGTGGCTTTTGAGGAGGACAAGGACACACAGAGTGAACAGGATCAAGAGGATGAGACGAGAGATTGGGTTAGTAATTAAATATATACTTACCTTGAACCACTGACAATAAAAACAAGAAGTGTCTGCTCTTATGGGTCCCAAGATCCCTTTCTCATATTAGATGAAATTAGTTCCTGTTCAGTTTTTACAGTTATAGCAGTGGTTGCACATCTTTTTATTTAATTTTTTATCTCTCTCTATCTCTCAGCAAACGCTGGGAGTGACCAATTGCTGAGCTAATAGTATGCCAAACAGTTGTCCGCCAACTTCAGCAATTGCATTACCTTGGACTGTGTTTGCTTCTATAGTGAATGCTGGAATTTAACATCAATGCAAATGTTTTGCAGTAGATTGTAAGAGGCCTCTCTTGTTTATTAAAAAACTTACCAAAATATTTGTGGAAAGAATAAGGTGTTGTAGTCTGGCTCTTTCCATCTTTAACATCTTTTTTTTTATCTATTAGGAACTATACTGTCTATATATTATACCGGGTGTTCCAAAAGTTTGTTAGTGGCACCCCACTGGTATCTAGTGTGGTAGATGTTTCAGCAGTAACTCGCTACCACACTAGATACCACAAGGAACTAAGGCGGTTTAAAGTTAAGAACTGTTATCCAAACAGAATATAGACATTGAACGCATCTGTTAGCCAAGCGATAACACGAAAAAGTTGGGGAAACCCAGAGTTTTGGAACAATATCATCACTACAAATGCACTAATTTGAATGACAGTAATTGATAAGAAAATGATAAGCTATGTAGTTGTTCTAGAAAACAGAGAAAACCAGATCTAAAGGATAGCTTTCAAGTGCTATTCAGGATAATACCAGCTACGACACGCAAAGTTATACCAAGTAAAACCATTAACAAAATTACAAAACGACATGGCTGCCATTTTTGATCAAGTGAACCATTTGTAGTATTGTATTCTAAAACCAAATCCCTTTAAAATGAGGCGCTACTAGACCTAGGCTTAGATTTAAAATTGTCACAACTTCCTCCATTGTCCCTGGACCTTTTTCAGTCCATTGGCCCCTGTTAATCCAAATGACTGAAAAATGTCATAACGTAGGAAACAATACTAATGACAAAACGCTAAAGTTTCATAGTTCTACATTTACTAATAAAGAAATTCTAAAACTTTTTGGACACCCGGTATGTAGGGTTACTGTTTTTGGTAATTCTCATTCTTTTTTTTTCTATGCCACATTGGATCAAGACAATGTATTTTTTTATTTGTAAATAATACTCTTGTTGTCGCCTTGGTGATTGGTTGGCACGCCAAGCTTGCTGGGGTGTCCCCTAGTAAATAATTGCCACCAACCAAGTTGTTAATAGCAGACGAATTGTGAATGAAGAGTGTATGTTTTTATTAATAAATCAGTTGTTTTTAGTCTGATAATGTTGTCTTTGGCAACAAAAGCCTCATTAATAAAAACAAAAATTATTGGAATATTGAATTTTAAAATTTTTTTCATAAAAAGAGCTTTCAAAAATTAATGTATTTTGTTCTCTTTGATAAACAGCTTTTTTTATTTTTTTTAATAATCATGCTTGTATTAACTGAAATCCAATCAAAGAAATGTTGTGTATACATACATATGAAAGTTGTTGTGTTAGTTAGTTATCAACAAAACTAAAATGTCAAACTTATCCTCAAATGTTTAATTATATTGTTTTTATTCCAGCTGCTTTTAATGTTGTACTAGCAAATGGAAAAATAATCATTTAAATGCATATTTGAAATTTAGTCTATTAATTAACGTTCACTCTATTCAATATGGAGTATCAATTTATTTGTAAGTACAGAATCTGCTCTTGGAATGGTGTAATTAATATATAGGAAAAAAATATTTAAAATATTAATAAAAATATTTAGGAATAAATCAGTGTAAATAAAAATTCTAACCTAAATCTGTGATATGGTAAACTCCCTGTGTTTTTAATGTTTGTTTGCCAAGTAAGTGTTCAATAATATATTTAGGTAATATTTTGATCATTTTAATATTGTACGCCGTAATAATGCATAGTTAGTGATTGGTGATTTTAATATAAATTTAGATTAATGGATTTTTTTAGAAACAAGGTATGTTATTTTTTATATATCCAGATTTTTTTATGTTTGAAAATCAAATATCATTGATTACTTTGTTAACAAATTTATTCTCTAACAAAATATAATATTTGTAATAACGCCCTAAAATTGTTGTAATATTTGTTATATTGGTTTAGTCTCCTAATGTTTTACCTAATTTTATGTTTTTGAGCATATATTTTTATCTGTGGGGGGGCAGAGCACTTAAATGTTATCTCTTCCAAAATATAATCATATAATGCAATGTAAGAGATAAGTACCTATACTTTGATATTGCACTTTCTGCTAGAATTCTATACGTTAGTTTGGTCAAACAACGCTGATTTTATAAGGGTTAATCTTATTCTGCAATTCAAAATAAATAACTATACTGCTAAGTAACTGTAGCATCACACATGAAAACCACGGTACCTATAAAAGAAGACAGTAGGTATCACCATTGATTTTACTATATAAAGAGATACTCCATCCATATGGGAGAGTTGTGGCGAGGCCCCAAAACTGTTTTGAGGCCCCACGCTGCGCTGCGCATAGCCCTATTTCCTCTCTCTCTCTCTCTCTCGCACGCTCTTCCGTCTCTCTCTCACTTCCCTCCTCTTAACCCAATCTCCCATTCTCCAGACAGCCGCCCCGCCCTCTCCTTCCTCAGGTCCCACACACAAACAACGTCCTGCTTAGATAGTTGTTTACGTTCTTCCATATGGCCAACGTTTATCCGGGTTCGCTGTTTTTATATTTGCTTGCATCTCTTTCGAATAGAATACTGTGTTGATACAGTGAAATTCAGTGTGACATTCATATTGAATAAAGAAATATTTATAACTGAATAAATTCAAACACCATATTGATTTATATGATTAACACACCGTGTATTTGTAAATAGACACACTTGAATAGACCGCTAACTTATCGGCAATGCTGGCGATAATTACTGCTGATTTAAGTAAACATTTTCATATTATATAGCCCATCTGAAAAATCTTTTTTTATTGCATTTTAACCATCGATTAGGTGATTAAATCGACTGTTGTACTCAATCATTAGTTTTTTCATATGTGGTAATTGATTAAAAAATAAATTGTTTTCAAATCCAATCAATGACTCTCCTTTCAATTATGAAATTAATCTGCAAATATTCCAGGAATATATAGCCTATAGTGAAATATTAAAAAATGTGACATTATTTATTTCTTTGACAAAATAAATATTGAAATAGGCCTATGATATTTATATAGAATAATACTGGGCAAAATATAAAACCCAAATGAGATTCAAATTGCATGATAGGGTTAGAACAAATCATAACAAAACCACTAATTTACTTCTATACAAGATAAAAATAGCTTTCATCTTATGGCCTGATTCAGACAATCTGTGTATAGACATTTAATTTAAAATAGCATTATTTTTAATTTTATTATATACATATGTTTTATTATTACTGTCTCTAACATTAACATATTATTTGGTTCCAAGTAATTGCATGATTGTTTGTAAAATATTTCATTGTTTGGTGAATGGTCAGTTTTTATTTTTTTCGGAATCATGAAGAGTTGTGACTCTATTATTACTTCTTGAGAAAAACAATCTCAATGTCAATTGCAATTGGTTAGGAAATATTATCGCGATAGAATATAACTAGACTTATGATTATTTAGATTCAATTTTCATTATTTTAATCAGGTTGTGAAATTATTGTAAATTTTTTTTATGTCCCCCTTTAAAAAATACCAATTTATAACATTGATTGAATCAGACCATTGTAAAACGTATGTTTAAAGCGAATATAATTAAAGTTAACACATCTGTTTTTCATACTATTATTTTACTAGATGTGAAAGTATGGATAAACTGCAATTTATTTATATTTTCAATTTCTCTGGAAAAGACACTCTGGAATTACACTGGTAACACTTCACAAGTAGCGTGACCAGCAATAACACAAGAAATAACTAATTTTTAAGTAACCACAGTCTAAATAATAACAAAATTAACTATAGCCGCACTCTGTGGTGTTTTTAATTATAACAATTCGAATATGACTTATTTACACAACTGAGAATGAACAGAACAAACAATGCCAAGAACTAACAAAACTATATAAACAAATAACTATTACAAATAAACAATATTATAGTTAAAAAATAAAACGTAAATTTGGGGTTTGCGCATATTTATAATAGTATGGTTTCAAATTGAAACAATTATATATATCGTATTAATGATAATCATACACTTTCAAATTAGATAAATTAATCCTAAGTAGAAGAACAGAGACCTAACCAAACACTTCAACTCTAGAACTGTGGGGAGTAATTTCTAGGCTATACATGTTTAAAAATTATTGTAATTTAATAGTAACATTTAAATGAATGGCAAACATACTTATATTAAACATCTGCGGTTAAAAAGATGACTAAAAGTCAAACAACTTATATTATTTACACTTATTTAGCTACACATTAGATTAATTAGGATATAGTATTACGGTGATAACTTAAATCACTAATGAGAGTTAGGAGAGGGTCCAATAACAAAACGTGCGAGCTGTACTTAAAACGTTACAGGAAAAACAAAGGATATGCGATGATTGTTAGTCTAGTACCGTACACCAAAATAATAAATATTAATAAAAATATTTCCATTTTATTGTTTGTTTTTTTTATCCAACTCAAGCCCAAAATCAATTCAGATATTGTCTCACTTTAGTTGTTACAGAAAAATGAAATCCTGATTTTGTCATCTTGGAAACATTACCTATAGACTAAAATAGGTTTACTTTACCTTCCGTCAAACAGTTCACAGCGTGTGATGGTGATAACAACTACATGTTTCGCCATGAATACGGACGGCATCTTCAGGAAGATGCAAATAAAACAATAATACAAAGAAAACAAATAAGTCCAAGTGGGACGCGTCACAAATTAATTAAAACTTAACAAACACACTTCACACACGAGGAAAACAACGAATATTAAAACTTTCGGTAGGCCTACCACACACATTTCACTGTCCACGGCGTGACCCGGAAGCAGATTTTAATATTGTGGTATTTATGACAAATAGTTCAATTTACTTTTAAACAAAAAGGAATATTCATTTATAGTTAAAAATACAACAATAATTAGGCTATACAATGCAATATTGACAAGAAGCTTTAATTACTTGATAAAAAATTAATAATGATTTCAATAATACAAAGGGTTAATTCTAGTATTAAATGTGAACTATATGACAGATGATAAGTTAATGAATAATTAAATTGTTATAAATGATTTCTGATACTTCTAATAACGCATCCTCAGATGACTTTCCTTTGATAAAACCGAATTGACGTGGATTAAGAAAATTTAATTTAGATAAATAACTATGGAGTCTTTTAATATTTGTTTTTTTCAAAACCCTTAGAGAATACAGATAACACGCTGATAGTTATTATGTTATCTAGTTTATAGAGTTATTGTCCTTCAAAATAGGTACCACTGAACTTAACTTCAGGCTCTCAGGAAAAATGCCTTTGATAAAACTACTGTTTATTAAGTGAACTAAAACTGGTGCAATCTCATCATTTATATTTTTCAGTAAATGTACATTAATTTGGTCAGAGCCAGTTAATATTTTATTTTTTAAAAGCTTAACAATACTCTTAATTTCATAATAAGTTGATAAGGAGTTATAAGGAATGAATAATGATAGTAAGTACGTAAAGGTGGAAGGGTATTGGAATGTACAACGTCTGGACGGCTAGACTGGATTGTGATAAGGTGATTGTTTATCTTGTCAATGACGAAGGCTCACGCATAACTTCGCCGTTTGGCAATTCAATTAGCTCAACTATTTTCTTTGAAAACCCACTTGTCAAGTTATTTATTACCTTCCACTGCTCAGATACATCACCTTTACAGTTTTCTAATAATGTTGAATAATAATTGTTTTTTTGTAAAATTGATCACATTATTTAATTCATTAGTACATTTTGCAAAATAATTTTGAAAAACTGTCATATGGTCTTTTCGTAGAAATTTTATATAATTTTTTACGTCTCAAATTTATATAAAATGTTTTGTATGTGCTTATTTAAAATGTTGGTGTTATTCCAGGGACTTAACAACTTAGCCTTTAACAATTTAGAACTACCACCATTTTTCTTGCTACTTCTAAATATACAATTACTTAAAATATCAATAAACTTACAATACGTAGTATTTACATCATTTTAGATAATGCATAATGTTTTAACTAAACATCTGTAAAACACTGTTATTTACATTGATAAAATAACAAAAAAAATGTCCCCTAACATTTTTCATATTCACAAACCCTTAAGGCCTAAATAAAAGATCGCGATTTCTTTCCGTGCAAGACATGACATAGCACAGCAAGGAATAATATCCCACTTTGACCCACTATCAAGGCCAATCGCCGACAGTAGACAGGTGCAGTGGCGACAGTCCAGACGAGCGTCTTAAAAGAAACAAGAGAGAATGGGAGGGAGTGATTAGTTTCCTTTACTGCTCCCAGGTTGTGCAACCGAACAGTCGAAACTGGAGGCAATTTCGACCTCTTTAACTTGATTGACGACAGGTTGCAGCACGGTTGCTCCCATATTCCGTGCCTCAAAATTTAACATTGGATGGAACTAACTATCTTCTATGTATAGTAAAATCAATGGTATCACGCTCATCTCCCATGACGTCACATATGCTAAATGGCAATAATGAACACAAAAATACTACTGTATTCTAATTCCCGTAGTTACAATTCCAGCTGATAAGTGATAAATAACTTGTGTACTATTTAGCTGAACGCTTCTTTGCAATTGGTAGATTTAGTTACCAGTATTTAATAGAATAAACAGATCAGCTGATTTCGCCCATGTGACGTCACAGTCTACTGCGCAGTCTCGTCGTGCTATACGGGAGTCTAGGAGCAGAAATCAGAATTTTTCACAGGGTTGAGACCAGTGCCAATAGATTTCTCGTGGTCGAAAACCCCAACAAAAATTTTAAAATCCGTGGAGCCAAAAAAGTTTGTTCGAATGAGGCTTGTTTTAAATAATAATAAGATATTCCTTTTCACGTTCATTTTTTACTGTCGTTACTTCAATGAATTTTATATTTTTCTTGGCTAAAATAAATCTGGGATTCCTAATTAGGTTTTTATTAAATTTATAAAAATATATAATGATTTTTAAAGTAATTAAGTAAGTTACATCATCATATATTAAAGATTATTTCCCAGGCAAATTACATTTTTCCATATTTTATATACTGTATACAGGGTGTTACAAAAAAAGTGACCTAGCTGTTAGTTTTCGGATTCTGTACCTTATTAAGTTTAAAAGATGAAGAATAACTTTTTTTACAAACTCCTTTCTGTTTTGTGTCTATATGTAACATTAACAAACAGAAAAATAGCCATTGATTGATATTTAGCCATTATTTTTTTATATTGTGGCTATTTAAAATGTTAAAAATTTTTTTACAAAATAATTTTTAAAAACTTTAATAGCCAACATTTGGAATGGCTATAAATAACTCAATGTATATTTGTTTGCTATTTAGCAATGTTAATATAAAGAAAAGTGCAACATTTCAAGTCAGTCGGTCATACTGCTCTTGAGTTTGGACTAAAAGAAGTAAAATTCGAAGAAGAAAAGGAACTTCTATTTTTTGCTCAAATTAGTTATAAAATTCTTGGTACATGAATGGTACAAACTCTTTGTTTTAATTTTAAAAGATATCTAATAATGTTTATGTATTACCATCGATTTTATACATACACATAAATTTTTCATCCAGTGTTAAATGTTGTGACTATAATTTATTAGATGTTTTGTGGTCCATTGTGGAGCGCTAGTGTAGTCCCGTGTAAATGTAATACAGTTTAAACCAGCTGTTGTAGTACACCTCACTAACTAACAGGCACAAATATTCCTATTCGACTAGATATCTTATAATATATGATTTATAGTAATATGCTATGTAAATTATTACTGCCACTTATGGGATTAAAACTATTGCTATCATTCATATTCCTAAACAATATCAGGAAAACAACTCTGGTTAGATTTATTTAAGTTACAAAATAATGTGCATTTTAGGGTATTTGGCCGGTGTGGTGGGTCAGTGGTTAAGGGTTCAGACTGCTTAGTCCAAGGTTTGAACCCAACTGAGCTAACAGTCAGTATTTCACTTGTTGGATAAAATTTGCGCACATGCCTGTTGGCCCATTTGAAATGGCAAATGAAGTGTTTTCTCTCTAAAAATAAAATGGACCTTTTCTGTTAATTCACTACCACTACTTTTTCCGTTACTTCACCACCACTACTTTTTTTATCACAGTTACGGTTAGGTCAGGTTAGGTGGCTACTAAAGTTGATCACAAACTGGTAAATCCAATGATTGACTTACCGCCAATTGCGCTCTCTGTAAGTTCTTCGAAAGCGATAGATGAGCCAGTGATATCGGATAAGGAATACCACAGTGGATGTAAAAATGATTGGGGAACAGTTTTTAGAGCAATCGAATATTTATCAAGCAGTAGTGAGTTAACGGAAACAAAAAAAAGTAGTAGTAGTGAATTAACGGAAAAGATCCAAAAAAACATACGGAGGACAAGAAGGTGGGTCGCCCAGAGCTTGGCTTGCCACTGATACAGTCCTCCAACAGTAAGGACTCTCCTGAACACTCTCAGGCTGGTAGTACACGTCTGAGGCTACACGGGAGAGTACAGGTTAAACATAATTAATGTGTGAAGTTGGTAAACATGAACTAAAAGCTCACCAATGAGTAGCCCATCTGCAATAGTGTCCTCTAGAGATGAGAAATTTAATTATGTTTAAAGGATTTAATATAATATAAAATGGTTTGTTAATGTTGTTGGTTTTTTTCAGGAGGAAATCATACCTGAAAATTACCGCCAGAAAATAGAGGAAGAAGAAAAGGCAAAGGAAATGGAAGACTTGTATTTGCCTCCACGGAGTCGAAAAACATTGCAGCAAATTAATCAGTCTGAAAGTGACGGTAATTGTAGTTCAATCTTTGTGTATTTCATATAAATTATTAATTAATACTGTACTATAAAATATGAACAATGTAATAGGAGAGACAAGGCGTCAGCAAACACCTGAGGAGACAAGTCTACTTACACAATACACAAGAAAAAGAATTCAGACACAACTCATAACACAAATGTTCAGTACCACCCGCATCTTCTTAAGAGTAGGAGAAAAGTGGCAAGAATCATACTGTTTTCTATAAATTTTCAATTAATTATTAATATTATTAGTTAAATTTCACTGATGATTATTCAAGTATTAGAACAGAATTGTTGTTACTTTTTCTTGCAAAGTCAAAATCACTAAATACTTCTAATATTATTTCATCCATCAACAAGGAAGAACAAAATAATTCCATATCAGTGTTTCTTTTAAATATTTTGGAGTTATTTTTTTAATTTTGTTTACCGTTCTTGTTTGGCTTCATTGAGAGAGAAAGTTTTTTATGGAAATAAGGACGTAATCAGCTGTGGAAATAAGGAAAATTTGAAAGCTGTTAATGTATTTGTTTGAGATTCACTAGGAAAATTTCTAGGTGAAGGTGGTAGAAGAGGGAAAAAAAGGAAAAAGTCAGATTCTGAATCTTATAGCGGTGAAGAAGGCAGTGATGAAGAACGGCCAACGAAAAAGAGAGGTAGACCACAAAAAATCAACAAGGAGGTTATTAAAGGCTTTTCTGAAGCTGAGGTTAGTAGTAATTTTATCTTGTTGTATTTTAGTTGTTTCCTCACTTAGTTTATTTTGTTCATTTTATCTTGGATATATAACAGTATGCTTCGCCAAATGTTTGTTGCTTTTTCTTTTTAATAATTTGCTTGAGTAAAACCAAATGGTTATTTTACATTAAACATATGGTTATGCTTACCTGAGGGGCTTTTGCCCACATCTAAGCTGGATCTCTGAACCGTATCAACCAATTTTAATCATTGGTTGATTAAACCAAGTAATTCTCTTTTCTTTTATGAGAACGCAACCATGAAGTACTTTAATATCATTTTAATCTTAAACAAACAAATTTACAATTCTTAAAATGTAAAATTATAGTGTTGATTTAATATTTACAGTATATTGAGTTTAAATTATTAATTTTTAGGTACGGAGGTTTGTGAAGAGTTACAAAAAGTTTCCAGCTCCAATGAAGCGACTAGATGCAATTGCATGTGACGCCGAGCTGCAGGAAAAACCGCTTGCAGAACTGAGACGGCTGGGTGAAATGCTGCGAGAGCGCTGCCAAGCTGAGCAACAAGCGCATAAAGAAAATGATAATGAAGATAGTAATTTGTCTGGTGGGTATGTTTGTCTCACACAGTAAATGGATATCTATAGCATCGTGATTAATTTAGTAATTGTTAATTTTGCTACAACACCGTTTTAAAATAAGTGTTATATTGTACCATTTTGTTTTATGAAGCAGAAATTTTATTTATCTGCTTTTCAATCTTTTATTAACAGTGAGATTCTTCTTCACAGCTGGAAATGTTTTAATGTTCAGTCTTGTGAGCATGTTTCAGTAAATTCTATGACTAATTATCATTTTAAAATATCTACCATTATTTTAACAAAATTTATGTATGGATTTTGTAACACTGAAAATGGTACTAAGTTTCAGCCTGGTATACATCTGGTACAGAAAATGTAGATAGTTCTTTTTCTCCTGTTAAAACACTTACATTTGATTTATTTAAATACCTGGAGAACTATAATCAGTAATTTCAGGACTATAACAAAAAATTAATTATTTTGATAAGAATTCTGTCAAATGCATATTGTGTTCTAATCATCTTTTTCAATCACAATTATTAAATTATTTGTGTATTTTTATCCCTTTTAGGTCCTGTTAAGAGACGAGGTAGAGGTCCTTCCATAAAATTTGGAGGTGTGTCAATAAATCCTAAAACCCTGCTCGCAATAGAGAAGGAATTAGAACCTTTGGATACAGAACTGCCCTCAGACCCAGAAGAACGAGCGAAATGGACTTTCACTACAACGTCAGTATTTTTCAATAGTAATTTATCAATAAATAAAATAGAATTCGATTAATTTTTTATGATCGAATAACAGTCATTGTAAGTTAGTTGGTTCGGAACATTTTTTTATTTGGTGATTAACCCTCCCAGCGTCAGTAGTCCACCCCTTAATGTCCAGCCTTTGTTTAGCTACTTTGAAGTGTTTTATAGAAAGATGTACAGTAAACACAAAAATAAGTAATGCCTTAAAGTATTATAGATTAATGTATACTAGATAAAATAAGTTATATTACAAAAATATTTTTGTTTACATATCTTGAATATTGTTGATGTTTTACGTGATTGTATTGTAAAGAATAAAAATCTCCAAGTTTTTCAAAGTTTACACCATGTTAGTAAGAGTTATTTCACCATATATAAAAACCCAAGATAGCAGTTTTGTTGCAAATTTTACACATAAAAAGAAAATATATACATTATTAGGTTTATTACTACACTGAAGGCACTCTATAAAAAATGAACTATGTAGGCTACATGCTGCTTTTGTAGTCCTGTTCACATCCTTTCCCCATCAATACTAGTAAGCATTTTGGGTGTGATAGACTTGGCGCTGATTCTAGGTACATGATAAAACTCTGTAGAATGTCTGTATATGATTATTTTCAAATTGGTTTAGATATATTTAAATGAAGTTTATTTAGTTTCTTTGTCATTATTATTGATGTAAATGCTGTATTTAATGTTTCTATTAATTTTATCTGTGATTTGCTCAAAATGGCATGTGAGCAAGAACGTGTTAGGCAACTGTTATTATTCCACTCAAGCTGAAAAAATGTTACCAATTCCCAGCCAGAAATAGAAGGTGCTGTTTATGCAAAAAGGACAGTAAAATTAAATATAGTCGTTATGACTGTCCTAAATTCTTTTTGTTTAAGCTATGCTCAAATGGTCTGCATTGAATGCAATGCTACAAATCAATGGGTAACTTGCTTCACACAGATTTAATAGTCTAGTGTTTAATTTAATAATCCTCAAACAGGAATATCACTTTTTTACTTTCATATTTATATATATAAAACTACACAAATTTCACTAATGTTTAGTTAACTTGTTTATACATTGCAAGATTTAAAATTGTTATTTTACAATGCCTCGCAGCTCTTTATCTGGAACTACCAACTTACAAAGATACCTTTTTAAAAATTTAAATTTCTGAGTGTAAATAAATACAAAAAAACCATCATGGTCTGTGGGTGCAGATGGACCGTGCACCACTATGCCACAGATCAGTACTACTATTAAGTTGCACTGAAAAAATTACCAGCAGCAGCTGAATTCAAAATGATAATCCTTAGCGGTGTAGCTGGACACAGTACAACGCCTTTCTGATTCAACACCTTAGGTGTCTTGCATTAATAAGCCATGACGTAATGTTGAGTCAAACTGCTCTTAAGGATTGAACTAAAATATACAAAGGCTTATTAGAAGTGTTCTAGTAAAGAATATATATTTTATAAATAGTTAATTGTCGAACTCAAATTTACATTCTTCCCTGTTTAGTTGTTGTTTATATTAGATTTAATGACTCATAAATATTTCTTATTACTTATGGTTAATGCCATTTACATTTAATTGTTTTCTGTTTGTAAATTTTCAACATAATATAATCCTGTGTTCAATTATAATATCTGTCAAACTTTCGTCAATCAAAAAATGTTAATGATACCAAATTAATTAATGAAAAAGTGACTGTTGTTTGTTAAATTATACACAGGCATTAATTCCATATGTTCCCTGTATCACCTTACAGAACCAAAGCAGCCAATTACGATGTAGATTGGGGCGAAGCTGAAGACAGTGCTCTCCTGCGTGGAGTCTACCAATACGGTATGGGCTCGTGGGAAGCAATCAAGATGGATCCATCACTTGGTATTAGCGAGAAAATACTGGCCAACGATGACAAGAAGCCACAGGCCAAACATCTTGATATGAGAGCTCAATATTTGTTAAAGATACTGCGAAAACGGAGCTTGGGTCCTGATGCCAAGAAACAGGTAGTCGAACCTTAAATTTATATTGAAGTGGAAGAAAAAGTAAAACAATAGAATTTATTTATTTATCCGTATGAACATTGTTTATGTTGAGTTTAATTATTTTTCTATGTTTGTTTTTATTTTTAAAAGTTGTTATCAGAAAATAACAACATCCTGCAAGAAACCATTTAACATATTTTTGGAGTGGGGGTAAGTTGTTGTTCAATGTTACATTTGATGAATCCATAAACAGATGAGAACAAACTATGGTAGTTTTTATTGAATTCTGAACCGATTTTGATTATTGCTACAGGAAGTTTAGAATTTAGCTCTATTTACTCAACAATTAACCCTTCACACGCGGCAAACGAATATATACCCAGCCTCTACTTTGCCTCAAACGCGGTAAACAAACATATCCGAAATGAAATATTTCTATCGATAGTGTAAATGATAGTTCATGAAACTTCCGCTAGAGTGCAGCATCAACTTATACATGTCTTTATCCAACTCCCTCAGCCTATTAAAAACATAAATCTTCTATGAATGAAAAGGGGCGTAGCAGCCAATTAGAGCGTGCATGGGTGCGGCTCCGTCTCCTGCCTTTGCACACGCGTAAAACGAAAATACCCTCCTTCTGTCGCTCCACCTAAGCACATTGTTTTCAACTCTTATAGTTATTTTTCTCTGTTTTCTAGTTTTCAATTATTTCGTTGTAGTTATTATTGTATCATAAATGAAAGATAATGTTAAAAGTTTCAACTAAAATGTTGAAAATTTATTATATATGTACTTTTCATTATATATGTACATCTACAATAAAATAGCGTTAAGTTATAATTTTAACTTTAACTATACATTTTTTTATGTTCCTTTATGTTTCTAAAACTTCAAAAAAAATTAATTTCAAATTTTATTAAAATTATTTTTTGTACATAATTTCGTGTTACTTTAAAATAGGGTATAGTAATTTCGGCGTGTGAAGGGTTAATAAAATACTCATACTTACTGTAGTGGCCATTTGTACCCTAGATGGTAGTTAGACTCACCCACACATTGCCTCCAGCCTGCTCTATCCTGTGCTTGGTCTTCATCTCTTCTCAAGTCCCGTTGCATCTGGTCTTTCATCTTAGTTTCGGCCTACCTAGTGGCCTTCTCCCTTCTGGGTTATTCCTTAGAATCTTTTTAGTTTTAGTTTCTTCCCCTCTTCTTAAGACATGACCAGCCCACCTAAGTCGTCTGCTTTTTGCTTCAGCTATTATATCTGGATCTTTGTAGAGATTTCTTATTTCATGATTATGTTTAATTCTCCAATTCCCATTTTCAAAACTTGGACCATATATTTTTCTTAGGACTTAATTCTCAAAATATATCAATCGTTTTGCTAAACAACAACTGATTTGTTAATCAAATGAGTATTTTATACTCCAATGAGTATAAAATACTCAGGAGTATGATTTTAGAAACCAATAGATATTTTCCAATCACTGGTCGTCCTGTGATAGTTCGCTTTTCCTCTTTTTAAACACTGGAAGGGAGTGAGCGTAGTCACATTTTCCTAGATTCCTTTTCCAGCCTAGCTTAGAATCACTGAACTGACTTGTCTGATGCCTAAAGTACACACAAAGTTAAAGCAGTTTGACATTGTGTGTCATCACAGAGAAAAAGATAGAGATGTAACTTTCTTATGGCCGTAGCAAATGTCTCGGTAGACATTGTAAGTACATTACAAGTGATGTACATCTTTATACGTCTGTATTAATAATTACTGCGTTAATCCTTAAGGATTTGTTGGTAATAAAGGAGGGACTGTCAAAGTGCTGGCCCTGACATCGCTTGGCAAAGTGGAGAAATAACTACTTTACACACATTTAGCATACTATTGGATACAACCTCTGTTTCCTTATTCTCTGTGGTGTTATTCAATTGGTAATTTAGAAATTATATATTATTCATTTTGTTTTATTAGCCTCCAGAACTGTTATATTATAGAAATAATACTGGTTAAATTACCTTTTTTCCTGTCAACAGTTGCTCTATTGGTCAAGTTGGTGTCTATCGCCGGCCGGCAAATGTGTTATTTTAATATGTTTAAATGTTTTTAGTGTTTTAATGTAAAAGTGACGTTTTTGAAAAGCCTAATGATAAAGCTTTATGCTTCAAAATGTACATAGCAGATTGTGTTTGAAGAA
This sequence comes from Stictocephala bisonia, assembly GCA_035578905.1. Lineage (NCBI taxonomy): Eukaryota > Metazoa > Arthropoda > Insecta > Hemiptera > Membracidae > Stictocephala > Stictocephala bisonia. The sequence goes on from JAQJVL010000070.1 coordinate 1,037,205, forward strand.
CTGTTGACAGGAAAAAAGGTAATTTAACCATTATTATTTCTACTATTATATATTCTAGACATTGTAAAATTAAGTTTGGAGACCCTGAGGGATTTTTCCTTCTGCCTTTATTGGGTTTAGTGGTAAGGAGTTTTCTATCAAACTGTTCCTATAATAATTTTTCACTCTAAACACTTGAATACTTGAATAAACACTAACTACTTGAATTTAAAAATATCCTCAGTGACCCTAGATGGTGTTGAACTGCTCTTTTCCTTAGAGTCAGGAATATAAAATCATTTTTAACAAACAGAGTTGATAGTAAAAAATATTGATAAAACTGTGTTCTATTTAAAACCAGTCAAAGTAAAACAATCTCAGAACTAAAGTATTAATTAAATGTGATAGTTTGTTTGTGTGTGTGTTTTTTTTTATTATTATTATTAACAATAGACCATTCTAACATACACCTTGACGTTTCTTCCTACCCACCAGACATACTTATTAGTTGCCCAAGTACCTATCCAACAAACATTTTGAAATTTGGTTGGGTAGACATCTACCTAAGATAAGAAATGAGTAAGATTCTATAAGTATTCAATAATTTCTAATTCACTTAGTAGATCAAAAATTGTATATCTATTTTATAATATCCATGTCATATATGTACTTAAAGAATAATGCATTTTGCATAATATTCTTTCATATATTTCGTATTGCCTGTTTGTATACAGTTCAACCAAAAGATTTATATAAATTGCAAAATAAAAAACTAGGTGTTATGTTACATTTATGAAAAATATGTATGTATCAGCAAGACAGTATTTAAAGACTTTAATTTATTTTAATTGGTGTTTAAAGAATGGTCTTGTGACAGAAGAAAGAGCCAGTGGCCCCGAAATATCTCCCATTTTTAGTAAATTTTTTTAATCTGATATATCCTCTAACCTTCATGTAAAGCGCTTTCGGTAAAGCGGAGATTATTGCCTACTTCAGAAACTTAGTCGTATGAACTGTAAGATAAAAATTCTAAATTAGGTCATTTAGATTTGTTTTCTTGTACCAATTTCCTCTTAATTATACTGTCTCCCTGCAAATAAGGAAACCTTTTTCACTTGTTTCATTGTGATTTTATGTAATTTTTCTAGGTAAAAAGAAAGCCTAGAGGCACTGTGGTGAAAGTTGAGCAACCAATGAAAAAGCCTGTGTCCAAAGAAATAATTGAAGATGACAGTTCTGGAGGTGAAGAAAAGCCAACGTTACCGGCGGTGAGCAACTCAAATGCGGTTACTGAAAACAGCCATACAAAAGAAACTCCGCCAAAAGTTAAAACAGAAGAACCCGAAGTAGACAAGCATAAACCCGAAAAGAAGAAAAAAGACACTGCGACCAAAAAGAGAAAAAAGAAAGAAAATGCTGGACCTATGCATTTTACAGCTAATAGTGAACCGAGAGCTTTGGATGTTTTAGGAGATCTGGAACCCTTTATATTCAACAAGGTATGTTACTGTAGTATGAAAATTTAATATTAGTGTATATGTTTTAGATTTACATTTGAATATTTTTCTTTAGACCGACAATTTCCAAAAATCCCTAAAATTTAGGGTTTTTCCCCAAATTTTTTTTTAAATTTTTGTTGCTTTTTACTAAAAAAATCCTTGTATAAAAAAATTGAATGGTTGTAAAATTTTTTTAACCCCCAAACCCTCCCAAAATTTCTTTTCCCAAATTTTAAAAAGGGTTTTGGGGTGCCCAAATATTTGCCCCAAAAAATTGGGACACCCCCCGTTCGAAATTTGTACAAAAAGGGTCTTAATTCTTAAAAAATTTTTCATCCTGAAAAGGCAGGGGTAAAAAAAAAAAAAAAAAAAAAGCCCCCCTAAAAAAGTAAAGTTTTTTTTGGCCATAAAATAACAGGGGAGGGGAATTTTAAAAGGGAACAAACATTTTTTTAAAAATTTTTAAATAATGATTTTCTAAAAAAATAAAAACAGCTTTTGGGAAAATTTAAAACAAAAAAAGGGGCTTTTGGGAAATTTAGGAGGGGGTTTTATTTTTTAAAAAAATGGGGAAAGGCCTTGGCCCAATTTGAAAATCTCGGACCCCTATGATCAGGGTTGCCCAAAGGAGGGGAAATGGGGCTGGTAAAAAAACGGAGGCCCCCCCCAGGAATCACTTTTTAAATTTTTTAAAAAAAAAAATTTTTGATTAAAAAAAAAGGGGGGTTTCCCCTGAAGAAACCGGCTGGTCAAAAAAAAAACACTAGGGAAAAAAACACATAAAACCGGGGGAAGTGGCCCCGCAAACATAAATGAACCCTTTGGGGGAAACCTTGGGAGGGGGCATTTTCTGGCAGGGGGGCTTGGGGCAAACTGGGGAAAAAAGGAACGAGATTTTTTAATTTTTTTTTGGGGGTGCAAAGGAGGGAAAATTTTCCTTCGAAAAACAATTAAAAAAACCCCCCTTCTGCCCATTAATGTCTTGCCAAGGGGGATCTTTGCAAATTTTTAAAAATTAAATTTCCCATGTCTCAAAAAGAAAAATTTTTTTTTTTTTTTAAAAATTTTTATTACAATTTTTTCTTAATATACTTTTTAATTTATTAAAATGCCCAAATTAACCCAGCAAAAAATTAAAAATTTTTAAAAAAATTTTACTTTTAGAAAACTTTTTTTTAAAAATTAGAGACCAGGTAAATATTTTTTCAAAACTAAAAAATAAGAAAGTTTTAAAACCAAAATTTTTTTTTTTTTTCGTTGCCGGGAATTAGTTTAAAAAAATTTTTTTTTTTTTTTTTCAGCCCAAATAATTCGTCAAAAATTTTGGTTTAAATTTTCTGTTTAAAGGGAGAATTTCTAAAAAATTTCCCATCTTAATGTTTTTTTAATGTAAAATGTAAATAAAACATAAAATCAGGGATTTTTTTGCTTTTTTAATTAAAAAAAACAAAATACAATCATAGAATGGGGAAAAATTTTTGACCCCCCCAAAACCAGCTAGGCCGGTTTTTTATTTTTTCCTTTTTTTTATTGAAACAAAAAAAAAAATTTTCTTTTTATTAGCAATTTACAGTTTAAAAATTTTTTCATCCAGTTTTAAATTTTTTTTAATTTTTAATTTGGAAAAAAAAAATTTTTTTAAAATGAAAATGGATTAATAAAAAAATTTAAAAAATTTAAATATTTTTTTAAAGTAGGAGATTTTTAAATATAAATTTTTTAGAAAACTTTAATGTTGGAATAAATACTTTTTAAAGGGGCCATTGATGGCTCAAATTTTTTTGGCCCCATTTTTAATCAAGGAACCCAACTCGGGGACGCAACCCAATCAAAAAAACTTCCATTGATCACTTTACCCAAAAAAGTACCCCGGGGAAAATAAAAAAAGTGGTTGATGCTTTGGTGAAAAAAAAACATTTTGGCAAAAACTATCATTTCGCTTACAAAGGAAAGGGTCCTTTTTTAATGGGGGGTTGGGGGGGGGCGCAAACCTGAGTTCCTTCCCCCCCTTTTTTTCACTATCGAACTGAAAAGGGTGAGGCATAAAAAAAAACTGTTAAAAAAAAAAAAATCCGAAAATGAAAAACTAAAAAAAAAAAACCCCTTTTTATAAAAATTAAAGGGTTTATAAACCCAAGTTTTATCTTCGTCAGCTTTTGACTTTTTCTTTAAAAATACTACAAGACAATTTTTTATAAATGAAAAAAAGTAAAAAACAAAAATTTTTTCCCGAAAAACCTTTTAAAAAAAATTTAAAACCTTGGATGAATATTATTTTTTTTCTAAAAAAAATTTAAAGAAAAAATCCACGTTTTTTAAAAACTCCCAAAAAACCATCCGAAAAATGGGAATTTTGGGGGCCCCCTTTTCTGAATTTTAGGAAAAAATTTTAAATTTTTGAAATAAAACAATTAAAAGCCCTTTTTTTTTAAAAACAAAATTTTTGGGGTAAATGCCCTTGGGTAACCCCAAAGGGCCCTTGGGAATTTTTTAAAAAAATGAAGAAAAACAGGACAAGCAAAAAAAAACTGCCCAATTAAATTTTGGGGTTTAAAAAACCTTAATGGTGTTTTTAATACTGATCCTCATAAGTTTTACCAAATTTTAAATTTTAAAAAAATTTTTTTTCCTCAATTTTTGTGAAAAAAAATTTAAATTTTAAATAAAAAAGTTCCAAATATTTTCCACCCTTTTTAAAGGGAAATTAAATAAAAATTGTTTTTTTTTAAAAAAAAAAGGGGGAGAAAAAATCAATTTTTTTTTGTTTCCCAATTTTTACCTAATAAATTTGGGAGTTATAAATTCATTGAAAAATAACACCATCTCCGGAATAAAAGGTTTGAGGGGCAGCTATGTTTTAAAAGTTTTTAAAAAACGGGTTTTAAAATAAAATTTAATTTACTGTAAACAAAAAGGGTTTAACCTTAAAAAGGGGGTTTTTCCCCTACGGGCTTTTTTTCCCCATCAAATTAAAGTTGGCAGTGGTGATACCAGGTTCAAGAATGAATCTAGTTTCCCTTGCAATAGCTTACAGAACCCTTTTTTTTTTTCTTTTGCCCTTTTTTTTTTTTTTTTTTTGCTTTTTTTTTCCCTTTTAAAAATCTTTTGGGGGAAAGAAAAATTTTTTTTTTAAATTTTAAAAAGGGTTAAAAAATTTATTAAAAATTTTTTTTCCTTTAAAAAAAATTTTTAAAAACAAATTTTTTTTTAAAAAGAAATTTAAAAAATTTGGATTTAGGGCCGGGTTTTGGGGAATAAAAACATGGCCCTTTTTAAAATTTTTTTTTGGTATCCTTAATTTTTCTAGAATTGAATGGGAAGGGTTAAGAGGTCCCTTGTTTTAAGGGGGTAAAAAAGAAAAGGGGCTTTACATGGGGGGTCAAAAAATTTTTAAAAAAGCTTTTTTAAAAAAGGTAATTCGGGGGGTTTGCCAAAAATTTTTTCCCAAATTTTTTGTTTAAAAGTTAAAACTATTTTGTTTAAGTAATTTCCATTTAAAAATAAGGGCCCAATTAAGTACGGGTTTTTGGGGTTTCTTTTTGGGGAATATAATTTTAAAAATAAATTAAAGGGATTTTAAAAGAAGTTTTTTTTTTTAAAGAATTTTTGTGGGGGGAAACCACCCCAATGTTTATTTGCACTTTTTTTTGGAAAAAAGGGGAAAAAACATGGTTGAAAAAAATTTAAAATTTAAATGGTTGCCAAAAAAAACATTTTTAATAACTAAAAAACCCCAAAAAAAAAAAAAAGGAATTTTAATTTTTTTTGGGGCCCCCCTCTTTTTTTTTGTATTTTTTTTTTTTTTTTTTGGGCCTTTTTTTTTTTCTTTTTTTTTTTTTAATTTTTTTTTTTTTTTTGTTTTTTTTTTTTTTTTTTTGTTTTTTTTTTTTTTTTTTTTTTTTTTTTTTTTTTTTATTTTTTTTTTTGGTTTTTTTTTTTTTTTTTTTTTTTGGTTTTTTTTTTTTTTTTTTGGTTTTTTGTTTTTTTTTTTTTTTTGGTTTTTTTTTTTTTGGAATTTTTTTTTTTTTTTGGTTTTTTTTTAGTTTTTTTTTTTTTGTTTTTTGGTTTTTTTTTTTTTGGTTTTTTTTTTTTTTTTTGTTTTTTTTTTTTTTTTTGTTTTTTTTTTTTTATTTTTTTTTTTGGTTTTGGGTTTTTTTGTTTTTTTTGGGTTTTTTTTTTTTTTTTTTTTTTTTTTGGTTTTTTTTTTTTTGGGGTTTTTTTAGGTTTTTTTTTTTTTGGTTTTTTTTTTAGGGGTTTTTTTTTTGATTTTTTTTGTTTTTTTTTTTTTTTTTGTTTTTTTTTTTTTTTGGTTTTTTTTTTTTTTTTTTTGTTTTGTTTTTTGGGTTTTTTTTGTGCTCTACAAATTTTTAAAACCATTAAAACCCACTTGTAAAATTTTTTTAAAGTTTTAAAGATTTTTTTTATGAAAAAAAGGGAAAATTTTTCATTTTTAACCCGCCCAAAATTTTTTACACAAAATCTTAAAAAATTTTAAGCCTTTTTTTAAAATCCCAAAAAACCTAACAATACTTTTTCCCCAAAAAACTTTTTTAAATTTTATTAAACCAAGAATTTTTTTAATAAATTCCGGGAATTTATATAAAAAAAACCCAAAAAAGAAAGAAAATTTTTTTTAAAAAATAAATTAAAAAACCCCTTGGGGTTATTTAGCCCTGGATGAGGTTGTTTTTTTTGGGGGGAAAAAAATTTACAAAAGATAAATGGCCATGGGAAAAAAATATTTCGGGGAAAGGGATCATATTAAAAAAAAAAATTTTTTAAAAAAAAAAAACTGAAGTTTAAATGATTAAAAATAAAAAAATACATAAATAAAATAATAAAAAATAAAAAAATAATTGAAATGGCATTATAGAAAATTGTTTAAAAAAAAAATTAAAAAACCCCAATTTTTTTTTTTTAAAAATTTAAAGTAAAAAATTTTTTTTTTAATAAAGTTAAGCCCTTTTTTTTCCCGGAAGTAAGGGCCCCGCAAATGATTGTTGAAGAAAAAAATTTTTCTTGGTAAATTTTTTTTTAAAGTTTCCCACCCCTTTCCGGGGATTTTTATAGCCAATTAGCCAATCTTTTTCAAGCATTTTGGGGGGTTATGTAATAAAAAACTGAAAACAGTTAGTTTTTCCCTTTCCCCCAAAATCAGGGTAAATTAAAAATTTAAAATCGGGTTTTTTAATTTTTCATTAAAAAACTTTTTCCTAAAAATAGGGGAAAAATTTTTCTACTGGTTTCTTGGGGGAAATTGGCGGCAAAAAATTTTTTAAACAACTTTTTTTCAAACTTGTTTTTTTTTTCGAAATTTTACGGGGGAAAGGGGAAGGGCCTTTTATAAGCACGGCCAAAAGCTTCCGGGAAAAAAAAAAAAATCACGCGGGTGTCCCCGCGCCCAACGCCCAAAAAAAAAACAAAAACCCCCGCCTCCCCAAAACCCCCCAACTGGTCTTATATAAAAAAAAAAATTAGGGCCATATGCAAAATTTTTTAACCCCCCTTTTTGCTTTTCTTTTTTTTTTAAATTTTAAACATATAACTAGAAATTCATGACAACTTTTAAAAATTCCCAAAAAGGAGAGGGGGTTTTTTTGCCAAAGTCGGGGGTTTTTTCCCTTTTTTCCCCGGGCTACCCAATGATAGAAAGGAAAAATAAATAAAAAAAACCCAAAAATTAAAAGCAAAAAAAATTTTTTAAAGGGAAACGGGGAAGTAAAATTATTAGAAAAGATAAAAAAAAAACCCTTTTTATTGAAAAAAAAAACCCCCCATATAGGGGGAATTTAAAAAATCAAAAACCAGAAAATTTTTTTGGGCAAAAACCCAAGGAAAGAGATCAAAAAAAAATTTTTTAAAAGCAAAAAAAATTCTCAACAAACAAAAAAAGTGCCATCCCCACCAGTTTTAAAACACAATAAACAAAAAAAATATTTTTTTGGGGTTCAAATACACACTACCCGTAGCAAGTAGCATTCCTCTTTTTTTAAAAAAATGTGACTGAAATTTGGGAAAAAGGGTTTTTAAATTTCCCCCCCAATTTTTGGTGGGACAAAAAAAAACCCAAAAGGGATTTTAAAATCTCAAAAACAAGACCCAAAACCCGTTTCCCCAAAGGGGGCCCTAACTGGAAAATGGGACGCTTATTTGGGAAATTTTAAATTGTTAAAAAATTAAAAAATAGAAAACTTCGACCACCACTACTGTGCATGAGACCCTAAAAGGGGTCCCCAATGCTGTAAATTTTTTTTTAAATGTTTTCCATTTTCTACTTGAATTCCAGAAACTAAAAAAAATTTTTCAGTTCCCTTTATTTATTTTTTAAAAATTTTGTTTAAAACAAAATTTAAAATATGGTCTTTGGAAAAAAATTTTATGAAGGCCCCACGGGGGCACGGGGACCCTTAAAAATTTTTAAGGGGAAAAATCGAGCGGCCTTTTTTTCCAAATATGACCCATCAAGGGGCAAAAATTAACGATGGGCCCCATAACTATACAAAAAAAATTAAAATAACTTTCTTAAAGGGAAAAGGGGGGGAATCATAAAAATTTGGAAGCTAACAAAAACCCCCCCTCCTCGAAAAAAGTAACAGCAATGATTGGGGCACCCTTTTGGGTGGCTTTTTAACGGGAAAATACAAAAATTGCCCAAAGTCCTAAAAATTTGGGCCCTTCAGGCAGTTTTGTTTCCCAAAAATTTTTGGGTTCCTCCCAAAACCTCACAAATTTCCTTTGGGATTTAAAATTTACCAAGGGGGTCCCTTTATGTCCGTATTTTTCTTCAAAAAAAAAAGTTTTTTAAATCTACAGAATTTTTTAAAACCTCACTGATCCCTTAAAAGATTTAAAAAAAAACCAACAAATTAAAACCGGTGGGGGAAAGGGGAAATGAAACCTTTTAAACAAATGACCAACAAGATTTTAAAAAACATTTTCCCCCCATGGAAGAAAAAGGGGGCCCGGTTATAGAAGAGTGTGTTAAAATCTTTTCCCCAAGTCCTACCCTTTTCCCAAAAAATTTTTTGAAATTTAAAAAGAACTGAAGCCCGGGTGTCGAAAAAAAAATTCAAGATTTTGGTGTTTCTTCATGATGAAAAAAAAAGTATTCCCTAAATTCAATAGTCAGCTCCCCCCAAAAAAAAACCACAAAAAAATCCAAAAAATTTCCAATAATAAAAATTTTCAAAAAAGGGGAAAAAAAGGGCAAAGACGGGGAATTTTCCCCCCGACCATAAAACAACCAAATCAAAAATTGTGTTTGCTGACAGCCAAAAACCCCGGGAAAAAAAAAAACCACCCTCCCCCGAAAAAAATTTACAAAAAACAAAACTTTTAATGGAAAAGTTCAGTACCTCCCCAGGAGCCCCATAGAACTTTTTTTAAAAAAAAAAAAAATTGGAAGAAGGGGGCAAATAAACAAAAAAGTAACAAACAAAAATTTTTGTTTTAATAGCGGGGCCCAAATAACATCGAAGCAATGTAAGGGAAAAAACCAAAATCCCCCAAAACGATTCCTGAAGCAAATCTCGACAAAAGTAAAAAAAAAAGCTTACAAATTTTTTTTTTATTGGGGGCCCCAAAAAAAAACCAAAATACAAAAGGGGAAACCTTTCCCCTCAAAAACCAGTAAATAAAAGCAATTCAAAAAGGGTTAATCATTCTCTTCAAGGGCAAAAGAGAAAAAGGGATTGCCCAATAGTCAAACATCCGAATCTAAAAAAAGGGGGAAAAAACCAATTAAAATCCCCAAGGGGGTTTTTTTTCCAACCTTTAAACAAAAACAGGGCAAACTTTTGAATCCAAAAATATGGAAATGCCTTGAAAAAACAAACCCAAAAAAATTAATAAAATTCCCGGAAAAAAATCTATAAAGGTTTAAAAATTAAGGTTTTAAAAGCAAACATAAAGGAAAACAAAATTGGAAAAAATTTAAAGAAAGTTTAACAGGGGAAATTTGGGCCCATTGCTTTTCCCTCCCAATTCACCAAGGGATAAAAAAAGGAGTCCCGGATTCCCCAAAATTTTTTTAAACCCACAAGGGGGGGACAACCTCTGCCTTCTGAGGTTTGAAACAATCACCCTTCCCATACCAAAAAATACCAAATGGGCCCCCTTTTTTCACCGGGTTTAAACAAACCCCCAAAAAAAATTTGCAAAAAAAACCCACAAGTCCCAAAAAGCGCATTTTTTTTGAAACAAAACAAAATAAATTTTAAGAAAAAAAAAAAACTAAACAACGGGGGTTTTACAAAAACCCCAAATGGGTTGTGTCAGGGTTTAAATACCCTCCCCCCTAAACTTTTTTGCAAGCAACCGGGAAATTTCCAACCCCATTAAAAAATTTGAACCCAATAACAAAAATTATATACAACGAGGATCCCAAAAAATTTTGGCTAAAAAAAAAGGGGGTTTGCCCTATAAAGGGATTTTGGTAAAACCCCCCTTTAAAAAAAGGAAAATTTTTCAAAAACCCACCAAACATTTTTTTTTTTTATCAAAAAAAAAAAAAACTGTTGGGGGAAACCCCCACCAAATGAGAAACCCGGGTTTTCCCCCGGGAACCCCTTACTACAAAAAAAAAAAAATTAACAAAAAATAAACCCAAAACTCATGTCAATCTCCCCCCAAATTAAAAAAAAAACCAAAGGGGAAAGCAGTCCTTCGGGAAAGGGGCACCTTAAATCTACCCTGCGGGGCCTACCTTTCTTGGGAAGTAGCCCCCCAACATCTTCTTTTCCCGGTAGAAACTTTTTTCCCGGGGCCACTCAGTGGGGGGGGGGGGGGGTTTTAAAAGAAATGGGCCCGATGGCCCCCTTGGTCCCTTCCGGGGGAAAATTTTCCCCTTCCTTAAAACCCCCAATTTAATTTTCCCATTTTTCCCAAAATTAAATCCGGGGCCTGAATAAACCCCTTTTAAAAAACTTGTTTAAGAAAACTTTTTTCTTTCTGACATGAAAAAAAACCCCCAAACCCATTACCCGTTTTACTAACTTTTGGCAAACTAAAGAAAAAAATTTTCCCTTTTTTAAAAAAAAAAAAAATTTATTTTAAAAGCCAATTTCTCAATTTTTTTTGTAGATCAAAACACATTCAAAGAGGGGCATGCATTTTGGGTTGGGCCAGGGGGGGTCCCCCGAAATGCCCCGGGGAAAAAGGGTTTTTTTCAAAAGAACAATTTTTTGAGGGGCTGGGGTATATATGTTGAAAAAAACCTGAAAAATTTGAAAATATTAGGTGTGTTTATCTCCCCACCCGCAATAAAAAAGGATTTTTTTGTCCACCCCCCTTAAAAAAAATTACCTTGCTTTAAAATTTTTTTTTTTCATTTGAGAAAACAGGGGGACCCTGGGATTTTTTTTTGGGGGTTTCCCAAAAACAAAATTTCCTTTTTCAAAAAGGGACGGGGAAAAAAAAACCTGAATTTTTGTAATGTACTAGAGCCCTTTTCAACCTAATTTTTAAAAAATTAAAATAAAGCCACAAGAAAAAACCCCCCACTTCAAATTTCCTTCCCTAGATAATTTTTTTTTAACCAAATTTTTTAAAAAACCATTTCTAGAAATTTGAAAATCCAAACAGGATTATCAGAATCATGATGCTCAAACAATATTTTTTATGAAAAAAACCCAAAAAAAAAAATCAAAGAACCTATAAAAAAACCTACTACTACAAGAAAAAACCCGCTCTTTTTAAAAAAATTAAAAAAACCCAAATTTTTTAAACTTATTAAAAAAATAAAAAGGGGCAAGCCAAAAAAACCCTTTTTCTAAATCATTCAAAAACAATTTGGTAAATAAAATTATAAAAGTTTTTTTTAAAAACTGTAAACTATTTAAACTTTGAAATAGCTTTTCCCTTTTAACTCAGAAAAACCCAAAGGAAACGATCAGAAAATAAAGGTTTGGGTAACTGAGGGAACCCGGGAAATTTCTCAATTAAAAAAAAAAGGCACCCTTCATACTCGCCAAGAAACCCTGATGACCCCCCGTTTTTTCCAATTTAGGGATCTTTTTTTAAGGGGAAAGGGTTTTTTTAAAAAAATTTTTTTTATTCCCAAAAGAAAAAAATTAGTTTAAAAACCCAGTGATTTTCTTTAAAAAATTTTCTAGTAATAAAAGTAAAAGCATCAGGGGAGGGTTTTTTAAAAAAGAGGGGGGAAACAAATTAAGTAAATCAAGTGGCATTGAATTTGATATTGCATGAGCCCGGTGACCCTACGGAGCCCCCAAGATTTTGGCCTCTTTTTTTAATTTTTTTCAAAAACCCAAACATTTTGATCGTTTTACAAGAAAAATCCAAATATGGGCCCTTGGGCCGAAACCACCTTTCAAAACCTGTTCAGTTACCCTTTTGAAATTTTTTCTCAAGATTTTCAGCCGGGTTACTTTTAAAGACAAATTTAAAAGTTTTCCCCCAAACCCTTTAAAAACAAAAAAAAATCCATCGGCGGGGGAAAAAAAATTTCCGTTTTTTGCAAAAAAAAAAGGGCAAAATACCTACCCCTTCCCTTTAACATTTAAATTTTTTAAAAACTTAGTTTTTAAAACCCAAGGAATTTTCCAAAAACATTTTAAAAAAGAACGCTAAAAACAAACCTTTATAAAAGAAAGGCAAAAAAAACATCCCCGGGAGAAATTATAGCCCCATTTGCCTTTTTTTCCCCAACCTTTTAAAAATTTTAATTCAAAAAAAAGTTTTTTACGGGCCAAATTTCAAAGTTTTCCAAAGAAAAAAATAATTTATTTACTTTTTCTCAATAGGGGTTTTTAAAAGGGGAAAAGCACGGGAGTTTTGCAAAAATTTATTTTATAGAAATGAATCTTTAAACCGGGAACAAATAAAATTTAATGCAATGGGGACCCCCTTCCCTGCGACCTGTCAAAGGGGGTTTGACTTTTTTAAAATCATTAAATTTCTTTTAAAAAAAACTGCCCTTAAATTACGGTTTTAAGGGGAAGGTTTTTTTTAATTTATTAACATTTTTTAAAAAATTTAATAGAAAACAAAGATAAAAGCTTCATAAATTTGGTGTAAAGAAAACTTTGCAAGGGTTCCCAAACGGGATTTTCCCCAGGGGCGGCCCCCTGGGCCCCTCTTTTTTTCCCCATTTTTTTAACGACCCCTTTCACTTTAGCTGTTAAAGTTTTAAAAAATTTGGGCCCTTTTTTGGCTGATGCCCACCTTTTCGGGTTTGTTACAAGTAAGGAAAAAGCCCCAATTTTTAATTTACCCCCCATCTGGATAAAATTTTTCCCTTAATAAAAAGGGTTTTTCGATTTTTAAAGGGTTTTTTTAAAAAATTTAAATCCAAAAAAACAAAAAAAATTAACTTTCATTGTAATTAAAAAAATCCCCCTTTTTCTCTGATGGGCCTTATTTTACAAAAACCCCCAAAAAAAATTTTTTTTAAGTCTTGGGGGGTTTTTTTTTTTTTCCCCTTAGGAGTAAAGTTTGGATAGCATTTCACCTGGGGGGACACATTTAAAAAATTTAAATATGAAACATTAAAAAAGGCATTTTAAAGGGTTGCTAACTGCTTTGGGTTCAAATCCCTGGGCCCCTTAAAAAAAACATTTTGCGGGTATTTTTTTGCCTATGTCCCAATCCCTTTTAAATTTATGGCTTTTCTTTTTCTGGGGTAATTTTCTCAAAAAGTTCAAAATTTTATTCAAAAAAAAAAAAAAAACAAAACCCATTAAAACCTGATTATGAAACTTAAAACTAGGAGTTTCATGTAGACCATTTTTTAAATTTTTTAAAAATTTTCCCTTCCCCTTTTCCTTTGTCTATTTTTTTTTTTGGCAGTCCTCTAATTTTTTGTAAAAAAAAACCTTACCCATTTTTCCTTTTCTCATAATCACATCCATCAATATAGTAAAACCAAAATTTCCCAAAAAATTTTTTTAAATTTTTCCTGTTCATAAAAAATTTTCTTTGAAAAAAATGCCTTTTTCAAATTTCCTTCCATTCGTTTATAAAAACAAACTTCCAATAAAAAACCCCTTTTTTTTAACCCTTTAACCAAAAATTTTTAAATTTTTATAATTATTAATTACCCTTTTCCGAGCATTTTTTTAAAAGGGGTACAAAGAAACCTAGATTTCCTGATAAATTTTTACTTTTTTCGAAAAATATTTTTTGAAAGTTTAACCCACTAAACCCCTTGTTTTAAAATTTTAGTTTTAAGCTTTGACCTTTGACAATTTTCCCCTACCTTTATTGATATTTTTTTCTTTAAAAAATGGGTATGTAATTAAATAAATAAATAAATAAAATAAATTTTTTTATTTTATTTTTACATTACTATTAATTAATAAAATTAAATTTTATTCATAAATTACTAAAATTACAAAAAGGTTTTTTTTTCATTTATCAATTGGTAAATAAAATTTAGCATAATTTTTTAAATTTTTTAGGCGGTACATAAAAATTTAAAAAATTTTAATTACCTTTTCGCTAAATAAAATTTTTTTTTTTTAATTTTTAATTTTGAAAAGGGAAAACCTCTAATCGGGCTAAATAAAAAATTTGGCCTTAGACCCCCAAAATTTTTCTTTTTTTTTACATAAAATTTTTTATTTTTAAAATTTAAAGACTTATTAGGGAAGCAAATTTTTTAAAATTTTTTAATTTTTTTTTTAATTAAATAAAACCCTTTTATTTTTTTCTTTTTTAAATTTTTAATTTGGAAAGGGGCCCACCAATATTATTTTTTAAAATGTTTTTTTGAAATTTTTTTTTCTTGTAAAAAAAAAAAGTCTGATCTGAAAAAAAAAAATTGAAAAAAATTTAAAATTTTTTAAATTATTTTTGATATTAATTTTTTTTTCATAACGATAAAACCGGGGAAAGGGAAAGGGGAAAAAAACACGTTTAAAAAATTAGGCCAGGAATATCATGGGGTTTTTTATATTTAAAAGGGAAGGAACCCGCAAAAAAGTGAGTGAGATAATTTAAAGTAAAAAAATTTAAAATTTAGATTTTTATATCATACAGTTTTAAAACCTCGAAATTTATTTGTATTGAAAATTCAAAAGCCGGAGGCCGGGGGTTTTAACGACACAGCGGTGCCGGGGTTTTTAGCACGTTTTTACATGCGGGGGCTTCCTTTTGGGTTTTGAATTTTTAAACTTTTTAAGCTTTATTTTGGCTTAAAAAAATTTCACCTTTTTTTTTCCCCAGCAAAAAAAAACCACTCCCCCAAAAAACAATTTTTTTGATAACTCAAGAAAACTCCTTTGGGGTGTGTTTGGGAAAGACCCAACCCATTTTTTTGGGAAATATTTTTTGCCTCTGTAATGATGGTATAAACAAGTTTGCCCCCTTTAGTTTTGATTCCTTGTCGTGTAACCACAAAGTAATAAAGGGAAACCTTCCCTGCAACACTGGAAATTTTAAATAAATAAATTTTCCAAAGTAAAAAAAACCAAGAGTACTTTCAAAAAAAAAAAAAAAAAAACTTGAAATTTTTTTTAAAACCCTAAAAAATTAGGGATGTTTTTTCAACAACAAACTCCCCGGAAAAAACTAATGAGGCCAATTTAAAAAACTTACAAAAAAGGAAAAAAAATTAAATAAAGCTGGTCTTCAGAAAAAAAAAAACCCTGAAAAAATTTTTTTTTAAGGGGAGTTTTTTTCCCTTTTTTTTTTAATTACAGCCCAAACCAATTTTTAGGTGGAGAAATTTTTAATAAAAAAAATTTTAAAATAGATTTATCTTTGGTTTAGACGAATTAAATTTTATTTTAAATTTTTCCTAATAAAAGGTTTTTTGCCCATATTAAAAATTCATTAAAATTTTTGATGCGAAAAAACCCTTGTTTTCGGGTGAACAGTCAAAGAGATGATAAAGGCCGGTGAAAGAAGGCTTTTAAAGGGCTTTTGGAAAAAACCCAAAACCAACCCTGTTTAACATAAATCAATTTCCCAGAACAACGCGTCGACATCCCTTAAAAAAATGGGCGACCAAAATTTAAAAAATTTTTGGGACAGAAAAAGGGAAAACCAAACAATCAGGAGTGGCGAAGGTATTTTTGGGGTTATGTTGGGTTACAAATATTAACTATATTTGTACTCTGTTTTTTTTTTTTGATAAAATTGCTAAAAAAAAAACCAAATTAGGGAAAAAATTTAAAATTTTTGGGTTCTGTACTGTGAAATTTGAGAGAAATAATTTAAATCTTATGGGAAAAAAAGTTTCCCCAAAACCTAATTTAAAAAAAAAAAAATTTTGGGGCCGTATGAAAAAATTTTTAAAAAAAACTTTGCTTTTGTTTTTAAAGGGTAACAAACAACCCAAACAAGAAATTTTTTTTTTATTTAGTGGGGGTATCCCAACCACAGCGGGGGTTTTTAAAACTGCATTAATTTTTTTCGGGGGAAACTAAACTACACCCCAAAAAATGGCCCAAAAACCAAAAAACAGCTAAATATTTTGAGAAAAAAAAATTTTTAAAACATTGGTTGAGAAATCTATTGCCTATGTAAAAATCAATGTTTATTACGGTTTTTCCAACATCTTAAAAAAAAACCTAACATAAAAAGAATTCCCCCCAAAGGAGATTCAAAAGGTAAACCCAAGATATGATAATGGGGTGATCCCATTTGTGCCCCCAACTGCTAGGCCCCTTTTTTTTTTCGGCGTTTCCCCGCAAGCCTTTTTTTAAAAAAATCAAAAAAAAATCCTAAAAAGGCTTCAAATTTTTTTCCCTTTTTTAAAATAACTGTAAAAATTCAAAATACTCCACCCAAAAACTTAAAAAAAAATTTTTAAAAATTTTAAATTACTGTCAAAAAACTTTAAAAAAAATTGTACAAAAAATTAAAAGTTAAACCCCCTTAGGAGAAACTAAAAGATTTTGAAAATTAAATCCAAGAAACCCCAAAAGGGGCTATTATTTAGTGAAACCTAATAAAAATGTTTTACTTTTTTAGATAAACTACTAGGTTTTTTTTGGGGGGAATTTTTTTTTTTTTTCATAAAACGAGAAAAAGTTTACAGTGTAGACCCATTTTAGGGAATTCAAAAAAGTCCCAAGTAAACATTTCAAAAAAAACACCATTGAAAATAACAAAAAAAAAGTTTTTTTTAGGAAAAAATAGCCATTTTTGTACCCCCATAAACAAATTTTTTATTTTTAATTTTTTTGGGGAAAAAAAAAAAATTTACCCCCCAAAAAAAACGAAAATTTCCCTGTGAAAAATTACATAAAAATTTAAAAATAAGAGAAAGTACATCAGCAAATTTTCCAAAAAAAGACAATTTTCACTAACACGGGAGTAGTATTTCACAGACACAAAATAAACACAATCCACAAATGTTAAAACCCCAAACGGGCCCCTTTTTTCCTTCAGAGGGTTTATCACATCCCAAGAAAATGAAAAAAAGTTGGTACCAATCGTTGCAAAAATTTTTTCGGGATATATACATTTCAATTTTAAATAATTTTTCTATGAAATTTTTTAATAAACGAAAGGAAAATGTAAAACCCAACAAAACTTCCGTTTTAAAAGGGTTTTTCCCCCCCGGGGGGGAGGCGGGGGCGGCAAAAGGCCCATTTTTGGGGTCAAAGTGGACTAAAGGGGAAGGACCACATTTTTTATTTTAGGGTTACTTTAAAAACCCCCACGAAAGAGAGAGAGAGAAAAAGGGTTTTTCTACTATTTCGGGTAGGTGGCTGTGGTGGGGGGGTTTTTTTTTTAAGTGGTGGGGCCCAACATCAATAGAGAAAAAACTCTCCCTCATCTTCTTTCGGGGGTTTAAAAAACGTACCGAACCCCAAGTATGGGGCCCCTTTTCCCTTAAAGTCCTTTAAAGAAAAAACCATCGCCCTTTTTTCCCGCCGTTTCCCGGCCCCCCGCCGGGCAAAACTAGGGGAAGTTTGTTTTTTTTAAACATTTTCCTACGTTTTAAAAATTGAAATAAAAAAATTATTAAAAATCTAAAAAGGTATATATCAAAAAATTCCCTGCGTCGTTTTGGTTTCCCAAACCTTTGGGTCATGCTTGCATGAAAAAAAACCAGGTTTTATTGTTTTTTTAAAAATGCAAAAAAGCAAAAATTTTGGTGCCCCAACCTTTAAACGATTCTTTTGGCCCATTGTGGGGAGCACAAATTAACCCTAAAATTATCACGTTTCCGGGGTTTAACGGGATTTTTAAAAAAATTAAACAAATCAGACAGGGATTCCTTGAATAAATAATTAAATGGAGGTGAAAATTTGGGATGGTTCTGTGCTCACCCCCTCTTAATACTGACATAGCTTTGGCCCCATTGGTTTTCCCATCGACTAGACACACTAAGAATTCGGGGGTGCCCCAATTTTTTGTATAGTGCAAGGTTTCCCGGTGTTTTTGAAAGGGAAGAAATAGCTGAAAACAGAGTTTTTCACAAAGCTGAATATCAGACAAAAACAACGGGGGCCCAAAATTCCAAGTAAAGCTTATTTTTCCCGTAGTTCCCCCCTGGCTTTTGGTCAAATTTAATAAATGGTCCCTATGAGCGAAGCCCAAATTCAGTTTAAGTAAAAAAGGGCCCAACACTCGTTCAATTTTACACTAAATCCCTCTTTATTCGCCCTTTATCTAACAATCTGCGCCCTTACAAACTTTTTTAAATTAATAAATCAATTTTAAATATATGGGATGAAAAAAAAACCTTTTAAATACTGGAAAAAAGTTGAAATTTTTTTTTTTTTTTTTTTTTTTTTTTTTTTTTTTTCGGGTGTGATCCCAATAGAATTATTTTTGGGGCATTTTTTGGGTTAAAATGTGCCAAAATTTTTCTGTGGACTTTTTTAAAAAAAAAGGAAGAGGCTTATAAAGTCCAAAATTTGGGAGTTTTTTAACAGAATCAAAAATATCTTTTTTTCAATATTTTTTAAAAAAATATGCAAGGGTGCCACAAAAAAATAATAACTAGGTACAAATTTTTTTAGAAAAAGGGAACTAAAAATTTGAAAATTTCGGGAAAAAGTTCTTCATAAAACCCAATGGCCCCAAAAGGGGGTTTTTGGTAAAATTCATCCATGGAAAAAGTTTGGGGTTGTCTAGTATAATGCCCTTTTATTTTTGTTCTTTATGCAAAACATTTTTGTTTCTTGCTGAGGTTTTGAGGTAAAAGGGTTTGAGGATTTTTTTTTACCGGCAAAAAAGTTTTTTGGTTTTGGGAAAACCCGGGGAAATTTTGGTTTGGGGCGGGAAAGGGGTTTTAAAAGTTTTTTTGAAATGCCTTGTACTATATTTTGTGTAAACATTTCCCCCCACACATTTTTGCTCCACTGTTTTTTTTTTTGTGTGCAAAACCTCATAAATGTCCCCCAAATGAAGGGGTCAAGAAAACGGAATTTTTTGAAATGCCCTCGGCAGTTTTCCATAAGTTGGGGTTTAAAGTATAAATTCTTTTTTGCTCTCTTTCTGTAAAAGTAATTTTTTTGCCCCAGGGTTAAAGCTTGGAAGTACCATTCCATCAATTTTATCCGTACTTTTTTTTGGGGGTTTTTCCCCCCAAATGCATGGTAAAATTCTTTTTTTTTGCTTTTTTTTGGGGCCCCCAAAATTTGCCTCTTTTCTTCGTAAAAAAAAATATCCCCATTTTTCCCAATTTCCTGCAAATATGTCAATATGGGCGGGTCCAGGTGAAGCTACGTCAATGTAATCCCCAAAAAAGCATACATCCTTCCACCCCCAAAACTTCAGGTAAAGCGGGTTTCCTTTTTTCTTCTCCAAAACCCTACTTTTTCTTTGTTTTTGGGGCTTTTTAAAAACGAGGTCATTTTTCATGGCATTTTTTTTATACTAGTTTTTGAAAAGCAAAAAAAAGGACACTCACTTAAAAGCAGTTAAAGGGTTTTCTTCCCCAAAAACCCCAAGGGGGTGGTACCGCCGGTGAACTTTAAAGGGGTTTACACCCTATCTCCTAAAAAATCTGGTAGGTCATTTGTAGAAAGTATAAAAAAGAGCAGGGCCCAAAACTAAAACCTTGGGGCACCCCCTTTTTTTTTAATTCCCAGAGGGTTGAAACCAGTTTTTATAGTATTCCTTGCCCCTTGGTAAGGAGCTCCTACAACCAAAAAAAACCAATTTTTGGCCTGAACAAATAGTTTGAGGGGGCCTTTTTGGGGCTGCTAAATTTTATCCCAAAGGGGAAAAAGTAACTTGGTGAGGAAAAGGTTTTTTCTTAAACCCACCCCAAAAGACTTGCAAAAAGCCCACATAATCCCCTGCCACTATTCTGCCAGCTTCGTGGGGTTTTACGGGTTTTCCACAAGCAGACTTATTAAGGTTTATTTTTTGGGTGGTTTTTTTTTTTTTTGCCTTAACCCCAGTTGGGTTGGGAAATTAAGCTCTTTTCCCCAGGGCATGGTCCAAAAATCTTTTGAGTGCTATCTTTTTTTCTAACGGGTTTGGAGAGGGTTTTTGAGATGCCCTGGGTCTGTAACTCCCAAGGTTTTTCTCCCCTTTTTTTTTCTCATTTTAGTTCAGTCTCTAGGGTTTTTGCATTTTTTTTTTCTTAAGGAACTATTTAGAGAAAAACTTTTTTTTTTTTTTTTTAAATTTTTTTTGAGAAAAAATTTTTTCCTTTTTCCCTCTCAAAATTTCTTAATGAGGTCACATTTTATAGTTTTTTTCCCCTTTTTTCTCAAGCTACTTTTTTCAGGGAAAGGAAATTTTTCCCCTGGGGGAAAGGGTTTTGATTTTGAAATTGAAAAGGTTTCTGAAAGGCCGGTTTTCTAAACTTGCCCGTTAGTTTGGGGTTTTCTTTCCCAGTTCAGGTTCATTTATTGATTTTCTTAAACTGGCTCATTTAGCTGCTGCTTTTTAAAAAGGTTGTTTCTCATTTTAAAAGGGGTTTTTTCCCAGGGGGAGCGGCCCAATGTTTTAAAAATTTATCTGGGTCAAACCCCTTCCCGGGTTTGATAATCTTTAATTTTTGGATTTTTAGACCACAATTAAAATTTGTTGGTTTTTGTTAAGTTCTGGAGCTGTCCCCAAAGAAACCCTGGTTTTTTTTTTTCAACTTGGGTTTTTGAATTTTTTAAAAAGGCCCCTTTTTTTTAAAACTTCCAAAAGCTGAAAAAAATAAAAATAAATTTCCACTCCAAATTCGGAAAAAAAAAAAATTATTACTTCCCCCTTCTAAAATTGGGGGTTTATTTGTATCCAAAGTTTGTCCGAAGTTGTCCCCAAAATTTAATTTAGGGCCCTTTCCCAGTGAAGTCATTCCCCGGGAAATTGAAAAAAAATTTTTCCCCCCTGGCGTGCCTGGTTAACCCTGAAAATCCCTCGGGGGGTTGTTGACCCCTCCAGTCCAACAATAAGTTAAAGTGCCACTGTTTAAAATTAAAATACACACAAACCCCCAAAAAGCCCCCTTTTAAAAAAAAAATAACACTTTTTTTTTTTGGAAAAAATGTTTAGGGCCAGAGGAAAAAAAAAAGTTTTGGGAAACACAATGTTTTTTGAATTACCTAAAAAATAAGTCCCCACGGGAAATGCAAATAAAAATTTTAAAATAGAAAAAAAAAAAAAAGGAAAAAATATACAAACCCCCCCCCCCCAACCCCCACCCAGGCCCCCCAAAATTTCCCCCCCCAAACCCATAAAATTTTTGTTATCCTTTTTTCCCCATGGAACTTTAAACCCAAAACCCCGTACTTTTACAGAGGCCCCGGGGTTTACCTGGGCATAAACCGGGGCCCAAAATTTATGGGCGGCGTTTTTTGCTGTGGCCCCCCCTTTAAAAAAACAAACTCACAAAAACCCTTTTTCAACCCAACCCCGCCCTTTTTACCTTCTTTTTTTTTTTTTAAAAAGCCGGTGCCCTACCCATTTCGAGTGGGGGGTCAATAATTGGGGGTGGTTTTGGGGGGCCCGCAGATTTTTCCCAAACACATTTGCCGAAAGTTTATAAGGCCCCAATTCTATTGAAATATTATACATGTTATGCAAGTAAAAAACATTTTTCCATAAAGGGCCCTTTCATGAAGTGAAACAAAGATCTTTTGTTTCCAAACTAAAATGTCCTTTCATTCCATTGGGGGTAAGACAACCCTCTGGTCTAAAAAACGATCTACCCCCCTTCATGTGACAAATTTTAAAAGGGATAAGTGGTTTGGGCATAATTTTTTACATGATTTCCCCTTTTTTTCCCGGGTTTTTTTACCATCCCCGTTGTCGAATTGGCCCCTTTAACGGAGCTGGACTCCCTTGTCTCCCCCCAAATTTTCCCCATCAGTAACTCCTGCGGGATTCAATGGTAACCCCCCCACTGCCCAACCGGGCCCCACTTTACTGCCCGGCCGGGTTTTTTTTTTCCCCTTTGGTCATACCAGGGTGCCCCGTTTGATTTGGTCAGGGACCCTAACAGTTTTTGGGTGACAGAAACAAAGAATTTATAAAAAATTTTCCATGAAATTTAAAGCGTGCCCTTTTTTCCCAAAAAAAACACGGGATCAACCCCTCAACCCTTTTTTAAAAAATTTTTTTGGGGTGTGTCCCCGTGCCTGGGGCAAAGGACGGTTTCCGGGCCCGTGTAAACAAGGGAACCCCTTTGTATAGCCCCCTGGTTTTATTGAGTGAAATAGACCTTTTTGAAAAACCATATTTTTTTTGGGGGCTTCCCCCCTTCACTACTTTACCCGGGAAAACTAAAAAGGCCAAAGCCAATTAAAAAATCATTTCCCTTTGTCTATTGTCCCCTTCTCGGGGGTGGGAAGTAATTTTTTCCCCCATCTTATTTTTTTACAAAAAATTACAAAAGGGTGCAAAATTTTTAAAAGATCTATCTGCACCGGTTCTGGAGGTTTTTCCTTTTTTTTACCTTTGAAACATTTTAAACATCTTAGAATTACTTGAAAAAAAGGTCCCCCGGCCCAAAGTGGGTTTTGGGTAAAAAAAATTTTTTATTGAAAAGGTGGGGGTGTTTTCCAAAAATCCCCTAAGCCTGTTTATCCCAAGAAGGGGCCGGTAGCAAAATAGTCCCCCATGAAATTAGCATTTTTTCCCCCCGAGGCAAACTTTTCCAAAATTCCCAAAGCGGAAAAATTTAGGAAACGGGGTTAGGGCCACAGAACCAAAATTCCACAGCAATAAAAATTTTTGTTTTCAGGAAATAACTCGCCAAAAATACTACAATTTTACAAGTAAAAAAAAACCAATCAATGGTGTAAATTACCAGGAAAAAGGCACCCCTCCCGTCCGAATTTCCCCCGTGAAAAATTTATGTCCCCGCATCCCAAGAGCGGGGAGCGTAGGCGGCCATGTTTTGGGGCCCCCTTTAAAAAGGGGGGGGGGGTTTTATCCGGGGGGAGCTGACCCGAGCCGTCTGATGACTCACCGCAAGTCCCAAAACTCATCCCCCAAACACTTAATGTCATCCAATTTCCCCTTAAAACTACTTTAAAAACCCCCCTTAAAAAACAACTAAAAAATAATAAAAAACATTCACTAACAACCCGGCCCCCAAAGACAACCCAAAAAAAGGGGGGGGGGGGGGGAAAGTGGAAAAAAAATGAACACAAAAGGGACACAAAGAACGGCAAAAAAACAGGGGTGTGACGACACAATGTTTCCCGGGCAACGGCCAACCTCAAAACGAACCAATTATCTTTGAAAACGGGAAGGGGGGACTTCTTTAAAAAAGTAGTTTCCCAACCCGCTGGGGCAAACCGCTTTAAATTTTTAAAAAAGTTTGCCCGCACCAAGTGTTAAGTATTTAGAGTGGAACCATTTTTGGGGAGTTTGCAGTACACGTAAGGGCCCGGTAACTTTAAAAACCAATTTTTTCAGATTCCCGCAGGGGTTTTTGACATTGGGAGAAAAAAATTTTTCTTTAAAAGGGAAAATAAAAAAAAATGTTAAAATTTAAATTTTTTTTAAAGTTTTTAGGTTTTTCAGGGTTTGGTTTTTGAGTTTTTTTATTTCAGTGAATAAAAAAAAAAAATGGCTTGATTTTAAAATTAAAACAAGTTTCCCCTGTCCAAAAAATCGGGGGGAAACCTCTCTTTTCCTTTTCCCCCTCTCGTTTGTCTCTCTCTCTTAATCTTCTCCTTCTTCCCCTCTCTCTCTTCTCTCTCCCCCCGCTTCATCTCTCCCCCTCGCTTTCCCCCTCCCCATCCTTTTTTCTCTTTGTCCCCGTTTTCTCTCTCTCTCTCTCCCCCCCTCTCATTCCCTCCTCTCGCCCCTCTTCTTCTCCCCCTCCTCTCTCACCCTCCCTCTCTCCCCTCTCTTTTCCCCTCCCTTTCCTCTTTTCCCCCCTCTCCCCTCTCCTTTTCTCTCCCTCTCTCCCTCTCCCTCTCCCCCCCTCCCCTCCCCTCTCCCTCTGCCCTTTTCCCCCCCCCCCCTCCCCTCTCCCTCTTCCCCTCCCCCACCCTCCCTCTCCCCTCCCCCCCTCTCCCTCCCCCCTCCCTCTCCCCTCTCCCTCCCCCCTCCCCCCCTCTCTCCCTCTCCTCCCTCTCCCCCCTCCCCCCGGCCCCCCCTCTCACCCTCTCTTCCCCCTCTCCCCTCCTCCCTCCTCCCCTCTCCCTCTCTCCCCCCTCTCCCTCTCTCCCCTCTTTTCCCCCCTCCCTCTCCCCCCTCTTTTTCCCTCTCTTCCCCCCTCTCTCCCTCTCTCCCTTTTCTCCCTCTCCTTCCCCCCCCTCTCCCTCCTCCCCTCTCCCCCCTTTTTCCCCCTCATCCCCCCTCCCCTCTCTTCCCCTCCCTCCCTCCCTCCCCCTCCCTCTCTCCCCTCTCCCCCCTCTTCTCTCCCCCTCTCCCCCCTTTTTCTCTCCTCACCTAAAAAAATTTCCCCCTTTTTGAAAAAAATTTGTAGGTTTTGGGTTTTTTTGGGTTTTTTTTTTGTGTTTGTAACGTGTTTTAAAAGGAAGTTTTGCTGATTCCTATCCCCCTCTAATTTTAAATAAATTCCTGGGCCCATTGCCCTTTAACCTTTTAAAACCCAAAAGATGGTGTTAAAAAGGGATCTTTTAGGCTTGTCACTTTTCCACTTAAAAATAAACTTTTTTAAACCCGGGGCACTTTTATAGATGATTTTTTGGCAGGCAGCCAGTTTTTACTAAAATTTTTAAAAAGAACAAAATTTTGAATTATTATAATTTTTAAAAAGTTTTTTTTATTACTTCCTTTTTATTTGGATTTAATATAAAATTTAAAAAAATAAAAATAAAAATGCTTGGGAAATGAATTTTTTTGGCAAAAAATGGAAAAATTTTTTTTTTGGGAAAGGAAAGAGTCTCCCAAATTTTTGGGAAAATTCCCCCCGGGGAAATTATAATTCTCGTCCTTCGAGAAGGAAATTTTGTTTTGAAACGGGAAAATTTCCCTTCGAGAGTTTTTTTCTTTAAAATGTAACCAACTAAAAAAGTTTTGATCTCAACAACACGGTTTTTAAAAACGCATTTATGGTGGGCAAGTTTGGGAAATTTTTTCAATTTAATAAAATTGAAATTAAAAGGTTTAAAAAAATTAAAAGATAGGCTTTTGTCTCCCTTTTCCGGGAACGTAATTTATTGCCTTTTAGTTGGGCCCGACAATTTTCAAATGACTGACCCACTGACCCCGGGGTCCCACAGTTGGGGTTTTGAACGGAGATGTGAACCCTTTTTTAAAATCCGTTTTAAAATTTTTACAGGGCTTTATCTAATTTAAAGAGGAAAATCTGGAAACACAGATGCTAAAAAAAAAATATTAAAGTCGAAAACAAGTTACCGAGTTTTATGAAAACCCAAATAAACAAAACAGGATATGACAAGAACTTTTTCCGAAACCCAAAAAAAAAGAAAAAAAAACGGGGTGGGGCCCATATCCCCAAAGTTTTTTGTGGGGTCAGTTTAAATTTAAAAACATTCAATCAAACTGCTCCCAGAAAAAGGTCCCCCCTTTACGTCCCCCCCAAAACAACAAATCTTTCCCTTTCCCCGGCAAAAGTTCCATTTTCCTCCTTTTACATACAAGAACCGGTTTTTGGCTCGTTTCCGAATTTTAAATTAAACTATAATTTTTTCCCTGAAAATTTATTTTGGGTACCGGTTTTGGTGGGTTTTCTCTGAAAAAGGGAAAAAACCAAACCCCAAAATTTTACAGAAGAAAATATCTTTCATATCATAAAAAAATAAACGTGAAAGGCCGTTCAAGTACCCTGCACCCTTTAAAAATATTTTTTTCAATTAATAAAAAAAAAAGTAATATTCCGTAGCAAAAGTCAAAATAATTTTTGTGAAAACCCTTTAAAATTTGCCAAATGTGGGTGTTAAAAATTTTTCCAAAGGGAAACGATAATTTTTTTTCTTTCAAACTGGTTCCAAACGGTTTTTTTTGACAAAATTAGAAAAGTAACACAGATGGAGTGTAAAATGGAATTTTCAAAACGAAAAAATTTTTATTTTTTAAACTCAGGGAACCCGGGTTTCCCCGACAAAATTTTTAATAATAAATGAAAGTCGATGTTAAATGCAAAACAATTTTAAATCCAAACTCTTTTTTTAATTTTAAAACGGACGGTTTAGCAAAAAAGGAACATAAATTTTTTTTTGAACCGAACGGGGATCCATACTTTGGTGTATATTTCATAAATTTAAAAATTTAGCGGGACAAAACTACTTTGTATCACCAGTTTTTCCATTTTGGGATTTAGCCTTTATATTTTTTGATTGGGATCTCGTCTGGCCCAGGGATACTTTGCCGATTTTCCCTAAACCCTTTTTCACTTCCCCCAATTTCGTCAAAATTTCCTTTGCGATGAAAAAGGGTTATCCTTTTTAAGGGACGAATTTGTTTCGAGTTTTCAAAACATTCCCTTCCAATCATAATTCATTTTAAAAAAAATTGATCCTAAACACCCTTTTTAAATTATATTTTTGGGGCACAAATTAAATTCTTAAATATTCGATCCAAAAAAAACTACCCCGGGATTTTGGCATCTAGATTTTACAAATTTTTATTACCTATATTTCACGCTTTATTTCCGGGTTTTTTACAACCATTATTTTATTTTCTGAATAAAATAACACAACATCCACTTTTTTTTTGGCGTAAACAAAATTTATTTTTTTTTTGAAAAGCGAAAAATTTTTTAAAGCAATCGCTGGTTTTTTTGGCAAAGACCCCCTTAATCGTAGAATCACTTGATTCCCCGCTTTTGCCCCCAAAAACCTTTGCTAACCCGTGGATCGGAACTACCAGAAAAAACCAAACGACCCTCGTGTGATTTTTAAACCCTCCCCAGAGAAGAAAAAAGAGGTTTTTCTTTTCCCTTTTAAAAATACGGCGGTTATTAATAAAAATTAAAAAAAAATGCCCCATCTCTACAAAAAGGGCAATACATGGGGGCAAAATAAATAAATTTCTAAGTTTTTTTTTCCCAGAGGAAAAATTTTTTGGGGGGGGGGGAAAAAAGGAAGGGACGCCCCAAAATGCCGGGGGGCCCCTGTTTCAACTTTAAATTTTTAGTTTTAATGAAGTTCCCGTTAATTATAATTTAAGAATTTTATTCAGTTTTTTATGATGAATTTTAATTAATATTGGCATTTTAAAAATGTAACTACCCTTTTTTTTATTTCGCTTTTACAATTTTTTAAAATTTAGTTTTTATTTTAAAAAAATTTTTCCCTTTTTTTATTTTAATGTGTAAAACTTTTTTTTTTTAGATCCAAACAGTTTAAAAAAAATTTTTTTTTTTTTTTGTTTTTTTGGATAGCAGGGAAAAATTTAAAAAAAAATTTAAAAAAAATAAGGAAAACAAAAATGTGCCCTTAAAAATTAATTTTGGTTTTAAAATTTCCTACTAATCACTTTTCCCAAATTTTTTTTCTATTACTAAAAAAAATGATTTTTTTTATTTTGTTTATTCAAATAAGTTTTTAAAATTGGAAAAGTATGATAAGCTGGGAAAAATTCCCCCCTGAAAATTTTCTCCCAAATTTTTTTGGGGGAAATTAATTTCCCTCCCCGTTTCCCCCCCGAAATTTTTTTAGGAAAATTAAAATTTTCCCCCCCGAACCCCAAAAAAACTCCTCTCTCCATCCCAATTTTTTTTTTAAATTTTTCTTTAACTGTTAAAATTTTTAAAAAATTTTGCAATAAAACAAAAATAAAGAAAAAACATTTTAAAAACTGTGGGGCCTTTTTATTTATTATTTCATATAAAAGTTTAGAAATAAGGTACTTCACATTACTCTCCTTTTTCCAAAAGAATGTGATTCCCTTTTAAATTTTTACATTAAATTTTACTATTAAATTTCCCTTAAAAAATGCATGAAATTTTTTTAGTCACCTGTGGGGTTTTGTTGGGCAAAGTTTCCCCAGAGGGATGATGCCAAAAAAAACTGTTTAAAAAAACATTTTTAAAAAAGCAATAAAGAAAGTGAAGCCTATAAAGAAGGGAGGACAAAAATATTTTTCACAAATCCCCTTTTTTTTTTAAAAATTTTAAAATCATTGGGATCCTTTATTTTTAAAAATCTGACATTCAAGTTGCCCCTAGCCCCCAAATTTAAATAATTAACCAAAACTAAAAAAAACCCCTTAAAAAACTAACCCCCAAAATTTACTGTACAAAATACTGGGGGGTTTTTAAATAAACCCCAAAGGGTTTCCCTGAAAAAAAATTGGGGGGGGGAAACAGTAGATCCCAAATTTCCCGGGTGGGACTTCCCGGGCCCAGTACATGTTCGGGAAATGGGGGGGAAACAAGGGCTTTTAAAGGGGCATTTCCCAAAAATTTTTTTAAAAATAAAAAAAAATAAAATAAGGGCAGTTAAAAAAACTAATGGACCAACTTATTAATTTAAAAAGGGAATTTAAATTTTCTAAAAAATTTTTAAAAGAGGGTTTTTAAAACTGTTATTTCTGAAAAGTTTTTGGTTTAAACCCATAATCCCCATTTTTTTATTTCCCCCCAAAAATTTCCTGCATTTTTGGGGAACACTTTAAAAGAAAAAAGAAAAAAGTTTTTATTTTTAAATATTAATTTTTTTTTCATAATGAAAAAAATTGGGAACAAAACTTTTTTTTAAAATTTTTTAAATTAGTACATTGGGCAATTTTTTAGAATTTCGCTAAAATAAGACAAAATTTTCATATGGGGGACTGTAATTGCTTTGGGGAAAGTTTTTTTTTCTAGCTCTTAGGCACCCGTGGGCATAAGGATTTGGGGGGTTTTTTTTTTTTCTACTTTTTTAGCATCAAAGCACATATTTTTAAAATTTTATAATGGGAAATAAAAAATGAAACCCTTTCCCTTTTTTTGAAATCACCCCCGAAAGGGTAATGTTTTTTTTTGGGATTTTTTTCAAACACAAAGGAAAGGAAAATGCACAAAAAAATTTTTTTTCTTTTGTCCTTTTTCTCTTGTTTGCACACAAACTGTTAAAAACAAATTAGTTCTTTCAAGTTCAGCAACTGTCTCTTAATAAAATCATTGTTTATTTTCATCAATTGTTATTATCCTTATAACTGTACAGGTGCTTCTAAAATATACTCAGGAATATTACTTTAAATTTCTTCTTTAAAAATAGTTGGTTAGGTCTTAGTTCTCTTGGCCAGGAAATAATGTGATGTGAGAGATATGACCACAAACTTAACCAGGAAGGCAATGTACAGGACACAATGTTTGGTGCCACTGGCCCCTTCTACAGGCAGAAGTCCACTCCAGTCTGGAGGCATTGGTTCACTCATGCCTTATCATGTTTTGTATGTCTATGTTTTGTATTTCATGGATTTCTCTACTGGTAATTTTTCTGACATGTTATTAAAAACAGTCATTGTGTTTTACAAAGTACAATTAATTTAAAAATTAGCCAATAGAATAATGTTTCCTAAGTTTGATTATATTTTATCTTAAATATGCTGGGTTTAGGTTCTTTATAAATATGGTGTGTTTTCAGAGTAAAGGTGGAGAAAATAAAGACTCAACTAAACATCATAAAAGAAAACCCGAAGAAGACAAGAACAATAGTGAAAACCAAAATCAATCAGGGAAAAAATCAATACCAAGGTTGGTACAGTTGCTTAAAGTTGCTCATTAATAAATTTCATTTCTAACTTTAAACTGTAAATAAAAGAGAAATATTTTGTCTTAGAAACTCTGAAAAAGAGGACCGAAAAACCATTGATAAAGACGGGAAAGACAAAGAGAAGGGAGATAAGAAGCAAAGGCTAGATAGAGCTGGGACACCTCCTGCGCAAAGAAACTCAGGAGCATTCCGGCAAGGGTCTGGAGACGTACGACAAGTTGTGAACAGTCCCCACCAACGGCCTGCTGACGGAGCTGGGGATAGGTGGTCAAATGCCAACAGGTATAGACAGTTTTTCTGGTAACATGATATCCAACCAAATCTGCTTGTGCCAAAGGAAGGACTGTTTAGTGTAACAGGTCGAAATAAACGTCTTTTTGTACTTTATTATTTAGATAATTGCTTAGTAATGCCAGTCAAATTAAACGTTTCCCTTTAGTTAAATATTAATCAAATATGATTAAATATTGGAATCTACATTTTCCGGTGACAAACACGCCATGACATAATATTTACAAGATAAGAAGATGTTTCACCCATACTGTGATGTGGCATCCATCTCAGTGGT
This sequence comes from Stictocephala bisonia, assembly GCA_035578905.1. Taxonomy (NCBI): domain Eukaryota; kingdom Metazoa; phylum Arthropoda; class Insecta; order Hemiptera; family Membracidae; genus Stictocephala; species Stictocephala bisonia. Next base: position 1,067,264 of record JAQJVL010000070.1, read on the forward strand.
TTCTCTGAGACCATCCTGAGTCTCAGAGAAACCACTGAGGATGCCACATCACAGTATGGGCAAAACGTCTGGTTATCTTGTAAATATTGTAGATATACTGGAAAATTTAAATTCTAGTTACGACTCCGGCCGCTTAAGCCTAAGTTGTAAGATGATTAAATATTATTCATCATTTTATATCAATGTCTAGAAATACTTTAATCTTATGTCCTTTAAAAACTCATCATTTTAGACCAGTTTCATAAAATTGATTCTTAATTCCAATTACCGCAATTATCAAAATCCTGAAAGGCGGTTAAAACATGATCTCGTGTAATATAACATATTTTAATGAATTTTGAATAAAAATGTTACTTACTGCAGCTTAATAAACTTAGATGATGAATGTTTTACTAGTGATGTGAGATTATAGTAGTTAATATTTTCCATCTGCATACTCTAGAAACAATTTTTTTTCAATTGTTGTGACTAGTTACTTCAAACTTGAAATTAATTACAAAATTACCAAATAATTGTCTATGTTATAAAAATTAAATAAAAAAACTCTGGTAACGACGATAAAAATAATGAGTTTGGCTTATTTTTACTGCCAGATGGCAGTTTTATTAGCACTGCAAGTGTTATTACCACCAAATTTATTAGCAAGTTCAACCTTATCGGAGATAGAAAATATTTTTGTTGGAAAAAATAGCAAGGCAAAAAAGGTATATAAAAATTGACAAAAACTATTTTTTCTGAAATGCGACTTATATGGCACATTATTAGGTAGAATTTCACGCTGAATTCAAAAACTGCATTCGTTATGCTGAATTATTTTAAACAAGGCGAATAGATTAACTTTTCAATTAAAACACACACACACAATACCACAATGATGCTATTTTAGTCCATGAATTGAACTATATATGATATAGTGATCTATTATGAGAGACTAGGCAAATGCCATGTAGGAAGGGTTGTACAAGAGAGACAGAGCACTTTTCACACCACAGTTCCCCTCCGGTGGCAGCGTGCAGCAAGCTTCAGTAAAGTTTATGATTGCTCATCTGTGGGCGGGCTGCCATGCTATTATATTATTTGTCACAGTTCTTTATTAATTGTTATTCAAAGTTGGGATTACTATACAAAATTATGGATGATGCTTCTGTTTTTCCACATTGTGTATTTTCCTCTTAAACAATAAAATTTATGGTAAAGAAATAGTATTACTAAAATAATTTGCATTGCAATATAACTTTAATCATATCACCTGTTTTTATTTGTAATAAAATTTAAAAATTAATAATGGTTATATTGTGTTTAATTAAAGATGGATTACAGTTTGTAGTTGATTTATTTTTTATTAACAGTGGCCTCACAACTATTCAGATTGTGACTATCAGGAATCTGTCCTATCTGGATCAGATTAAAACAGAGGTAGCTTATTTCTTCAATGGATCACCATTTAAGAAATAAGCTACCTCTGTTTTAATCGTGTCATCTACATTTCTTTTAATGTGATATCAATCATGTCGTCAGCGATAGAATCTGCAAATTAAGGCTCATTTAGTTCCCAAACCTTATATTGTTTCAAGCCCCTTTTATCATTATGATATGTTGCGCTTTGCAACAGTTTCTCTCACAGTTTTACTTGTAGTAAAGTTTCCACCATTAGTCAAGAGTCTGCAAAGCTAAATAATTTTCTGTTTGTTCAGATATGGAGGAGATCACAAGAGAGATCGGGAAAGGTTTGAACCCTATCCTAGAATGCCGGGACAAGGTGGCGGGTACAACAGGGACAGAGACAGGAATCGACGGCCTCATGAGAAACAGAGGTAATAACCAAATGACTACTTTTCTTAAATAGGCTTAATTTAACCGATTCAACCCTCGGAAGTGACAGCTTACATTTTTTTTTCTTAACCCTAGATCGTGAGCATCAGTTGAACCAACTGGCTCCCTACTGCCAGGTCCTTTTTTCGGCGTTGCACAAGCTTTTTTTTATAAAAATCATAAAAAATACTAAATATGCTCCAAATGTAAATGTTATAATATCATTATTCTTCTCAAGAACTGTACTTTCACATACTACCATCAAAACTTACAAAAAGATTTAGTAAATAATTATTGTCATGTAAAGATTGAAAATATTTTTTTAATTTTTTACGTATATTATAACTTATAGCTCTCATTGGAGTACTAAAAAATGTTTATAAATAATTCCAAGATAGCCAAAGTGTTTATTAGATAAACTACTAGGTTTTTTTAGTGTTTGTTTACATAAAATGAAAAAATGTGCATATATACAGTAGGTAATCAAATAGTACATGTAAAAATTCAAAAAAAATCACCATTGAATGAACAAGAAAAAGTTGGTTAGGAAAAATAGTCATATTGTACCCATACACATATTTTTATATTTTTAGTTTATTGGGAAAAATAACAATTTTACAACGGAAACAAAAAAGTTCAGTGAAAAACTACATAACAATCTAAAAATAACGGGTATGTATAATTTTTTGCTACATGTATTGTATTAGAACAATCTATTAGCTACAAGAAATTGTAAAATATATGAAAATATTCCAAAAAGTATAAAACTTATAACACCAGTTGTGCCAATTGTGTAAACGACACTAGAAAAATAGTACATATTGTAAACATTACAAAAAATGTAAAATCTACTAATACAAAAAATATAAAATAATTTTTGGGAATTTTTAGAACAGTAACACAATAGAACACGTATTTCTGAATAGAAATATAAAAAATTTATTACAGTAGTGCCATAAATAAGATTTTTGTGCTATATAATAACATTCAACATCATATTCTTTTCGCCTAAATAATTGTCTATTGTAATCTATTGTACAATATCGTCTATCGCGTCATATTGTAATCTATTTTGATTGCATAGAAATAATACATACTATGTTTTAAATTTTTTGTAAGAATTATAAGTAGGCTACACTAATACCCTATCCATACACACGTTGTTTGATGAAATCAGATAAAAAAATAAATAATAATCATATTGACCCTGGATTGGAAATAATATATAATTGAGAAAAAATATATACCTTGATCAATCACTTTTTTTATTTCATATACACTACATGTTTCGATCCTTAGATCATCTTCAGTTGTATATTGTAAGAAATCTTGAAGGCATCAATAAAAATTTAAATTAGTTAAAACTTAATAAACTGAAAATACATAAAAATTGTTTTAGTTAGCTAGTTGTTATTATCACAGATGGTGTAATATTAAATGTAAATATTGTAGTTTTTTAATGGTGTCTAGATATCTTCTTGTTGTATTTATTAGTTATGTACCTTTTCTTTGTTTTTGTATATATTTATCAAATATAATATTAGATTGGAAAGATATTTGGTCATTAAGTAAATTATTTGGATCAGTCTTTTTTGCTTTGTAGATGGCTAATTCTTCTTTGAAATCGAGTTTAAGGCTTTTTGGTAAGATTTGAATAATGTCCATATTATTTTCAATAGATGTATAACTATGAGATTCGGATATTAAGTGTTCAGCGTAAGTGGATTGTTGGTGTTGGGAATGTTTTGGTATATGTTTTTTAAATCTTTGTTTGAAAGATCGTCCAGATTGACCAATATAAAATTTGGGACATTCATTACATTTGATACTGTAAATACCAGATTTGTCATAATTATTTGAGGTTGCTGGATTGTTTTGTAACAATTTTTGGAGAGTATTCTTGACGGTATGTGCAAGAATAGTATTGTTTTTGTTAAATATTCTATTAATGCTATTATTGATTTTCCCATAGTACTGCATTTTTATATATCTTTTTCAGATTTTTCTCCTTCTTTCTTCTTGTTTTGTTTGTGTCTATTTATTATTGAATCTATCATTTGAGTTTTGAATCCATTCGCTCTAGCTATATGTTTTATTGTAAAATATTCTATTTTGTATGCTTCTTGATTTAAAGGATATGTCAGTAATCTATGAACCGTGGAATTGTACAATCTATTCCATCTATACAATCAATTCCATGGTTCATAGATTACTGAGATATCCTTTAAATCAAGAAGCATACAAAAAAGAATATTTTACAATAAAACATATAGCTAGAGCGAATGGATTCAAAACTCAAATGATAGACTCCATAATAAAAAGACACAAACAAAACAAGAAGAAAAAAGGAGAAAAATCTGAAAAAAGATATATAAAAATGCAATACTATGGGAAAATCAATAATAGCATTAATAGAATATTTAACAAAAACAGTACTGTTCTTGCACATACCGTCAACAATACTCTCCAAATATTGTTACAAAACAATCCAGCAACCTCAAATAATTATGACAAATCTGGTATTTACAGTATCAAATGTAATGAATGTCCCAAATTTTATATTGGCCAAACTGGAAGATCTTTCAAACAAAGATTTAAAGAACATATACCAAAAAATTCCCAACACCACTTACGCTGAACACTTAATATCCGAATCTCATAGTTATACATCTATTGAAAATAATATGGACATTATTCAAATCTTACCAAAAAGCCTTAAACTCGATGTCAAAGCAGAATTAGCCATCTACAAAGCAAAAAAGACTGATCCAAATAATTTACTTAATGACCAAATATCTTTCCAATCTAATATTATATTTGATACATATATACAAAAACAAAGAAAATGTACATAACTAATAAATACAACAAGAAGATATCTAGACACCGTTAAAAAACTACAATATTTACATTTAATATTACACCATCTGTGATAATAACAACTAGCTAACCAAAACAATTTTTATGTATTTTCAGTTTATTAAGTTTTAACTAATTTAAATTTTTATTAATGCCTTCAAGATTTGTTACAATATACACCTGAAGATGATCTAAGGATCAAAACATGTAGTGTATATGAAATAAAAGTGATTGAACAAGGTATATATTTTTTCTCAATTATAAAAAATAAATGTTTAGGCTAGTACGTATGTAAATATATACACGGCCATTAAACAACACTTGAAAAATATTGCATACTGTAAACATAATGAAAATAATATTTGGGAATTCTTAGAACAGTACAACTTGATAGAACACATATTTCTAAATAGAAATAAAAAAAATGTATTACAATAGTGCCATAAATAAGGTTTTCGCGCTATATAATAATATACTACGTCATATTGTTTTCAAGTAAATAAATAAACAATCTATTTAAATTGCACAGAAATAATACATACTATTTTTTTTATTTTAGAATATTATAAGTAGGCTACACTAATACTCTATCCGTCACATGTTTGCTGAGATCAGATAAAAAATAAATGTTTAGGCTATTACCTACATAAGCATCAATTTCACTATTTCTGATTATTTTAGACAGTAAAAACCACTATAACACATTGTAATATGACTACACTAAATACAACACATAATTTTATTCATTCGAATAGTAATTTATAACACACAGCGAATGAAACATTGACAAAGAAAATCAGACTTGCAACAAGTAAAAATGGCTATGTCTACTCTTGCCGTGAAGTTGACGGGCTCTGCGGCTTTGCTTCTTCCAGTGAAGTGAAAACTTGTCACGTGACCATTGCCAACCTACTGCATGAAATTCGCTCGAAGCAGTGATGATCAACTTGTCAACTCTCTGTCTATCTAGCTAATTTTTTTCTAGCTAGTTTATATCTCAATAAATAAATTATTTGCTTAACTTTTATCAACAGCATAAATTATGTCGTACCTCGCTTTTGGGAAATTATGTAAACAAGGGTATACAAAAACATTGTTTGTAAAATACCCAATGCAGCTAAGAGAATGAAATTTGTTTTGTTGGATAGAGTATTTTATTTTTATTCTCTACAGACTGACATTTGGTACGTCTTATTCCGTCTTCTGGATATTCTTTAGTAATATGACAAACATTGGCAATTTTACTTCCTCCAGACCTCCGCCGGGCAGGAATTGAGCGGGAGTTTCAAGTTGCACGTTCTAATTTTATTTCCTGCGTTTATAGAATGACATAAAAAATTATTTAAAATTTGATATGTATAGAACAGAGCATTCTACGTCAATTGGTACCAACTTTGTAGTGATTGCTTGATAATAAACATTTGTTTTATTGTTTTTAATGCAACAGCATAAATTATGTCGTTCCTCACGATCTAGGGTTAAAAGACAGGTTGTTATGGGCTTTATGCAGATTTTGTTTAAAAATGTGTAATAAAATACTTTCCTGAACCAGACAACATTATGAAGTACAACTACAGCCTAACATATACATTGGTGACACTTTAGTAAGATATTGGCTATAGTACGATGCTAGCAATCCTAGAGGTCAGCCAGCAGCAGTGTTTATCTCTGTACTGTCCATCATTTAATTCTACTGAATATATGTGACTTCAAATATTCTTTTGTGGTATCATTCAACATCACTACCAGTTTGAATTTTTATTTTATTGTTTATTTATTATAAAATAATGACATCAAATTTAGTAATAATTTGCCCGCAATAAATTTACCAGTCAAATAAGAATTTTGGTTATACCAATTTTTCTTTCTAGGTACAAATACATAATTTATTTGTGTATGTGGGTATTTAATCTTCTCCTCTGCTACAGGTTCCATCAGGGAATGAACCCTGGCTATGGGAACCATTATGCTGGTCAAGGCTATGAGCAGGGGCCAGGATATCCGCGAGAACGGTACCCAGGACCTTCCAGCTTTGGAGACTGGAGACGGGATGGTAACAAGGAACGAGCACCAGACTACCGTAACAGGGACTATGAGCGCAGACCTCCAGGACCTAATACGTAGTAATTATACCTAACTTGTAAATAGGATGTACAGTGTTGCAATACGGTAGTGCGAAATGTTTACAATTCTCACTTACTGTGTATATAAAGAAAGAATATAAATTCAAGTAATTTGTTTTATAATTTGATTTGTATTTTTCTACAAATTGTTGATTGATTTTGCTTTATATTAAATGAGGGATTTTTCACAATTAACTATTTTAATTAACTATGTGATCTTTCATACAATAAATTAACTGTTAATCGTTTTTATTTATATAATTTTAAAATCGTCATAATCAATACAAAGAAATTGTAAATGAGGTTTAATACCAGTTGTTTGAGTGTACAGTTAGAGTTTATGTATGCTAATTATTATCCTTTTTTACTAAATTGTGTTACACTTGCTTGTATTTATTATAGTTGATGTATATTTATCCATTTTTTGTGAATTTTTACAACTAGACATTAAATCAATATGTTTGAGTTTTGTACAGAAATTAGAAGAAATGTTGAATGTTTTATTTATTATTTATAACATTTGTAATTATTTTAAAATATTTTAGGAATGGACTTACCTTCAAACTTATTTACTTACCAATAAATAATTAGGAAGTCCTCTATTGAGACATTTTATTATTCAACTTTTTTATCTCAAGTTATGTTATTTTATGTTGCTTTTGGATTTATATTTCTATCAGTTAACAAATTGAAATGTGACTTTCTGTTTTGTATGTTATAAAACATTTTTTTAAATAGTAAACCGTATCAAGTTAAATATTATGAAAACATATTTTTTTGTCAAATAACTTTGATTTATGTATTATTTTTTCAGTTCTTATAGGGAAAATGCAATGTACTAAAATTCTACGTCTGGGGTTCCAAGACTAATTGCTGTGCTTTAGGAATGAAACCGAACACATTCTTCAAATGAAATAAGCACTAAAATTGTGTAAATGGTAGCTAGCTTTTTTTCATATCTATTAAACATTTTCTTACCTTAGCTGTTCAAACTATTTATTAAGCTATTGTTAGTTGTTTTACAACAAAATTAATATAGAAATTAATGAATTTTACTATATATAATTTTACCGACACAAAGAAAATGTGTATTAATTACGAAATAGATCAGGAAAACAGGCTTACCAGTTATAAAAATTCCTTTGGTAAGTTATTTTTTCACATATATAAAAAGAGTAAAATGCAAAATAAAAATAAAACAGTCATGGAGATATCTTAAGGCCCGAGGCAATCGTCATTTGGGCTCAAAAAGAATTGCTAGCTTTTTTATGGATGTGTCAGTCTGAATCCTCCGTCAACTGTTACGGCCATCTCTTGGTAGCTTCAAGGTTAAGAATCTGTTATCCTGAGCAATTACAGGCGTAGTTTGTCCAATACTTAACATTTTCTTCCATGAGCTTGAGTTCAATCCTGTGAAATAACCTTTTGGCTTCTGTCTTCTAAAACTTTATGATCAAACTGAGGATAAGCAGGGCCCATATTTGTGTTCATATGGCATCGTGTATGTTGGTTAGTGGCAAACAGCAACTTCCTACTGCGTACGAGTAATTTTCTTGAGTGTTTAAGCTGTTGATTCTGGATCATTAACATAATAAATGTCAATTTTTCGGAATGTACTGTCTCGAGTGTACTGTCCAATGGCTACTGACCAAAAGGAGTGAGTACGTTGCCATTTGGTACAGGTTTATATGAATAGCGATAGTAAGATGGTTGTGAAAGCAGACTCATGTATGTTAGCGAGTCTTCTATTAACCATCTACTGTGAGGTTGAATATAAGGCCAATAGCCTTGAAATATTTCCATAAGTATTTTATTACTGTGGGTTAATGTCATCTCTGTCCTTCATGTATGGGTGGGTAGTTTGACATTATATTATGTCAGTAATATAACATAGATGTATAACAAAACTGAATAACGTGTAGCATACGGTCCGAGGACTCCGGTTTATCTTGACATACACCTAACGATACAAGAACAGTGGGGAGGACTCTCGCCGTAAGTCTGAGGTAAGGTGGGAGGGTAGAAGTTTTGTTTATTACTTCTACAACTAGAGGACCAATTACATAAATGTCTTTAGTTTCTCAGTAACCAATCATTAACACTGTACGTGTATAAGTGGGTGGGTTGGTCATTAAACAAGTTCTTGACTCGCCCTGTTGATAAAGGTCAGCCTGTTTTCCTGTCCTATACAAAACCTAAATAATTCGGGTACTTGCCCTATTGTGAAAACAAGAAATAGATTAAATTAAAGAAAACCTTTGTTAACTGAACAGTAAATATGACATATTTCTTTTTCAGTTTCCAACTGTAAATTGGTTTTTCAGATTCCAGTCATTGAGACGACTTGCATATTTTATGTAAATGAGTTTAGATGACTTTTGTCTGATTTCTGAGATTGACTTGTCCTCAGAAAGGCTATTTATCAATTATTCAATGTCAAGGGCAATTAGGGAGCCTACAGTTTTTATTGTTATATCCAAACCACTTGATATTGGCACTAGATAATTCTGAATCCTAGGCACCACCCAGATGTAGAATTTTTGAGAGTACTATATATATTTAATAAATATTCTTGAACTTAAGAAACAAGTTTTATAAAGTTGAGCATTTATATCTCAGGCTTTTTATTATTGTGTAACGTTTAATAAAACCACACAGTGAGGCATCAATAAAAACTACCTCCAAATTTTTAAAGTCAATAAGCAGCACTAACCCTAAAAACCTAAGTCTTCTATCCCAAGTTTCTCCCAAGAAGCTGATGGCTGAGATACTCAAGGTGGGGCCATACTTGAGATTTTTAAGTGATGCTACAGGCAGAATCTCTGCAGGTTGTAGGCCGAGATTCTTATGCAAAGCTACAGACACAGTTCTCTTACGAGGCTATAGCCATAGGTCAAGCTCCACAGTGACTATGAGGCAGGTATACCATGGGGATATGTAGCCCCCAACAAGCTAAGCTTGTTTATGATATATAGTTGTATGGTATGTACTGAATAGCAAAAATGGTTTCCACAGAGAATATGGTAGCCACTTGGAGGGTTAAATAACCAATTACGCTAGGCCCAGAAAAAAAATATTAAATCTTATTTATTTGCATTTTATTTATTCACTTAAGTAAGATACCTTAGGTTATTTATTCTTAAATATGATTACTTGCTTGCAGCACAACAGTTTGTGTTTTCCAAATCATAACTTAAGACAAAAACTTTCTTTGGTATTATTTTCCTCAAATTTATACACTCAGAAAATTTTTATAGCAACTTTTTTAGCAGTACTTGGTACTAATCAAAATAGATTATGTTTTGCAATTTTTGTGGAAATCAGATAAATCTAGAAAATTAGATAGGCTCACAAAAACAATTTAATGAGCGGAAATATGAAAATTATGCAGCTTCAAAGACAGTTGGGACTATATTTACCATACTACACCTGTTATTTGTTTATTGTAATTTTAAACATTGACAGGATAAGAAATTGCATAATTGAAATAATGTTCTCATTCTTAGATTTATATTTTATTACAGGCATCTATGGACCGGTTCCCATGGAATATTGTACAGTTACTATTTTATATTGTTAATAAGTTAAGTTCACCATTACAGGCTTGTTGTAAATATGCTGTTGTACATTATAGGATAATGTATATTTTTTGTTGAATAAAGTATACACATAGTACATATTTATATACACTTATTTGCACCCCTAGATCCAATCAGGGCAAAATTTATTGTGGCTACATAGAACAAGTGGGAGAGATGTTCTCATTTTAGTCTGATTTTTATTTACTGCAGATAAAAGATGTAGACACTAAAATCATGTCCTAAATTTAATTTATATTTTTAACCCTTCTTGCTGATGAAATCACTGAAGGCTAGTACCACACCAGGTGATTTTCCTGCACGATAATTATCGTGTCTGAAACAGTCGGTAAATAAGCCTCACTTGCAACAATGAAAATCGCAAATCAGAGTGTTGAAAATTGTAGCCATGATATCACACTTGTGATAAAATCTGCCCGGTTCCTTCAGTTGTTTTGAGTATTGGCTATAAGAATTTGGTAGCTTACGCCGGATTGACACAATACGAGTGTACTCGATCCAATTGAACTCGGATGTTGCGCACGCATCACTCAGATGCCACTCGTAACATGTAAACATATGTTCCGAGTAACTTGGTCTGAATACACTCGGTAGTAGTGAAGTCGGACAATGCTCTACTTATTCGTATACGAGTGATCAGAATTTTTTTTTATTTACAGTTCCGCTATTTCATTCATTTCTTGTAGGCTATGTTTATGTTTTTCGAAAATTGTAGTCTAATGCAACAGCAGCTGTACCTCTTTTCAGTATAAGTTTAACCTTAGTTTTAAGAAAGCTAGATTTTATTTTACTCAAACAGTCGAATGCGCTTGGACCGAGTACCAACATTATATTCGGTCCGGGTATGCTCGTATCGTGTCAACCTAGCATTAAGTAACAGGCTATCTTATAGAAACAAAATAGTATTTGTTTTTGAACAAAATTGTTATGTCATCTTATATCTCTAATAATACTTTCTGGAAAACAAAAATATGATGTGTTATCTAGCACACAATATAATATTACTAATTTAAAATTTTCAAGATAGCATTTTCTTTTTTTAATGTAATGTTGATTATTGGCAATGTTCTTTTTATGAGATAAAGTATTCTTTTAAAGGCTATTTCTCAAGGAATTTTAAATAATCCTTTCTTAGCGCACCTCTGACATTTCAAGTAAATTAATAAAAGTAACAGATCAAATATTTAGTATTGTTTCTGTTCAACAGCTGTGTTTAATCATGTAAAAAATCAGTTGGTTTTAAATCCATATTAAAAATATGTAATGTTTACACTAGCATAAACAACACACAAAACAAAATGTGGCATGTTATAGTGAATTTTGTTTTTTATTTTTACTAAATAAAAGTTTTATAAAAACAAAAATACAGAGGGATTGTCCTTTAAAAAAGTTTATAAAGTAGTGCTAGTAGATGTTCAACATATCCATAAGTTTCTTAATCTTATATAGTTTTAGAAACTATATATATAGGTATATATTACATGCATATGTATATTACGATTAGTTGTCATATAACTGCAACAATGCACGAACGACAAATTTTATTTAAATCGTAACACTGTTTTTAACAATTTACTATAAATATGTTATTGTATTAATGTAAATGTTTTTCATATCAACAATTTTGACTAACGTTTTTCCTTCTATTCAATGGTATCACTATCACATTGGTTACAGTAACACTCGTTTCAAAATAAATGACTGTTGGCAGCGTGGAACATCGTCTGATGTTCGGGCGATTCCAGGGTTAGGGTTTAACTAAATCTAATCAAGATATCTTATCTCTTTCCTAGCTCAAGATTTTTATGGGAACCAATTCGCTTATGGAGTGGAATATATAGATTGTTCAGAGACAGACAAATACGTAATGTGTATTTTTACCCCTTTTACTTTTATGGTGATATTGTAATTAAAGAAGAGATAGGCTATTGGTAACATTCATGATATAAAACTGAATAAGTGACCAAACACCATCTACGACGTACTTAAAGGCCACCAGAAGCTTGAAGAAATTCTTTATTCTTTAATATATTAATATTCTTCTTCTTTATATTGAGTAATAACCATTTTAAAGATCTGAACTTAATGCTGCGAACAGGGATTCAGAAGATTGATTCAATCTAAAATAAATTTATAAGTAAGTTCAAAGGTTTCAAAACTTTACCATATATTAAATTTTTTTAAATCTTACCTTTTTTAAGTTAAAGACAGTACTCTAATAGTTGATCTGTCTTGAATGTCACCCTTTTGGTCTTCTGAAAATGTGATTAGAATTAGAATCACTGTTTGGTAAAATTATATCTTGAAAAAGACAACCCTGCTCAAAACGAATTTAGAAAACTGGGAATTTTCACACAAATATATATAAGATTTAATTTAACCCGCCGTTGGTCGAAGGGTGAGCGGAGCGCTCACCTTTGTTTTAAATGAGCCATAAATCAGTGCAGTTTCGAGTTTCCGGCCGGGAATTCCGAGTAGCTGTCGTTCGGAATGTTGAGTGGTGGGGGGTGTTTGGTCTAGAGTCATTGACCTAGTTAGTTGTGCACCTGACGCATAACTAGACGGTACTGCGCGCGAGTGAGCGGTGCGCTCACCCTTCGACCATCCGCGTTATAGTTTTTTTCCAAATTCATCTGAGTGTTATTATTGTTTATTTGCGATTAGTAGTGTGTATTGTGTTACGGATTGTGTACATTTCATTGTTTTATCATGAGTGAAGGCCATATAGTGCAGTGGCTTCAAGAAGAGACTGACGGAGAAGAGACTGTCGCTGAAAATTATTTTTCTTCTGACGATGAACAAGATTGTCTGAATAACAGTGACCATGAATCTGGCAGTGAACAATCAGGTGATGAAGAAGAAGAAAGTACTTATCCTGCTGGACCAACCTACGTAGGGAAGGACAAAGTTACGCTGTGGAATCGGCATTCGCGCCCACAACAAAGACGCAGGTCAGTGAGAAACATTGTTCTTCACCTTCCTGGAGTAAAGGGAGATGCTCGAAATGCAAAAACAATATTGGAAGCTTGGAAACTCTTTTTTCCAGACTTACTTATTGAGGAAATAACTAAATACACAAACATTCGCTTGCAAAAACTTAGGCAAAACTATAGCCGTGAATATGATGTTTTAGATACAAACGATGAAGAAATAAAGGCTCTTATTGGCCTGCTGTACATGGCAGGAGTTCTTAAATCGTCGCACCTCAACGTATCAGACTTATGGGCTACTGACGGAACTGCTCCTGAAATATTTCGCATGGTCATGAGCTGCAAGCGTTTTTATTTATTGTTGCGAGCACTCCGTTTTGACGATGAAGCCACAAGGCAAACCCGGCGAGCTTTAGATAAACTTGCCCCCATAAGGAATGTTTTTGATGGGTTTGTTGCCCGCTGCTTGAAAAATTACAGTGCCAGCGAGTATGTCACGTTGGATGAAATGCTCGAGTCATTCCGAGGCCGGTGTAGTTTCAGGCAATATATGCCTAAAAAACCAGCTAAATATGGTTTGAAGATGTTCGCCTTAGTTGATGCCAAGATGATGTACACTTGCAATCTAGAGTTATACTGTGGTACACAGCCGGAAGGTCCATTTTCTCTTGACAATAGGCCTCATGCAGTTGTGAAAATACTTACTGCCCCGATCCATGGTTCTGGGCGTAATGTAACCATGGATAATTGGTTTTCATCTGTGCCCGTTGTAAATGAACTAGCTATGCAACATAATTTAACGGTGGTAGCTACATTGAAAAAAAACAAACGAGAGTTGCCTCCAGAAACAGTAAATACGAGGCAAAGGCCAATTCACAGTAGCCTTTTTGCATTTGGTGAGCAATCAATGGTTGTATCATATGTCCCCAAAAAATATCGTAATGTGGTGCTAATCTCGAGTATGCACGACTCAGACGAAATTGATGAGAGCACAGGTGACTTCATGAAACCAGTTCTAGTAACTTTTTACAACAGCACTAAGGGAGGAGTCGACATTGTTGATGGTATGAAGGGAGAGTATACTGTTGCGAGAGTTTCATTTCGGTGGCCTCTCCGTATATTCTATTCTCTACTTGATATAGGCGCAATCAATGCTCAGATCATCTTGAATGGAAATACAGGAGAGACCTTCACAAGAAGAAATCTTCTCAAAGCCTTGGCTTTTGAACTTTTTAAACCACATATGGTTCTAAGGGCTACAGGCAGTGGCAGTGGACTGCAAAGTGATCTTCGCTTGAAGATAAGGAAACACCTTGGAATGGAAACTAATACACCAAGGCCACATCCAGTGCAAAACAATGACCGAGTAAAATGTGGCTTTTGTCCTAAAAAGAAAAACAGACTGACAAAAGTAAGATGTGCAACCTGCATGGCCCCGATCTGTGGAGAACACACAACATTCATTTGTGTGCAATGCAAAACAAACCATGATCATGTTTCAGACTCAGACTAAATGCACTTTTGCGTAATAGTTTTAACTTTTTTTGTTCTTTTTATTTTTATTTTTCATGGAAACCTTGATACAAATAATTAATAATTATCTAATTTCATTTTTTTAGATTATAACATACTCTTATTTTACTAGGCCTACCATTTTTTCTTCATTTTATAATTAATACCAATGTAGTTTCCTTAGTTTCATTTATGTATTATCACTACTACAAACATATCTATACTGTAAAATAAAGATTAATACATTTTACAATTTTATTAGGCCTAAAATTTTTTCTTCGTTTACTAATATTAATACAAATTGTAGTTTCCTTATTTTATCTATGTATTATCACTATTACAACATATTCATACTTTAAAATAAATATCATTACGTAAAATATATTGTTTTATTGACTATTACACACTTTTTCATGGAATAAATACCTCAAATTTGCGGGTGAGCCCTCAAACGTAGGGTTAACTGTTTTACTGGCAGATACTCAAAGTTTTCACTAGTTGTAAGTAGAAATGCATGTTTCAGCCCTCGCAAACATCCGACGTCCAGCCAAGACAAGCAACGAGAAGAAAGAGCGTGACTACCTAGTTACAGTACATAACGTCAACAACAGCTAATTTGAGTGAGTGATAGGGTCAGTTCCCCCTTTCAATGAGTTTCCAGTTCAACATCTTTAGTAACGTATAAGCATTTCAGTATTATATTTTCAGTGGTACTGTGAATAACGTTTGTCTAGAAAACATACATTTTTTACATTATTTGTAACATTGTAAATTGTGCAGCAACAGCTATTGAATGTTTACTTTTAATGTGGCAATATTGAACGAAATATTGTAATATATGTTAAACTAAAACGAATGCCTGAACATCCCTCCAGCCTTTAAAGTATCTCTTTCAAAAGACAAATAAACAAATATAAAATATTGACACATAACAATTACAAAACTAATAGTAAGATGCAATAGAATATTAGACAGTTCAGTATGACAGTAACAAACAGTGTACAGGAGCGTATCAAATGATTTAATAATTAAATTTTAGGTTAGGTTAAAGGGCACTAGGCCAGGAATTAGTATATTAAGAGAGATAGGACATCAGCAAACTTACCTTAAAAGACAAGTTCACTAACATCAGAGTAGTAGTCACAAACACAAAATACACAAAAGCTCACAAATTTTCAACACCACTGGCATTTTCTTCAGGTGAGTAGAGGGAGAGAGAGAGAGACACTGAAATGACTTCCACTATTGCTGGGTAGGTGGCTGTGGTGGGGGGGTGTACATCCATAGAGCAACACTCAGGTGTAGATGCAGTATTTCAGTTAGTATATATATATAAAAATATAAAAATATAAATGAAGTTTGCTGATGGGGAAGGGGTTGAAGGGAAGTGGTCTATCTTATGTTCAGATTAGGTGGGTGGATAACAAAATCCCGTGATCACCTAATCTGAACATAAGATAGACCACGTCCCTTCAACCCCTTCCCCATCAGCAAACTTCATTTATATTTTTATATTTTTATATATATATACTAACTGAAATACTGCATCTACACCTGAGTGTTGCTCTATGGATGTACACCCCCCCCACCACAGCCACCTACCCAGCAATAGTGGAAGTCATTTCAGTGTCTCTCTCTCTCTCCCTCTACTCACCTGAAGAAAATGCCAGTGGTGTTGAAAATTTGTGAGCTTTTGTGTATTTTGTGTTTGTGACTACTACTCTGATGTTAGTGAACTTGTCTTTTAAGGTAAGTTTGCTGATGTCCTATCTCTCTTAATATATTAATAATTAAATTGTAATTATGATTATTATTGTTTGGTAATAATTATGCGTATTACTATTATTAAATATTGGTAAGCAGCTTAAAGCATAAATAAACAGAAATAATTATACAAACAAAGGCGATTCTGTTAATCAGCTGAATAATAATTTTGATGAAGTTTAAATGATGGAACAAGAATCAATGTAGATGTTATAATAAAAATGTGATACAAATTGAATTTGTTAATTTTGAAAATCTAATGACATCATTGACAAGTTATCAAAATTAAATAAACTGTCATTTAAATTATCAATATGTAGACTAATCATTCCTAAATAAAACAAATATGATAACTAATTACATACAGACAATATTAAACATATACATACAGTTTAATTGTCAATTTATTTTCAATCGGTAGTAAACACAAACGATTACTTGCTCTTTTGAGCAGTCCAGAGGCAATCTTCACAGTGGCAACCCTAACGTGACCAGACCATCAGCTCCGGATGCACTTCCTGCACCACAGCAGTTGTCCATTTCATGGGTGGTAAGTTGTCGTCTCTGACCACCACGACTTGGTCTGGTTGAATGTCTGAGGCTCCTGCTGTACACTTCTGGCGTTTTTGAAGTTGAGAAAGATACTCCTTTGACCAGCGGCTCCAAAATGTTGGGTACGTTTCCATTGTGACAGACGATTGATAGGTATAGGTGTAATGTCTGGTTCAGGAATAAATGTAAGAGCATCTCCTATGATGAAATGACCAGGTGTCAATGGTTTAGGGTCTTTAAGATCTGCGAATAAAGGTGTTAACGGATGTGAATTAAGACATACCTCTATCATGGTTAAGGTAGTATACATGGCTTCATAAGTTAAATTAGCATTTGCTACTACTCTCTTCTGATTATACTTTATGGACTTTACTCCTGCTTACCAGAGGCCACCTTGTGTGAGGCTTTTGGTGGTATGAAGAGTTATACCACCAAAACGTACAGTGGCATTGAACCAAATCTATGATCTACAGATTTGTGTACTACGCCAAATCTGTAGATCATAGATTTGGGTTGTAGTAGCATCTATGATCTTTCTTTGGTGATTTTCATCTAGAAGGAGTTTTTATTTATAATGGCATCCTTCAGTTCATTATTTACACCAACAAAATTAGTACCATTGTCTGAATATACACTTAGACATAAACCTCGTGTAGAAATAAAACGTCTAAAAGATGCCAAGAATGCTTCGGTAGTTAGATCTGTGGCAAGTTCTATGTGAATAGCCTTCGTTGCTAAACATATGAACACAGTGATGTAGCTCTTCATAATTTTGCTGTTTCTGGTGTGTCCAGATTTTATGATGATGGGGCCAACTCTGGTGTTTGCGAAAGGTTGGGATGGTGTTGTCCTTTCAACTGGAAGCTTTCCCATTTCTGGTTGACTCCACTTAGGCTTGGCTCTGAAGCAAACTAAACATTGATACACAGTGCGTTTTGCAAGGTTTCTTCCTCCCAGTGGCCAAAACCTTTGACGAATAGCAGCTAGCAGTGCTTGTGGTCCTGAATGTAAATGCCTAATATGGTAACTAAAGGCAATAGCTGATTTGGTGAAATTAATAAATTTGGTGAGATGTGGTCCTCATGGAAGAAGTATTGGGAGTTTAGTTTGTGGTCATATTTCAATTTAGAGTTATCAAGGCGTCCTCCAACTCTGATTACTCCATCAGCATCAATGAAACTGAAAACCAAAACCTTGCTAGTGCTAGGGATCTGCAGTCCTACGTAGATAGGCAATCACATCCTTAATGGTATGTCAGACCGGCCTATTTAGTCAAAAAAAAAATGTAAGCTCATGATTGATGTAAATGTCAATAACCATCATGAAAGTATGTGTGTGTGTGTGTGTGTATATATATAAAAGGTGATTTTTTTATTGGTGCGTTTTTTAAGTTGGCACCACTACTAAACACAACATTTAAATTCGAATAAAACAGCTGATCTTTGCTTATTATCATATGTCATTTCAATATTTGTATTGTCTAGTGCGTATTATTGTGTAACCATGAACAGACTTACAAATGAAGAGCGTTTGCGAATAGTGCAAATTTATTTTGAAAACCGCAGTTCAGTTCGGGCAACTTACCGAGCTCTTCGTCCGATTTACGGACCTCATAATCGTCCATCAGAGTCAGGTATTCGAGCTTTGGTTAATCGTTTTCGTAATACCCACACTCTTGTTGACAAGCATCGGCAGAGACGCCGCACAGTAAGGACCGAAGAGGCTGTTGATGCTGTTGCTCGTAGTGTTGAAGAGGATCCAAGTGTGTCGATTCGTCATCGTGCGCAGCAATTAGCGATCTGCTATTCAACTCTAAGGAATATTTTACGGAAGGATCTACGCCTATATCCATACAAGATTCAATTGGTGCAAGAACTGAAACGTTTAGACTATCGCAAGCGTCTTGATTTCGTTGAATGGGCTCAAAATAAGATAACACGTGACCCAGCTTTCGCAGGCAAGATTTTTTTCAGTGATGAGGCTCATTTCTGGTTATGCGGCTTTGTCAACAAACAGAATTGTCGGATTTGGAGTAATGAAAACCCAAAAGAATTTGTTGGTGTGCCCCTTCATCCACAAAAACTTACCGTTTGGTGCGCCATTTGGGCAGGTGGTGTTATTGGCCCTTATTTTTTTAAAGACAATGCTGGCCAGACTGTTACGGTAAACGGTCAACGCTATCGGGCAATGTTACGGGACTTTTTCGTTCCTCAGCTAAACGAACTTGAAGTGGATTTAGAAAATGTCTGGTTCCAACAAGACGGCGCGACGTGCCACACGGCAAACGACACAATTGGCCTCTTGGCAGAAACATTTGGTGAACGTATCATCTCATTTAGAGGTAGTGTCAACTGGCCCCCACGGTCGTGTGATATCACGCCAACAGACTACTTTCTGTGGGGATATGTTAAGTCTCAAGTATACGCTGACAAGCCACAAACTTTAAATGAATTGGAAGCTAACATTCGTCGAGTTATTGGCGGAATTCAACCACAGCTGCTGGAAAGAGTATTCGAAAATTGGACTACTCGATTGGGCTTTCTACGCGAACGAAATGGAGCCCATATGCCAGAAATCATTTTTAAACGTTAATGTCATGACACTGTAGTTCAAATAAATCCATTTTTATGTCAATGCAGGTTGTTTTTCATTTTTATATTTAGTATTAAAAAAAGCACCAATAAAAAAATCACCCTTTATATATATATATCGTATGGTTTGTCGTCAGCTACCATTTGTTAATTTTAAAAAGATGCAATGTACAATTTGGATATAGATCCAAATTATTAATTAAGTAAAAATGTAAAGTGATCTCCTGACACAAAGCTACATCCAATCCATCGAGCCATTTAAGACCTGACTCACTGATTATGTTTATGCTGGCTAATTCCTCCATAAAAGAACACAGGGGGCACTCTGTAACTATGTGATCCATTGTTTGGATAGACTCCCCACAATCACATGACTGATCTAGTATCAATCCCCATTTATACTTCCAGAAAATTGCATCTGCCAACGCCAGTTCAGCATCGATTCAACATTGTCCACTCCCTACGAGGGAGGTTCATCCCACCTACAGGTACTGACGGATCATTAATAAGGAACTTATTTCGTCCATCAAAACTGTTCCACACTACAGCCCAGCTAGTATTGGGCAAGAAATTTGATCTGCTGAACTGGAAAGCAATACGTAGAGGTGGGTTTCAAGATTTTAAGCGGCCGTTCTGAAGTGAGAGATCCTGTGTAATGGGTATGTACTGGGCATTCAAGATCTTATTGAATTCTTTAAGTAGTGGCTCCTGATGTCTTATCTTTGAGGAGCTATATTGCACAGCACCGGGAGCCAAGGAAGTGGAGTTGATCATGTAAGTGATGAGCAATGTGATGAATCACTTTTATGTTTTGACATCCTGAGAGTAAACCAATTGTGAAAACGTTGTACAAGGAACTCTACTTAACAACCTTACCTCAAGTAAGTATCCCTGAGGCAACAAGCCATGCATCCTTTGTCTAGCTCAAAAATTACATTCTCTAGTGAATAATTTTGTTGCACTCAAACCTCCGACTCTACCTGGTGTTGACTTGGTAACTACTTGCAATTTCGTTAACTATCAGAAGATCGGTTGTCGACTGTCCCCAAACCATTGTTCTTCCCCAATCGGCTACTATGCAGCGCCAGTTATCAGTAGCTGACCCTCATGTATTGCAGTTAAACATTACTTCACTTGAAAACGTTTTTCACGCTTTCATTTTTTTAACATATGTACTTCAAATTTTAACATGCTTTATAGCACAAATGTGACCAATTCCCCCTGAAAATATTTTTTCTGTTTTGATTATAAGTATTAAAATAGAAAAATAGTTATTTGGTAAGGAAAAAAATCCGTATTAAGGGATACTAGACGATTGTGTCCTCTTTTAAAAAAGGTCATGTTTAAAATGTTATGTTCATAAATAATGCCATATTGAAATAACATTGGCCTTATGGAGAATCAAACCTAATATGGCGGAGGTGTAGCAGTCTGTTGGGGGTCGAATCATAAAAAAACTACTAAGGAGCTCACAGCTGGGTACCGAGACGTGTCAGACGGCATTTGTTGAATTTAAAATGTTCTTTGTAGTTGCACTGTGTATATAAGAGGTCTTCCTCAGAGAATTCGCGACCATAAAACACAAGTGCCTCAGACTTTACGCTACCAACATAAAATGCTGGTTCCAAACTGTTGAACTTTCCTTCAGAAGAACTGAAGAATACTCTGCATAAACGCTGAAGAAGCAATTAACTGACTGGCTACTTCTATTCAGTCGAGGAATATCTGAAAAAAGAATACTGAAAAGAGACAACATTTTTAACCATTATTGAAACTCCAGTTAGGTAAACAAACTATCCAAATGGATTTCCTTTTACTTATTTTTATATTGCTTCATAAAAATCATAACTACATTTATACCTTTTTTAGCACTACATTTATATAGTTAGGTAAATTGTAATTGAAATGTCCTAATTTGTTATTCATTTCTCTCAATAACAAGGTTCTGTAAGGAAAGCTGACCAAATGAAAACTGCTACGTCTAGGCACATTTTTATAATTTTTAGTAGATTAAGCTATGTAATTTTTAAACTTCTTTTTAAATTGATTATTCCTGCTTCTATGCAATACTTTGCCTTAAAGATTTAGTTTTATTGGTATTTATTTATTCAATTGACCAATAGCATGGTTGGCCTTATACATAAGATTCTCAGTTCGATCCCAGAGTCATAACAAATTTTGAAAGGGATAACTAACAGCTGTTCATTTCTCATTGGTCTATTAGTTTATCCACTTTCTGAGAGGAGAGATACTCAGCTTTGGTTTGTAACAAAGACTACATTCGCTCATCTACACTATTCAAAATCCATATTTGACAATCAGATTCTTAGCAATAAATGAATTATTACTTTTACTTTCTCCCATATGCATGATCGTCCAAAATTTTTTTTACAAGTTGCTCTAAAAATCTATTTTAGGGTCCCCTGAACCCAAAAGTGATTTTTTCGAAAAAAGTTTTTGGCGTCAGTCCGTATGTGTACTTGTCTGTATCTCTCAATCTTTTGGCATTTTTTTTATGGGCAAAAAAAATACAAAAACGGCTTCAACATTTTTTATTCAATTTTCAGGAAATATGTGAATAACAATTTAAAATATTTTAGTAAAAACCACATGTCTCTAACTTATGAGTTATGGCAAAAAAACATATTTGAGAATCAAACCGATAATTTTCAAAGTTTTGATTTTTTAGTGTTTAATATGGGAGAAAGTTTGTGCCGATTCTTTAAAACCATTTATTTTTTCTGTTAGACATATTTATTATTGTCTTTTGATTTATTTATTATAACAAAAGAGACTCAGCCATACCCTATAAATGATGGATTCAACATTTTAATAGCATTCCCCTCATAAAAAATACCGCATCTCGAAGAAACACATCCTACTGTAAGTTTTAGACAGAAAAACAAAAACCTACGGCAAATCCTAGTTCTTCCTAAATAATTACCTAATCCTTAAAAACCCAATTCTGAGTCTCCTTAGAAGCAGTTACTCAGTTCTAACCCTTGAAAGGAAATTTGCAAAAGTTGTCCCATTCATCTCTCAGCTATATCATTAATTTTAGATTATGTAATTTTGTATAGTATTAATTTTTTTTTTTTTTTTTTTTTTCAATACATTCCTGAAGAATGTGTATGGAGCATAAACACTAATCTCACTGAATAATGTTCTGATAATTACTTTCCCAGTAATGTTCTGATAGTTACTTTGAATATAGTATTTAAGAAGAACACAATACCATTAAGTAGTAGCTGATTAAGGTTTAATCCAATGGTAAAGAATAAGGAAGTTTAAGACAGAAGAGGAGATCTGCATAGATCATCATTTTGGTAAAATTCGCACTTGCATAGATAGTTGAAAACAGTTAGTTGTTTTCAACAGACTTAGGACAGGACGGAAAGAAGAGATAAAATGGATTTTCAATAATTTACAAACAACTTTTTACTATTTATTAGTATAATTGTTCACCTATTAGTATTAAAAATATAGTTTTTAGTATTTCATACAAATATATCTGATAATACCCAAATAGATGCATTTGATGTACGGAACACACCTAAATTTAATTTTAGAATTTAATTAGTTTAATCAGTCAATTATGATTCACCTTAGCAGGAAATTGCGTTTTTATTAGCCATAAATTCTTCAATCTCTTCAACACTGCAACACAAAACAGTTGTTATTAAACATGTGCTTCTTATGTCTATTGCACTTTCTGTAATGGTGCTAAAGAAACAAGCCCTATATAACCCCAACAGCTATGTGGTAAACATTTAGGGAATTTAAATCTCATAACAGTACAATCTAACTATCCACAAGATAAATATGACACGAGTCAGTTCCTATTGTAGATTTTAATCAGATGTTGAGTTTATTTTATCAATGACCTTATAACCTATTATTGAATTATTTATTTTAAGGTAACTCTTAACAAGTCCTCTTCAAGAGGCTATAGAGAGTTGTACATATTAAATAGTATATATTTATGTTATGTAGAATGCTAAGGCTGTGTCCAGGTTGGAAGTAACATCTTCCAAGAGTCACAGCTTTAACTAAAAGAATCAAACAGGAGAGTGCACTTTCTCCATTTCTATTTGTCTTAGTAATGGATGAAATAATGAAAAAAATCAAAACATGAATTACAACATAGTTAAATGCCGTAGGGTTTGTGGATGACGTGGTGATTTAGGGCCAACAGACAAGTCCAAGAAAACCTGAACAAGTGGAACCAAAAATTTCAAGAATTCAAACTTAGTCAGTAAAGAAAAAAAACAGTAAACCTTAAATTAGGAAACCATACCCTCCAAAATGTAGAACACTATCTCGGGAGTATTGGCAAAGATACAAAACAGATCAAATAAATCAGCTATATTTTATAACAAAGCAAGAAGTCTAGTATGAGGTGATAAAGTACCAAGAAAAGACAAATTAACATTGTTCAATACATACTTCTTGTCCATTCTAACGTATACAGTCTAGAAACATGTACACTGAATAAAAAAGTCCTCAGTACGATTCTATCAAGGCAAATGAAATTCTTGAAAACAGCAATGAAAAAAACACACAATGGAATTAGAAATACGGATATAATAGAAGATGGTTTGATGTGACAAGATGGTCAAGGAAAAGATCATAATGGCAAGACTAGGATGGTATGGCCACATAAGAAGAATAGAAAAGGGAAGAATGTCAAAAATATGGCTTGTAAGGGGAATTATGGGCAAAAGGAAGTTAGGAGATCATGAAATGGATGGACGTCAAAGGAAGACATAATATTCAAAAGACAGCAGCTACTACAAATTGAGGAAGACATAATATACATGGACAGGAGAAGATGGAAGAGGCTTGTCAACACACCCGGGAGACTGGAGCTGCTAAACTGATGATGTTGACAATACAAGAACAAACTTAGGGTCATATATTGAATTCATACTGAGAATGAAAGTTCCCCTCTCAAATGTCTATATAACTTGAGAATGGATGTGGTTATTCTCGAAAACAGGACAAAGGTTTGGTGAACAGGTAGTAGAAAGGACAGTTTAGTTCTAACCTCGCTTTATAAAAAAATAGAAGTTTTTCATTTTATTGTGTTCACTAGCAACCCCGAGTTTAACTGGACTAAACGGAACTAGAACCATTCAACTGGAGGTAAAATCAGAAAGGCTATTTAAAGATATTTCCACTGTAGTAAACTGTGGATTACTAAGCAAATTAAAAAAATTTGACAAGAAGGATGTGACTTTGCATTCAATTCAAAATAAAGATTTGTTTATCATAGCTTACATCAGCTGTTATAACAGAAATCGTGATATTTACTTTGGTGGATCTATCATTATAATCTACGATGATAGATCTTATAATGTTCTTGCAAAACTATGGAGTAAATGGGATTTTTTAAAAGGCAGAACATTTGTATAAGCGTATCTCTCTAGAGAACTGAACATTTATTACTTACGTGCGAGGTACTTTAGTCAACATCTCATGTCCTGACTCGGTGATAACAATGTCATCTTCAATCCGTACTCCTCCAAAGCCTCGCAACTGATCAATCATGGAGGGAACTAGAAATTTCGACTGTATGGGATCAGCTAAAGCCGAGTCCAACAGCTGAAAAGGAATTCTTAATTTGTAAGATATGATTATAAAGTAATAGACATATTTTAGATTAGGTCAAAGAGCATTATGCCAGGAATTAGTATATTAGGAGATAGGACATCGGCAAAGTCTCTCTCTATTCACCTGATGAAAGTGCCAGTGGCACAGAAAATTTAAGCTACATGCGTTATTACTATTTGTTTACTACTACTGTGGTCTTAGGTAAGTTTGCTGATGTCCTATCACTCTTAATATACTAAAAGTAAGAGATAACGGAGTTTTGATTTGATGCAGTATTTCATACACTTAACCTGATAAACTTAAGTAGATCTATAAACACTACAATATCCTTGTCAACACAAATTATACCACTGAAGTCTTGCGCTAGTTCGACATTTGACAGCCTGACAGGTTTGATAATCTGACAGTCACGAGGTTACATTTAAGGGCTGACAAAATTATATGACAAGCTTGCGTGGTGCACGTGAGTGAGTGACAACCAGCAAGAGAAGTTCAGTAAACCTTGTCTCATGAATCATGTCTGTCAAGTATAAATTCTCTTTTAGCCCTCTTCTGGCCACCTCCAAACAACAGTCAACCTTATGTCTAGTAGAAAGTGATTATATTTTTTATTGTACAGTAAATTCCAATACCATTTAAGTGCTTTCTATTTTTACATTTCATTTTTTTTTTTTAATTATTATTTATCATTCTGTAAGTATATTAATTAATATGAGCTGCGTATTTCTGTAATTGATAATTTTCACTGCATTTTTTTACTAAGTTCTCTTTTTATTTTCATAAAATAAACAGTTAAACTATGAAAAATAAAGATACTACTGCAACTCTAACCCAAATGTGGGAAATTATTCAAAGACCTTTTGAGGGGAGACACCAGCTACATTGTGTACAGTTCACAAAATTCCCCTGCCAAGTGTTTATGGCATAGTAAAAACAAAGAGAAAGTTTTATAATATGTGTAGCACATGGCCCAGGTCATATAAAAACTATTAAGGCTGATGAAAAAATACAAAGCTGAAGATGCCCTGTATAAGTGATTTCACCAACAGAGAAACAGACATTCTTCCATTTCAGGAAAAGTTTTAAAAACACAAACTTTTTAATATTTGAACCTGAAATATTATTTTTTAAATACCCATATTTTAAATAGCCCATATTTTAAAAAGCCCATATTTTAAATCAGAATTACTTGTTTCCATTAACTGTTCCAGAAAGACTTTATTAACCGACACACTCGGGAATTTGTCTAGGCTGGCCTGTAAAAATTACCAGAATAAAACAAAATTCATTGTTAGATTTATTATAAATGAGGAAGTTATGTCCTTCTGTCAAATTTGTGGGGTGAGGTAGGCAGTGGCTATTTGGGGGAGGTAGAGTAAGAGAATACATTACTTGTTCGTTAGTGAGTCATGATCTTTACTACTCTTAGTGGCTGTTGCAATATCATCTATAACTAAACGCCTTAGAGCTCTAAACTGGGCGTCCCGAAAAACACCCAGGGAGGCCACCGATTATAAAGCCATAAGGGCTAGGAGACTATGTGAAGATGGATTTTCATACATTATTGCAGTATTTTTTTTTTTTTTAAAGGAGAGGCCGAACCTTTTAAAAATATGAGACATATAATTAGGCTAGGAGTACATCCCACCTCTGTAAGTAGGTTGGTTTTCCGTTTTCACGAGGCTGGAAGGGCTGATCAATTTGTAAGACTGATTGATTTGAAGAATTGCACCACTACAAGTTTTTAGCTACAAACATGCTCAGAGATGTCTACAATATCAATATCTCTTTTCAAAATATACATTTTCGTCTTCGAGAAAGTCATATAAGCAGTGAGAGACCCACTACTGGGCCAAGGCTCACAAGAGGTCATCGCAGAGTTCATCTTCAGTCTGCTCATGACATAGGGGTTTGACATTCGACACTTGGAAGTACTATGTTTACCAACAGAATTGAAAAACAGGAATAAAACAAGGAACAATAACTAACAAGGGGAGTATATTTTAATTTTTATGATCATAATTATTTATTTTACCATTAATTTTGAACAGTGCGGTATATATATCTTTGTATATTAAAATTACAACCTTTTTACGTTTAACTGGTTTAGGTACACTATTGCAAAGTTTAGAAAATATACTGAGAAAAAAAAGTAATGTAGGATAAAAATTTCAGTGTAATGTAGGATAAAATCTTCCGATAGTAATGTATCTTTAATAACTACATGTATAATGAATACGAATAATTTCAGTATACAAAACAAGCTGGGAAAGAGTAGTAACATATATGCACCCAAAATAGCAAATGGCTTTCCACCATTCATACGCACCGACAGTATACAGAACTGTGCATTATCAAGGTAAACTGGAATAGGAGCGGACCACAGATTGCTAACCGATTCTGGGTACTACCAACAGTCACACACACTGTTGAAAAGTGATCGCTTTAGGGTCGCTCAGTAGGTCTCACTTGCTCCCAACCGTTCTCACTCACTGTCGACCACTCTTACATGCATCAACTGTCCGAGCAAGTTGACATGTATTGGACTGTTGTCCATCTGCATTATCATTTTAACCCTTTAGGGACTGAATGACTATATTTTGTCATTTATGTTTTTCCCTTGATGACTGAGTGACGAAATATGGTCATTACTAAATATAAAATTGAGAACTGAATGATGATATCCTGTCATTCGAAGTTTGATACATATAACATCCAATATACCGCTTACTATAACTTGTACATCTATGGAATGATACACAGACATTTGAGAATGTTTTTTTTTTGACGTATGGAGCCAGTTGTTGGAATATAACGTCAATTGGTCGGTAGCGGAGTTGGTTCAATCCCAGCTTCATGTGCTAAAGGTTCTCAGTTCGATCCCAATCAGAGTCAATACATTTTGAGAAGGATCAGCTGATAACCACCGGCTGTTCATTTGTCATTGGGCTATTAATTAATGACACTTTCTAAGGAATAGTCGGCCTTAGTTTGTAACAATGACTACATTCGCTCATTTACACTCATCACACTCATTCGAAATCCATATTCGCCCATATCTTGACGATCGGCGTCTTATGAATAAATAAAAATAAATGAAAAGAACTGACAATAATAGACAGAGAGTTAATTATAACAGACGAATCTGACAGTATTAAACATAATATTTCACGTTATAATTTTTTTATTCTCAATTCGATCGTTATCATTTTTTCTGTGTTTGTAGGTGATTGTTTGATTTCAATAACACAGTTTCCCACAGGTAAAATATTTTTGTTTAAGAGCTTTTAGCGTACAAAAAAATTAAATAAATGTTTAAAACAAAACAAGCTTTTTTTGACAAAATATAAATATTTAAAAATGATGACTTTTTGGACATTTATTCTGATAAAGTACTCAATTACTAACATTCTGGTCAAAGAAGTACTATTGTATCTTTATTAGAACATATTTTAGAAATAAATTTACAAAGACTTACATATCTCCAAATTTTCAGCCTAAATATTTTACATGTTGCAGTTCAAAAGTGATGAAAAAATATGAGCTAGTATTTTTTTTAATTTTTCTTCTTGGTCCTCAAAGGGTTAATAACTGTGGTGGTGGGTTTTACCGAAACAATCACACTTTTACACAGTTTTCTTTTTTACATACCTTTTTACAGTTATAGTATAAAATATTTACCACACCCTTATGTCACCCTTAAGTACCTTGTCTATGAAGTAGCAGCCTGGTTCCACAGTGAGGACCATGCCTGCCTCAAGCACCCTTGCAGTTCGCAGGTTTCGTAATCCTGGAAGATCCACTCGCGGTGGGTCCTTTGATAAGTAACCTCCAACGTCATGTACGTCTTTTCCCAACAAGTGCCCCAGCCCATGTGGCTGGAATACTGCTCCTAGATTAGCCTGCCAATCCACCAAATAAGAAATTTTAGTTATATTTTTTTAAATGTAAAAGCAGGTGGGAATACATGTTTTATAAATGTTTTGGCATAAATTTGTAATCACTGTGGTACATGCCATGTGATACAGTTCTAGGTTTAACTGAACATTAGCTGCCTGTATTAATAATCAATAAACTAATCAATCAAATAAATAAAGATGAGAATGAAGTAATATAAGATGAAACTTAAAAGTACTAAGAATAAAAAATAATTATGTAATATGTTGTAACATAATATGAAAATCCTTTAAAATGTTGTTGGTTTGCTGTCTGGTAATTGAAGGGAGTTAGCGATCTGTACAATTCAGCACATTAAGCAAAAACATGGATTCAAGTAAGAATGTGCAGTAAACGCATGGTCAGATGTAGGGGTATCAGCTGACTTGTGGTAGCATAACTGTCTGGTTTTGATAACCAACTAATCAATCAGTTATTTATCCCCTTAGTCGATTATTTGATTTGTCAACTAAATAACCTACAAACTTTGATCATCGATAATAATACTAATATCCGTTAATTCATTACCACTACTAAAATAAAATTAAACATCAACCTATCAACTGAGAGCAAAACTGTACATTACTGCACCAAACAGGGCCATCTGAAACTAGCACCTGACAGCCTGTGTGAGCGGAGAAATTCGCCTTTAAATGGTACCTACATTGAAAATATTGTCAATTTGTGAAATAATTACACATAAGTAAAATTTCTACTTTTTTGTCAAAAACAAAAAGTGTCTCATAAGAAATAACGCAGAGATTTTAAAATTAATTGTATTTATACTCAATATGATTTTTTTTTAAACTATAAAACATTGAAACCTATTACAAATTTGTAAGTTATATGGATACTACACTTAATACAAATGTGATCTGATTTAAAATGAAAATTCAAAGAACTTGAAAAAAAAATTAAAAATCTTGCTGTTTGGAAATTGTGGACACAATTTTTTTAAATTATAAAACATTCACATAAACATTTACGTATAATTATACCGCCCCGATCCTAGGTCATCCTTTAAAAATAATATGCTATGTCTGTACCTTCAAATTAGTTTTCTTGGGTTCTGTCCAGTTGAGTTTAGAAATATATTTTTTTAACCCTCCAAAAATGTACTTACTTGATAAATTTGTGTCTAAATAATTTCTAGTGCCGAGTGGCAAGACAGTTAAATATGTTTACAGACAAAATTAAAAAATATTATGGCACTCGCAAGTAAGTAATCATTTATATCAGTAATCAGCCACAGTGAGTGATCCAAATAATCAAGTGATGGATGTAGTTTAAGAACATCCATTTTTGTACAACTGTGCCACACCTATCACTACTGGACCTAATTTTTTGACACCTGTTGGGGTTTAACGAATTTGTACATGGCTTCAGCCAACGTTATATATATATATATATATACCTTGATTAACGAGATTAAATGACTGGCATCCTCAAAAGAACCTGCACGAATCCACTGGAGGGAAGGGATGAGTGTGACAGAGAAATGGCTGCTTGTAGACCTTTGTTGGAGTAATAGGAAAGAGCTGTGTAAGATTTTGGTGACCGAAGCAAGTTGTTGGTGCGAGTGAGGCAATTGGGGAAGAGGCTGCGGCTCATCAACCATGCAGGGGAGCTTGAAGTGGCTGACAGGATGTGGGATTGAAGGAGGAGTTAGGTATTTTGGAGTGGATAATTGTGTACCTGCCTTGGCTGCCCTTTTTGCAGAGTGATATCCAAACAGCGAGAACATGTTCTGGTTTAGTGATCATGCAACCACAGCCTGGAACCATCCCGCAGCCCGTACACTAGTTCCAGGTTCAAGGCAGATATCACAGCGTTCTTCTCGTGGGCTGTGAATGCGACGAGCAGTGGATTTGTACATCATAACCTTATCGTCCAAGCAGTCGCAGTTGTTGTACGCTTTGATGCTCCGTTCAATGTTCTAATACTAATTCAATTACTCGTCAAAGTGTTAAAATATCTAATCAACCACCAATTAAGCACATCTTCTGCTTAATACAATAAACCAATAAAATAAAAAGCTTCTGTTACTTTTATTCGTTAATCGGGGTATTATGTTTATATAGATGTGTCCTGTGTTTAATGTTGGTATTTTAACTCAAAAATGTGCTTCACTGCAATCTAATTTCTTATCGTTATTAACATCATGTGAATCAGACAACAAACAGTTGTTCTTTTTATTAGGCTCTACCTGAACCCGCCGTTTCTTGCACCTGACTTTGTTACGCCATCACTCCCGAATATCTTTTTTTCACCAGTGTATTTTTTGCATATTAACTTTTTGACATAAAAAAAGATTTAAATTTGTTAAAAGCTAATTCAATGTGCCAAGAAAATACTAATGCTTTTTTTTACAACATTTATATGAATTTATTTTTTATTTTGTCTAACAGGAAAAACTTAAGTATATTTTCTACTTTTATATTTTATATTGTACAAATAATATAACAGTTCTGGAGGCTAATAAAGCAAAATGAATAAAATTATATTCTAGCCTAATATTAACTTATTCGTTCTCCAATTATTTAATTTATTAATGCAAATAAATAAGAAAAAAAAATATTTACTTAAAATATTTGTAAATATTTATTATTGTATTTATAAAAGGCTACATAAAAAGCATTATTCATGACAACTAGGTTGATAAATAGACTGTCACTAGCTTTCCTCCCACCCTAGCCGTAACAAAGTGGGCGTTTGAAACAGGAAGTAAACCTTTTTTTCTTCTATAAAAATCCTTGACAAATATCTAAATAGGTACCATCCAACTTGTTAAAGAGTTTTTTAAATATAAAAAGGTGAGATTTTTCTTACCATAAGAATAACAGCAGAAAGTTTGATAATCTCAGTTTCAATAAATAATATGTACTTTTTAGTTCTTGCCTAGCAACTACTTCACCCCTTTTGTTACACTCCAACAACAATAGAGAACAACAATATGCGTAAACCATACACACACACCCTCTCTTAAATTTACCTTCATCATGCCGTTGATATCACCAGTCAATATTCCCGAGTCCTTCAGTCCACTTAACACCTCTCTATTGGCCAGTTTATGCATATCCACCCAGTTGATACCTGCACAAGAATTTATTTCACTGACTGTACACCAAGTAATATAAAATTACTAGAGGAAACCCCTGCACGCTTCACGTGCCAACCCCGTTCTTTGCTGTGCTCATGACACCTCAGGCCTTGGCGACTTTGGATAGCAAATAATAGTGGTTAAACTCTATTAAGTAAAATCATAATACAGAATGTATATTTATTTCTAGTAGCTCACACATTGCACTTGAGTTTCAACCTATTTACAGTTCAAATACAAACACCCAATGTTATTAACAAGACTAAGGAAGATCTATTAAACCTTCTCAATATTATAAACATCATTGTGTACATTCTATCAGCTGTTAAAATTACGTATACATCATTGTTTACATTTTTGAACAGCTGTTACTTTTTGATTAATTTAAATCCCTCTCCATGTTATTCTTATGATCAAAAATCGTACTTTGAGGGCTTCCTGTGTCCTTCATTGTAAAAATATTGAACAATTGAAACCTTAAGCTTATATATAAAAGTATTAAGATCTGTTTTTGTATTTACCTATCTTTAATTCTTTAAGTACTAAAATAAAAGCAAACCCTGAGTTACAGCATATTTATTTGAGGATAAGTATCATTTCACAACTGTTCTCTTGTTCATAAATAAACTAATATTTTGATTTTATCAGATTTTATATGAGTAATAATTTAACAATCATTTTGAAAATAAGTGTTGTATTTTTTTGTTTGTGTCCTTAAACCACATTTATCATTTTCATAATTCGTTCAAATTAATGTAATTATCATTATCACGCATCTTGGCCTAGGCTCATCTGTAGCTGACCAGAAATACTGCGGAAATAACTTGAAAAAAAACACAATATATATTGGTTGAAAATCTTCCACTATGTTAAATAACGTCAGTGACGCCACAAAAGACTCCAAACCTGTCTAGCATGAGTGATTTTCCCCTATTAAATATCACTCCTGGTGCATCACCTTGGAATGGTGGGGATCTCCCACTCTCTTGGCCTGTGCTGTAAAGAATAGAGATAACACAGACAAGGGGGTAAGAGCTGTGTAAACACTGCATCATTTTATGATGTTCATATGTTTTCTACCACCAACAACTCTCCTGAATCCTCCAGCCAGGATCAGCTTGTTATCAGCCCATCAATGCAGTAACAAGAAAATAACCTTGAACATTTTTTGGACAGAATAGAAAATTCAACTCCCATTATATAACCAATGTTAAGTTTATACCACCGACATATGAAACTTCACAGAACAGTGATTTGCAACTATAAGACGGTAACTGTAACAATTATAATACAAAAAAATATAATATAAAAACTGTCCATCAAATGGTGGACTACTATAGTGGAAGTAAGTGAATGCTGTACTGCTTATAAAGACCTTGAAAATAGGTTTATAGTGCAAACTATGAAGCTATTTTCAACTAATAAGCCATTGGTTGGGCTGTCATGGGCTGAGTTCGAATAATGGTAAACAAGGACGACATCAAAAATAACAACACTTTTTCATTTTGTTTAGAGCTTGACACGTTAGACAAATTCTCACATTTTTATGAGAATAAAGATGGAGTATAAATAAAGGTGGAGGTGGTCTTAAAATATTTCATACAAATATAAGAAGTTTTTCATAAAACTTGGACGATCTTATGTTGTATTTAGATCCTTTTATTTCAAGTCTAGATTTAATTATTAAATCAGAGTGTTAGTTGAAGGGTGGAGAGGATGGAGTTTACGTTAAGGGTTTTTATGTTATGGTTTCAGAGCATTTATGTAATAAGTGTGATGGAATAGTCATCTTAGTTAATAAACGTTTGTCAGTGACACAGTAACAGCTGTGTAACACTTAGAGATGTGTATGGACTCAACTTAAACTCAAGTTAAACTTTGCTAACTCAAACAATACTTATAATTTACTTGCTTTGTACATGACTCATGATTGTGACCGTTGTTTATTTACAACTGCACTTGAAAATTACTACGACTGTCTTGACTTGAAAAAAACATTCATACTGTTAGGCGACATCAATATAGACTTACTAAGAGACAATTCAATTACTAGCAACTATTTAAACAGTTTACTGGGAGCGGGACTTGTTCAGTTCATCGACAAACCTAATGGAACTACAGATTACTGCATGTCTTGTCTGGACCATATATTTGTGAGGATTATCAATGTAGAAAGAATACAAACAGCCGTGTTCCAGACTAGCATTACTGACCACTACAGTACAGCAATTATCATTTCCGATAATCACACACCACTGTTCCTGACATACAAAATGACTCTATACGTTACCTACACTGATTATAATTATAGACTGCTGGCACAAAACTTAGTTAAAATCGACTGGACTTCTATATCTGGCTACACTGATGTTGACCTGTGCTCACTTAGTATTACGGAACTAGTCAAGACCTCAATCTCTAGTTCTAAAATACCAAGAATAAATACTACAACGAGACTGAAAAAGCTTAAATCATGGATCACACCTGAACTTATCAGGTTTATTTGCTCAAGAGATAAGATGAGTAAAGTACTTAAAAGGCAACCTTTTAATGTACAATTAAGAGATAAATTTCGTAATTTAAGGCAAAATTTGAGTAGATCAATTAAACATGCGAAAAAAGAATATTATAGATATCATATAGCTCAGGCTAATAATAATTCAAAACTATTTTGGAACATTATTAACGAATTAGTGGGAAGGACAAAAAATAAACTGGGTTTTCCCATTAATGTGTTTGCCTACAGCTTCAAACATAACTTCTACTATAATCAAGAAATTTGCCAACGACTTTAACTCATTTTTTGCAAATGTGGGGCAAAAGTTAGCAAATAGTATTGACCCTGGAGGAGAACCAGTGGTTAACGACTTCGTATGCACACTTAACAACTGTAACTCCATTTTAAGAACTGTGACTGAATTTGACATGTGACTGCACTCAAGGGAGGGTCCGCACCTGGTTTTGATGACATTTTTGCTGACATTCTCAAACAAAATCTTCATACTAGCCCGTCCTTTACTGCATCGATTTAATTTAAGCATTTCGTCTGGCAAGTTTTCTAATAGTTTCAAGTTACCCAAAGTTTTTCCACTATATAAAGCTAATACAGATAAAAATAACTTCCGCCCCATATCCCTGTTAAGTGTCTTCTCTAAAATTTTGGAGCGTATAGTAAAGGATCATCAACTCATGTCTTACCTATATCAAAATAAAACATTAGCTGAGTGTCAATATGGGTTCAGATGTGATAAAACCATAGATAATGCGTTGTTTGCTATTTCCAGAGATTTAAGTAGTTCTATTTCTAATGGGAAACGTTCAATGCTAATATTTCTAGACTTAGCCAAAGCATTTGACTCAGTTGACAGAAGTAAGTTGTTGACTAAGCTCGAACTTAATGGAATTCATGGTAACGTCCTCGCGTGGTTTCATAGTTATCTCACTGACAGGCTACAATATGTGTCTTTATATGGGGTTAATAGTGACCCCATTAATGTAAAATATGGTGTGGTCCAGGGTAGTATTCTTGGCCCAGTATTGTTTTTAATATATGTCAATAATATTAGTAATGTCACTTAAAATGGCAAACTATATTTGTTTGCGGATAACACCCTCATTTTTGTTCAGAGGGATAGTTGGGCAGAGTTTAAAGGAGTGCTTTGTACAACTTAGGAACTCTGAAAAAATGGTTTGATCAGAACATTTTATCACTTAACACGTTGACTGCGGACTACTTCTTTATACGTAGTGGTGGCGCTGCGCGCGTAGCGGACTACTTCTAAAGAAGTACCCCTCCCGCTTCAACGATATTGGTTCAGTGTGAGGCTAGCCGTTGCCCGGCAACCTTGTGCCACTCACCGCTTGTTGTGCCGTTCTTTGTGTGCATTTTGGTGTTGCACACAAACGCAACTTAGTCCGCTGCGCGCGCAGCACCACCACTACGTATAAAGAAGTAGTCCGCAGTCAATGTGTTAATATATCAAAAACTAAATTTATGCCTATTTCTTTAAGAACTATTTATAATTACAACCTTGGAAATCTTGTGATTCATAATTGTGGTGATTTTTTTCAATGGGATATGTTTGTGTGTATAAGTCCATTGAATAAGTCCATTGAAAAAGTCATATTTTATGCTCAATTGAGTTGGTCTCAGCATGTTGAATTTCTAACAAAGAAAATCTGTAAATACTTCTTTGTGAGATTAGTGAGATTTTAGACAAGTCTGAAATCAAATTAGCCTATTATAGTTATATACAATCACTTCTTTCCTTCGGTATTTCTGCTTGGGGAGGTGTGAGTTGTTCTGTGCTCCAACCACTATTTATAGCTCAAAAGATGATTTAAAAAATAGCATTTAACAAAAGGTTTCGCTTTCCTAGTGAGGCATTCTTTCAAGAAATTTCAGTTTTAACAATCCGTAAACTCTTTATTAAAACTCTTATAGCATACATATTTTTAAATTTTAATAATTTATTTTCTGATATTTCCAATTCTTATAACACAATATACGCTCAGCGGATTGGTGTTAGTTCCTTACAGTTGAGATTGCACTAATCCTTACTATATATAAAATATCTTATTTTAAATTTAAAGATTCTCCTTCAGTGTCAATTTTAAAGAGGAGTTAGAGAATAGCTTCTCAAGTTAATCATTGAAGAGGCAGAACACCTTATCTCTGTGGATTATCGGCGGATCTGACCTTTGTACAATATTAATTACTTTGTAGAACTTCCTACACTCCAGCTTTATTTGTTGAATTGTTGCGGCTGCACTGACAGTCTTATTCAGTCGCCTCAATTACACCACAACTAAGTTCAAGTCATATATATTAAAATAATGTTTAGGTTTTTCCTCCTTGATTGTCTGACGTGTCAAACTCATGGTTTTTATTATTTATTTTTTGAATTTCAAATATGTTTTCCATTACTAATTAGTATAATTGATTTTTTTTAATTTATTAAAATAATGACTAGCAAGTTCCTTCCAAAATTTGTTAATATTTTTTATAACTTTTTGTGTTAATTATTTATGACTGATGCACAGAACTGAGCCTTCGCACAGGCTTTAATGCCCATGTAGGCTTATTTCCTATCACAATATTTCTCTATAACTGTTTTATTTATTTTCTTAAATGTATTATATTTATATTATTTTCGTGTATCAAATTGGAAATAAAACGTTCATTCATTCAATTAAATTGCTTCAGCAAATTTACATCAGGGGAAATGAAGGAAAATAAACTGTGTTAGCCCTTAGAGTTAATTAGAGGAGTAAGGAATAGATTTAGAATTTTAGATGAGAATCATAGCAATTAATTAACAAACAAATACATAGAAACTATACTGACCCTCCCTTTAACTAAAGGGGGCTTCGCTGAATGAAAAACATCAAAACACGGGTTCTATTTTAATGACACGGGCTGTAATAATGATGGTATCGTAACACTTGAAGTGTCATGTGATAGGTGAAGAATTGTTCTAGTGTATCATGTTATTTTTGCACTTATACACTACACTTTGCACATATTCTTGATAATTTTAAATTTAAACACTCATAATAAAAATATGATCCACTAGATTGGACTATTAATAATCATGCAGTGTTCATTATAATAATAAACACAAACCGTACAGTTGGAACAGCATGTTTTAGTCTGTTGATGGTAAAATTGCATATCTATTTGGCTACTGACTTTCCAGCGGTGACTTATGTTACACAGTGGCTAAGACTGTACAACTAATTCAATACCACTCAGTGCTCCTTGCTAGTTTGTTAGAGCAGTATTAGTAACAAATGATGCAAATAGTAATTTATTAAAATAACGTGAGGTTGTGTTATTATTCGTTCTTATTTTTCTAAATCCTGTCAGTCCAGTTTCCAAAATTTCAGCAAAAACAGTTCATCACACCACATTACAATTGAGTCAAAAGAAGACTCAATTTTAGTCGATAAGCATGAGGAAAGATACATTGATTAAAATTGCAAACCAGTGCATGTTGATATTGCGGCAAAAAATACAACTTCTTAATTTTATTTTTTGCTGATTGTTCCTCAAACTAACTAACAAAACTTCATATCAACAGTAATTTTGTTATACATACATACATATCCTTCTCAGGTCCAGCGTCACTGCCGGGTCTGGGCACCCACTAAGCCTCTCCATCTTCTTCTGTCCATCCAACATTCCTCTCTTTGTACCACAAACTAGCACACTCCTCTCACTTCCACTTCTTTCTTAACATCTTGTAACCACTTTTTTCGTGGTCTTTCTCGTGGTCTGAACAGGAAACAGTTCAGTCATTTTTCCATTTTTTTGTGGAATCTTTCCTCATTCATTCTTTTTATATGTCCAAACCACCACAGTTTAATCTTCCCAACCGTTTCCTCAAACTCTCTTCGATCAGTCCTTCTCTTATTTCTCCATTTCTCACTCGATCCTGTCATTCCTTTCACTGCTCTCAAGAATTTCATTTCTCCTGCTTGGATCCTATTCCAGTTCCTTTCCCTAATATTCCAGCTTTCTGCACTATTTTTTTTTTTTTTTTTTTTTCATCAAAGGAACTTTGTGGGATTAAACTTTGAATTATCAGTAATTTTGAACTATTTAAGTTTGAATTAAAAAGGTCGCCTGCGTGATAATTCATTGTTTAAATAACAAAATAATTAACCCTATAGCCATGTACCTGATTTCACGACTGTTCATGTAAATCAGATATACTAACTTTAAACACATAACTAGGGTTATATTAGTAAAAGACAATTGAATTTACGGGATTGGAACATACCTGGCCTGACCGCAGCTAAAACAGCTCTACTAGCCTTCAGCACAGCATTGTACACAGCTGCCTGCAGTTTGGTGAACTTGCCATTGGCTGGGAAGCTGCACGTTATGTCCGCGACATATCCACAGTACTTGGCTCCCATGTCAAACAACCTTGTCATGTACATTACACACTAGATTAGTGAAATGATATTTTGTTTTAAATTAGGCAATCATATAATGATGACTAAGAGACTTTTTGTGTATTGATGTAATAATAAAATCATGAAGTTGTTCACTCCCAATTTTGATTAATTCCTAATAAAATCGAGTGACCGATGACACCCTCTACGATGATTCCCTTCAATGTAGCTTGTGTGCCTACCTCAACAGACCAGTTTGAATCTGCCTGCAAGACAAAAGCATCTCACCTAGTAACAGTATTGAATAATTAACGTCTTCAGTAAATACACACACTATAGTTGGACTGGGTGGAAAGCAACCTGTGTGGTACATTTAGCGCATGTAGGGGTTCCAGCAGCAGAGGGGAAGTGTTCCACCCCTCTGTCTTTAGTTGCATGAGGGGCAGTAGTGGGAGTGGGGACAACGGACACTATCAGCTGGTGAAGTTAACTGAGGTTAAGTAAAGAAAAGTGCTTGAATAGTAAAATTCTATGTAATATAGCCTTTCTACAATTTTGTATATTGTAATTTTTGTACTAAAATTACATTTTAAATTATAATCATATTGAAATTGAATATTACCTTTTCGCTCGATCTATTACAATGTATACGTTAGCAAAGCACACCTTTTAAAATTGCATACGAAGTAATATCAAAATAAAATATTTATGCTAGTTGTGATAAATAGTATTTCAGTTTGAAGGTAGGTAGCCGAGCACTTCAATCACATTATTGGTATTTCAAATAAAATATATATTTAAAACACAATACTACCGCAAATCAAATAATTATAATTTGACCTTAATATAACACGGTAATGACAACAAACGGCCCTATATCAACTGATTCCACATTTCTATCATAGCTCCTTTTCCCCCTATGCCATATTCCAGCTGTACTAGATTCCAGTTCCCACCACGTGTCTTGTCCACCAATGGTCACCTAGCTCGATGACATAGGAGGCGGAGCTTCCCATACATTTATATATATATTGCAGTTTGTTGGCAGGTACTATTTGTTAATTTTAAAGCTGCAATGTATATTTGAATAAATATACAAAAGTTATGATGCTTTTAATTTTAGTAATCTCCTGTTACAAAGCTATCTTGACCTGCCTCACTGATTTTGTATATGCTGGCTAATCCCTCCGTAAAAGAGTGCAAGGAGTACTCTGTAACTATGTGATCCATTGTTTGTATAGACTCCCCGCAATTACATGACTGATCTAGCGTCAATTCCCAATTATACTTCCAGTAAGGGGTGTGATGTTGTTCGTGTCCACAGCAATTCTTTAAAACGGGAAGTTCTAAACAAGCAACAAATCTGGTAGCTGGACGGTCACAAGATGTACACAATTTTGATCTCCCAGCTATGGAGCAACCACAAAAGCTTCCCACAGCGTATCCATGACAACGAAATGTTAAAGTGGCACCGTGGTATATCTGTTTAGTGGTGGGAGAAGACTTATTTTCTGTCTCACTTCAATTACTAACTTTGTCTCTCTCACACAGGTTCTCTAATTAGATTACAATCAAAGCGGCTGAACTATAA
The DNA here is from genome assembly GCA_035578905.1 of Stictocephala bisonia. Classification (NCBI taxonomy): domain Eukaryota; kingdom Metazoa; phylum Arthropoda; class Insecta; order Hemiptera; family Membracidae; genus Stictocephala; species Stictocephala bisonia. The sequence continues at coordinate 1,108,149 of JAQJVL010000070.1, forward strand.
CCATATCTCTTACCAGCATTTCCTTTTTAATTTGCCAAATATGTAATTCTAGCTTTTTTCTTATTCAATAATTCAAGTATTTTATATGTTTTTATGAATTGTGTTTCATATAAACAGCTTTTTTTCAAGTTTAAAATAATTCATTCTAAATAATTCAAGTTTAAATAATATATCATAGGAAGTGATATTGAATAACCTTTATTTATATAGCTGTTCCTGATATATTCTATGAAGGCTATTTGTGCAAATTATGATTTTGAATGCCTCACTATCATTGATTCAACCAACATAATGCATACTTTTGTAAAAATTAAAAGTAAAATGCTGTTGGTAATCTGAAGAAAAGCAGACATTTCAAATATAATTGGTAAAATATTTTGAGACTTTATTTAGAACTACACTCTGACTTAAGTTACCTACTGAATGAAGAAGAGGCCCTAAAAATGCCATCAATTTTATCAATCAGTGTGATGTTTTCAATTTACAACCTGTATGTTGCTTTGCTTTCACATATTACAAAAACTCTACGCCTAATGCCCAATTAAAAATAAGACATCAATTTCAATTGTTTTAACAGAGAAAATTATTTTCATGCAAGAGTCAAGAGGATTGATCCAAACAAGTATGGCGCAAGCTCTAACTTTTACTTTGTGCGATGGAGGTTTAGTAATGTTATCGTAAACTTACAGCATGTCTCCATCTCTAATCTTTCGGTCGTTAGGAGCACCTGCATGTCCATAATGTAGTACTGAGCTGTTGGTACCAGAAGTGCAGATACAAGTGTAGCCAACATTACGACATCTACAACAGTTTATTTTTAAATAAATAAAAATAGCATAAACATGGTAAATGTAATTTACAAAAGGATGCCAAATACATTAATAGTATCCAGACAGGCTTTATAATTCCATCCTATTCCAAAATATTCGAGAATATCTTTTACTGACGGCAACGTTCAACAATGTATATTATTAAAAGAGTATGCACAATATGATTTTTGGGAAAATCTTTAACTTTTCATATCAGATGTGCCTTGGTTAAATGTTTTGAACTTTTTCTACAAGGTTAATGAGTGTTTTTCTGAATGCTTGCTTTTTTATAAGATACAAATAAGATAATGGAAGAATAAAGAATATTTTAATTTTAATAATTGAAAAAATAACTGAACAAATTAATAGTTTAGTTTTTATGAAAATTTTTAATTTTCAGATAATATTGATTTACTTTTAATATAAACACCGACATAAGTGTATAGGTGGGATAAACAGCAATAAATATATAACCATCTAAGCATTTATAGATGACATGGTAATCTTGACAGATAATCAAGGAACTAACAAACATTTGTAGATTGAACAAGTATTCTGGGTGTGCGGCAGTGTTGCTACTAACCATATTACTATCAAATATTACAAAAATAAACATCACTGACAATAACAAAAGTTATTTAACACTTCTCCAAGGCAACTTTTTGAGTGAGCTAACGTTTTCATGAGAGAGACCCCTCTTCACCCATCACCAGCTGTCACTGGCAGTGTGCCAAGACTAATTCTTAGGGCTGTATATCAGAATGTACCACAGAGGTATGACGGACAGTAAATTAACTAAAGCAAAATACATTACAATAAGTAAAAACAAAAATGAACATGGTGATTACAACATATAGATATAGGAAATTTCAAATTTGACAAAAATGAAGTTTTATCTACTGGGGAATATACATTACAAATAATAACATGAGCATTTAAAATTATACCAGTCAGAGTCAACATGCTTGTAATAATCAGAAAGTTTTGGAGGAGAGCCGCTGACCGATCAGTCAAAGGCATCAGGACATTGAGCCTGTTAGAGATAACACACATTTGCCTTGGCTGGAAGTTTTTATAAGTAATATTCATCTTGTTCTTTACTGGTTTCCCCTCTTATTCTGACTGAATAAGTTCCCTGCATAATTCATAGTCTATATGGGGATAGTCAGAATACGGTTTGAAAAGAAATTATGGGTTTAATGGAAGTTTCAAACAAAACAATAATAAGGCTCTTTCTAAATGGAGCAGACAAAAGATATTTGAATCAAACGGTTTGAAAAGAAATTATGTGTATAATGGAAGTTTCAAACAAAACAATAATAAGGCTCTTTCTAAATGGAGCAGACAAAAGATATTTGAATCAAACGGTTTGAAAAGAAATTATGTGTATAATGGAAGTTTCAAACAAAACAATAATAAGGCTCTTTCTAAATGGAGCAGACAAAAGATATTTGAATCAAATATGGTAATCAAATTAGTATTTATAATAAAATTAGACAAATATTTAGCCCCGTGTTTGAAGATTGAAGAAGATCAGTTTGGTTATGAAGGAGTGAAAGCAATGATGAGATAAGAACGACAAATAAAAGATCCAGACTTGGGACAAAAGACTAATAATAATTGTTGAGAGGAACCAATTTCAAAAAAACACATGTTTAAACATGTATAAAATTCCTATCGTATTCAGGCGTTACTAGCTATCTCATCCTACTATTTATATAAGTTTTATATAAATAGTATATAAAAAACAAACTTATACAAACATTTATATAAGTTTGTTTTATATAAATTAACGCATATCAATTGAATAAAGCCCTTCCACAATTACTTGTTAATGTTGTTAAATGTAACTTGTTTACAAGTTTTCCTACATTGATATGGGTTAATTTAGGGGAATTTTTATTTTTTTATTTTTAGGATAAAGAAGTAAGTGCCATCTGAAGAATAGGAGATTTTTACCTGTCAAAATATTGTGTGTTTTTAACATTTAAAGCACTGGAATTCTCCAACAAATGTACCAATCATCTTATTTACAATAACAAATAGTACATAAAGTAGATCCCCGCTATTCTGACCTTCGGTAATCCGAAAATCTGCTTAATCCAAAACTTGGTAAAAGATTTTCGAAATATAAAAGTTCCGCTACTTTATATACCTAAAAATTACAAGAAAATATTATTTCAAGTACTTAACTGTTAATAAACTTGCAAATGTACTTTGGTTGGAAAAATTCATTAAAATTTCTTTGCTTTAAAGAAGAATTTCTCTCCTTTGAAACTTAATTACGCCAGCGTCTCAAAACCTTGGTATCCACTTGGATTGCGTCGGGGTGTAGCGTAGCATAGTGCAAGATCAAACACAGTCGCAGCGTCTGTGTGGGTTACAACAAAACTGAGGTAATGTAAATACACGAGTTTGAACTTTTGATGCGAGACTGACAGTGGGTATTGGCATTGATTTTACTATACATAGAAGAAAGTTCCATCCAATGTTAAATATTGAGGCACGGAAAATGGGAGCGACCGTGCTGCAGCCTGTCGTCAATCAAGTTAAAGAGGTCGAAATTGCCTCCAGTTTCGACTGTTCGGTTGCACAACCTGTGAGCAGTAAAGGAACTAATCACTCCCTCTCATTCTCCCATTCTCTCTCTCTTTCTATCGAGACGCTCATCCGGAGGTACTTGTCTACTCCTTCTGTCGCCACTCCACCTGTACTGTCGCCGATTGGCCTTGATAGTGGGTCAAAGTGGGATATTATTCCTTGCTGTGGTTTGTCTTACACGGAAAGGCATCGCAATCTTTTATTTAGGCCTTAGGGGTTTGTGAATATGAAAAATGTTAGGGGACTTTTTTTGTTATTTTGTCAATGTAAATAACATTGTGTTACAGATGTTTAGTTAAAACATTATACATTACCTAAAATGATGTAAATACTGTTTGTATAAGTTTATTGATATTTTAAGTAATTGTATATTTAGAAGTAGCAAGAAAAATGGTGGTAGTTCTAAATTGTTAAAGGCTAAATTGTTAAGTCCCTGGATAACATTTTATATAAATTTGAGAGACGTAAAAAATTATATAAAATTTCTACGAAAAGACCATATGACAGTTTTTCAAAATTATTTTGCAAAATGTACTAATGAATTTAATAATGTGATCAATTTTACAAAAAAACAATTATTATTGAACATTATTAGAAAACCCTTCCACCTTTACGTATTTACTATCAACATTCATTCCTTATAACTCCAACAGATTTAAATGAAATTAAGAGTATTGTTAAGCTTTTAAAAAATAAAAAATTAACTGGCTCTGACCAAATTAATGTACATTTACTGAAAAATATAATTGATGAGATTGCACCAGTTTTAGTTCACTTAATAAACAGTAGTTTTATCAAAGGCATTTTTCCTGAGAGCCTGAAGTTAAGTTCAGTGGTACCTATTATGAAGGACAATAACTCTATAAACTAGATAACATAATAACTATCAGCTTGTTATCTGTATTCTCTAAGGGTTTTGAAAAAAACAATGATTAAAAGACTCCATAGTTATTTATCTAAGTTAAATTTTCTTAATCCACGTCAATTCAGTTTTATCAAAGGAAAGTCATCTGAAGATGCGTTATTAGAAGTATCAGAAATCATTTATAACAATTTAATTATTCATTAACTTATCATCTGTCATATAGTTCACATTTAATACTAGAATTAACCCTTTATATTATTGAAATCATTATTCATTTTTTATCAAGTAATTAAAGCTTCTTGCCAATATTGCATTGTATAATTATTGTTGTATTTTTAACTATAAATGAATAATCCTTTTTGTTTAAAAGTAAATTGAACTATTTGTCATAAATACCACAATATTAAAATCTGCTTCCGGGTCACGCCGTGGACAGTGAAATGTGTGTGGTAGGCCTACCGAAAGTTTTAATATTTGTTGTTTTCCTCTTGTGTGAACTGTGTTTGTTAACTTTTAATTAATTTGTGACGCATACCACTTGGACTTATTTGTTTTCTTTAACCTGAAGATGCCGTCCGTATTTACGGCGAAACATGTAGTTGTTATCACCATCACACGCTGTGAACTGTTTGACAGAAGGTAAAGTAAACCTATTTTAGTCTATACCAGGATTGGCATTTTTTCTTTTTATTTGATATAAAGAGATGGAGATAAAGAGAAAATATTTGCTGTATTGATGATTTCATAAATAGTGGCGGAGTCATAAAATGAAAAAGAAAAAACATACACGCACACAATTCAGTTCTTCAGTCGCGTTGCCGAAAATCGTGTAATAGGCCTACCTCACTCTCTGGCCGTTAACGAGTTGCGCGCAATCCTACCTGCGTTAATTGCGATGTCCCAAGAAGGCTCCAAACCAGTACTCGAGTTTTGCGCAATACCGATCTCAGGTAGTCTGTCCAGTCTTGGCCGCTCAAAAATGCAACTTAGACCTCAAGCTGTGCTATAGAAATATTTCCGTAAATATCACAATCCGCCAAAAATAACTTGAATTTTCACTGGTCTGATTCCGAATAGCACCAAACTTATACTACAAAATAAGCACATATCTGCTTATATTCTGTTACTATTAAATTACAATAATTTTTAAACATGTATAGCCTATATTACTCCCCACAGTTCTAGAGTTAAAGTGTTTGGTTATTAAAAAAAAGGTCCCTGTTCTTCTACTTAGGATTAATTTATCTAATTTGAAAGTGTATGCTTATCATTAATACGATATATATAATTGTTTCAATTTTAAACCATACTATTACAGTTCAAAATATGCGCAAAACCCAAATTTACGTATTATTTTTTAACTATATTATTGTTTATTTGTAATAGTTATTTGTTTATATAGTTTTGTTAGTTCTTGGCATTGTTTGTTCTGTTCATTCTCAGTTGTGTAAATAAGTCATATTCGAATTGTTATAATTAAAAACACCACAGAGTGCGGCTATAGTTAATTTTGTTATTATTTAGACTGTGGTTACTTAATATTAGTTATTTCTTATGTTATTGCTGGTCACACTACTTGTGAAGTGTTACCAGTGTAATTCCAGAGTGTCTTTTCCAGAGAAATTGAAAATATAAATAAATTGCAGTTTATCCATACTTTCACATCTAGTAAAATAATAGTATGAAAAACAGATGTGTTAACTTTAATTATATTCGCCCTAACATACGTTTTACAATGGTCTGATTCAATCAATGTTATAAATTGGTATTTTTTAAAGGGGGACATAAACAAAATTTACAATAATTTCACAACCTGATTAAAATAATGAAAATTGAATCTAAATAATCAGTAGTCTAGTTATATTCTATCGCGATAATATTTCCTAACCAATTGCAATTGACATTGAGATTGTTTTTCTCAAGAAGTAATATAGAGTCACAACTCTTCATGATTCCGAATAAAATAAAAACTGACCATTCACCAAACAATGAAATATTTTACAAACAATCCTGCAATTACTTTGAACCAAATAATATGTTAATGTTACAGATAGTAATAATAAAACATATGTATATAATAAAATAAAAAATAATGCTATTTTAAATTAAATGTCTATACACAGATTGTCTGAATCAGGCCATAAGATGAAAGCTATTTTTATCTTGTATAGAAGTAAATTAGTGGTTTTGTTATGATTTGTTCTAACCTTATCATGCAATTTGAATCTCATTTGGGTTTTATATTTTGCCCAGTATTATTCTATATAAATATCATAGGCCTATTTCAATATTTATTTTGTCAAAGAAATAAATAATGTCACATTTTTTAATATTTCACTATAGGCTATTATATATTCCTGGAATATTTGCAGATTAATTTCATAATTGAAAGGAGAGTCATTGATTGGATTTGAAAACAATTTATTTTTTAATCAATTACCGCATATGAAAAAACTAATGATTGAGTACAACAGTCGATTTAGTCACCTAATCGATGGTTAAAATGCAATAAATAAAGATTTTTCAGATGGGATATATAATATGAAAATGTTTACTTAAATCAGCAGTAATTATCGCCAGCATTGCCGATAAGTTAGCGGTCCATTCTAGTGTGTCTATTTACAAATACACGGTGTGTTAATCATATAAATCAATATGGTGTTTTAATTTATTCAGTTATAAATATTTCTTTATTCAATATGAATGTCACACTGAGTTTTACTGTAATAGTATCAACACAGTATTCTTTATTATTTGAAAGAGATGCAAGCAAATATAAAAACAGAGAACCCGGATAAACGTTGGCCATATGGAATAACGTAAACAATTATCTAAGCAGGACGTTGTTTGTGTGTGGGACCTGAGAAAGGATAGGGCGGGGCGGCTGTCTGGAGAATGGGAGAGTGGGTTAAGAGGAGGGAAGTGAGAGAGAGAGACGGAAGAGCGTGCGAGAGAGAGAGAGGAAATAGGGCTATGCGCAGCGCAGCGTGGGGCCTCAAAACAGTTTTGGGGCCTCGCCACAACTCTCCCATATGGATGGAGTATCTCTTTATATAGTAAAATCAATGGTATTGGGTACAGTGCTGTCTGAGACAGTTTGAGAACGCCAAAAATATGCATATGACTTCCTTTGGCTGATTACATGGCCTAGTGGTGAATGCAACTACATCAAATAGTGCTGGGCCCAGGATCAATTTACGCTAGTGACTCCAACTTTGTGTTTTGAAAAACGAAGTTTGATCGCATTCTCAGATAAATGTATTCTTCTATTAAAGGTTTCATTATCTCCTTCTTATTATCATAGGCTATTATTGAGTCATTACTAAAGTACTGTACTTCATGTTGGCCATATTATTTTTCATTTTAAGAAAATCTGTTTTATCCAAAAAATTTGATAACCTGAAATGGGTTCGGTCCCAATTATTTCGGATTATCAAGACTCTACTGTATGAATAAAGAATATATCAAATAAAACTATTCTTGTTCTTAGTTCTACATTTCTACTTGGTTATCACCTGATCCAGACAAACACATTTACCAAGGAACTATCTAGAATACCACGAGGAACTAGTTTGTCTTCCCCATTATCTATAATGATATCCTCTATCATACTTACCCGCCAGTATAGTAGCAATAGTGCTGGAATATGGCCTCGGCCTGGTATTCAAACATGCCCCTGTGCACTTTACTCATCACCAGCTTGTGGGCATCAGAGGAAATCTTATTCACATAACGAAGCACATCCAGTTCTAATGGTGTCTTGAAAACTCGGCTGTAAACAAAAACATAAATAACTCGAGTAGCTATTTCGTTGTTAAATGTCACTGTAAAATTAAGCTAAATGCAACTTCTTCTATTTCAATTCAATTCAATTCTTAACATTAATGCAGTGGCAATTTACATTGCAAAAATCAAATATGTATTTTTAAAACCTTTTTCAATTTATCTTACTGCAATTTACTCAATCATGCATACAAAGTGTAATATTCATCCTGTTCTCATTCGTTCAAAAATTGCTTTCCACCTCCAGTAAGTGTCAATTTTCCAATTTGGCAGTCTAACCAGTTAAATGCCAAAAACTTATCCACAATGTAAAATGCTTATGACGCTAAACAGCGTTTACTATGAGAGCGCAATGTCAACACGTGGGAAATATGTAGGTACATTAATTAATTAAGTCATAATACACCATCAGCACAGCTTGAATCAGAACGTTTTCACTAAAATTCTCAAATGAAAAATTCCGGATATTAATTTAGCACTCATTACATCAAAATTAAACTTTTTTTGTTTCAAAGGCAGCCAAATTTTTACCGCTTATTCCAACATTGTTATAGGTCCAAACCCATCAAGATCAAGCTAAATTTATTTGGACCTCCCAGGATTTGAACTCCTAGCCTCTGCGTTGAAGTCAGGAGTGTTAACCGTTAGGCTAGCAAGAGACCCAAAGTCTTCTATGTCAACCCCTTAGCCATGTGTATTCCAAGAGTGGGAAATCTCTCATTCGAGCACAGAGCAAATTACAGGAAATTAGATTTTAAAGAATTTTTTTAGGTTCAAGTTGTTAAAATGTTGAACGCAGTTATTCAATTCAAAAAGGGTTTGTTGTTACAAGCTTAATATTGATTTTTTTAATAAAGCACAGAGTAATATGATCAGCAAATTGCACGATTCTTTCATTCTGAAGTTATATCCAATCTCATTGACATAAATTAGGAAATAATAGGATTGAGAATTGATCCCTGCGGAGCACCATACCAGATGAGTTGGACTAGAAAAATGATTTGAAATTTGAGCTACTTACTTCTCTGGTTTAGATATGATCTTAGCCACGTTAAAGGTACTTATGGATGGTGTGAGATTCCAATCTGTCAGGCAGTATTTTACGATCAACAAAGTCGAATGCTTTTGATGTCGAGGATCACACTTAAAAGTGTTTTTTTTGGACTTTGAGTAATTCTAAGATAGGCCTACATTATATAAATACTATAACTTTAAATTCAGAATTATTAAATTGGCAAATTACTTAACAACGCATACAGTTGTGTCATTTATTTTTTCAATATTTTTTTAGCTAGAAAATCTCATATGTGTGCACTATTAAGCACCAAAAGAACACAAGACAGCAATTGAATAAACAAGAAACAATGCCGTTGTGTACAGAACTTATGCATGGTTCCCAACATCATCAGCAACATGCTGTACAATGTTCATCTTTTCTTAAGCTTAGAGACATACTTCTTAAGATGGGTTTTGAAGGTAAAATATTGATCCATAATTACTCCCAGGTATTCATCACTGGGTGTTCACTGTTTTAGTTCAACACTGATAAGTAAAGATTATTATTAGTCAATCAGTTATTGAAAGAAACAAGTTAACTCTATTTTTGAAGTTTTGAATTGGATCCAGGTTTTAAATACCCTGCAAAAAACTGTAAGGCCATCTATGTATCAGTTCTGTCTATGCTATAGGCTTGAATGTTGATAAAGCAATCTTTGTCAATAAATGAACTTTCTTGATAGTCGCTGGGATATCAGAAGAGTACACATTGAACAGCACTAAAGGAGAACGAAAGGAGCCTTAGAAAGGCCAACCTCTAATTTCTTAAAGGAGGTTTCCCTAAATCCTAAGCATATTTATGTCAGCATGTAAAGTATTTTACACTTTGATCGTAACCCCAGTAAATTACTATTTTTGGGTTCTAAAGCCAGAAGAACTCTCATATTGCTTTACAAAGTCAGTTAAGATTAATAAATCCTTTTTAACTAGTCTCAAAAACACATAAAAATCTGGTATAAACAAATTTATTAATAAATATATGGTGGGCTAGAAGAGGCATCTTTGCACCCACATTAACTAAAAATATAAACAAACCAATATATAGATAATGTGAGCTATAAAGACTTTAAAATCTGTATGAAGATGTTAGTTATAATTAAAAGATCCAACTTATTTTGAGATCATTTATGATAAAAAAGTAAATAAAACTAAATAGAAAATATTTTATGTCAGGAAAGGTTGGTAGTTATGCATTTTCTTATTCAACCAACAAAATAGGAAAGATTTGTCAGAAATGGTGCAAAATTTACTAAAGCTACATTATTATTATTATGAGGGATGAAATTCCATGAAATTTATTTTTATACTGAAAAAAATCATTTTTAAAAATTTCACTAGGCCTACTATTAGTATTTTTAACATATTCATATTCCTGTTATTTAACATGATTTTCAAACAACTTCTTTACAATTGTTATGTTTTATATGCTGAACTTGAATCTGAATACTTCTTTGGTCTAAGACAATTAATTCTCAATAAAATATGGAAAAACTACTTCCACAACAAAATGCATTTCGCGATCGTAGGTGTAATGATAGTAACTTACATAAGAAACTGTTAACCACATCAGACAAGATTGTAGATATTTTTTTACGCAGGAGTGGCTGACAGACCGCTCTTGAGACCAGGCACTCAACCTAACGTAAATCTCAAATTCTTATGATGGTTATACCGTTTTGTTTGGTTCGTTGTTCATAGTAAGATGCCATTCATAGTTATATGCAAATATGCAGAGCAAATGAGTGTGTAGAGTGTACATTAACAGGTGTAGTCATAGTTAGGTCGACTGTTCCTCAGAAAGAGCTATTAGGACAGTGGAAAGTGTTTAAATTTCTCAAAATAAAATTGTTCTGCGAAAACGAATGTGTATTCATTCAAAATCTGTTAACTTAAATGAAAAAATTATCATGTAACAAATTAACTTTTAAATCTTTTAGTACCTAAAAGCCAAATATTCTGCATAGTGAAATAATCTTTCCTAATAATTTAACTTACATGAATCCATAAAGAAGCAGTACAAACACTTTTTTGCAAAGGCTTAACACTGAATATTTATCTTCATGTCGAAAGTTAGACTTGCACAAGTTCAGTAACAGATAGTTCTTTTTTTTCGTAAAATTTTTCTTTATTTCCTTTGAATGATCAGACACCAAATAGAATAATAAAGTATCAGTAAGGAAGTATATAAATTGTATACATTTCATAGTCTGAAAATGTCATCATTTGGTACTATCAATAACATATCCAAGCAATTCTTTTAATTTTTTTTTTTTTATTTTGTAGTTGATGAATCTCACTCAGTTCCCAAAAAATCTATTAGGCCTAGTTTCAGTATTGATCATCACAGAATATTCACACTAAGTACGCTTATAGTTTAGGCCAATTAAAGTGGCAAAAACATCTATAAAAATTGTAAAATTAAGATTTAGCCTAATTAAATTTCTAGTATGGTACATATTAAGTTATGTACCATCACTAAATAATGTTACACAAGTTTAGAGTAGCATTCACTTCACAATTGAATCACTATATTGTGATATGACTATAAAATAATTAATCTTAGTTCGTTTTAACTTTAGGAAATGGGGGATCGGCTTTTGACAACTTTTCTTCTATATATTTTTTTAAAGCCCTTGGATGCACTCTAAGTTTAGCAAGTTCAGTCACATCTAAACTGGCAACTTTCAGTCCAAGATGACGAAAATGTCGTTTCCTCATTTCCTGCTCTCCAGTTAAGTAGACGCCTTGGCTACAGTAGTGCTCTGGTGGATGAATTAACACAGCAGTGTGCATGTTATGGTCTCTATCCAAGTTGATAAATCTAGGCCACACACTCAGTGTTAAGTCCTTGTTTAATATTAATGCTTCAATCATATAGATATCTATAGATGGTAATTTTACAGGGACTAAATTGAAGATAACTTTATTACATCCACCTGAAATTTCTTCAAGAGTACTTCTTATATAATTGGTCATTCTCTTAACTCTTCCATCTACCCAAATTGGTGGTGAATTTAAAAGTTTTGGTAACACAGGCCCTTGATACTGAGAACATTCTAGAGTCATTGCAATGTCTAGTACCTGAAGTTTTGCTCTTGATAGTACTACAGTCTCTTTGTTTTTATACGAATGCAACCTATCTAAAAAGTATGGATTGAAAACTTTGTTGATGAAGTTCAGAGGGTATTTTTTAAGGTAGATACAATTCAACAGCATAGTGATCGCTTCTTCCGGTCTAAATTGTACAAACTTATCTTCTAATCCTTTTTCTAAAATCTTCCAAAAATTGGCCCCATTAAGTGGCTCGTAATTTAGTTTTCCAAGTGGTAGAAAAAGCTTCTGAAGTAAAACTGGGGAGAGGGAGTTTCCATGTACAATGATATACTCTGCTGAACCTTGTAGAAGAATTGGGGATCTAACACGGAATTTTAAACAGTAGTCCATTATATTTGCCATTAATGTTGGATTTCTAATGGAGACACCTTTGACTTTTACATAACGCTCTAGGGCCTGTTCAATTCCTGAATTATTGTAGTCTAATGAACAAAAACCATTAATAATTTCAATAAGATCATCTTCAGAGGCTGTATGAATATTTTTGTTTACCCACTGACTTAAAACACTAAGAATTCTGGGAGAATTGCTTTTTATTTGTTTAAGAACGACTAGAATCTCAGCGACGTCATGTCCGTTAATCTTGTACCAAAAATCAAATAACTTTTTTTCAACAACTGAAAGCACTACTTTTCTACTTCTATTTAGATATGGAATACTACGAACAACATCCATAAAATTGTCGTTATTTATATCATTAATTTTTTCTGTGATTCCAACCCATAATTTGTCAATATTTTCATTAGGTTTTGAAGCAATATCACTAAATATTTTAATGGCTTCGCAAGTTTGTTTTATATTAAATTTACCATCTGTAACTCGACATAAAATTTCATTTGTAAACCTATTTTTATTATCTTGATCAATATATTTGCCAATAATGTCACGGTTGACCATAAGAAACCCATTCAAGAGAATGTCCGCATCAGAGCTTGTTAAAATTTTATCTACTAGTTGTGTTAATACTGCAGTTCTAGTGAAAGTTTCATTTTCATGCAAACCTTCCTCATTATTGTCAAGTTCAGCCTTAAAAAATGCATTCAACGGTGCATTTCTGATGGCTTTATTGTTTTCAAGAGTGACAATTCTCTTCAATGCCTGTAAAGCTACATAAGGTGTAACTTCACTTGCTGGAATTGTTTCTAGAATGGCAAAAATCCCTCTCGCAGAATAGCACTTGTTGTAATATTCTATTATTTCTTTACATTCAGAATCATTAAATTTCTCTTTTTTGTTTCCACCATTACTGTTAGATGTAGGATCAGAAGTTACAGAGTTACATAAATCAGATTGGACTTTATTTTCACAAAATAGAAAAGAATTTGAAGAAACTTTCCTTACTATGACTGGCAATTCTCTTATGCTGGAACCATCCTCAATCAAGATGAATGCCTGCCCTAGTTCATCAAGCTTGCTAGACTTGCTTGAACATTTAAATATTGAAAAAAATCCTCTACTATTGAGATAGTTGCTTGCTAATATATTTGATGATTTGCAATAAATAACACTTCTAAGCAATGCTCTCGACATTTTCAAGCATTATGTTTCACTTTTCTAAAATTTAATCGAAACTACGGTTAAATATTAGAGCACACTCTAATTTGAACAACAATATCTAAATACAAAAACTTAAATTCTAAAAACAAAAAATAACTACTACGACGTTACACAAGATTACATAACCTATAAAATCGTTACTAAAAACTGACTGACTACAGTATAATATGACATTTACATAGGCCAGTTAACCTATCTTTGTGTTACGTAATGCCCAAGATATGAGCCTTCTGCTATATAACAGCTGATACTCAAATGCCCAACTGAAGTAAATTGACACGGGCAACCAAACTAAATGTTATTATGTGAAAGTATATAATATATAAGCATTACTGTACTCGACATATGCTCTTTATCCAAAATTAAGACATACTAGAATAAAATTGGCCAATGCCATAACTTCACAACATCTAACAATTAATTGTACTCAGCTTTAAGTTCATAATAGAAGGTTACATTACTCAATATTATAGATTTCAACCATTTTAAATTTATTTATTTTAATAGTACTGTAAATATAAAATAAATAACGTGTATTTAAGTAAAAAAGTGCATTTTCATATTTTCTTGTCCAATATGTTGTATACCACTAAATAAATTATATTCATCTCCGTTGCCACTAAATTAAAATAAGTTACTTTTTAAATGTCCAACGAAAATTAAAAAAAAAGTAATAGACCAAAATGTTAACTTACCATTCTGTTATTTCTGGGTACAAAATTTTGCTGTCCACGTTAAAACTGTAACATATAAAAGGTTTTTCTAATAAATTCTAGTATTCTAATAAATGTTTATTAACATGACAATTCAATTCAAGAATAAGATTCATTTAAACTTTTTAAGGCCCAATTCTTGTATATTTCACCAACACATTTGAACTGAAAGCCCATTTTTATTTTTCCGTGTTTTGTGTTCTAGAACTGAGTAGATAATTTGAATAAAGGCGTACTTTTTTGTTTACCTAATTTATTGTTATTTATCTCCTTATTTCATTTTTTTTAAGCAGTGGAGCTATCTAATGTACAAGATGATCAGCAGAAGCCTACTGGGAAGAAGTAAAAGCAAGCCTAATTTGAAGCCTGGTCTGTTATATTTTATTTTCGCCATTCCTAGATTACTTTTTCTATATAAAACTGTTAAATAGTAATGGGAAAGGCTAGACCTTGCCTAACTATACGTATTATTTCAAATAGCCCGAATAAAACGTTGCCCATAAATTTTAACTTTTGATTCATTGTCGGTTGTAATTCTTCCCTTAAGATGAGGAAGACAAAGTTTGTTGGACATTTGCCATCATTACGTGAAAAATACCAATCACGAAATTTCGATGTGGTAAAACCCAAATCTTTTTCAAGTGCTAAAAGCTAAATTACATCTAAACAAACATGTTATAAAACTACGTTCTTAAACTAATAAATCTACATTAATAATAATCTACATTTTAACCTAGATCCTAGAATGGGGTATTACAAAATGAACTCCTACTAAATATAAAAATTTCATCCAGTTAACAATTTTTATATTTAGTAGAAGTTATATTATTAATGTAGATTTTATATATATATATATATATATATATATATAATATATATATATATATATATATGAGACGCCGAAACAACGATGTTGGTATTTTAAGGCGAATATGAATGGTTTATTATTTCTTAATAACTTATCTATATTCCATAACTTATTATGGAATATAGATAAGTTTATTATTTTAAGAACGTAGTTTTATAACATGTTTGTTTAGATGTAATTTAGTTTTAAGCAATTGAAAAAGATTTGGGTATTTTACAAATCGAAACGTCATGATTGGTATTTTTCACGTAATTATGGCAACCAACTACCTTTGTCTTCCTCATCTGATATTACATCATTAACAAATTTCAAAAACAAAGTTTTCCCTTAACTATGATAGAGCGTTGAGGCCCATCCTACTCTTTTTGAATTTGGAAGAGAGATTACCGGTTAATGGAATCGTATGCCTTTTTATATTCAAGAAATATCACTTGATTTATAATTTGTTCTGGACCGGATCTGTTTGGTTTAAAGCCCACTTGGTAATCCTTAATTTGAAGCTATAACTTCTTACCGTTTCTGAACTTGGTCTTGACCACATTGTGAGAATTTTATGTATACTGAAATTCGAGGATGTGTTCAATATTGTATTTGAAGTTTTCCAAGATTAATATACTTTAACTGAATTGTGTCCCAGTTTCTTCTTTAATTGGAGTGCACTTTTTAACGTCTATGTTTTGTTTGCACATCTTAAATACACTGAACAGTCATATAAGTAAAAGGGCATCTATGAATAATTATTATTGAACATTTTATAAACAGGTGATTAACTCAGCCTGATTCTTAACTCGTATAAGTGATAATTCTGTGTTATCTATTAACTTATATCTATCGATAAGGAGAGTAAAATATACACTTACTCGCTTATACCTGGAAAAATGGCTTCCTTAGCTGTCAAACCACTGTCAGAGTTCATTCCTGACTGAAACAACCAAATGTTCAATATAATTCTCTTTTTTGTAAAAATTTGTTTTAGCATTGTTCATGTACAGTTTGCAATATACTATCTTTAACTTGTTAAAGGTTTAACGCAGCATAATATAAGGGATTAAGGGAAACAGTGCAACAATAACAAAACGAAATAACAAACAATTCAAAACCTTGAAGCTATGTGTCCTTTTTGTTTATTTTACTAGTTTGTTTTTAAGTGTCATCTCGTGAAATAGAATAATTTTATAGCTCAGCATAACGATAATCCATATCTACTGGTTTATTTTTTTAGGAGCTAACCATATACTATAAGGTGGGGGGGGGGGGGTTCTGGAGTTTTCATCTTGGATCTATTCTCCAAAAGATCAAAGCTTCCCGGATGACGAATTTTTTTGATTTTTTCGTTAAAATTATGTTTTATATCTCATTTTATATGTACTTTAATGGAAAAGTTGTTTTCCATATTTTAATTTTAACGCTTGTGATAAGTGTACTTAAAATTGTTCTAATTTAAAAAAAAAAAAAATTGAAACGAAGACACCAAAAAAGGGGGGAAAAAAAATTAATAGGCGGGTTAACTTTATTTTGTTAAAGGGAAATTTTCAAAAATTTAAATCATTTAAACCCTTTAAAAATTCAAAAAACTGCAAATTTGGGGGAAATTGTCTGCTTTTTTTTGGAACATTTAACATTGAGTTGTCTTGTTGACCGTAAGTCAGGAGAATTTCATCTCTCCAGCTTCCTACAGTCTTATCTGTGCAAGTTTTGCGTAGTTAACAAAAGTATACACAAAGATAATAAGTTGTGGAGAATTTGTTGATCCAGAAAAAAAAAATTTCATTGTGTAGGAATTCCCCCCGGGGAGGCGCTCGGGAAGTTTTTGGGGGGGGGAGTTTGGGAACTAAAATTTGTAAAAGGGTTTGCTGAAGCGGGGCCCTCTGTCTGTCTGTCGGGCCCGTTCCCTTCCCCCCCAAACCCCAAATTCCTTTCCGCTTCGCTCGTGTTTTTTTTTTGGGGTTCAACTCCATTCCTCAGAAACCCCCCCCCCCCCCCCGGCTCGGTCGGGCCCGGGACCCCAAAGGTTTAGGAGAAAGACAAAAGCTTGAAATTTAAACCCAAATTTAAAATCATCTTACATGTTCCTTTTAAATTTTTTAATAATAAACCAAAACCTTTTCAGTTAAAAAAGTGTAGACTATATCTTTTAAGGTTTTTTTCAAACCTAATTTTGAGGCACGAGGGCCCTGCCAAATTGACCTGCAGTGTCCCCATTACCCTAAATAAAATTAGTCAGGTTGCCCCGCACACAAAAATTTAAAATTTTGCAATTTTAAAAAAATACCCGGGTTTTATTACAACTTATTGGTCTCGATAAAAATTTTCTCTTTTTTAAATAAAAATGTCAAAGTATTGGCAATGCAATAAAAATTTTACCCTTAAAATTTAATCAAAATACAATTAAACCGAAATTCAATCAACCCTTTCGATTTATCAAACCTAAAAATTCCTAGTTTGTACTTTATTATGTGTAAAAAAAAAAATTTGTTTTTTAGTCCAAAGGGAAAAATTTTTTTTTTTATTTGTAGCCTATCCCAATTTTATTGTGTAAAATTTGTTTTCCCCGCTGGTTTGTTGTTGACGTGAAAGTGTTATTTGGTTCCGTTTGGGTTTTGGCATTTGTGCGGGGTTTTGCGGCTGTAAACCCTCACCCGGGGGGGGTTTGGAAACACTGGTTTTTTAAAATTAAATTAGGGGCCCTACCCAAACACCCGGTTGAAAAACCCCAAAGACTTTCTAACCCCACCTCCCCGCCACAACATGTATAAATCAACACTTCCTTGCCAGGCCTTATGTAGTAACTTTGCCACCGTGACAAACTTGGCGGTTACCCTAACTTTTGAAAATTTATTTTGTTTTACATCCCAAAGGTTTCTTGAAATGGGAAAATTTACAACGCTCGGGAAATTCCTTTTTTAAATTGGTTTTCTAAGCGCCAGTTATTTTAAATATTTATTTAGTTTAAATTTATTCACGGGTTTGGGGAATTTATTACAAAATTTAATCCCAAAGCCATCAAAACCCCAGTTAAATCAGAACTCACCAAACATGTAAGGGTATATACCAACGTTTTTAAAACAGAAAAAATCAGAACCCCAAAAATTTTTGTAGGGTTTATTGATTCGTTTTGTTTTATTTTTCACTGCCTTGGATGTTGTATTTGCACCAGACAAGATATACTGTAATTGTACAAAAGACCTAAATATAAGCTTTTAAATATAATTAAAATACGTTTCAAAATTTTTTTAAGTTGACAAAACTAAACGTTTGATTTGCGTTTTTTTTTTTTTTTTTTTTTTTTTTTTTTTTTTTTATTGTAATCAGTTTTGGTTTCTAAATCTTTGTCCCAATTTCATCGGTCTAACCGGGATTTTCTGGCTACAAAATTATAGGTTTTTTTTACGTATCTTAAAATTTTTTTTTTAAAATAAATTGAAAAAAAAACCCAAGGTTTCAACAAAATTTTTTTAAAAAAATTTTAATTTTACAAAAAAGGGGTACTGTAGATCAGATCGGGGCCCCAAGTTTTTAGAAAATTTTCTTTAAAAAGGTTCGTACAAAAAAAATTACGAGGGCCTGGGGTTTTTTGGCTTTAAAAACAAAAGGGGAAAAATTTTGGGTTGAAAAAAATGCAATTAAAAAAAAAAAACTTTAAAAAGGGAAAAAAACCAACCCCCTGGGATCATTTTTAAACCCCACAGTGCCTTTGGTAGGTTTGGGAAAAATTAAATTGTTTAAAAAAATTTAAACAAATAGTTAAATAATAAGTCTAATTCTTAAAACAGTGAAAACAATACCCCTAAAAGACAAACAAACAAGATTCAACTCAACACAAGACAACAAGGGAAATAATGTTGTATGGGGGTTTGGGTTTATGACGAAAAAGGGAAAAGTTTTGGGGGGAGGAAAAGGGGGTTATTGATATTGGAAAAATTTTTAAAAGGATAAGCCAAGAAAAAATATAACTGTATTTCAGGGAAAAGTAAGGTGTAAAACGAAATTGGGGGGCCCCCGAAAGGGAGGGGAAATTTAAAGAACAATTTTTCAGCCAATAAGTACCTTACAAAGTTCGTTCAAGACAGGTGTTATTCTTACGAGTTCAGTACATGTTTGCCTTCAAAGAAATACTGTTTAAAATGAGCGTTAAAGCTTCTTCAACAGTGGACGACCATTTTAGCACGGTTAATAACACGTTTACTGGCGGAAACGTTAAACAACAAAGCCTGTCGTGGGTCGAGAGGGGGGACAGACCTTCCTATGTCCTTGGGAGTTTCATCGACTCCGCTATAAACACGCCATACTGTGTCCTGTGAACCGCGTTCACAAAATTTCAAGGCCACAGCAGGAATTTACGCCGCAGAAGTTCTGCTGCGTAAAAATTGGACCGGTTTCTTCATTTTCATTTTTTCTAAAATTCCAAAAATATTCTGAATCAAAAACGTTTTTTACTAAAAGACGCACTTTCTTTCCAAAATTTTAAAAATTTGGAGGGTTTTATAACATTTTAACTTAAATTAGATAAAAAATTTAAAAATGTTACGTCTTTCGGAGAGACGAAAAATTCTTTTCTTTTAAAACATAAAATTGTCGGCCCCTCCGGCCCAAAGTGATTTCTTTAAATGCAAACAGTTGGGTCGGGACGTTTCAAAAAAACCCTACTAAAGTACTTTTCCACCCAACCCTTTAACCCCCCGAGGAAATTTCTTTAAGCCCCTAAAAACGCCGGGCCCGTGTTCACCCAGGCGCCGGCCGTGGGGTTTACTCAAAAAACCGCCAAGCCTTTTTAAAGCCGATTTTGAAAAGATGCAAAAAAATTTTGTGCTGGTTCGTTTAATTTTTAAGTTTAAAATTTAATGTTTTTTTTGTCATTTTTTTGAAAAAAGTTTTTCTTACTTATTTTTATTTTTAAGGGGTTTTTATGTTTTTAAATTTTTTTTTTTAAGCCCCCGAAAAAAAAAAAATTTCCCAAAATGTTGTTAAAAAACTTTATAATTTTTTGTTTTTTAAATTTCAATAACATTATTTTTTTTTTTAAAAATTAAACATAAAACTCTCACTTTTTTTGTAACGCAATAATTAAGAACTTTCCCCTTTGTAAATTTTGAGTTTGGGTTTATTCATAGATGACAATATTTTTTTTTTTATTAAGGAATTTTTTTAAAATAGCAAAAATTTCTATATTTTGCTTATTTTATGTACCCTAATTGCTTTTATTTATCAACTTTTGTAATGTGTTATTCCGGGGAAGTGCCTAAAAATGAAAATTTAAAAAAAGCTAATTTAAAAAAAATTTTAAATTAAAAAAATCATACAAAATTAGGGTTATTTATTAAAATTTATGTAAATTTTCATATTTGAAATTTTTAAGATTTCCAGGAGTTTTGAAGTTTAGGTAATTTTCCCCACAAAAATAAAAAACATTAACGGGAAATTTTTTAAGTTAAATAAAAAAGTTTATTCAGAAACCCACAATTTTATTTACATTATATACAATGAAATGAAATTTACTTTAAAACCCAAAACCAAACCTAAACCCTTACGATTTTTTAAATGTTTGTTTCTTTTTGCAAAAAAACAGAGGAAAATCCACAAACATGTACATCAATGTCAGTAATTTTTGTTGTCATATGTTAATTTAATAAATTAAATAAACATTGTTGAGGCAGAGGGATCACCCCCTTCTACAAGATATGTCATTTATTTATTTATTCCTATAAACAACGAAACTCCAGCAAAATTACCGGCAACAATTAGATCGGCTCGCGGCGGTTGTGGTCCGACAGTGCGTGGCGCCGAAATCGGCCATTTTGGGAATTTTGCGAGCCGTTGTAATGGGCCCTACGGTTAGTACAAACCCGATCTCATGGGCCCCTGGGGGTTTCAAAGGGTTTAATAAAAAATTAAAGCTAATGTAAAAAAAAATTTGAAGGGGGGGGAAAATTAAAAACCCAAAGGGGGGGATCCTTTTAAAGAAAAACGCGAAAAAACAGAAGAGTCGAGTTCTAAAGTTAAACATCTGCTGAATCGACGTCAATAAAAAAATATTATACGTAAAGGGAAACGTCATGAATTTTTAGAAACAATGCTGCTTAGCTGTTTTTTTTAAAAAGAGAGAAAGAATAAAAAAATTTTTATTACTTTTTTTAAGGAGTCGTTTGATCAGGGTTTTAAATATAAGTATGAATAAGTATGAAGTTGTAAATAGTATGAAATAGTGTACATTTCATTTATACTACTAATTTATTTTATTTTTGTCTTCAAAGCTTCCCAAAATTTCAAAGAACTATTATTGACTTAGTTGGGGGCCAATGTTGAAATTGGGCCTTTTAAAATAAATAAATAACTTAGGGGACTGTTTCCCCAAAAAGTTACGACAGCAAATGATGCAAAAAAGCACAATGGTTTACTGGGGGGTTTTGGGCCCTAAAGGTAACAATAGTCAAGCCTAAAATACCGAAAAAATTTTGTAGGTGTGCCATTTTGATCCCATACGTAGTAAAATGTAAAAGAAAAAAATTTCTAAAATTTTTGGTGAAAAAAACAGTGCTAAACTTTTTTTTCAATTTTTGCCCTTTGGGTTTGATATTTTATTAGCCCTTTTAAAATTAAAAAAAGAATGCATAAATATCACTAATAATTGTCGAAGGGCAATTTAAACTGGCGAGGTTGGCAGCCTGGAGCTGGCACGCTCCATTTCCCGGCACGGCGGGCCGGACCACGCGGTCTGTTTATAAACAAAGCACATTCCAAAGGCGGCCCCTTGTTGGCCCCGAAAATTTGCCACACCAGCAAGCGGGGGAAAACCCGGTTTTTTGTCAATGGGGGGGCGGGGGGGGGTCGTCTTTCTTGTCTGTCCACCGCCCAACGGTAACCCCGTTTACCACCACCCTGTCTCACCCAAGGGGGCCCCAAAAAAAAATTTGGACCCGGGGGTTGTTTTTTCCCTATGGTGGCGGCGTGCCTGAAGGGATAGACGAATCCTCGCCCTAGTTTTCTCCCCTTTTTTTTCCTTTTCCCTTTTTTAAACTGTGTAAAAAAATTTTGATTGTTCCACGAGGGCATTCTTTTCCAGTTTCTACTACCCCATTTTGGGTTCCAAAAAAAATCCAAATTTTTTTTGTTTTGGACATTTTTAAATCTCGGGGTTACTTTGAAAAATTTTAAAAAAAACCTGGGTTTCTTATATTTAAAATAGAAGTTTTTTTTTTGTTTTAATTTTCCCTTTCTTTGGGGAAAATTAAAATTTTGGGAAATTTAAAAAAATATCTGCAACCCTTTAAAATTAAAACCGTTTCTGAGCTTTATAAATTCTTGGCGTTCGGGGAAAAATGCTTTTACCCCGGAGTTTTTGACAGGTAAACCCCCCGAAGACCAAGAATTTTACAAAAATTTTGGTTGCCCGTGGGTCTATCCGGGGAACGTTTCTAGAATATATTTTGTTAGATAAAACATTGAACATATATTTATTACTGTTACCGTGCGTAATATAGAAGGGTAAAAGATGCTATATTATTTAAAGGTAGTGCCAAAAACATTATAAACACAACAAAACTTCATTTTGATACCCAAAGTTAAGTTGTATGATGACGATTATTTTATAATGCTTTAAGTTACATATAATGTTTTCTGTTTTCAACACAAGATAGACATTAAAGATTTATGAAACGTTTCAGAAAATTTTAAAAAAAAACAGTTGAGTTTTGATAAGGGGTTCCATTTTTTTTCTTTTAAAAATATGACGTCAAGTTTTGAGGAATTTTTTGTAGAAGTATATTTAAATTTTAAAAATGAAAGGGAAAAATTTAAAGAAAGTTTTGTTAATTGTTGATCTAATGGCGTAATGCTTTAACTTTTAAAATTTTTGTAAATTTTTTTCAAGAAAACGAAAATAACATTTTTTTTTTATAGTTAAGTGGGGAAAAGCCGATTTTTTTGTATTGCAAGAAAAAAACCCCTCCGAGGAAAAAACGTGTCCCCAAAAGCAAGGTTTTCGGGAAGGTGCGGAGAAAAAATTTTTTTCACCCCTAACTTTATTTAAACAGTGGTTTGCGAAGGGGTTTTAAAAATTTCAGCCCCCTATTGTGATTTTTGTGTTGTTTACAAAACACTGACTGAATTTTGTACTAACTTTCCTGACATCAATATGAATTGTACACAAAAACCTTTTTAAAAATTTTTATATAAATTTTTTGGCCCCCCATTTAGTATTCCCATTACCCAAATAATGGGGTTGTTTTTTATCTTCGGTCGATTACGACATAAAGGGATCTTTCGCAGTTTTTTTTTAAAAAATTAATAAGTGCCCCAAAAAGTTCTTGTCACCCCAAAATGCCTTTGGGTTTGTTTTATCAGGGTTTAATAAATTGAAACGGCCCCCCCCCCCCCCCACAAATGTCAAGGAATTTGGGCCCCTTTATGGGCTGACCCCTTTTTTTGGGGTGTGCGACCTACAAGAGGGACATGTGTATCCTGTTCTATGCACATTTACGGCTTTAGCTAACTAAACCATAGCCTCGTCCTAGTCGAGGTTTTTAGAAAATCACCCACGTGACCTTCCAAATCAGTTGAATAAATAGAAACGGCCACACAATGTCAAGGACTTGGCCCATTTTTGGGCTTCGGGCTCTCGTTTTGCCCCTACAGGTGTGAGGGGTGTGTGTGTGTGTTCACCCCCCTTGGGAAAAACCTAGGGGCCCCGTGGCCATTGACTGCTCTCTCCCACACTTTTTTAAAAGGGTTGTAAAACCTTGTGTTGTGCACATTTGGGACAGCCGGTGCTGCCCCTTTTTACCGGCCCCGCCCAAACTAACTAAAGAGACGACAAAATTCCCACGTTCACAATTTTGTAATTGGACGTTCTTTTCGCTCTTCAAAAATTTTTTCTGAACCCTTTCTCGTGGAACTTTTAAAATTTAAAAAATTCTTACTTTAAATATGTAATTTAAAATTTTATTGGTAAATAATGGCTTTATTACAAAATACGGTTAGTTAGTAATCTTCATGGTTCAGCAAAGGTTTATCATACAATTCGATGTCAATCAACATTGACATTGATAACACTTCTCTTCGAAAAATCCATCACAAGGGTGTTTTGTTTTCCAAAAAAAGGCCCCTTTCTCTCACCTTTTCAGCCCCCAAAAAAAATCGTTTATTTGTTCCCTTCAACTAAAAAATGCTTTTCCCTTTCCTTTTAATTTTTTTTTCAATATCGGAAAAAAGGGGATAACTCCAGTTCGTTCAGTTGCTTCAGTTATCAGTCGATATAACTACGTCAACTGTTATATCGACGTTGAATTTCAATTAAATTTTTTCTTTTTTATTTTCAAAGGGGGAAAAAGCAAATTTCGGGTAACTTTCAAATTTTGTACACTCATTATTTAAAAATTTAAAATTTTCGCTAATTAATTTAGAAAAAAAAACGACAAAATTATTGTTGTGGGCTTTTCTTTCAATCACAAAAAATAAGTTTCCTTGGTTTTTTTCATCCCAAACGTTTTTAAAATTGGGGGAATCGTTGAATTTGGATAATTTAGTCTACAAATATTTTGTTTTAACATTATTTTGGTAAAATGTGTAGTTTATATTATATTTTACTTTGACATTTTAAGACACTCGCCATTTTTAAAATGGTAATTTAGGAAAAAAAAAGCCCTTTTTTTACAATTTAAAAGTGTTTTTCTTAAAATGCCTTTCATACCAAAAATTAAATATTGTTTTGGGCAAAAAGGGTTTTTTTGATATTTAAATTTTTGTTTTAAAACCCAAAACACAGCAAAATTTTTAAATAAAAACATCCCGTCCCAAAAAAATTTTGATTACTTTTTTGACGAAAATTTTTTTAAATGCCCAAAATCTTGGGAAAATTTTTGACACGTAATTTATTTTTTTTGTGGTAGTGTGAAAAAGGGGTTGACAAAAAACTTTAAAATTAGAAGGAACATATTAAAATAATCCTTCACATCGTAAGTAGTTTAGTTTTAATATTCTTACGTATTTACACACAACATCGTTTTTTGCAGTATTTAACTAAACCTACACCAGTTCCTCTTTGAAATAATCTTTTAGCCCCACAAAATGGTTTTATACGACTGCAGAACGAAAAAGGGGCGAACCGTGATTTTGCGAATTTCATATAAGTCATTGAATTTTTAATTTTTTCCCAATTCACACCCTTTAAAGGTTTGCCAAAAAAATAAAAAAACAACCCCCAAACCCTTTTCCAAAAGGGCAAGCTGGTTTTATGTTGGCGGGGTTTTGTTTTTGGTTTGTTGGGGAGAACGAGGGGTTTAAAACGATAAAAAAGGTGTCTGCCCCCTCCTCCAACCCCCCCCACTTCCCCAAAGGGTTACACACCCTGGGGGACCTTTTCGTAAACAAACAAAAAGCACTCCCTCGAAAAATGCATGCAGGTTTGATGTTAGTTTGGTGTTAGTTTTTGGTTTGTGCGAGAACCGAGGAGGGAAAACGATAAAGTTGTCTGCCCACTCCTCCAACACCCCCACTCCAAGGCTTACACACCCTGGTATCCTTTTCAAGTAAACATCAACAGCACATCCCTCGAAACTGACATGCAGGTTGATGTTAGTGGAGTTAGTTATGGTTGTGCGAGAACCGAGAGAGTGAATCAATAAAGTTGTCTGCCCTCTCCCCCAACACCCCTACTCCAAGGCGTACACATCCTGGTATCCTCTTCAAGTAAAAACCACCACCACAGACCCCGGGTACCCACAGGAAAGGGTTTTTATTTTGGGAAAGGTTTTGGTTGTGCAAGAGCCAAGAAAGTGAATCGATAAAGTTGTCTGCCCTCTTCCCCCAAAACCCCCAAATCCCAAATCGTGGACAAAAATCCCCGGTAAACCCTCTCCATGTCAACAAACACCCCCAACCCAAGATTTCCCACAGGCAGGTTGTTTTTGGCGGGCTTCGGTTCTGAAAAGGGCCGCCAGGGGTGAATCGGTTTAAAGTTGGGTTTCCTCGCCCCCCCAAAAAACCCAACAAAACCCTCTTTTTTCAAAAAAAAAAACAACACCACAGCCCACGATACCGACAGGCAGGTTGATATTGGCGGAGTTATGGTTGTGCGAGAGCCAAGAGAGTGAATTGATAAAGTTGTCTGCCCTCTCCCCCAATACCCCTACTCCAAGGCGAACACACCTTGGTATCCTCTTCAAGTAAACAACAACACCACAACCCTCGATACCGACAGGATGTTGATGTAGGCGGAGTTTTTGGTTTGGGTAGAGCCAAAAAGAGTGAATTTAATTAAAATTGTCTGCCCTCTCCCCCAACACCCCCACTCTAAGGCGAACACACACTGGTATCCTCTTCAAATAAACAACAACACCACAATCCACGATACCGACAGGATGTTGATGTTGGCAGAGTTAGCTATGGTTGTGCGAGAACCGAGAGAGTGAATCGATAAAGTTGTCTGCCTTGTCCTTTCCCTTTCCCCACTCGAAGGGGGTTTTCACACACTGGTATCCCCCTTTTAAGTAAACAACAAAAACCCCAAACCCCGATACCGACAGGGTGTTGTGTTGGTTTGAGTTAGCTATGGTTTTGGGGAGAACCCCAAAAGAGTGAAAACGTAAAAATTGTTTGCCACTTACTCCTCAAAACCCCTTCTCAAGGCGTTCATAACCTGGTTTTCCTCTCCCTGGGCAAACTATAACAAACCCCAACCCACGATCCCGGGCAGGATGTTGATGTAGGTTTGGGGTTTTGGGGTTTTGCGAGAGCCAAGGATTTGAAACAATTAAAAATTGTCTGCCCCCCTCCCCCAAAAACCCCCCCCTCCAAAAGGGGTACCCCACACTGGTTCCCCTTCAAGGGAAAAACAAAACCACAATCCCGATACCGACTGGATGTTGTTTTTGGTTTGGTTAGCTATGGTTGTGCCCAGAACCAAAAAAAGAGTGAAATCGATAAAATTGTTTGCCCACTCACTCCTCAACACCCCTTCTCCAAGGCGTAAACAAACCCGGGTTCCTTTTCCTTTTCAACAACAAAACCAAAAACCCCCGATACCGACAGGAAGGGTTTTGAGTTATGGTTGTGCGGGAAACCAAAAAAGGGGAATCGTAAAGTTGTCTGCCCTCTCCCCCACACCCCTACTCCAAGTCGTGGACACCCTCTCCATGTCAACAACAACACCAAAACCCAAAATAAAGCAGGATTTTTGATGTAGGCGGAAATTATGGTTGTGGGGAGAGCCAAGGGTGAATTTAATAAAGTTGTTGCCTTGTCCCCCAATTCCTACTTCAAGGCTTAAAACCCTTTTTTTTCCTCTTCAAGTAAAAACAACACCACAAACCCCCGTTTCCGAAAGGGGTGTTGTTTTTTGGCGAGTTGCATGGTTGTGCGAGGGGCCCAAAAGAGGAATCAATAAAGTTGTCTGCCCTCTCCCCCACACCCCTTACTCCAAAATCGTTTGGGCACCCTCTCCTGTCAAAAAACAACACCAAAACCCAAGATTAAGACGGATGTTGATTTTAGGGGGGGTTTTGGTTTTTGCGATGAAAACCAAAAAGGGGTGAATTTAATTTAAAATTGTCTGCCCCCGTCCCCCCAAAACCCCCACTCCAAGGGGTTACACACCTTGGTATCCTCTTTTAAAGTAAACAAAAAACACCAAAAACCCCTCGATAAACCCACGGGGGTTGATGTAGGCCCCGGGGTTTGGTTTTTGTAGAGCCAAGGATGGAATAAAAAAAGGTTTTCTCCTCTTTTCCCCCCAAACCCCCTACTCCCAAAGGGTTACACCAAACCTTTGGGATTTCCCCTTAAAATAAAAAACAAAAACCACAACCCTCGATACCGACAGGATGTTGATGTTTGGGAGGGGTTTGCTATGGTTGTGCGAGAGCCAAGAGAGTGAATCAATAAAGTTGTCTGCCTTGTCCCCCAACACCCCTATTCCAAGGCTTACACACCTTGGTATCCTCTTCAAGTAAACAACAACACCACAACCCTCGATACCGACAGGATGTTGATGTAGGCGGAGTTATGGTTGTGCGAGAACCGAGAGAGTGAATCGATAAAGTTGTCTGCCCTCTCCCCCAACACCCCTACTCCAGGTCGTGGACACCCTCTCCATGTCAACAACAACACCAAAACCCAAGATAACGACAGGATGTTGATGTTTGGGGGAAATTTGGTTGTGGGGAGAAACCCAGAGGTTAATCGATAAAAATTGTCTGCCCCCAAAAACCCCTATCCAGGGGCGTGGAACCCTCTCATGTCAACAAAAAACCCAAAACCCCGATTAAAAGGATGGGTGTTGATGTTGGCAGGGGTTAGCCCATTGGTTGTGCGAGAACCGAGAGAGTGAATCGATAAAGTTGTCTGCTCTCTCCCCCCACCATCCCTTCTCCAAGGCGTAGACACCCTCCCTGGTAACCTCTTCATGCAAAAACAACAAACCCCTAAACCAAAAACCCCCACAATTTTGTGAATAAGTAATACAATTTATCACAAGTGGAGGATATTTACGACTTTTAAATATATGTGGATTTACACTTTGTCAACATTTAATCTTTATGGTTTTAACATTCCTAAAAATACTGATTAATAAATGAACGCCGAATTTTTTGAAGTCGTTTGGGTGGGAAAAAACTAAGAATATTTAAAAAAAAGGGGAAAATATATGAAAAATTTAAAAAGGAAAGTATCAAAAAAGAAAAAAAATTTAAGTCTTACTCTTCATTCTATCAGAAAAATCCAGAAATTTTATATCGGGTCCTCCTAAATTTTTCCCTTTAAACCCCCGGCCCGGTTTAAGGTGCTTTAAAAATTTTTTAAATTGAGTAATGGGTTTTTTTTTTGTTTTTTGTTTTTTTTAACACGGGTTTTTTCCTAGCGACAAGAGAAGTTCTGCTGACTCTTTATTGGGGGACCCTTTTTTGGGGTTTAAAAGTTCCTCCAAAGACAAAAAACCTGCATTTATAAGGGGAGCCCTTTAGCATGCCGTTAAAAACAAACAAAATTCATCTTTTGGTTTTCCTGCTGTACAAATCATTGGGCAAAATTTTGTCCACCCCCCCTTTTTTTTATTGTAAAAATGTATTTTATTTCTGGAAGATTTAAAAATTTTGGGTTTAGGGGGCCCCGAAAAAAATTTTGGGTTTTCCCCCTATTCTGGTTTGAAGAAACCAACAGTTATTTTAAAAAAAACGTAATCTTAACCAAAAAAATCATCGCTTGCTGAAATTGTTTAAAAAATTTAAAAAAATTTAGAAAAATAGGGTAGGGGCCCAAAATTTTTAAAAAAATACTTAATTTAAAAAAATTTAAATTTTTTTAAATTTTTTTTTGGGGTAATTTTCTTTCTAAACTAAATTTTAAAAAATTTTAAAAGTTATTTTTATCCCCAAAAAATTTTAAAAAAAATCAAATCACAACTGTTTCAAAGAGGCATTTCTAAGTCAAAGGGCAAAACCCCGCATACAAAAAAAAAGGGGAGCCAATTACAAAAGGGGGGAAGTCATGAAAAAAGCAAGTAAATTTGTGCTACCTTTCAAAGGTATATTTATAGTTAAAAATTTTCCTGGGGGTGATTGTATGCCCCACCTTACACCTTACCGTTCCAGGGGTTTAAAATTTTAATTTAAGCCTTGGGTAAAAATTTCCTGGGGGTGATTGTTGCCCCCACTTTCACCTTACCGTTCCAGGGGTTTAAAATGCATCAACCTGAAAACATTTCTGGGGGTGTTTGTAAAGCCCCACCCTTTCACCCTTTCCGTTCCAGGGGTTTTTAAAAAGCAAACAAGCCTGCTGAAATTTCCCCAAAGGGGGTTTTCTTTTTTCCAAAAAATTTAGGGCTACCTGCTTCATTTATCTGGAATATTTAGTATTAATAATATAGATTTTTAAAAACCCCCAAATTTTAACCCAAAGTTTGACAAAGGGATTTTTTAAAATAATGCTATTTTAATAGTATATACTGGTAATTCAAGAGATTTAAATTTTTCATAGATAAAAAAGGGGGGAAAAAAAAAACCACGTTGACAAGGTAATTTCCCAAAAAAAAGTTACGAGTTTAAAACATTCTTGGGGAAAAAAGTCAGCCATTATAAAGTCTCTGTTATTTGATGAAATGGAATCATGTATTGAAATTGGTGTTATAATATTTTTCGTATTAAATACTTGTTCCATAAGAGTCTATTTGAGTCTTACAAAAAAAAAAAAAAAAATTTCCCTTTTTTAAAAAGGGTACAATTTCTGTTTGAATATATATTGGGGACATGATACCATTCAAACAACAAAATATTTTTAAAGTAAAAATTTTTTTAATTTAAAACTTTAAATCGGCAATAAATTTTATTCATTATTTAAAAAAAGGTTTAAAGCTAATCTTAAATTTATTAATAATTTAACGTTTTTAAAGTTTAAAAAAAAATTTTAAAAAAGGGGAAAATGTATTCCTTAAAAAGAATAGCAAAAATTTTTTTTAAATTGTAATTCCCTTTTTAATAAGATTTCCCCCAGGGAAGAAGATACAGAGGTCGTTTTTAACGGGAGCGCGGAGATTCAGTGGCAGTTTTTTTAAAAAGGTTACAACTTTAATTTTTTTACATCTTTTTATATGTGTAAAAATTAAAAAATTTTCACGTACATCCCTTTTGGATTTGGGGGGAAAAAAAGGAGGGTTTTTGTCTTTGCATAGGGAAAAAAAAAGAAATAATACTCGAACCACTAGGGACAATTTTTGAATGGACCTCTGTTTTTTTTCTTTGTTTTTCAACTGTATTTATGGGAGAAGTGTTCACTTTATTAAAAAAATTCCCTTTTTTCATATTAAAATCAACTTGACACTACTATTGGGCCCCAGATTTAATTGCACCTGAGTTTTTAAAGGGGGTTTTCTAAAGGGAAAATAAAAGGGGCTACGAAAAAAATTTAAATTTCAATTTTTTATCCTCGTTTAATTGTAATTTTTTGAAATGTGCATTTTTATATTTTATTACCAATTTTAAAAAAATTGAAACCTTTGTTGGAAAAAAAAGTTCCGCAATTTTAATAGTTTTCACTGTACATCGGGAAATTTTCATCGTATTACTTAAAAAAACCCCTCAAATTTTTTAACTTTTAAAATTTTAACGTGGTTTATAAGAAAAATTTTTATAAGATTTAAAGAGTTTTAAAATTTTAAAAATTTGAGAAAAAAAAATTGGGTTTTCAAAATAATAATAAAAAATGTTTTTTTGGGATATTTTCCCTTTGTTTTACTGCATTGCAAAAGGGCATTTTTATGAAAAATTTGAACTAAGTTAAAATTTTTTAAACCAAGCTTACATCCGTTTCCCATTCATTCGTTTCAATTAAACACACCCAAATTTTTTCCCAAAAAAAAAAAAAAAAAAAAAAAAAAATGTTTCCCCCTCAGCCAAACCTACTCGTGCAAAATTTTTTTAGATCTTCCCAAATTTTTGTGCCCAAAAAAAACGTCTGAAAATGTTGGAATGCCCCCTTGGGAAATTTAACACTTGCTTTATACGAGATTTTAACGCCTTTTTGCGTAGGAGCCCCATTTGATTGAATTTGGCCCGCTTGTTTGAATGTTCAAGTTCTGAAACTTTTTTTTTTTTTTTTTTTTTTTTTTTTTTTTGGCTTTAGAGGTCGTTTAAAAATTTAAATTTCCCTTTTTCTTTTTGTTTTGTTTATGGCAAAGTATTTTTACGATAAATTACTTTCGTGTGTGTAAATAAATTTCAGTGTTTTTTTATTAATTTTAATCCCTTTAAATTTTAAAATTTTTTTTACTTTAAATTTATTTTTAAAACCTGCATTTAATTACAATTTTGAAAGTAATGTATCGTAACTATTAATGTTATAAATGACAAACATTACAACAAGACCAAGTGAAAAAATTTTTAAAAATTTGGTTGGGGGAAGAAAACAGTGGTTTCAGAAAAAATTTATAAGAAAATTTTTTTTTCGAAATTTAAAATTATAAAATTCATGGAAAAATTATAGGGAAAAAAAACTTTTATTTAAAACCCCTTTTTAAAATATTAAAAGTTTTTAATTTCGGGTTTTAAGTAAAAAGCGATGTAAATTCGAAATTCAGTGAAAATAGTTTTAAATTGCGGGCCCCCTTTTGTTCCAAATAGGTTAACAATTGTTAAAGTTTTTAATAAAATAAAAAATGGGACATGTCATAATGTTTCAATTAACTAGGGGAAAAAAATTATGTGATTAGTTTTTTGTGGGGTTCTGTGGTCCTTTGTAAACATTTCCCTTTCCCAAAACCCGGTTTTAAATAATTTTTTGCGCCGACAGTTGTTGATTTTTTTGGCTTTTTACTTTAAAAAAACTTATAAATTAAAGTTTTTTGGTTGTGATCCCGACGCGTTTGGTAAACTTAAAAAAAAAATATTATTTGGGAAGGGCCGTTCAGCAAGTTTTTGAATTTTTTTTTATTTTCCTTAAAAAATTTAAAAAATTTTTTTAAAAAACCAGGTAAGCACCCCCCTCAGGGTTTAGTTCTTCAATCGCCACTTTTTTCTGAAAACAAATCACTATATTTTTTTGTTAAATTGTAAAATTTTGTGTACAGTAAAATTGTTTTAAATTCTTAAAAAATCAAAATTTTTAATAGAAAAAAAACCCTGCTGAGACTCCCCCTCATCACGGAAAAATTTAAAAACCCCCCAAAACGGAATTTTTCAAGAAATTTTAAAGTAAGTTAGTTTTAGTTTCGAAGGGACCCACTTTAAGGGAAAAAATTTAATTTGAAAAATACGGGGTACAAACAGCCATAAAAATTTCCTTTTTCCTAAGAATAACTTTTGGGGTTTTTTTTATTAAGTTTGTTTCAGCTTTTTTTTTGTAAATAAATAAACATGTTTAAATTTGTTTTATTTGACTTTTTTCCCATTGATGCATTGAAAGTTTTAATCTTCAACGGTTTAAAAAAAAAACAAATGAATAAAAACCCTTTGAAATAGGCTAAGTTTAAAGCCCTATTTCTAATAAAAAGGTTTTTGCAAAAAAAAGTAGTGTGAGTGGGGAAAAACTGTAAATAACTTTAAAATTGTGATTTTCGTAAACAGATAATTACTAATTTTTTTTGTCGGTCACATGCCGAGGGTGGGGGTGGAGGTGTATCGAGGTAGGGAGTTTGTGGTTTGGGACGCGAAGGGAGGGGGGTCCCCTTGTATATTTTTTTAAAAAAGGTTAAAAAAACAGTCTTCTCAAGTGAACCGTTTTTTTGAGTCGATCCTCTACCTGGTGTAGACTGTTGGAAAGGAAATTGTAACTCCCGGGAAGGGTTTACTGTTTTCCGGAAAGTCCTTGAAACCTTTAAACCATTATGATAGGTTTTAACAAGGGTGGTTGTTTTACCCCTCTTTTCCCAACCCCTTTCCACCGGGCCGGGCCTTCCCCTACCCAATGTCCGTGTTTTGCAGTTGAACAGACAGAGCTGTCACACTTACAATTTAAAAAATATGTATTTATAATTTATACATACTTTAAAGGATACCGATCTTATTCTACATACTAGGCGATTAGATTTGTTCAACTGGTTTTGGTTTATTTAAAAAATATTAAAATAGAACAATATTTATTTTATTTTTTTTGTTTATTTTTCTTTTTTTAATTAAACAAGGATAAATTTTTAAACCCGCCCAAAAAGAAGCTCTAGAAAATCCTGTAAATTCTACGTTTTTTAAATTAAAAATGTAGAATTTTTTGTGCAAAACCTTTTGGGCCCGTGGAGAATAAAATCCAATATGGCTGCAGGTACAATGTTTCAGAGAATATAAGGTTTTTTAAATTAAAAAAAGGGAATTTTTTAGGTTAGTTCCCAAATTAAAAATTTTTATATTTTTTTTTGGCAGCTTAACTGAAAATATGAATAAATGATGCACATATAAACAAAGTTTTTTAAAAACAATTTTAAATTCAAATTCAGCAAGATTATTTAACGTTTTTCCCTTGTTTAATGATAATAATGAATCCCTAATCTACATATACAGTCCAAAATTGTATATATTTAAGACAAATATAAACACAATTCCATATTTTTTTTGGGTTTTGGTTCATTATTTTTATTTTAAATTTTTTATTTGTAATTTATAACATTTTTTTAAAATAAAGGGGCTTTTTTTATATTTCTAATGATAACATTTGTTTTAAACTGTCAATACATACAGTCGATGGAAAAATGAATTATTTTTTATTAAATACGTCGAAGTAGAGCAATAACGAAAACCAAAGTGGATTGCTATAGAAAAAAGAGACATAAGAACAGCTTTCATACAAAAAAAATTTAAATTTTAAAAAGGATTTCCCAAAAGGGAACAGAAATTTTTAGTGAAAAGTTTTTTCAGAGGGTAAAAAGGGAAAGGAACTGGAACAACCTGGTCTCATGAAAGAAAAAAGAGCTCAAACCGGGGAAAAAAAAACCAAAAAAAGGGAAATAATCATGGGGGGAAAAAACATTGATGTATTTGGCGTTGTTTTAATTTTTGCCTCACAAAAAAAAAAAATTAAAAATTAAAAAAAAAAATAGTTTTATTTAATTTCAATAATTTTTTTGTTTTTAAAGAATTAAATTTTAACTATTTGTTTTTTTGATTGTTTTGAAAAAGACTTTTTTACAGTAAAAGTTACACTCACGCCACGTTTCACATTAGGCCTACTCACGGTGTATTCTGGCGATAATGCAAATATTTTAAATACCATTTTTGAAAGTCGTTTGTAATTTAAAATTTTTCTCTAGTCTGTAGCTATTTAATACGTTATCGTTTTTAATCTAACTGTACGCAAATTACAAAAAAAGTTGGTTTTTTTAAAAAAAGGAAAAAAACTATTTCAAAATTATGCACGTAATTTTCTTATTTTTTTGCAGGAGGGTTTTCTGTTTGTTTTTTATACTTTTACTTTTAAGTCCCGGAAACGGTGGGGCAGTGCTTTTTAACTCAGCTTTTGGAGATTTTTTGGGGATTTGGGGTTTCCGGGTGCTGGTTTTTCTTTAATTTCCCAACCCGGGGTCCCCTCAATGGTCGTCACAATTTGACAACTAGGAAGTTGGGGTGTCCCTGTTTTAATTTATTTGTCAAAGGGTTTGGGTGTTGTTTAGGGAGAGAACCCATGGGGGCAAACTTGTTTAGTTAAACTGAAAATCCCCACCAACCCTACGTGGTTCGGATTCCCGTAAAAGCTGTAGGTTTCCATAGGGTTGGTTGGCTTTTGAGCTATTTAAAAAAATTTGTCCTTTTGAGCTAAGTTTAACTCAGATAGTAACAATGACTAAACTCGTTCATCTTTCAT
Source organism: Stictocephala bisonia (assembly GCA_035578905.1). NCBI lineage: Eukaryota > Metazoa > Arthropoda > Insecta > Hemiptera > Membracidae > Stictocephala > Stictocephala bisonia. The sequence goes on from JAQJVL010000070.1 coordinate 1,143,783, forward strand.
TTATTCCACGGGTAATTTTTCGCCCATATATGTACGATCGGCGTCTTAGAGATGAATAATGAATAATAATGAATTCTTGTACAGGTGTTTATAAAATTATCCCAAAGCCATTAATCCAACAATTTTTTTAAATCTCCTTAGTGATCCTCGGAAGGGTAGCATGTATTTACGGTATCCTTTTCAAAAATTATTCAGGGTTTTTGCTTTTCTTTAACGTCCGCCCCTATCAGTTTTGGGCGTGGGGGAAAGTACCCCAAAACCAATTTTTGTGTGCTACGATTTAAAATTTGGTTTAAACGATTTTTTACAGTGTTAATGAGAGTGGATAAGTGTTTTGTGGATAAAAATCACTTGTTCTTTTTAAAAATATCATTTGTTTATTTGTTTTTGTTTTAAATGGACTGTGTTTAGAAAAAACCGATTCAAAAATTTAAATTTAATTTCAGGAAACGGGTTTATCATAAAAGGGATGGCTAAATAAAATGAAAAAACTTTTTTAAAGGGCTTATTTTCCCCTGGGTCTGGGTCCTAAAAAATCGAAAAAAATTCGATGTAAGAAACCCAAAAAAGTTTTAAAAAGCGATGTTGGGAGGGGCCCGGGTTTTAACATGGATGTAGGGTTACGGAAAAGGGAAAGGGAGAATAAATAAGCGAAAAAAGAACCACTTCGTAATTAAAACACTTGTAAGGGGACATTTTGTTTTTGGGGCATTTTATGTGCAACGAGTTTAAATATAGGGCCCACACTTAAAAATGGGCCCGAGAAAAACCCAAACAGGGTTGCTTTTCTTATGGCCGAAGCGAAAAAGCAAAACAGTGGCCTTTTTTATAAAAAGGGTTACAACTTTTTGTAAAATCTTTTATAAATCTGACTGTTTTCCCTGACGATTTTTGGAGAGGGGGGGAAGGGAGGGAAAAAAAAAGGCCACGGGCCCCGTTATCGTTTGGTTTAAAATGGAGAAATTAATTTTTTCGAAAACACTAAATCGTTTTTTTTTCTCTTTGAGGACGAAAATAAATTTGGTTTTTATCATATTAAGACGTATTGGGGCCATTTTTAAATTAAATTCAAATATAATAAAACCTGTTCACAGGTAATTTCCCTTTAAACACGTGACTGCCAAACTTTGTGGTTTTTCCCTTTTTAAACAAAGTTTTTATCGTAAGTTCGGCAATAATGTTTTCATTCCACTCAGAAACTTTTTAAAGATCGTTTTGAATTTCATCACAAAATTTTCGGGAATTCGCAACCACGTTGCGGCCCCAACCCCGGGGGGGGGGCCTTTTTTCCGGGGTCAAGGTGGTCACTAACAAATACATAACACTGAGCATTTCCAGCACGCAATTCATAGAAAATTTTATTTTGAAAAAAACAAGGTCACACTTTTCAGATGGGTTAAAAATGAGAAATTTTTAGCCGAAATTCATAGAAATTTTTTATTTGAACAAAAAATGCGCACACTTTCAGATAAAATTTAAAATTGAGCTTTTTCCAAACACGCAATTCATAATTTTTTGGAGTGAGTGGCTTTACTTGAGGGTTTTTTTTGTTTTTTCCAAAATTTCTAAAGAGGGCTGCATTGAAAATTCCCCCATATTGGGGCTATGTCCTAAAAAAGAGTAAAGTTAATTTCTTTACAGTATTGCAATTTAACGACTTACCGGAAAATTATAACTTTTCACCGTTTAAAAGAGCGTAAACTTACTATAGTCGGATTCAAAAAGCAATGCACTCAAGTTTGAACCACTGTTACAAAAGAAATACTCACCCGATTCCGTTGTGCTGTACACCAACATTTAGCTTATTTAATTCTACGTAATTTCATATAAATTAAATATTTTTTGACGACTTTAAGAATTTTTTTATAGCAAGTAGAATAAAAAAACACGACATTTTAACATTTTTGGAGTAAAGCTATATTTTAAACATTTCTATAACAAAAAGTACTAAAGATAAGTTAGTGAAACTTTAACCACATGTGAAGAAGGTGGCCTAGTTAAAATGGACACCCTGTATGTTTACAGTTATATCGACTCTCAAGTTTACGAAAATCATTGTTGGCGATGGTTTAGAAATCGCTATAAACAATATCTGTCGCAGACGCACTTTGGTACCCACATTGTATAAGATACGACTGCTCTGATATGAAATTTCTGTTTGCCACAGTGTTCCCAAGATCTAATATGCAATGACACCGCACATCCTCCACCTGTGTGTATCCGGATGTCCGCCATCCCGGCCGCCACAGTCACGGCCTCTCTGACCGTTACCCGACACGACACGGGTTCCGCGAACCGCTCACTTCCAGTAGGACAGGAGTTACGGGAAATTACGAATCTCGTGTTTGTTTGGACTCATACAAGTGAAAACACGCGTTGCCTGCGGTTACAGTTTCGGGTTAGAGGAGATACGAACAATTACTGCTAGATGAAAGCACGTCCAATACTCGCTTAAGAGATCAATGAACTTTATGGAGCGTTTTAAAATAAAAAAAAAATAGCTTTTTGTTTTAGCCCGGACAGCTAAAATATGTAAATACCTCTTTCATCTCACTATCATTTTACAAGTGAGTGGGTTAAACACCCCATGCAACGTTGATCGTCCTCCTACCCAATTACATACACACACGACGTTGATCGTCCTCCTACCCAATTACATACACACACGACGTTGATCGTCCTCCTACCCAATTACATACACACACGACGTTTATTGTCCTCCTACCCAATTACATACACACACGACGTTGTTAGTCCTCCTACCCATCCACGGACAGACACGACGTTGATCGTCCTCCTACCCATTCTGAGACACATAAAACGTTGAACGTCCTCCTACCCATCCACAAACACATACGACATTGATTGTCCTCCTACCCTTACACAGGCACATACGACGTTGATCCTACCCATCCACAGACACACACGACGTTGATCGTTCTCCTACCCTTCTACAGAATTACACGACGTTGATCGTCCTCCTTCACATCCACAGACACATACGTCGATGATCGTCCTCTTACCCATTCACAGACACATACGATGTTGATCGACATACGATGTTGATCGTCCTCCTACCCATCCACAGACACGACACATACGACGTTGACCGTCCTCCTACCCATCCACAGGCACATAAGACGTTGATCGTCCTCCTACTCATCCACAGACACATATGACGCTGATCGTCCTCCTACCCATCCACAGACATATACGGCGTTGATATATTTTACGTCACTTTTCTATAGGCAGTTGATAAGTGAAGATTTTGCTTATATAGACAATTGCTGTCGATAAGGCATGTTATGAAGCACAAATCCAATGCTAGACTTCTATATTTCATAATTCTGTGTAGAATTATAGATCATCCAAGACTCCCAGTTTTGCCGTTACAGACCGCTTGTTATCAATAAGACGTGGTTAAAATGTACCGCACATAAATATCATTTGAGTATTTTATTCATTATAAAGTTCTGAAAATTCATTAAAGACTACTTTTTAAAGACTTCATTAAAAACTACCGCCACGAACCACGACTTTCCACTAAGTCAATAAAGGCTAACTTTGCATTCCACTTCTGAAGGAAGTTCATTTTGTCCTGTCAAGAAAAGGAAAATCGACCTAACGTTAATCAAGAAAAACCTCACATGTACTCTTATAAACGCTACTCTTATATAAGTCATAATATCAGTCGTTTAAACCGATTTGATGTCGTGTTGGTGGAGCTGATAGTTGTTGTCGACGAGGGTAGATTGCGCCAAGTCCGACAGTTTCACAATCCAAAAACGCAATTTTATAACACCACGAAGGTTCGGATGATAAGCATTAGACATAGAGTAATATTATGCTTACAAAAGTGTGTACAGTATATTACTCTCCTACAAAATTCCTGAGTTAATTTTGATACTGAAAAACATACGTTGAATAAACTGAAGTTATTTGCCGGTTAGAATAATTAATCTAGGTCCCTGATAACATTGTGTAAAACACAAAAGGTGAAAATGGTATCAGTTTCACCTACACCACCCACACATAGGACTCACAGAAGCTTACTCCCGCCAGATCTTGGACAAGTTTAGCTTCTCACTGTTTTATAATTAGGGAACACTTGGTCCCCTGTCTCTACAACCACATCAAGGCACGGTTCCTTACAAGACAGTAACACCCACACGGTGGACAAATAGAATCTTGCTCCCTCGCTCGATCTTGTACAAGTTTAGCTTCTCACTTTCTCACTGATTTATAATTAGGGAACACTCGGTTCCCTGTCTCCACAACAACCTCAAAGCACGGTTCCTAACAAGACAGTTACACCCACATTTTGGACAAGCTTAACCTTGATCCCTCGCTCGATCTTGGACAAGTTTAGCCTCTCACTGTTTTATAATTAGAGAACACTCGGTCCCCTGTCGCCACAACCACCTCAAGGCACGGTTCCTAACAAGACAGTTACACCCACACGCTGGACAAGCTGAACCTTGATCCCTCGCTCGATCTTGGACAAGTTTAGCCTCTCACTGTTTTATAATTAGAGAACACTTGGTCCCCTGTCGCCACAACCACCTCAAGGCACGGTTCCTAACAAGACAGTTACACTCACACGCTGGACAAACAGAATCTTGCTCCCCCGCTCGATCTTGGACATGTAGCTTCTCACGGTTTCCAACAACAACGCACTCACGATGAATTGTTTATATAACTCGAGGAATTAATTGGTTTACTGACTATATTGCGATTGGTAGAGTTATGGTTAAGAAATGAACAAATTATATTTGATAGTTCAAGTAATACTTTTATTAGACTGTCTTCTATCATATCTAGATAGCCAGTTACAAGTTACATATGAGTTGTGCTATGGGCAGATCTAATCCAACATGTTAATGGTCAGATTTCGGTTGTCTTAGAATATGAAGTCATTTACTACAACAAATATAATTTGTATCTAACACCTATTTATAACATTTCATTTATTTTGACAGACATAATAAAAGACCATCTGCAAGCTGCACATGCCATCTTCCTTGCATATGTAATACAGTATTTACTTTTTCCGAACTCTAAAAATATTACTCTGAAATTGCCCCCTCACTCATTTACACATACGATGTGAATTCGATTCGAGTACTTGGGAATATCGTTTTTTTAATGTGAAATATCATTAAGTAAGTAATTATCACTGTCCCAGTCGTCGTACGTACAGTATGGCGGTGATGCCTGACGTAACAGCGAAATTCCCCACCAATAATTAGCTATGTACATCATGACTCGTCTGATTAAATAATTGTGAGGTCATGAGCACTCACGTAATCCTTCATATTTGCAACAACTTTAAGTCGCCATTTTACGTCAGCCGGGAATTGGTCAGGATTAGGTTTTAATAAAGTATATTTGTCCCAGTCACAAACTCATTTTGTTATTACTATATTGATACTAGCCGATAGTCCTTAAATATACTGTACGGGGTAGTTCTCTACACTTGTTTACCTTTCCCCCCGTGGTTCTCCAAAAACCACCACATCAATATACAAGATCACCCAGCTACTATTTTCCTAGATAACAAAGTGTTAGTCTAGAAACCCCTATAAGTCTACTTTAGGAGACTGCGAAGTTGTGCAATCATTTCATAGTGAGTAGAAATTACCTAAAACATTTCACAATGAATACCAAATAAGCCAAGCTTTTATGTCATTTTTACCTTTTTTTGTATGAGCTGTTTGAAAAAAATTACTAAATTAAATTAATGCCGGTGCTACTCTTATAAAACTAAAATAATAAAACGTTGAGTGGCTGCTTCTACCCCTTAGGAATGATATTTCGAAAAATCATTTCTTAGTGGGTCTTGATGACATGAGAGCTAACTTTCCTCCAAATTACATCAAAATCTGACCCACAGTCCCCTGAGATTTCGTGTTGAGTGAGTACATCGTTTTTGAGTTTAATAATTTTACTCGTGTCACCTATAAGTCACCTCGTAAATAAAATTATAACTTCAAAGGTAAATGTATATTTCTATAATACAACTGTGTAACGATGTATCCATCTGAAACCATCGAGAGCGATACGTCACTCGACTGTTGGCCTTTCACCGAGTAGTTGTGGGGAATCTCATACAAGATCCTTTTATAAAGCGAGGCCCTAACGAGCTAAAGGTATCACGAGAAGTGTTATGTAACGTCTAAGAATAACTAGCGGAACACAACCGACAATAACTTACCGATATGATCGAATCGTTAACTAGCGATATATTCGATTCAAATACTGTCTCTATACGTCAATATTTATCAGTGAAAACAGGGTTTTTTGTATCAATCTCCTCAGATCAATATTAATAGTTGATGAACAAGTCTGGTTATATGTATCAACATCTTCTGATCAATATTAGTTGACGAACAAGTCTGGTTCTTTCTATCAATCTATTCCGGTCAATATTAACAGTTGATGAACAAATCTGGTTCTTCGTATCAATATCATCCGGTCAATATTAATAGTTGATGAACACGTCTGGTTCTTCCCATCAACCTTTTCCGGACAATATTAATAGTTGATGAACAAGTCTGGTTCTTCGTATCAACCTCTTCCGGTCAATATGAATAGTTGATGAACAAATCTGGTTCTTTCTATCAATCTCTTCCGGTCAATATTAATAGTTGATGAACACGTCTGGTTCTTCGCATCAACCTTTTCGGGTCAATATTAATAGTTGATGAAAACGTCTGGTTCTTTTTATCAATCTCTTCCGGTCAATATTAATACTGATGACCACATCTGGTTCTTCGTATCAACCTCTTCCGGTCAATATTAATAGTTGATGAACACGTCTGGTTCATCATATCAACCTCTTCCGGTCAATATTAATAGTTGATGAACACGTCTGGTTCTTCGTATCAACCTCTTCCGGTCAATATTAATAGTTGATGAACACGTCTGGTTCTTCGTATCAACCTCTTCCGTTCAATATTAATAGTTGACGAACACGTCTGGTTCTTCGTATCAACCTCTTCCGGTCAATATTAATAGTTGATGAACAAGTCTAGTTCTTTCTATCAACCTTTTCCGGTCAATATTAATAGTCGATGAACACGTCTGGTTCTTCGTATCAACCTCTTCTGGTCAATATTAATAGTTAATGAACACGTCTGGTTCTTTGTGTTAATCTATTCCGGTCAATAATATTGGTTGATGAACAAGTCTGGTTCTTTGTGTCAGTAATCTGGTACTTTGTATCAACTACTCTTGCGGTCAATATTAGTAGTTGATGAACAAGCCTGGTTCTTTGTGTCATTAATCTGGTACTTTGTATCCAACTACCCTTGCGGTCAATATTAATAGTTGACGAACACGTCTGGTTCTTCGTATCAACCTCTTCCGGTCAATATTAATAGTTGATGAACAAGTCTAGTTCTTTCTATCAACCTTTTCCGGTCAATATTAATAGTCGATGAACACGTCTGGTTCTTCGTATCAACCTCTTCTGGTCAATATTAATAGTTAATGAACACGTCTGGTTCTTTGTGTTAATCTATTCCGGTCAATAATATTGCTTGATGAACAAGTCTGGTTCTTTGTGTCAGTAATCTGGTACTTTTTATCAACAACTCTTGCTGTCAATATTAGTAGTTGATGTGAACAAGTCTGGTTCTTTGACTCAATATCTTCCGGTCAGTATTAATAGTCGATGAACAAATTTGGTTCTTTGTGTCAATCTCTTGCGGTCAATATTATCAGGCTTCTTGCTAGCCTAGTGGTTAGCTAGCACGTCTGTTCATGTGCAGATTGTCACGTGTTCAAATCCCGAGAGGTCCAGTTAAATTTGCTATAGGGGTTTGTACCGTTGTCCCTCAACAACGTTTCAGTTAATATATAAAACATTAAAAACCACGACTCGTTCTACGTATTAAAACGAACGATCTGTCTATCTCTTCGGATCACTATTAAATATCAATAAACTGATTCGTTCCATATCTCGATGAGATTATCTCTAGAGGTCAATATTAATCCGTATTAACACATTTCTTAATTGAATGTCTAGACACGTAAGATATAATTATCTCTAACGATCGACATTAACTATCAATAAACATGATTCTGTCTGTGTCGTTGCGACTGTCACAACTATGTCTATCGGTGAATATTAATCACTAAGAAACACTACCTATTCACTTTGTGTATCAATACAATTTGTTTATTAATCATGAATAAACACGTTTGGTCTCCGATTAAATTTGAACAATTTACTTTGCTTTTCGTATTTACGCTTTTATTTGGGTTCCAAATTGCGTTAAACGCAAATTTGCATAGTTGACGATAGAAAATCTGTTGGATACGTTAGGTTCGTTGCAAGTTACTAAATACCACTTAAAAAAGTATTATTGTGTAGCCATGTTAGCAATCTAGATTGAACTATCTCGGAACAGCCACTCCAGACCGGCCAACAAATCGCTGGCAACATGTGGTTACTGGTGTTACTAGATGTATCGCATCGACAAGAGACAGGTTGTCGGATACACACCAACATCGGGCGGGACGATATCAAATGACTTTTGTTGCTTGTATCCATGTTTTCCACTCAAATGGAAAACATCCTCCCGTCACAGAGGATTTGAGGCTCGGTGTAGATGCAGCTCAGCGACAAGTGGTTCAGGAGTACATCATACTAGTAAAGGAAACCCCTGTAGCTAAATATCGCAGAGTAACAGCCAATCGTATTTATGGTGGAACAGATAGCACGGAGGTGTGTATTTGTTTTGGAAATGTAAGGGCCTACCAAGCAAAGAAGTTCTTAAAAGACATGACTTCCACCAAGACTCCATGTTTGAGGAGTTTTATTGAACAAAGTGGATTGAGAAACACGAAGTAAATGAGTTCAATGTTAAACGAGTTCAAGTTGCCTGTACATCTGACGATTTGGTCAAACAAATCTACTGTCGATATGTTTACGCACAAGACATTTTTATCTTAAAAAAAGATAAGATGTTTGTTTTGTTATTGCTAAAAATATTCAACTGTAAAGTATACAAATGTAACAGTAGAGGCAAAGCCGTGTAGGGGTCATTTCCTTTTATCCGCCTGGTAACGGTCCTGTTTAATGAGACAGATGTAATAGCTCACATAACAATAAACATGTTACAAATACTAAAATATTCCATTTCCCAGATGTATCTGTTTTTTACTATCTTTCTGTATACTGTATACTATGTTCTGCTAGACATTTACCGACACAGTTATAGGCAGCAATATACATAAGTAGCCAGTTTCATAAAGAATGACGTGAGGTTATAACATATAGTCAATATTTTATTTTATTCGTTATTCATTTCTAAGACGCCGATCGTATAGATATGGGCGAATATGAGGGGTGAATGAGTGTAGATGAACGAGTGTAGTCATTGTTACTATCTGAGTTCGGCTTAGCTCAGAAAGGGCTATTTATTAATAGCCCAATAGCCAGGGAAACTATGGGACCTACATCTTTACGTGGAATCCGAACCGTAGTGTTGGTCTGATTTTCAGCTAACTGACAAGTCTGACACTCAGTTCTCTTCCCTACATAACATCTGAACTTTGACTACCACCTAATATGGACACCCCAGACTTCTCTCGTAATGTCCACGTCGATGGCAACCATTGAGCGAACGTCAGCATTAAGAGGACCTAGTATGGAACCTATCGGTTATTGTTATGAGGCTACCTAGACATTTGTTGCTGATCTCCGCCAACGCAGGTCACGGAGATCTATCCGCTAACTAAATAACAGTGTCACACCAGCAGAGTCCCCAGCTAATTGCACCCCCATTCTGCACAGGTAATTGGGCACTTTCATTTTTCCGGGCCGATCCAGAAAGTGCTAGAATGGCAGTTTCCCTGTAGTTGAGCCAGAACCTTCCCAAAGCGGCACTCAGAAAGACCTAGATCCCCTTCCAGAAATATCTCGACACCTCCGGAACCTTCTAGACTGGCAACGGCACCTCGAGTCAGTCACAGTGGAAGTATGTCTTCAGCCTGAAGTGAAAGTTACAGCCAAGTAACAGCGTTTAAAGGTGACAGTACTTCGAACTGTGTCAGATATTGTGCGAACACAGACTAGAGAATGTTAAGTGACATTAATTATTGTAAATAATAGTGATTTAATTTAAAGTGTTACATACTGTCTGTCTGGTAATATGAATCTGTAAATATCTCATAGAGTGTGAACTAGATGCTGTCTGTACTTTTATAATATAAAACTATTATACATAATTTTGTCCTTTAATTTAACATCTCTCCTTCTACCACTATACATTATTTTTAGAGTAAAACTCACAGAAGCAATCGTATAAAGTGGATTTTTATTTACTGCACAGCTAAGTTTTTTATTTATTCTGGGATGGAAAAATTCAGACACAGACTGAGATAGTGTGATAGTTTCAACACTTGATAAATCAAGAACTCTTGACTAAAAAACAATGTAGTAATGAGTGTGTTTCACTTTCCATTGAGATAAGACTATCAACGAGTTAGGGCAAAGACACTGGTTATCTCTGTCCGTGGTGCTAATTACAAACTGGGAGTTGACAGCGTCACTTACGTGCGTAGTACATAACACCATACAATACAAACACTACAGCGGAATAGTTTATTCGCAATTTCCTTTAAAGGTGTACGTCCGGGTGCCCAGTTTAGCGCTCTAAGAAATTTAGTTCTAGATTTTATCGCAACTGCCGCTAAGAGTGGTAAAGATCCTGACTCACTAACGAACAAGCAATACATTTCCCTTCCCTCTCTCCCCCTCATAGCCCCCGCCTATGAGAACCTGCACCGCCCCGCAAATTCGACAGAAGGACCTAACTCCCTCATTTATAGTAAACTGTAGCAATGAATTGTATATTATATTATTAGTTTACTTTTTTAGCCAAAGATGACTGTACAAATTCCATCTACAAATTTTAACAAATATCATTTATAGAACAATTATAGGTAAAACTTAAAAAATAAATAAATTGTTTTTATATTTACTATATACTAGGTTGGTTAGTACCTTTTGTCCACTATATTCTCACTACTATAAGTGCTACTATAAGTGCTTCAAACAATGGAAAAAGAAAGAGATACTTCCAAGAGTAAAAACTATTGTGTGCTACCTCAAGGGTTAATTAGTTCACCTTTAATACCACTGTACGTGTATAGGAGGGTGGGAGGGTCAGTACCACTTTCCGTGTATGGGATGGTGGGTGGGTCAATATAGTGGTACGTGTATAGGAGGGTGGGTGGGTCAGTACCACTTTCCGTATTCATTTGCTTACTTATACACTCTGAGGATACATATAACTAATGGCAACCTTGTTGAAATGGGGTCTTTATCGTAGTTCAGTTACCCACCTTGATTTCATGTAACTATGCACTTGATCCTATATTAAATAACGATATTTACTATACCCCAAAAAAGTCATCTAAAATACTTGGCACTTTAAAAGAATGAAGTTGTGGTAGCACTTATAGTGAGAATAAAATAATTAATAAAATATATCACACGGTTTGTTCATGAGTTTTGCACCAAAAAGGCCAAATTAGTAATTTTGGGTAGCCATATCTCCACAAAGAAAGCCTCAAGTATTCATTTAAAATGCTATTGCATTATGAGTGTTTTTATTCATACCAGTTATAAAGTATTCAATAATTGAGCAAAACAGAATGAAATAATTGAAGGTTGGTCAGTTATAAAAAAACTTCGTGTTTAATCTGATATGTCAACCGCTAAGGGAATTTGACCAAACGAAAAGAATTTCACAGAGGTTCAATAAAATAGACCTACTAATAATGAAATTCAATAAAGCTAACAAAGTTCATCAGCACAATCATGAATCAAGAAATGCATTGGATATTTTCTGTTAATTCACTACCATAACTATAACTTAGGTTAACCTAACATAACCAAACCAAACCTAACATAACCAAACCAAACCTAACATAACCTAAACAAACCTAAGTTAAACTAACCAAAGTAGTGGTAGGGAATTAACGGAAAGGTCCGATGAATTTTGATATAATTAGAGATACAAACTGATATTGCAAACAGGAACACATTTACGCTAGATATATTTGAGTAGGAGGTTGGTCAGAGAGTGACACGAAAAAAGATGGAACAACCAGGTCTTTTGAAAGAGAGCTCATCTCCAAAAGAATGAAGAAGGGATCGGTCAAAAAATTGAGTAATTTTATAATATAAAACAAAATATGAGTTATCAGTTCCATAGAATAAACTGGCATTCGAATAAGCTGCGATTATCAGTTAAATGCTCGATTTTGTAACGAACTGCCAAGTCCCGTAATCCCATAGCTCCGGTAAATTAAATGCCGAGTACACATCTCGATCACTTGGATGAGATATTAAAGCCTGGATATTGCGATGGAATGACGAGATCGGAATCAGTAGCGTCAATTTCGATGTTATTGTACACGTGATCGATGCGATAGATCGATGCGCTACTCGGATGCGGCACCATTACGTCAGGCCTTTCACCTGAGGCCTTGTTTGTTCCGTTCGTTATCGGCAACACTCCACTAATTTTCTAGGAGAAAAACAAACACAGCTGAATCATCGTAACACCAATCTCGTTTCTAAACGCGTTTCTTTTCCGTCGAAGAGATCTTCTAATTTCTTTAAAACACGTTGTTCTTACACAATTTAGAAAAACACGAACTACAAATGAATTCACTGTTGTCTCAAAGGATATTTATTTGCGTTACTTTTTTTATTCATAAAAAAATGAGTTCTCTCAAAAATCTAATGAATGAAAAATAAAGAAGCTTATCCCTTTATAAACCAAACATACTTTTTTAACTTCATTCGCCAGTTCACATGGGCCTGCAGGCCTGTGCGTGAACTTTATTCAACGAGTAACGTACCGACCGTTGGCTCAGTAGGGATTCGAAGCCTTAGCTAATGAGCCACACCGGCACTAATATTTAACGTTTTTTTTCTCTATAAACCAAACATAACAAAATATTTATGTTTTTTTCTGTATCTCTATTACCGTCCATAATAAGTGCAAAGCTACAAACAAGTTAAGATGTCTGAATTTCAAGAAATTATCGTGTTAATACTGGCAATCAAACTCCAACAGAAATTTAGGTTATTTTAATATGGAATGTTCGCGCGTCATTGTCACCAACAAATGAACTATTATCTCCAAGTTGGAACGGTCTCCAAGGGGCTCCCCTGTTGTTCGATGGGGGAAGGGAGACAAAAGGTCACGGGATCACGTGAAGGGGACTGAAGGGTCACCTACGCACCCTTATCTACCCTGGGCATAATGCCCTTCCGACGAGTCTTAGCCTGACAACTGTTCAACTGGACTGTCATTTGAAATAGTTATATATAGTGTAACAAACCCCCTTTCTACCTTCCCTCTTAATTAAAATTGGTTGCTATTACAGTATAATTGTCATTCCACACGGATCTTTCCGAGGTTTTGTTGACGATGTTGTTGAATAATAAATATAATCAATATATAAAAAAATTATCGTGAGCGAATTTATCGAAAATTCTAGTCCAAAATACTTCAACAAGTCATGCAGCCTTTTTCACCGTTAACATCAAGAGTCCAATGTTAAAATCACCCATGACGACAAGAGCTGTTCGAATTTTGACGTAAAAAGTAAAACTTTCGTGGGAGACCTGTACAATCCGATAGTTTTATCAGCTGATCTCGGTTAGTCGTAAAACTTTGTCAACAGATACGGTTAGTCTGTAAGAAGTAGAAGAGAATGTTGTTTTTACAAGATATGCAACACCTCCTCCTTTGGTGGATGTGTGATAATGAAAATTGGTAACAACTAATATCTCGGGACTAGGGATGGCAAATATTTTAAAAATAGATTTATTGCAAACCAAATATCGATTGAAAAATATCGATATATCGGATTTTAAATTATTTATTTGTTTAAAATGATGCATTAACTCTCATGTCATGTCCAAAAATACACTTATATTTAGCTGTCACTATTTAGAATAGCCTTCTAATAGTAAAACCTAAATGCATGTATCTACACGAAGCAAGTTGTGGTCTACTATATTAATTATAAAATAATAATATAAAAACGTTGTTATTTTTGTTTTTCACATTTAAAAATGCAATTAGGCATCAAATAAACACTAAAAATTAAACACATTAATTCACTGAACCTACTTTCAATACTTGTCAGGTAAACTATTTAAAAATAAAAATTTGGAAATCAATTTTCTACTTGACCTTACGTAAAAAACTAAATAAAGTTACTTTATTATTTAAATTCATGTTTCCTAGGCATAAGAGGTAATTCAAATGTGTTTTTTACGAAAAGTGATATGTTGAGTAGAGAGAATAACGTCCATATTCATTGATATGATTATATGGAACTAATATATCGATATGACCGAAATTATTGAAAGAAAATATTTATACTAATTTATCGACATATCGAAACATATTTATCGATATTTCCGATATATCGTTGTCATTCCTACTCGGGACTGAGTTCCTCACACAAGAAGGATAGGCCATCTCTCTCCCCCCATTTGTTGATACTGTATTTGCGAATTTTCAATACATATTACTAGTTCCTGTTCTTTCTTTGATAATCAGTGTTAGTTGTTTTGTTTGATCGATTGGTTGTTTTTGAAGAGTCGGTATGTCAGATACTACTAAGAAGGGGGAGGGTGGTTTTTAAGGTTTCTGTGAAACTCTCATGGTGTATTGTTCTTGGATGGTCTGAAATTGCCGGTTTTAAGTATGGAGAAAAAAGAAACAGAGGTCACATCCGCGCTGAATAGTGCGCTGCATGTGTGTCTAGTAAGGAAATCGGGGTGTCGAGTACTTAGTTCTCCTGATCGCTGAGCGGATGGCAGGGCCAGCACCGTTGTCAGTCCCTTCCCTTATCCCCCCAAAAACCCGAAGGGGTACTCTTATCAATTATTACTACAGATTTGTCAAGATGAACAATATTTGTAATCAGATCATAGGCTGCGGCCATAAGAAAGCTACCTCTGTTTCTATTTTTATGAGGTTTAAGGTAGAAAAGGCTATATTTGGCAGCGATATTTGGCTCAGCAAAAGGTTTTTGATTTCGTATTGATTTTAAAGTATATTTTAATTTTTCAAGTTGCAGGTATTAGTATTATAGGCCTACAGTTTGTTTATTTAGTTTTAGATATTTATGATCTGATTTGTTCACTTGTTTACTACAGTTTAGACTAGAAAAATTTAAAATTACGAAAGTACTAAAACGTATACCGTATTGAAAGAGTTGGTTACATAACCTCTCTTGAGGCATATTTACCGTAACTACATCACTTTAGATAACACAACAGTTGACACAGACTGTTATAGTTTCACTGAAACTCGCGGGTTACCTGACGACACACGAGAATGCAACCTGATCTGTCGCAACCTACCCTCTGAAACCGGTTCCCCGACTAATTCACAATT
This sequence comes from Stictocephala bisonia, assembly GCA_035578905.1. Classification (NCBI taxonomy): domain Eukaryota; kingdom Metazoa; phylum Arthropoda; class Insecta; order Hemiptera; family Membracidae; genus Stictocephala; species Stictocephala bisonia. The sequence continues at coordinate 1,159,226 of JAQJVL010000070.1, forward strand.
AGGTGCCGGATTGTGCAATCTGCTAGAGGACACGTCATCATCAATGGCATTCCATTTTACGCTGGTTCCCTGGTTTATTTTAAATTTGCAGAAATTTTGTACTAAAGTTCTTTAGAGATTGTTACTGCAACAATTAACAATTTAACAAGTTCAATTGTTAAAATAATTATCTCCAACATTCACAGGTAGCATTTCAATATTTAAAAAAACAATGCTTTGTTTTAGAGTCCGTAACTTCACGATCTGAACACAACATAACCGCCATAACAAAACAAATTTAACTGCTGAGTTTGGTAACAAAGAATCTATGGAAAACGCCGAGCTTTACTATACACTACAGTGGATATTGCTTTTCCGATATTGTTTTTCCTCAACAGCTTACATCACTATACAAATCGTTCAATAAATAAATCATTCAGATATTTAAAAAAAAACGTCCCTGAGATCGAGCGTTGTCATTTTACATGTACAGTAGATTGAGAACTTCAAAATATAAGAAGTGATTTCATAATCTCATTTTTTTAACTTTCTCCCATATGCGTCAGCATAGAGAAAGTATAGTGATCGTACAAAAAATATTTTTTAGAAGTTGGTATAAAAATCCATTTTAGGGTCCCCTGAACCCTTAGTGTGGTTTTTCGAAAATAAAATTGTTGGTGTCTGTGTGTATGTGCAGTTTGCTGGAGACCAAACACATGGATTAATTTTTATGAAATTTGGTATTAATTTTTATGAAATTTGGTATGTAAGTGTATTTAGCCAATATCTTCAGACCATTTTTTCACTTTCTTTTAATTTAGCTTTTTTTATTTATATGGGCAAAAACATACAAAAACACAATTTTCCCAAAAACGACCCTAATTTTCAGAAAATATGTGAATTACAATTTACAATATTTTAGTAAAATCCGCACGGTTCTAACTTGGCTAGTTTTTGAGCTATGGCAAAAAAATGTTGGGAATCAAAGTTTTCATTTTTTTTTAGTGTTTAATGTAGGGGAAAGTTTATGCCAATTGTTCGGACCATTTATTATAGTATAGTATACAACATAAGTAATGAGTTTGTAATTACAGTTAAATGTTTTTACGGTAATCTAACTCTCCATGCTGAATTTTTATACTTACAAATTATTGCAGTTTTTCTATCACAATACATCCCTATAAAATTACAATCTCTTCCGCCAACCTGACCAATATATGGTCATTGATTTTTTAAACTTGATGCAGCCCATACATACAATAGTCAAGAGATAAAACAATACTGTACAAGATTTACTCGTGAATATAAGACACTGTCAGATTCAATAATATGGATACTCGAGTTGAACAAACTCTGCACAGTAATCACTGGCGTAAAAAAATAATAATAATAATAACACCAACATTTTCCTTATTAGCGATAACCTATATAGCTTTAAAATTTGTATCTTCAAATGTTGTTAAATCTTTGTTGGAATAAAAAAGGACCACCTTTTTAAAAAATACCTTTGGATTGTTTTGTGACATTTAAAAAAATCACCAAATAACAACTATAAATCATATATAAAAGAAATGTTTTTATACTTTACATAAATTAACTGGCAACCAATTAACAGATTCAGAATTTTTCGCGAGTGCAAAAAGGTTCTAATCAATTTAGTGATGTAACTTTTTCTCGACACTGAGTAATGTCACAAACATCAGACAAGTCTTGACATCGAATGTCGACATGTCAATAATTCGAATGTGTAATGATTCGTATTGTATACAGGGTGTTCCGAAAGTAAAGTGCCAAACTGGTTATATAGGTCTAAATAGAGAGAAAATCAAGAGTAAACATTTTTCCAAAAAGGCTTCGTTTACTAGATATCCACCATTTTGTTTTTTCACAAAAGAATTGTTATCTCCAAATTAGCTCAACCGATCTTTATGAAATTCGCTATTCATGTTAATATAATGCAGAAATATTATAGAAAAATTCAACTTTATCCAATTTAATGTATCATTTTAAAGTTTTTAACGAAAATTGCTGTAAAACGGCAAAAATACAAATAATTACTAAAAGCACGGGTTTTAAAAATAATTGTATTACCAATCTGTCAGTATTAAAAAAGTTAGTAATGGACAACGAATTTTTTTAGCTTTTTTTTTGTTGTCTCTCAACACAAATGTCAATGCGTCTCGGTTACTTTTTGTCTAATTCCAACTATTTTGATACTGACATATTGGTAATATAATTATGTAAAAATTCGTGTCCTTAGTATTTTTTTTTTATTTTTTGCCATTTTCCAGCAATTTTCGTTTTAAAATGTTAAATAGTCGCTATTTTCAAATATTAAATTGGATCAAGTTGATTTTTTCCAACTTGTATTTTAAATTGTAATTCACATCTTTCCTGAAAATGTCATCAAAATCGTTAGAGCCGTTTTTGAGGAAATTCTATTTTTGTATTTTTTGTCCATACAAATAAAAAAACTAAAATTTCAAAAAAGTTTTTAAAAACTGGAGATATTGGCAGAATACATACCAAATGTCATAAAAATCTACCCTTCTGTTTGGTCTCCAGTTAAGTGCACATACACAATAGACCTACACACATACGGACAGACACCAACAACTTTTTTTAAAACCACTGTTTCGGGTTCAGGAGACACTAAAATGGAATTTTTCACCAACTTGTAAACAAATTTTTTTACGATCACAATACTTTAATTTATTCTATGCTATTGCATATGGGAGAAAATAACAAATCAGATCATTATAAATATTTTCATTAATTCACAAAATAATGTTTCATTTACAGATAGCCACTGTTTTCACAGGTACTAGTTGAGGACAGACCTAGGACTCTGGTCTGTCGCAAGAACACAGTGCCTGAGGAGTTATGTGTAAAGAATTGGTATATCAACATTACGTAAGTAGGTGTGCAAAAATATGGTAAAAAGGTTTTATAGAAAATTAGCCAGGCATGAATAAAATTTCCAGAATGTTGAAGCTTAACAAAATAGTTAGTATAGTGAATTTTCACGGTAAGAAGACAAGGACGTTTAGAGGCCAAGAAGAATGTATGACCTACAATAACAGAGACATTTTGCGGTCAGTTGTATTAAACATTGCATCGTACAATAGTGCTACGGAACCAATAAGGTGCCTCCACGACTCCGTCCTTGAGTGTCGTGTGCAATCCGCGTCCATTGCCTCACTCAACAACAGCCGTGACCCAACACACAACTCAACGCGGTCACGTGTCAAAGGAGACGCTGTGTGTGACCGCGCAAGCGCAGTGCTCCCGCACGCCGAAAGGTAACGAACACGAACGAAGCCTCACGAAGTCGTCTTCAACAATCAACAGTCGTGGACGCATGTGTAGTCAGTTTTAATCTGAGAAACGGAACATTCGCCTTTCAGGTCTAAGCCGACATCCATTTTCTTCTGCTATGAATTGTGAATGTACATAACAAACTCTCTTGAATTTGGGGATTTTGTTTCACACGATACAAGTTTTGAAAATGTTACCCACCTGTGCTAATACTACATCACATTCAGTGACTTCAGATTTACAAAAGACCTCAACCAATCTAAGTTCCTTTAAAAGTATATGACGATTAAGAAATCAAAAACTAATCCTAATCAAGGTTATTACAATTCATAGATTTTATAATTTTCGACTCGAACATCAAAACCAAGTTAAAAAGCTTTTATATATTTTCTGATACAACAGTACTGTTCTTTTTCACAGCATCAACGAGATTGGATAAACAATAAAGGCTATTTCAGGATGCACAATCAGAAGATATTTAGTAAATTTGCTCATTAAATTCACTAAGAAAACCTATTCACTTTATGTACGCTCTACTACCACGAAACTCGTCTCACCTGAGGGACATAGTGGACGGCATCCACGGCGTACCGGGCTCGGAGGGTCTCCAGAGATGGCTGTAGACCCATGTAGATGGTGTAGTTCTCATCTACGACCGGGGCGAACAGCAGGCTACGGCCGGTGGCTACGTCCAGGACGCCGTAGTAGTCTGGTTCATCCACGCCGAACATCCAATGGAAATAAGACTCCTGCACAGACAACAGTAATAGTTAACAGTGATTTTACCAATACCCATATAGAGGGTGAACAAATATGAAACAAATTTACAACTTTTGTACGACTTCACTTGTAAAAGTGAAATCTTTTACATGATCATGGTTCCAAAGAACATACGTTTTGACGCCATTAGCGATAATTCATCTTTTCAGAGGGACAGCCTAAGAGGAGTTGAACGAAATTCTTCAATGTAAGCCTAGGTCGAGTTTGGTGTCAAATGAAAGGTATATTCAAGAGAAATTAACTGTCGCAAACCGGACTTCTAAAGGTTTATCCTTTCTTGCGTGTAGTTATTTGCATTTCAAAGAAACTAATTTGAACAGTATTATTTCTCCGCTATTTTAAAGGTTTCAAGTAAATTATTCTGATAAAAAAAATTTACTTTATGGAACACAATTATTTAAATAAAAAAAATAAATTTTCAAATTATTTATGGAAAAAATAACGTTATCGTGAAAGCGTTTCCATATTTTATTCCCTGCCTGCATATAGATTTTCCTTCATCTTAAAATTTAAATATTCCAGCTATTAGTCATTTTCATAATGACATCTTTATTTCCAACAACAGTTTTAGTATCAGGTTTTTGTGTATGTAAGTCTATAGTGCGATCGATTTGAGCAATAAATTCTTGAACAATCGACATGACTAGACAGGTAATTTATGACTCGCGATTTACTGTCGTATTGTGTTGTGTCAAAAAGGATTGAATTGACTAGAATCTATATTTTCCGGTGACAACCGCGTCAAGGTGCTATGTTACCCACCTGTGCTAATACTACATCACATTCAGTGACTTCAGATTTACAAAAGACCTCAACCAATCTAAAAAAAAAAATAATAACAAGGTACATTATTTTTTTTGTACCTTGTTACATTAATAACAAGGTAACCAGACGTTTCACCCGTGCTGTGACGTGGCATCCTCAGTGGTATCGTTGAGACATGCCACATAGTATTCCACAGAGTCTCAGCGTTACCACTGAGGATGCCACATCACAGTAGGGCGAAACGTCTGGTTACATAGCACCTTGACGCGGAAAATATAGAATCGCCGGAAAGCATAGATTATAGTCATGACACCGACCACTTAAGCCTAAGTTCTAAGATTAAAAAATTGAATTGTTTAACTAGCTAAAATGTTTATGTATTCTTTGAAATTGTAGAAGTGTGATTGACGTGAACTATGAATCTAGTATTGTAGAAGTATGATTGACGTGAACTATGAATCTAGTATTGTAGAAGTATAATTGACGTGAACTATGAATCTAGTATTGTAGAAGTGTGATTGACGTGAACTATGAATCTAGTATTGTAGAAGTATGATTGACGTGAACTATGAATCTAGTATTGTAGAAGTATAATTGACGTGAACTATGAATCTAGTATTGTAGAAGTATAATTGACGTGAACTATGAATCTAGTATTGTAGAAGTGTGATTGACGTGAACTATGAATCTAGTATTGTAGAAGTATAATTGACGTGAACTATGAATCTAGTATTGTAGAAGTATGATTGACGTGAACTATGAATCTAGTATTGTAGAAGTATGATTGACGTGAACTATGAATCTAGTATTGTAGAAGTATGATTGACGTGAACTATGAATCTAGTATTGTAGAAGTATAATTGACGTGAACTATGAATCTAGTATTGTAGAAGTATAATTGACGTGAACTATGAATCTAGTATTGTAGAAGTATAATTGACGTGAACTATGAATCTAGTATTGTAGAAGTGTGATTGACGTGAACTATGAATCTAGTATTGTAGAAGTATGATTGACGTGAACTATGAATCTAGTATTGTAGAAGTATAATTGACGTGAACTATGAATCTAGTATTGTAGAAGTATAATTGACGTGAACTATGAATCTAGTATTGTAGAAGTGTGATTGACGTGAACTATGAATCTAGTATTGTAGAAGTATAATTGACGTGAACTATGAATCTAGTATTGTAGAAGTATGATTGACGTGAACTATGAATCTAGTATTGTAGAAGTATGATTGACGTGAACTATGAATCTAGTATTGTAGAAGTATGATTGACGTGAACTATGAATCTAGTATTGTAGAAGTATAATTGACGTGAACTATGAATCTAGTATTGTAGAAGTATAATTGACGTGAACTATGAATCTAGTATTGTAGAAGTATGATTGACGTGAACTATGAATCTAGTATTGTAGAAGTATGATTGACGTGAACTATGAATCTAGTATTGTAGAAGTATAATTGACGTGAACTATGAATCTAGTATTGTAGAAGTATGATTGACGTGAACTATGAATCTAGTATTGTAGAAGTATGATTGACGTGAACTATGAATCTAGTATTGTAGAAGTATGATTGACGTGAACTATGAATCTAGTATTGTAGAAGTATGATTGACGTGAACTATGAATCTAGTATTGTAGAAGTATGATTGACGTGAACTATGAATCTAGTATTGTAGAAGTATGATTGACGTGAACTATGAATCTAGTATTGTAGAAGTATGATTGACGTGAACTATGAATCTAGTATTGTAGAAGTATGATTGACGTGAACTATGAATCTAGTATTGTAGAAGTATAATTGACGTGAACTATGAATCTAGTATTGTAGAAGTATGATTGACGTGAACTATGAATCTAGTATTGTAGAAGTATGATTGACGTGAACTATGAATCTAGTATTGTAGAAGTATGATTGACGTGAACTATGAATCTAGTATTGTAGAAGTATAATTGACGTGAACTATGAATCTAGTATTGTAGAAGTATGATTGACGTGAACTATGAATCTAGTATTGTAGAAGTATGATTGACGTGAACTATGAATCTAGTATTGTAGAAGTATGATTGACGTGAACTATGAATCTAGTATTGTAGAAGTATGATTGACGTGAACTATGAATCTAGTATTGTAGAAGTATAATTGACGTGAACTATGAATCTAGTATTGTAGAAGTATGATTGACGTGAACTATGAATCTAGTATTGTAGAAGTATGATTGACGTGAACTATGAATCTAGTATTGTAGAAGTATAATTGACGTGAACTATGAATCTAGTATTGTAGAAGTATGATTGACGTGAACTATGAATCTAGTATTGTAGAAGTATAATTGACGTGAACTATGAATCTAGTATTGTAGAAGTATGATTGACGTGAACTATGAATCTAGTATTGTAGAAGTATAATTGACGTGAACTATGAATCTAGTATTGTAGAAGTATGATTGACGTGAACTATGAATCTAGTATTGTAGAAGTATGATTGACGTGAACTATGAATCTAGTATTGTAGAAGTATGATTGACGTGAACTATGAATCTAGTATTGTAGAAGTATAATTGACGTGAACTATGAATCTAGTATTGTAGAAGTATGATTGACGTGAACTATGAATCTAGTATTGTAGAAGTATAATTGACGTGAACTATGAATCTAGTATTGTAGAAGTATGATTGACGTGAACTATGAATCTAGTATTGTAGAAGTATGATTGACGTGAACTATGAATCTAGTATTGTAGAAGTATAATTGACGTGAACTATGAATCTAGTATTGTAGAAGTATGATTGACGTGAACTATGAATCTAGTATTGTAGAAGTATGATTGACGTGAACTATGAATCTAGTATTGTAGAAGTATGATTGACGTGAACTATGAATCTAGTATTGTAGAAGTATGATTGACGTGAACTATGAATCTAGTATTGTAGAAGTATGATTGACGTGAACTATGAATCTAGTATTGTAGAAGTATGATTGACGTGAACTATGAATCTAGTATTGTAGAAGTATGATTGACGTGAACTATGAATCTAGTATTGTAGAAGTATGATTGACGTGAACTATGAATCTAGTATTGTAGAAGTATGATTGACGTGAACTATGAATCTAGTATTGTAGAAGTATGATTGACGTGAACTATGAATCTAGTATTGTAGAAGTATAATTGACGTGAACTATGAATCTAGTATTGTAGAAGTATGATTGACGTGAACTATGAATCTAGTATTGTAGAAGTATGATTGACGTGAACTATGAATCTAGTATTGTAGAAGTATAATTGACGTGAACTATGAATCTAGTATTGTAGAAGTATAATTGACGTGAACTATGAATCTAGTATTGTAGAAGTATGATTGACGTGAACTATGAATCTAGTATTGTAGAAGTATGATTGACGTGAACTATGAATCTAGTATTGTAGAAGTATAATTGACGTGAACTATGAATCTAGTATTGTAGAAGTATGATTGACGTGAACTATGAATCTAGTATTGTAGAAGTATAATTGACGTGAACTATGAATCTAGTATTGTAGAAGTATGATTGACGTGAACTATGAATCTAGTATTGTAGAAGTATGATTGACGTGAACTATGAATCTAGTATTGTAGAAGTATAATTGACGTGAACTATGAATCTAGTATTGTAGAAGTATGATTGACGTGAACTATGAATCTAGTATTGTAGAAGTATGATTGACGTGAACTATGAATCTAGTATTGTAGAAGTATGATTGACGTGAACTATGAATCTAGTATTGTAGAAGTATGATTGACGTGAACTATGAATCTAGTATTGTAGAAGTATGATTGACGTGAACTATGAATCTAGTATTGTAGAAGTATGATTGACGTGAACTATGAATCTAGTATTGTAGAAGTATGATTGACGTGAACTATGAATCTAGTATTGTAGAAGTATGATTGACGTGAACTATGAATCTAGTATTGTAGAAGTATGATTGACGTGAACTATGAATCTAGTATTGTAGAAGTATAATTGACGTGAACTATGAATCTAGTATTGTAGAAGTATGATTGACGTGAACTATGAATCTAGTATTGTAGAAGTATAATTGACGTGAACTATGAATCTAGTATTGTAGAAGTATGATTGACGTGAACTATGAATCTAGTATTGTAGAAGTATGATTGACGTGAACTATGAATCTAGTATTGTAGAAGTATAATTGACGTGAACTATGAATCTAGTATTGTAGAAGTATGATTGACGTGAACTATGAATCTAGTATTGTAGAAGTATGATTGACGTGAACTATGAATCTAGTATTGTAGAAGTATGATTGACGTGAACTATGAATCTAGTATTGTAGAAGTATGATTGACGTGAACTATGAATCTAGTATTGTAGAAGTATGATTGACGTGAACTATGAATCTAGTATTGTAGAAGTATGATTGACGTGAACTATGAATCTAGTATTGTAGAAGTATGATTGACGTGAACTATGAATCTAGTATTGTAGAAGTATGATTGACGTGAACTATGAATCTAGTATTGTAGAAGTATGATTGACGTGAACTATGAATCTAGTATTGTAGAAGTATGATTGACGTGAACTATGAATCTAGTATTGTAGAAGTATAATTGACGTGAACTATGAATCTAGTATTGTAGAAGTATGATTGACGTGAACTATGAATCTAGTATTGTAGAAGTATGATTGACGTGAACTATGAATCTAGTATTGTAGAAGTATAATTGACGTGAACTATGAATCTAGTATTGTAGAAGTATAATTGACGTGAACTATGAATCTAGTATTGTAGAAGTATGATTGACGTGAACTATGAATCTAGTATTGTAGAAGTATGATTGACGTGAACTATGAATCTAGTATTGTAGAAGTATAATTGACGTGAACTATGAATCTAGTATTGTAGAAGTATGATTGACGTGAACTATGAATCTAGTATTGTAGAAGTATAATTGACGTGAACTATGAATCTAGTATTGTAGAAGTATGATTGACGTGAACTATGAATCTAGTATTGTAGAAGTATGATTGACGTGAACTATGAATCTAGTATTGTAGAAGTATAATTGACGTGAACTATGAATCTAGTATTGTAGAAGTATGATTGACGTGAACTATGAATCTAGTATTGTGGAAGTATGATTGACGTGAACTATGAATCTAGTATTGTGGAAGTATGATTGAGGTGAACTATGAATCTAGTATTGTAGAAGTATGATTGACGTGAACTATGAATCTAGTATTGTAGAAGTATGATTGACGTGAACTATGAATCTAGTATTGTAGAAGTATGATTGACGTGAACTATGAATCTAGTATTGTAGAAGTATGATTGACGTGAACTATGAATCTAGTATTGTAGAAGTATGATTGACGTGAACTATGAATCTAGTATTGTAGAAGTATGATTGACGTGAACTATGAATCTAGTATTGTAGAAGTATGATTGACGTGAACTATGAATCTAGTATTCGATGTCATCAACCCTACAAACTTTCTCCAAAACGTGACCTATTATCAGTTCAGTTTTACGTACACTACTAGGTGTACTATTCTGCATAAACCGCCCATTTCAGCTAAATAACTAGTCTATTCATAATCTGCACTATCATTATAGGCACATAAATTCCGTATATTAGCACAAAATAACAATATTTTATGTCAAATTATGAGCCTAGTATAAGTAATAACATTTTTAAATAAAACAAAATTAAATTCATGATACAATCCTCACGATATGATCTAATTTATTTCAAGTTAGCCAAACAAACGGCATTGAGGTGGCCGAACAAACGGCATTAAGGTGGCCACAGTTTGTTTGACTACCTCAATGCCGTTTGTTTAGCTACCTTAATGCCGTTTGTTTGGCCACCTTAATGCCGTTTGTTTGGCCACCTTAATGCCGTTTGTTTGGCCGCCTCAATGCCGTTTGTTTGGCCACCTTAATGCCGTTTGTTTGGCCACCTCAATGCCGTTTGTTTGGCCACCTTAAAGCCGTTTGTTTGGCCACCTCAAAGCCTTTTGTTTAGCCACCTTAATGCCGTTTGTTTGGCCACCTTAATGCCGTTTGTTTGGCCACCTTAATGCCGTTTTTGGCCACCTCAATGCCGTTTGTTTAGTTACCTTAGACCAAAGTCGGGTTTCTATTTCAACGATTCGGTCCGTAATAATGATCGTATCGCAAGACTTGAAATGTCATTTGATAAGCGAAGTACTGTTCTTGTGGACCATAAGACGATTTTTTAAATACAAAATTGAATATTTTTTAAAAATTATTTTATATTTAAGTCTATGAAAATCTAATTCTTGACTGAATTAAATTAAGAAGTCATAATAAAACTAGATTCGACCTTTAATAATCTTGTATTAATAATGAAGTATAAGTGTTCAGTATAACTCGTCATAATAATAAACACGGAACGTAAAGTTGACGTAGAAAAACAGGTTTAGCCTTCTGACGGTAAAGAGTTAAAAAAGTAAATTCAGATAAAATAAAGTAAAAAGTCTACCCTTTATTTAACAACCAAAGTCAAAAATAACGACTAATAGTTAGTTAATATTAGACTAAGGCAAGACAGAGCATGGCCAGGTCTAGCTAGTTAAATATAGAGTAAAAAACGTATAATTGTGAATGAGTACAGAGCCAGTAGCCACACCCAGCACCATTGTTTTACTATGTGACCAACAGCCTGACTAGGTGCCAAGGTTGGTGGTGTTAACTATATCGAGAGGCATTCAGCTCCTGGCAGTTTGATGTACCATTTCTACTCCGATTGACCTTATTTTACGAGATCGGATTCAAACGTTTTCCCATGAGCAAAATCTATTAGTTTCAAAGTTTGATCATGAACACATCTATTAGTTTCAAATTTTGTTCGTGAGCTCATCTATTAGTTTCAAAGTTTGTTCATGAGCTCATATATTAGTTTCAAAGTTTGTTCATGATCATATCTATTGGTTTTAAAGTTTTTTCATGAGCTCATCTATTAGTATAAAAGTTTGTTCATGAGCTCATCTATTAGTATAAATGTTAATCTTGAGCTCATCTATTAGTTTCAAATGTTGCTCATGACCACATGTATTATTCATGTGCAACATTTGGAACCAATAAATGTCCTCATGAACTAACATTTAAACTAATAGATGTGCCCATGAGCAAACCTTTAAACCAATAGATATGCTCATGAACTAACTTTTAAACGAATAGATGTGCCCATGAGCAAACCTTTAAACCAATAGATATGCTCATGAACTAACTTTTAAACTAATAGATGTGCCCATGAGCAAACCTTTAAACCAATAGATATGCTCATGAACTAACTTTTAAACTAATAGATGTGCCCATGAGCAAACCTTTAAACCAATAGATATGCTCATGAACTAACTTTTAAACGAATAGATGTGCCCATGAGCAAACCTTTAAACCAATGGATATGCTGATGAACTAACTTTTAAATTAATAGATGTGCCCATGAGCAAACCTTTAAACCAATAGATATCCTCATGAACTAACTTTGAAAATAATAGATGTACCCACGAGAAAACCTATAAACCAATAGATATGCTCATGAACTAACTTTTAAACTAATAGATGTGCCCATGAGCAAACCTTTAAACCAATAGATATGCTCATGAACTAACTTTTAAACGAATAGATGTGCCCATGAGCAAACCTTTAAACCAATAGATATGCTCATGAACTAACTTTTAAACTAATAGATGTGCCCATGAGCAAACCTTTAAACCAATAGATATGCTGATGAACTAACTTTTAAACTAATAGATGTGCCCATGAGCAAACCTTTAAACCAATAGATATGCTCATGAACTAACTTTTAAACTAATAGATGTGCCCATGAGCAAACCTTTAAACCAATGGATATGCTGATGAACTAACTTTTAAACTAATAGATGTGCCCATGAGCAAACCTTTAAACCAATAGATATGCTGATGAACTAACTTTTAAACTAATAGATGTGCCCATGAGCAAACCTTTAAACCAATAGATATGCTCATGAACTAACTTTTAAACTAATAGATGTGCCCATGAGCAAACCTTTAAACCAATAGATATGCTCATGAACTAACTTTTAAACGAATAGATGTGCCCATGAGCAAACCTTTAAACCAATAGATATGCTCATGAACTAACTTTTAAACTAATAGATGTGCCCATGAGCAAACCTTTAAACCAATAGATATGCTGATGAACTAACTTTTAAACTAATAGATGTGCCCATGAGCAAACCTTTAAACCAATAGATATGCTCATGAACTAACTTTTAAACTAATAGATGTGCCCATGAGCAAACCTTTAAACCAATAGATATGCTCATGAACTAACTTTTAAACTAATAGATGTGCCCATGAGCAAACTTTTAAACCAATAGATATCCTCATGAACTAACTTTGAAAATAACACAGCCCAACACATAATTTGGTGCCAAAGTTTTTGAAGCTGTTTCTTTATGGATTCAGTGTGCTGAGTTCAAATTTGGCATTAGTTTTTACCCAGGAGCTTTAATTTTTTTGCTACGTGCTATTTAAGTTTGCGTTTTATTGTTAACATTCAGTTAAAGGTAAGAAGAAAAAAACATATTTTCACTTATTTATGTAATTTATTTTATATTTATTCAACTGATATACAATATTAAAGGGAAAAGGATTCAAATAATATATATATGTTTAACTTGGTCAAGATACCAAAAATGTATAAATTAAGCTCCTTCTCTTCGACAGTCTTGAATGAATTTTGTTAGGGCAGTCTCTCTGTAAATTCCAACAATAGTCTGCCATCATATGGGAATCCCATCTTCCTTGATACCTATCTTCCATAGTTTTTATGTCTTGATGAAATCTCTCCTTATTCATATTTTTTTTTGCCTCCAGAATCGTTTTAGTAACTAATTTAACTAGGGTTACTTACCCGATACCGTCAACGATTCTAGTGATGTTACTACCCCTCCCCAATTCTTTGTTGTCCTGTGTTTAAAGACCTGTCTGATGATAACTCAATAATTCTATTGAATAATATATGGGAACCGTAGTTTAATTTTTCGTTAAGGGTGTCATTTGGATGGTATTTGTATGATTTGTATATTTCCAGTTCTTCTAATGTGTTAAGGAATTGGCTTTTTTTGCATTTATGTATTATTTCCAGATTTTCACTGAAACTATGGGCATTATGATTGTTTTTAATTAGATGCTCAGCAAAAGTTGATTTCTGTTGGCTATGGTTGGGTTTAGGCAGGTGTTCTTTAAATCTAGTTTCAAAGTTTCTGCCTGTTTGGCCGACGTAGAATTTCGGACAGTCAGAGCATTTGAGTTTGTAGTGATAACCGATAACATGCAAACCAGTCAGTTCGGTATCGCAACGCCGGCCGGCAACAAGTTTTAATACGAGTTAAGTGTGCTAAATGTAATAGTATATAGATGTGTATAAGTGTTAATGTGAATATGTGTTACAAGTCCACAGTTTTATCATTCCATTTAAATTACATACAATGGACAAACTTCAAGTCAGAAGTGAGATTGTGAAACTGACGTCTTGTATGATTTGATAATGACCCAATGAGGTCGAAACTATAGTAATCAACAATTACTAAACATCACTAGAATCGTTGACGGTATCGGGTAAGTAACCCTAGTTAAATTAGAAATCTCTCCCCCTGTTCCTCACTGAAATCACCAAGATTTTCAGGAAAACGGTCCAAGTGACTGTGAAGGTAATGCAGCTTTATGCTCATGTTGCATCGTAAGTGATTGAAATTATCAAGCATATTGTTTACAAGCTGTTCATAGTTATCAGCTTTATAGTTGCCCAACAAACCTTTGATTACGAGACCAAATTATGACCACGCACTTTGTTCTTCTTCGTTCATCGATCGTTCGAAAAGAGGATCGTTCATAAGTTGTCTAATTTGTGGGCCATCAAAAATGCCAGCTTTTATTTTTTCAATACTAAGTGCAGTCATCTTTTGACATATGTACAGAAAGCATTGACCATCCTGATTGAGAGCCTTCACAAACTGTTTTATCAGGCCTAGCTTTATGTGCAAAGGGGGCAAGATTATTTTGTTTCTTTCAACTAAAGATTCACGGATAACATTTTTTCTCCGACAACCATGTGCTCCCTATTAGGCCATTCCCTTTTTGTCCAATGGTTTTGTTTATCCCTGCTATCCCAAAGACACAAGAAACAAGGATATTTTGTGTAGCCACCTTGCTGACCAAGAAGAAAGTTTACCATCTTTAAGTCCACACAAATGACCCACCCGTGATCTTTATAGATTATTTTCTCAATTACTAGAGCTTTGTTGTTATATTCTTCTTTTAGTTTGGTGGAATGAGCAATAGGAATAGATCCAAATTTGTTGCCACTATTCAAAAGTACACACTTTAAACTGCGTTTGGAACTGTCAATAAAAAGGCGCCAGTCACTTGGAATATACTTAGCTAGACCCATTTTTGTAAGAAGCCCTTTAACATCATTACAGAACACAAGTTTATTTTCTTCAGAAAAAAAGGGAAGCAAATATTTTTCTCTATACCGATAAAATGTAATTTTTGTCCCTTGTTCAAGCAGATTTTTTTTCATTTAACCTAGAAGCTAAGAGTTCAGCAGCTTCCTTTGATAGGCTCAGATCTCGAACAAGATCACTCAACTCTTTTTGATCAAAACGTTGAGGACTGTTTGATTCCTCCTCATAGTCACTATCCTTACCTTTATCTGGTTCACAAGGCGTGTCAGAATGATCTTATTGATCATCTGAGAGCTCTGGTAGCTGACGATATGTAGGGATCGGTATTTCATCTGAATGTGAAACAGGTCTTCTAGCAGATTCCAGATTAGGATAAGTCCATTTACTGCGGTTGTTCCGATTTATACCCTTAATGTTCACAACACAAAAGTAGCAGTCATCATAGTGGTTCTTGGGTTCTCTCCAAACCATGGGAATGCCAAACTTTAAACATCTCCTTTTGCCTGTAGTCCATTGACGTAAATGTTCTGTACAAGATTTACAAACGACATGTGGAGCCCACGTTTTATCTTGGTCACCAAGCTTAACCCCAAAATATCCTATTAGGTACGCACGTTTCACAAAATCAGTTATAGTTTTCCGATTTTCTTGTGATGTGTACTCACCACAGATATAACAAAATACATCAGGGTGATTAATGCAACTTTTACGGCTAGAACTCATTGCTTCACAACATAAATGTACTGAATCACTGTTTTGAGGTTATGTTGAAGTAAAGAAATGAATAGTAGGAAGAAGAAGAAATGAGCATTATGTTGTTTACAGTAGACAGTGTAATGTGCTTTTGCATGTTTTCTATGTTTTCATAGAGGACACAAAATACAGTAAACAATATATTTACAAATTTTCATAACGCTATAGTCATTACCCAATATTAACAGGATAAAAATTGAAAATACAAAATCTAAAAAAGTGGAGCTGATAGGGAAAAACGGGTTTCATATTTGAAATCAGCACCAAATAAATAATAAAAAACAGCTTTAAAATCTCAGGCACCAAACAAAAAAAATTTTTTTGTTACTCTGTGTAATAGATGTACCCACGAGAAAACCTATAAACCAATAGATATATGCTCATGAACAAACTTTCAAAATAGTGGATTGACCCATGAGAAAACTTTTAAACCAATATATATATTTTCGTGTACAAACATTGAAATTGGCAGATGTGTTGTTTGATAGGTAATTGTTTGCATAGGTAGATAATATTTGGAGATTCCGAATGCTTCCAGTGTTTAGGAAACAAACACAACGTTTCGACAAGCATAACAAACTCCTGTCGTCTTCAGGTGTAATTACTAACAGCCAACATCTAAAAATACTTGTTTCCATAACCCAAACTGATTCAAGATAGATAATACGTATCACTGTTATGAAAATCTGTGATATTAAAAAACTATCACACACAGCATAAATATACAAAATATAAAACACGATATGAAATACAAAAGGAACGCATGAGCATGAACAAACTTAGGAACCAATATATGTGCTCATTATAAATAATTATACGTTTTCTACTCTATATTTAACTAGACCTGGCCATGCTCTGTCTTGCCTTAGTCTAATATTAACTAACTATTAGTCGTTATTTTTTACCTAAGTTTTTAAAAAAAGATAGACTGTTAACTTTTTTTATCTGAAATAAAGTAACTAACATTAGTGAAGTTGAGAGTTTATATTGGTCACTTAATATGTTCAAATTATTCAATTTACAATAAAACCAATATATTTAATTTTCAACTTGAATTGATTAATTAAATATATTGGTTAATTAATTAATATAATTAATTCAACAAATTGAAAATTAAATATATTGTTTTTATTGTAAATTTAATAATTTGAACAAACTAACATTAGTTGTTTTTTTTATAAACAAATAATTATCTGGTCACAGTAATAAACTTACAGGATATGATTTGGATCCGCTGTCATAGTAGTACTTTATCAGCACTTATTTATTTTCATTTGTGAAATGTAGATAGGTCAGGGAATTCTCGAAATGCCTTGTTCCCATTTAAAATTTCTGGAACTAACAATGTAAAAACACTCTCGTACAGGGCGTTTCTTTTAAAAAGCAACCCATGATTTGAAATGGTTGCTTTGAATACTGTACATACAATTAACAATAGGCCTTCATATAGTTAATACAATGGGTTTATATTACTGTTCGAAAACATCTTGACATAAAAAAAAAACGATTTTGTTTTATAATATTTTTCTACAACAAACACTCTTTGGTCTTTGCTCAAAACATGTTTCTAACCTCAACTTAATGACATTGCCGAAACCCAAATAAAGTGAACAAAAATGCAGCGATGTAAATCAGCTGATATCCAAGAAAGGAGATGAACCAGGGATACCAACCTATGAAATTGTAATTATCTTAAACCTGCACTCCACTCCACACACAGATAAACTGGTTTGTGAAGAAGTAGTATGTCAGGTGAACAATAAATACAAATCTTCTATATAGATTATTCTATATAGATTATCTTCAAAATTATACCAAATGTTCCAGATTTCCAGATTATAAAAAATCAAACTTCCTTATGTTTGTGTACACAACACTTGAAATGTATTGAATGGATTCACTTTTACTGTTTACACAACATTGCATTTAGGTATACAACAGCGTTTTTATGATTTAGTTCCTAAAATTGTAAACGGGAACAAGGCATTTCAAAAATTTCCCACCCTATCTACATTTCACAAATTAAAATGAATGTCAATGTTTAAAAAGTGCCACTAACTGTGACCGGCTATTTATATCCAAATCATAATATATTGTAAGTTAATTACAATTAACTTCACGCCATAATCAAGCCATAATATATCCAAGCCACAATATCAAGCCATAATATGCCTGTTGATGGCATATTATGGCTTGATATACCCTCACTTAGCTTATGGCGTAGTGTTATGGGGATCCTGTACGAACAATCAATTTCTTAGATTGTTCAGGCTACAGAAAAAGGCAATACGAATAATCGCAAAAGTCAACTTCAGAGACTCTTGCAGGCCAATTTTTAAAAATTTGAAGATCTTAACGTTACCCTGCCTCTACATTCTCGAAACAACAACTTTTTTCATCTCTAAATGCTCCTTGACTCAGGGGCGAGACATACACGAATATAACACAAGAGGCAGGGACAACTACAGGACTTTTACTAACTTTTACTTTATTTAAGAAAATTTCAAATAAACCGTATACCTTTATTTTACTAACTAAAGTAAAAAATAGCTACTAATAGTACACATCAGACTACTAGCGTGGCCTGGTTTAGCTAATTGTAGTACAGTACACTATAATAGTCTCTTTAGCATTGCTCAAGTTTAAATGTCGTAACACAAACAATTTGCATAAACAACCAGCCTCATTGGGGTTATCAAAAATAACTGTCTTATCATTGAATAACAGTGTAATGACGTAACGAAATATCGTAACTGCAGATTTCAATGGCAAGCAAACATTGTATCTTTCAGACATTGGAAACAATTTAGTATGACAACTGGACAGATTTCCTTTGGGAAGTCTAACGGATGTTGACAACTCGAAAGCTCTTACGTCTTTGTCACGAATAAGGTTACTAGTTTAATGTATCATGTAAGTTTACTTAACACTTTGAAAGCCTAAAAAATGAAAACATATATACAGTAGTTAATTATTATACTACAATCAAAATAAAAATCAAATAGAGATTTGCTTGGTTGGTTTGGTTCAACTAACAATTATTAATAAAAAGTAAATAAAACTATTATAATTTGGATCAAGATCCGAGGTGATGTTCGCGTTGAATACACGAAAAATGCGTACAGTGAAAAATGTGTACACCAGGAATCTTGCGAATTATGCGTACAGGATCAGGTACGCGTTATGACAGATGACGAGGGTAACCTATGACGTCTCAACAATTAGATAGGCGAAAAATGCGTAAAATTTTTAGGGCAAATGGATCTTTTACAACAATTGAATTATATAAATGCGTTTATGTCTAAAATAAATATGAATGTCGCTTAGTTTCTTGGGATTGGAGAACCTAACCTAACCTAACTTAACCTAACCTAATTTCGCTGTACGCATCTTTCATGCCACCGGGGAGAATACTTACCCTCGTCAAATACCACTATTTCCTTCTGTACGCATCTTTCGTGCCACCCTAGCGTTCACAGCAAATCTTTAAAGCTGTACGTACGCCCTGGTTAGTTCTAAACGAGCAACAAATCTGGTGGCTTGAATGTCACGAATCTTTTAACTCCAAGCTATGGCAGCTACCAAATAATGTTTTTAAAAATGTTTTATAACATAAATAACCATTAATTATTACCTTGCGCTTACTTCTGTAAATAAAGGGGTCTCTCCCGATTTTCATGATTATTTTCACGAGTCTAAATTAACCCGACAAACACTAATCCATAGGACGTTTTCGGCGAAAACCCCGATTTTGGAAAAAAATGAAAAATAGAAAAACATTTTAACTTAAAAACTATGTGTGTTACATTAATCGTATGTAGTTTTTACTCTTGGACACGAATATTACATCAAATTCTTTATAAAACTAATAATAACTGAGATATTCAACAAAAAGAGGGTTAGGTAGTGTATTTTGAATGTAAATATATACTCCTAAGCGATTAACAACCCAACCTTCTTCTTTTGTCAAATATTTCAGTTTTAATTTGTCGTAGGAAGAAATTGTTGTCATATTTTGTGTTCAGCAGATATAAAGACTTAAAATAATATAATAAACATCGTTTTTGATGAACATGCTTTTTAAGAATATTTTTGTTATTTATCATAAATCCGATTACAGCCGAAACATTTCTCCGGATTCGTGTTCATAAGATTAATAATGTCTTGTGAAACTATAATGTACCTGTGAAAACAATAAATACATTTATTATTATTATATTTATCAATTAATGTACTTTCTGGTCACGTAATAGAAATAAAAATCAAAAGATTATAAATTTGTAATTTTGATTTTATTCTAAAACATACAGTAAATAAAAAATAAGGAATTGTTTTTGTTGTTGTAATAATTGGTTCAGAATAATGTTCGAAAGCATCTTGACATAAACAAACGATTTTGTTTTAAAATATCCTCCACATTAAACACTCTTTGGTCTTTGCTCAAAACTATGTTTCTAACTTCAACTTAATGACAATGCATGAAACCCAAATAAAGTGATCAACAATGCAACAATGTACATCAGCTGATAGCAAGGATTCTTCAGCTACCAAGGAAGAACCAGGGCTACCAACCTATTAACTTTTAATTATGTTAAACCTTAATTTTCTGTATTTGTAAGTAGGGCTGCGTTTTAAAAGAAAAACGCTGTATTATACGAAGACCTTTTTTTCTGTTGCTTAAAAACATGTTTTGTCCTTAAAATTGTCTAGGGCCCCAAATAGGAACCGCATAAACTAAGTGCGAGTAAAAACAACCATAGTAAAGAGTTAATAAAACTTTGAAATTAGTATACTGAGAAAGCTTGTGGAGGGCAAATAAACATTGATTTTTATCTTATTTTATACGATTAAATTTAAAACTGACATTCAAGTGATTTGGTCTTACTCCAGGGATCAATTTATTTTTCTTCGACGTATTGTTATTGTACAATAACAATACAAGTCTGCTCTCGTCCTACGAGGTATAAATGTTAGTGGGAACTTTAAGTTAAAGTTCGTTATTTATTTTGCTCGTATGTTTAGTTAATTTGTCTATATTTTGGTCTAAGAGTTCAAGAGATCCATTTGTTTGCTCATACTTTGGAGTGTGTGATCCAGAACTCATATATGCTGGTGTTGTAAACATACTTCAAAACTAGATGTTTGCCAACTATTATGGCAGATTTCTAAAGATGCTGTAAGCAGCATAAAATTCTTCTCAACCAGGTTAGCCCAATTTCGCAGGTGTTGCATGTTTGGGCCTGAAGGCTGGTTTGGACATTCGAGAGTTCAACTGGTTGCTGTCATGGCCAGTGGGTGAAAAAAGAAATTATTTGTCTATTTAGCTTATTATTATTGTTGACATTGTATTCTTGACGATATTCTTGACAATGCGCAATATGATAACGTTTAAAATAACACCTCACACACCTTTTGGTCAATAAATAATGACAAAATATGGATTCGCAATTAACATTGTTCTTATGGTATTAAAATAGAGTAGAATAGAAATATTTTATTGCAAAAATATTTTCATAAGTTTTAAAATTATATGGTGGAATTACTAGCCATCTTATCAGGTAGTAATGGCTAGCACAAACAAAATACTACAATGGATTGTGCTAGCCATCAGCCTCTACAACAATGCCGACAGCCTCTGCAAACTTAAGTTTTTCTCTTTCGACTAAATAGAATACATTTTTATTTATTTTAGTATTACATTTTTAATATTCAACAAATTAACTACAGTAATTGCAGTTCTCATGTTAGTTTTTTTATCAATTATCGGAGACATTTTGTGAGTAAACGCTGAATAAATTCCTTGTTGGACTTTCTTAAATAATTTTTAAACTCAAATGGGTTGCTTGTTTTAGTTCAGTCAAAAGACTCATATGTGAATATTCATTCATCTTCATAACCTCCTAAACCCCAGGGGAATAATTATTTTTTCTTAAGTAAAACCCAGTATCCTTTTAAAAGGACAGTATCCCATACTACCTTTGAACCCAGAAAAAAATAGAGATATTCTTTGGTAAAACCCAGTGTCCTTTTAAAAGTACATTGCCTTTTACTGCAGTAAGACCCAGAACATTTTTACGGTATGAATTTTGAATTTTTCAACTGGAATGTGTTTACATAGGTTGTTTGTGTATAGGAAAAATATTTCTAAAAATATATCTCATTTTTTTGTTGGTTTTTCTGATGTACTTTTAAAAGTACATCGGGTTATAGCTAGGTGTTGAATAGAAAATAAATACAATCTTAATAAAACACAAGTTTTAATAGTTTCACTACATTATTTATGAAATTCAGCAAAACAGTTTCTATCAGCTGTAAGGCACAAATAAAGTTCACAACGCAAACAGTACACAGAAGTCTTTTTTGAGCATTTAGGCTTTCGGCATCTCTGTTGCTTCCCCCCACTGATTGATGGCAAGTGATTGCCATGTGACCTGAAACGAGGCGATGGCAGGCTCTTGGTACATTTTTTCTTAGCCGGGGTTTCGGCGTCTACTTCATCTTCTGGTAGCCAATCCGAATCTTCACTCTCTGAAGCGATTGCAATGCTTTCAATTAAGTACTCTCCGTAATCAAGTTTATATTTCCGCAATTGTGGTACTTTTTTCAGTGGGGTGCCAGATGCTACCTCATTTTCTCGATAACATAGCCAAGCATTACTAACAGCCAAGTCAAGAAAGTGTAAAATAGTTCGGGTAGTCCATTTCCTGGTTCTTTGCCTTGAAGGGCAGTACGACAGCATACGGTCTGCTAAATCGACCCCGCCCATATTACTATTGTAAGCCTTTATTACATTTGGTTGAGGGACCATCATATATTTTTTGTCAACTTTTGACCATCTACGAACTTCATTCAGAGGCTCTTTAGCATCATTTGATGATAACATTGTAACAGCTTTGTTATCTTGCCATTTCAAAATGCACAAATTTCTATCTTCAGTTACTTTGTAGTCTAATGCTCCACGGCCCAATTTTTCCATTTCCCTGTCAGATTTTAAAGGGTCATCTGGAATTCTGTTTTTCATTACTGTAGAAGTTGATCTGAAGCCACGAGATAATAGTTCATTTGCCAATCTGAAAGTTGTAAAATACCTGTCGAAATAAATTATGTGGCCAGGTACTAAGCTACGAGTCAATGCAAGTATCGCACTTTCACACAATCTAAAGCCATCATGTTTTTCATTTGGAAATGTGTTGGCTCCTTGATATATTTCAAAATCACAGACAATACCATTAGGGTTAGCCAAGACAAATGCTTTCAATCCAACTGGATTGGGTTTATTAGGTACATATTGTCTTAATGAACTTTGGCCACTGAAAGGGATCATCATTTCGTCTATACTTACATGTTGACTTCTAGGCTGCATTAAGCAACCTGCACGGACCCTATCGATTAATGGCTTAACTTTCCACAATCGGTCACATTTTTTCATTTCATCAGTTATGTCCTGATCAAACACCAATTTAAGAGACCTTCTAATTGTTAAATACTTTTCTCTTGATATAGAGTGAGCGATTAATGGTACTTTGAATTTCCGCATCCAGTACATACGGAGCTGCGGGTACTGCAGTGTTGACATTACAAATGTCGCTCCAAGCCAAATTTTGAATTCTTGTAGGGTAAGAAGTATCTTACCTGTTGTTTGAACATGAGTTTGATTTGTCTTATCTACAATCAACTGAAAAAGTTCTTCATCCAAATATTGTTCAATATACTTAAATGAATCCCATCCCATAGACTCAGTTGGAAGGTATGTTGGACTTGATAGTTGTATTGGCTCAGGTTTGAAATCAGCATCAATCCATATTTGTTGTACTTCTTTATCTTTTTTCTTCTTTTTACTTTGGTTTTTTTACCTACTACATCAGGATTATCTCCATTTTTCTTTTTACCTCGTTTGCTTTTAGCTGTAGCATCTTTCCTTGTACCTGTGGCTTCACTGTTGGCCGATTGTTCCGCACCAGGGACCGCACGAGCAGGGCGGGGTTTCTGAAAATAAAAGTAACTTTGTAATTTCCTTGTGAATTAGAAGTACAAATCATAACTAGTCTCCAAAATAATTTTATTTTCAGTGACAGAACGGTAAATGGTTGTTTTCCAGACTCCAGCTGGGTTTGAAATTAGTCACTGTCAGGGCATAATCATGTAAACATATTTAGAAGGCTATAGCTTAATAATTTAGAATAATTTATACAATAAGTCCTTTGCTAATGTTATCCAGGGGATTTATTATTACCTAGGCCTATTTGTATATAAAATTATTTCCTGTAGCAGAAACACATCTCTTTAGTAGGATGAAACACCTTAAAACCCCTTTTTATTAAGAATATAGCCTAATTAATATGATTTACTCACCAATACTTTACGTTTTTTCTTTTTACTGGTACTTGGTTCATCTGGCTCATATTCACTGTCCGCTTCAGGCTCATAGTCGGGGTCTTGGTCCGTGTCATCACTGGCATTTTCTAATAAATGAGACCATCCTCCCTTTCTAACTTCTTCAGCCTTATCATCATCATTAATTTCTTCTTGTATTTGTTGTTTTGCAGCCTCTACAATATCCCCTTCATTATCGTCTTCACCGTCAGATATTTCTATATCTGACTGATCCAGCTGTGCTAGGATATCGTTGTCCGATCGCACTGAAAGAAATTAAACCATTATATTCATCATACTTAATGCAAGTACCTAGTGTCCTTTTAAAAGAACACCATATTTTGCCCCTAGTTGGAACTATTACCTGATGTGCTTTTAAAAGGACACTATACTTGGTCATTACATTACACTGTTAAAAAGGACCATACCAGTCACATGATAGCTCACAACATTACTGAGGTACATTTACTAAACAAACATATGTTTACATCTGGTAAATAACAATTTTATAGTACTTACATATAGGTTTGAAAAGCCTCCGTTTTTTCCGCGGTGATTCCATTTTTCATAACCTCCAAACGAAAGTGAAGAAGAAGAAATCCAAACACCAGTTGCTAGGAAACATGCCAGGCTGTAACCAGAGTAGCCAACCTTGGGTATGGAAATTCCCTAATTTAAATGAAGATTAAAGGAAAAATTTGTCCTTTCAAAAGGACAGTGGGTTTTAACTTCAAATAGGTAATTTTTTCCACTGGGTCTTTGGGCAGTATGAGATGCTGTCTTTTTAAAAGGACACTGGGTTATACTTCAGAAAATAGCAAATTTCCCCTGGGTTTTACAGCAGTATAGGGTTCTGTCCTTTTAAAAGGACACCAGGTTTTAGGAGGTTAAGCCAGTTTTTGCCCACATTTTCCTTTTTTCCTATTCTCTTCGAAAACGCCCAATTCGTCAAGTAAAAGCATTGATTTTACTATACATAGAAGATAGTTCCATTCAATGTTAAATATTGAGGCACGGAAAATGGGAGCGACCGTGCTGCAACCTGTCGGAAATTGCCTCCAGTTTCGACTGTTCGGTTGCACAGCCTGTGAGCAGTAAAGGAACTAATCACTCCCTCTCATTTCCCCATTCTCTCTCTCTTTCTCTCGGGACGCTCGAGAGGGGGGAAGTACTTGTATACTGTCCCCCCTCCATCTGTCTACTGTCAGTGTGGCCGATTGGCCTTGATAGTGGGTCAAAGTGGGATATTGTTCCGTGCTGTGGTTTGTTTATCTTACACGGAAAGGAATCGCGATCTTTTATTTAGGCCTTAGGGCTTTGTGTATATGAAAAATGTTAGGGGTCATATTTTTGTTATTTTGTCAATGTAAATAACAGTGTGTTAAAGATGTTTAGTTAAAACATTACGCATTATCTAAAATTTGAAGTGCATTTGATAACAGGTAAGAGCACAGCCTACATATTTAATTACATATGTTAGATTGTATAAAAACTTGGCAGAATAGATCACGAACAGTTTTAAGTTTTATTGTTATAGTAGGGCTGCAGTTTGCGTTTGTATAACGACTTAGGCCTATGTAAAAAAATTAATCAATAAATATAATTCATTACTGTAATTCCATTCATATACGTATCGGATATGCATAGGAATACCCAATATATTATGTTAAAGAGATGCTGGCGCCTGCTGACGACTAAAAATGTCATATACAGTATTCATAAACTGTTTTCTGTTCGTTTATTATTTATTAAACAGCTTTAATATTACACTGATACCACTAGATTCGCGTCTGGCTCTAGCCGCCGAATAGATAAGACGCGTTGTCTCGTAGCTCAGCAATTATAGGCTCTTGCACGACAATTCTTGTTGCCATGTGTATAGTTTGGTACATTTTTTCTGCGAATTTATGCTAATAAATTTGTTACTTTAACAATGTCATCTAACTGTGGTGTGAGTGGTAAACTGTGTTCGGAGGGAGATGTTCTGAATTGTGCCGGAACATGTGGGAAAGCTTTTCACACGAAATGCGTCAAGGACGACGTGGAGGGTAAGAATCATGCGTAGATCATATTTTTGTAAGATATAGATAAATAGATAGTTTTAAAAGTCCTGTTTTTGATCTTGGCATCACTGATCATTGTATAGTTGGTCTTTATTGTAAAAGTAATAAATTTAAAATACTTGATAAGTTTACTTACAACGATTCTGCCAGTAACTTAGTTAAAAGAGATATTATTGATTATAATATATTAAATGTTTATTTGCACCAAGATAATTGGGACGATGTTTACTCAGAAAATGATGTAAATACTGCGTATTGTAAGTTTATTGATATTTTAAGTAATTATATATTTAGAAGTAGCAAGAAAAATGGTGGTAGTTCTAAATTGTTAAGTCCCTGGATAACACCAAACATTTTGCATAAATTTAAGAGACGTAAAAAATATATATAAAATTTCTAAGACCATATGACAGTTTTTCAGAATTATTTTGCAAAATATACTATTAAATTAAAAAATGTGATCAATAAAAAAAATGTATTATTCAACATTATTAGAGAACTGTAAAGGTGATGTATCTGCGCAGTGGAAGGTAATAAATAACTTAACAAGTGGTTCGTCAAAGAAAATAGTTCAGCTAATTGAATTGCCAAACGGTGTATGCGTGAGCCTTCAGTCATTGCTGATAAGATAAACAATCACCTTATCGCAATCAAGTCTAGCCGTCCAGATGTTGTACATTCCAATACCCTTCCACCTCTACGTCCTTACTATCAACATTCTTTCTTTATAACTCAACCAGATGTAGATGAAATTAAGAGTATTGTTAAATTAATAAACATTTCTATTATTATTTCAACTCAACACTAGTATTATGTTTTGAACAATTGATTTTGTACATAACATGTACATGTGGGACAAAATTAATATATACTGTACATCTCAAATATAACCTTTCATTACCAACATATTTTCACTTTGACTAGAGAAGTGATTGAAAGGTGTGGGTCGAACCTATAAAGCAAATGCATGATTTTGTTATAGGTTATTATGGAGTCTATTACGGAACGTAAAACTGGTTGTCGTAAGACATGCTCTATGACTGGCTGTGATGTCAACCAAGCACGGTTCCCTGGACTACACTTTTTTAAATTCCCCGTCCCTAGACCAGCTGTTTGTGAACAGTGGATTGTGAATTGTGCCAATGAAGCACTCGATTCACTCCCTCAAACAGCCCTTAGGGCTAAAGTGGTATGTGAAAAACACTTTACGAAAGACAGTTTCACTAGTACATTGAAGACAAGGCTGAAATTAAATGCCATCCCAACGCGTCTACCATACCCTTCTTCACCAGTAACCCCTGTATCAACACCTGCTCATTCTGTTGAAACATCGTCAACTTCCCCCATTGCTAAGACACCAACCAAAACAAAGCGGTCTCTTTTTAAAAGCCCGATTCAAGACATTAGTACTCCAATATACAAAAAGTATAAAAGTTTAAAAGGTCGAAAATCAACACCTTATAAAAATAGGTCACCTGGAAGACAGAAGCTTTTGAAAAGGCTGAGAAATGCTTTGCAATCAAAAAAAAAGTTTCAGCAGGCACTTAAAAGAACTGAAAAAAAATCGCCAAACAGACCTACCGATTTGTTGTTAAGGACAATACAGTCCCGTTTGCCTGAAAAAGTGGCTTTGTTTGTTTCAATGCAGTTAAAGCATTCGGAAAAAAAAGTTCCATGGACAGAGGAAGAAAAGAAGCAAGCCCTAGCAATGAGGTACGGTACGCATACATTCAATAAAAAAAAATATATTGTTGGACCTTTAAAAGTTATACCTCATTTTAAAGGTCATTGTTTTTACAGTACAAAAGTGCAAACCTGAGGTCAAAAAGATGACCCATTCACAAAATACAGCGATTCAAAGAATTTAATGTCATATTACTAATTCTTATCAGTTATACGGCTATTTATTTAACAGTTTCAGGTCCCTGTTGCTGAGTATGTTATTGATTGTTAATAATCGTAACAAATGACTGCGTTATAAAAATAGATATGCTATTTAACTAAGATAAAAATAAGAAACGTTTATTAAAAACACTTTTGACAGTAGGTTTACCTAAAAATAGTTTAATAATATTATTATAATAATTTGTTACTTATTTTTGTCAAATTTAATTTCTCATATTCAGTTAGATAAATTATAGCTCTACGCAGCAATAGATCTTGCCTTAGTCTTCAGCAGTGTTAGTTATATAACATTACATTCTTTGAGAGGCTATATTTTCTGACTGAGTCATCCTTTTGATCTCAGGTTTGCACTCTTGTGTTTTACAAACAAAGACCTTTAAAATGAGGTATAGCTCGAGATAGGCTTACATTTAACATTTTTAAGACTTCCTTCATGTGCCATCCCCCTGGATATGCAAAAACAAGTAAAATATGTCCATGTGTTTAGTATAGCGACATGAACATAACTACAACGTTTCATTACCTTTCTTTTAATAGTTTTAAAATTAATAAATACATTCCAGACTTTATCCCAACCCTGACAAAAATTTTTTGAGTGGCTAAATTTTACAATAAAATGAAATTTATATTTTTATTGGTTTTTGTATGTTTCACCTTTGTTTCTCTACAACATAATTAATATGTATAACGTTACCAAGCACTTATAATTTTAATAATCCTATTATTGACCTTGGTAGTTTTTATTCCAAACAATGACAAACAGTATAAGAGTTATTCAGACATTTACTTGTTACAGTTAAATGTGCACAGACTATATTATAATTAGTTTGAATAAATCTTAATTTAGAAATTTATTTATTTTTAAACTTAGTTCATTGCTTAGGTACAAGTCTCCGGCCCTTTATGATCAGATGAGGAGTGATGGGTTTTCTCTGCCAAGTCCTACAACAATAGCTCGCTGGTTGCAGGTAAGCTTAAAAGCGATGAAGTCAATCAATAAATATTTTCCATGGCACTTAAATAATGTTAAATTAAAGTTTTTCTTGTATTAACTTTTGCATTTTTTTACACGTAACATGTCTATGTTTTTTTAATTATTGCTACTTGATATCAATTTTATTGTTAGGTTGTGGACTTAAGACCTGGAATGTGCAATGAAATCTTCCAATTGCTCAAATCGAAAGTGGAACATATGTCCTCATGGGAGAAGAATACAGTCATCATGTTTGATGAAATGTGTATTAAGTCAAGCCTTGAATATGACTCCAAAAGGGATTTAGTGGAAGGTAACTCAAATTAACTATCATTCTATGATATTCATTATGTTCTCATATTTAAGTCATATATGAAACAGCCTTTAAATTATCTACTCTACACACGCACGTACACGCGCACAGACAGTTAATTTGAAGACACCAAAAACACCAACGAACTGGACACCACCCACCCCCTTAACTTCAATAATAATTTATCAACAAGTTAGAGCATTGATTTAATATACAGATATATTGTCTGTATAGTAAAATCAATGGCTATAGTTGTAATTTGTAAAAAGTATTATTTTATTGTTTTAAACTATATTAACAGAATAAAGGAAATAAACTGTGTTTATTAACAACGCTAATTGAATTGATGTTTAGGTCTGTTGGATCTGGGAGAAATGGGAAGAAAACCACAGCCTGGATCTCACATTCTTCTGTTCATGGCACGCGGGCTCTTTAATAAATGGAAGATGCCCATAACATACTTTGTCACGAACAGCAATGTCCAGGCCAATTCAGTTTGCTTGCTGATTAAGCAAAACCTTACAACACTAACAGACATAGGGTTGAAAGTTAGGGCAGTTGTATGTGACCAAAGTTCTGTCAACCGGAAGGCCTTACATCTCCTTGGCATCACAAAATCCAAGCCCTATTTTACCACCGAGGGACAGAACATTTACTTCATCTACGATTTCCCACACATTATCAAATGTATTAGAAATAATTTTATGAAAGGAGTAATTCAATTTCAAACTTCTGAAGAAAAAGCCAATAATGACAAAACAACTACCGGGTCAGCGGATTGGCGACATGTTGTTTTATTATACAATACTGACATTTCATCGGAAACTGCCAGATCAACACGACTAACAGAAAGACATTTACATCCAAATTCGTTTCAAAAAATGTCTGTAAAACTTGCCACTCAAGTCTTCAGTCATTCTGTGAGCTCGGCAATGATTTCAGCAGCAGAAACAAATCAGTTGCCACCAGAAGCTAAGAATACAGCAATGTTCCTTGACAAATTAAACAATATATTTGATTCGATGAACAGCTATGGCAAATTTCACCCTAACCCGAACAAATGCAGTATTTCAAATTCATGTAATGCCCATCTTAAAGTCCCCCTGGCAAACTTAAAAAGTGGTTTATTGTGGGTGAGGACTTGGAAGATAAAAAACAGTACAAGACGACCCCCGAGTTTCGATGGCATTGAGCACAGCCTCAATTCAACCATTCTCCTATGGAATAACTTGAAGGAAGATGGCGCAACTTTCCTTCTTACTGGACGGCTAAATCAAGACCCAATTGAAAATGA
This sequence comes from Stictocephala bisonia, assembly GCA_035578905.1. Lineage (NCBI taxonomy): Eukaryota > Metazoa > Arthropoda > Insecta > Hemiptera > Membracidae > Stictocephala > Stictocephala bisonia. Next base: position 1,190,236 of record JAQJVL010000070.1, read on the forward strand.
ATTTTCAATTGCAAGACATAAATGCGGGTATGTACAATCTACTTTGCAATAATGTAACTGTAAATATTATTACAATTTATTTTATTTTTAATGACTTTATTGCGCCTATCAAACATTATTTTCATATCAGACATGACAACATGTCACATGACCATCGAATGGTTAAAAACAACGTTTAAAGAAGATTTATACTGAATTTAAAGCTTAATAGATTAATTTATTTGAGCGTAGTAAACTTATATTAAACCAATATTTGATTTTGTAATTAATAAGCTAGACCTAACAAGCATGCATTTCCAGGTACAATAGAAATCCATCAGCTCGTCTTTTTAGACAAAATATGAGACACCGAATTCAGGCAGCTCTTATGAAACCCCCAGCTGGAAGTAATTGTCAGCCTGATGATGATAATTTATTGACCACTTCCATGACCATGACCATTCACGAACCGTCCACTAGCGTCCAGATAACGAAGTCTCCTGCTATTGAGAATGAAACACTGGCGCAACCGACAAGTGATGAAGACGATGAGGATTTTCTTAGGATTCCTGAGGATTTCCAAACAAAACAAAACTCACTAGAAATGTCTTCTATAAGGTAAGCATTTTGTTTTTGAACTAGTGAAGTGAATATTGTACCAAATTCCTTAAAATGAAATAGCAATGTAAAGCTGTTATATTCGTAGATTTTTAAAAGTTTGTTTGTTTTAGAATGTGGATGTATATTTTACAGATATTTCGCTGGCTACGCAGTTCGGGCTTGTTTAAAGCGGTACCAATGTAAAGACTGCGAGAAGCAACTGGTCCAGCAGCCTGATGTCTCGGTACCCACAACATCAGGTGACTTAACAAGACATAGGGAATATAACAGAAACGGCGACGACTCCTTTTGCTTATTGTATGTGAATGACCAAACAGCCAGAGCGGTCCACACAGCGCTGACTGTGGTCAACAAACATATGCATAAGTATGTCCACACAATTGGACTATTAAAAAAGATTCTACTAAAAGCCAAGCAAATAATTAACATGGAAGACACGCAATGGATGAGAACGTCCGACGAATGTCGTCAACACCGTAGTTTTATCCTAAAAAAAGTCATTTCAGCGAAGCTAAAAAGAAAGCTTCAGGAAATTTCTAAACATATGAGGCAGCCAGGAAGTAAAAATGACGGATTTTGGAGGAAAGTTCGAAACCTCTCCAATGATTAAAGTTCGTTCGGAAACGTCCAAGATGCACCTTAGCGTTATAAATAAACTTATAAAAATTATAATTTCGCTTACCACTCAAATTACTACGTATCATATAAAGTTTTATTTCTTAGACTTCACATTGTTACATTTTGCCATGGTTTAAAAATGGAGATAAAGAGAAAATATCTGCTGTATTGATGATTTCATAAATAGTGGCGGAGTCATAAAATGAAAAAGAAAAAAAACATACACACACACAATTCGACTGCGTTGCCGAAAATCCTGTAATACCTCACTCTCTATAATAAGTGTAATAAGTGTAAATAATATAATTTGTTTGACTTTTATTTATGTTTTTAACTGCAGATGTTTAGTATAAGTATGTTTGCCATTCATTTAAATGTTAATATTAATTACAATAATTTTTAATCATGTATAGCCTAAATAACTCCCCACAGATTTAGAGTTGAAGTGTTTGGCTATTAATAAAGAGCCCTGTTCTTCTAATTAGGATTAATTTAATTTACCTTATTTGAAAGTGTATGCTTATCATTAATATATATATTTGGTGGTGGCTTCAGTTTGAAACCATATTATTACAGTTAGGCCTATGCACAAAACCCAAAGTTACGTATTATTTTTTAACTATATTATTGTTAATTTGTAATAGTTATTTGTTTATATAGTTTTGTTAGTTCTGTTTTGTTAGTTGTTTATATAGTTGTTAGTTCAATGGAAACATATCACAACAGTGGAAAGTAATAAATAGTTTGACAGGAGATGCCTCAAACAAGAACATAGAGCGCATTGAGTTACAAGACGGAACAATCACGACAGACCCAGCGTTATCGCATACGAGATAAACAAATACCTTATCGCTGTCCAAGCCGACCGACCTCGTACAGTTCCCACATCGACTCTCCCACCTATTCGTTCTTATCCACAATCATTCTTTATAGAGTCAACTACTGTAAATGAAATAAAACAAATAGTGAAAAATTTTAAAAATAAAAATGAACAGGTTTTGATACGATTTGTGTTCATTTATTAAAATTCATTATAGACGAAATCGCTTCAGTACTGGTAATTAACGTCAGTTTTAGTACTGGCATTTTCCCTGAAATGTTGAAGTTAAGTTCAGTTGTTCCAATATTAAAGAAAAATAATTCTTTAATTTTAAAGATTAATTTAATTAATAAAAAATAATTATATTTTCAGGAATTTTAATATTGATATAACATAAAATGATTTTTTTTCTTGACTAGAAGCCATTGTCATGAAACACATGTACAACTCTCTTGATCACGTTTTTGAATTATTTGTGTCAATAGTTTTAGATTATTTTTATACTTTAATTGAATTATATTTTCAGGAATTTTAATATTGATATAATATAAAATGATGTTTTTGTTTGTTTTGTTTTTGACTAAAAGCCATTGTCATAAAACACATGTACAACTCTCTTGTTCACGTTTTTGAATTATTTGTGTCTATAGTCTTAGATTATTTTTATACTTTAATTGAATTATATTTTCAGGAATGTAAACACTGCAGGGGGTGATTGTATGTCTTATATTATGCAATTATATGTATTGCTAGACTCATATGTTTAAATGTGTTTTAAATATATATTTTTTTCTTTAATAAAACTGGTCACATAACTCGATATAGTGGCCAGTTAATTTCCAAATAAGTACTATGTAAATGGATAATTGTCATTATTAGTTGGAAATAAATTCATTTCTTCATTTATTCTTGGCATTGTTTGTTCTGTATATTCTCACTTGTGTAAATAAGTCATATTCGAAGTGTTATAATTAAAAATGCCACAGAGTGCGGCTATAGTTTATTTTGTTATTATTTAGACTCTGTAGTAACACCAAACAATGAAATATTTTACAAACAATAATGTAATTACTTGGAACCAAAAAAATATGTTAATGTTAAAGACAGTAATAATAAAACAGACGTTTATAGTAAAAAGATAAATAATGCTATTTTAAATTAAATGCCTATACACAGATTGTCAGGCCATAAGATGAAAGCTATTTTTATCTTGTATAGAAGTAGATTAGTGGTTTTGTTATGATTTTTTCTAACCCTATCACGACATTTGAATCTAACCTGGGTTTTATATTTTGCCCAGTATTATTCTATATAAATATCATAGGCCTATTTCAATATTTATTTTGCCAAAGATATAAATAATGTCATATTTTTTAATATTTCACTATATTACATATTCCTGGAATATTTGCAGATTAATTTCTTAATTGAAATGGGAGTCATTGATTGGATTTGAAAACAATTTATTTTTTAATCAATTACCGAATACGAAAAAAATAATGATTGAGTCCAACAGTCGATTTAATCACCTAATCGATGGTTAAAATGCAACGAATAAAGATTTTTCAGATGGGCTATATAATATGAAAATGTTTACTTAAATCAGCAGTAATTATCGCCAGCATTGCCGATAAGTTAGTGGTCTATTCAAGTTTGTCTATTTACAAATACAAGGTGTGTTAATCATATAAATCAACATGGTGTTTTCATTTATTCAGTTATAAATATTTCTTTATTCAATTTGAATGTCAACTGAGTTTTACTGTAATAGTATCAACACAGTATTCTTTATTATTTGAAAGAGATGCAAGCAAATATAAAAACAGAGAACCCGGATAAACGTTGGCAATATGGAATAACGTAAACAATTATCTAAGCAGGATGTTGTTTGTGTGCGTGACCTGAGGAAGGAGAGGGCGGGGCGGCTGTCTGGAGAATGGGAGAGTGGGTTAAGGGGAGGGGAGGGCGGGCGGCTGTCTGGAGAATTGGAGAGTGGGTTAAGAGGAGGGAAGTGAGAGAGAGACGGAAGAGCGTGCGAGAGAGAGAGAGGAAATAGGGCTATGCGCAGCGCAGCGTGGGGCCTCAAAACAGTTTTGGGGCCTCGCCACAACTCTCCCATATGGATGGAGTATCTCTTTATATAGTAAAATCAATGGTAAAAGCATTGCAGTTACAACATCCCTATTATACGCCATGACACAAACACTCTAACAACAATGATAATCGAATAAACACTGCGCGATACAAGTGAATAGGAAGGAAATGATGTGTAGACCGAGTCGGTGACAGCTAGGTAGAGGCTTGATCGTGTATGGTGAACCAACAGGCCAAGATTTTCTGGGCGAATTCTCGAAGAGAGCGACTCGTCGCGACGGAAGCGATCATGTATGGGCCCCTTAGCTTCGCCACATAAATAAAGGCATTTTTCATTTCAATACTTTCTCTATGCTAACGCATATGGGGGAAAGTATAAAGAAAATGTTCCATACCCCTTAGAAATGGAATTTCTATAAATCCTTTCTTAGTAGGAAAGCTAACTTCCCTCCGAATGTAGTTGTTCCGGAGTTTTCGTGATGAGCAAATACATCGTTATTAGTAATGCCGGCAATGCATTGGGAAATATACCATCCGTGCTGATGTTGGCTTGTGAAGTCTGAACCGCACGAGCTGATATCTGAGTAGAGTGAACAGCGTCTGCGTCAGATTGCTGAGTCAACGTCACTAACGGAAATTGTTTCGCGGTTGTCACATTTCTTTCTCTAACCTAACAATATGTCTTCAGAAAGAATATCAAGAATTTGACAGGTGTACCTTGCTTACTTTGCTACAAAATCATCCCTGCTCTATATTTTGCCCCTTATTAATAATGGAATACTTCACATTACAAATGCTGAGAATAAAACTTAAAAACCGATGTTGTTTAATAAGTTTCCATTTCTCGGATGTTAGTCAACATAGAGTATTTAACTTGAAAAAATTGTTAAATCACGTTAAAATTTATCCAGTTACAATCCTAACCTGTAAGTACGCACGAGCAGTCTTAACATGAGACGAATACAACGGTGGCACGAAAGATGCGTACAGCGAAAAATGCGTACAGCGAAATATGCGTACAGAAGGAAATAGTGGTATTTGACGAGGGTAAGTATTCTTCCCGGTGGCATGAAAGATACGTACAGTGAAATTAGGTTAGGTTAGTTTAGGTTATGTTAGGTTAGGTTAGGTTCTCCAATCCCAAGAAATTAAGCGACATTCATATTTATTTTAGAGGTAAACGCATTTATATAATTCAATTGTTGTAAAAGATCCATTTGCCCTAAAAATTTTACGCATTTTTCGCCTATCTAATTGTTGTGACGTCATAGGTTACCCTCGTCATCTGTCAAAACGCGTAACTGATCCTGTACGCATATTTCGCAAGATTCCTGGTGTACGCATTTTTCCCTGTACGCATTTTTCGTGTATTCAATACAACTCAATTTACATTTTTCACTGCTATTCAAATGCAACACTTCGGGGATCAATCAAGCTCAATTAGTAACAGGACTACACAGATCATGGACATTCAACTTTCCCCTCTTTTTATAGATAAATACGTAACCATTCGTTAACATTTCACTAATCCGCGTCATATGTACGACACACAGTGCTTTTTACAGGGACTAATCTATTAATTTTATTTCAATCTGTTTATTCTATCTGATTGGTAAAATTATGGAGATTACCAACGCTTGAAGTGTTTTAAGAAAAAAACACAACGTTTCGACAGGAATAATACTCCTGTTTTCTTCAGGTGTGACTAATTACCTTAATATACAATTAAAACTAGTTTTTGCCTTCAATTAACCCATAGTAAATTAAGAAAACGCTTGAATTATAATCTATAAGCATGTAGTTTTTAAGGGTTTTTTAAATTACTATTTTTTACGTAAAAGTCTAGCTGAAATACGGCACAGTACCTTGTTTGAACAGTATGTGTTGTGAAAATATTAAATACAATATCGGGGTTTATGTACAAACAGTAGGTATAACGATTATGTAACATGTTGAAGGCACAATCCCAATAAATTAACTATTAATTTTTTCTTTTCTTTTTTTAACAAAGTCGTATATATATTTTTGTATTATTATGATCATTTAATAAAACGACCAGTTAGTAGCATTATGTAGATCCATATAATGTCTTCAATAAAAAAGAGCATAATAGAAAAGAATGGGCCCAAAGCTGCTTCCTTGTGGGGTACCGGGTCATAGAGTTCTAAACATTAGTATTTTAACACTTTTGAAAGTCGTTGTTGATAACTGATCGACCAGGATCAACGGATGGATGCAAGGTGAAGCGGAGGCGGGGCAGGACAAGGACGTCGTGGGCCGCAGAAAGCCACCCAGCTTGGTGACGCACGCTCTCCAGGCTAACTTTCACCGGACACGTCATCGCAGCCTGGCTCACGGGGATTTCTGTTTGTCAACATCAGGTTTGGCTGCTCACCTGTAACCGCAACTTGGTTGGTTGCCCTGCGCATTTCTCGAAATGATACGTGTTACAAGAACGCATGGAAATTCCAGAACAAATCACAATCACCGGAATTTGGAAGGTGAAACTCCTTCTGAGAACTCAAATGCTAATTTACGCAGATTACAGGATAATATTGGAATGTTTGAGCAGATTTAATCCTGTCTGATACTATTTTAGGATAGGCATAGGTATTGATTAGGAATAAATTTGACAATTGCCTCGTAATTCTCAGTTCAGATTACCAAGCGTACTGTACTGTAGTTCATATTTATACATTTATCAAATTGTATAATTGTATAATTTATACATACACATTTTGGAGGTATAATTGGCGAATGAATGGGAATTTGGGTGCGTGAAAAAAAAATGTATGTTTGAAAGTGTTATTGTGATTGAATGGATAGCAAATTTTATTTTATTTATTAATGACTATTGCGATACAATTGTGTCAATTGTTAACAAGATGCAATAAAAAATATATTATTATTATTATTATTGTTAGTATTGACTTACACACCACGACTACTCTGCCTACACAGAAAACTGATAACCAAGTACCAGCCAAACAAGACTCCAACCTCATACGAAACTATGTGTTTAGTCTCCTTTGAGTTAAAACTATACGAGAGTTGTTCTAAAACTTTGCCCCTGGAATTTGCACAATATAACAACGCCGAATATCCTGAAAGGCCCGCTGTCTTTCTTGGCACATATCTATTTTCTACGCCTATTACTTTCGATTAGGGGATTTTAGAATATTTGTTTACGAACAAATAAATCTTAAAATATTTGCTATAGGATTAATACCAACTGCAGTAAAAACAATGACATTAAAAAAAGTATTGTTATACAAGATCATTTTCTCTTCGGACTTATAGATTAAAATAAAAGCAGGTTACTTAATATTAATCGGTTGTATTCGTTTATAACCCATGAGTAATCTATTTGCACGCCAAGGACATGCACGACATCATTGATCGCTGAATCTGTAATAGACTGTGGATTTGTATGAACCAGGTCACCGGCATTTGAGATGTGAATAAAAGCCCTTCTTTCCAGAAACAGATAACTGATTATCTAAGAAAGAGATTTAACATAATATATTAAAGCTTCCATTACAATAAATGTCAAAGTGCGATCGGCAGTTCATGTAATCTGATGATATGTTCAGCATTTACTTCATCAAGTTCACAAACCAAATTCATCTGTACAGTACTTGAAATATCTACTAGATATACCTGGATGAATATTAATCTGGTTTTAAGAATTGTAAGCGCAATTAATATACAGCCTCAGTGGCGTGTTGTGAAAGTTGCCGATTTGGTGGCTCGGCTTGGGACCACGGTCGAATTCCCAACTGAACCCTCTGTTACACGGAGCTGGTTCCCAGTGGCTGATTCTCGTAGCTACAGCCAGCTGCGTTCTCCAGCACACTACTAGTAAAAGTCTTTCAATACGAAGCTGGAGAAGCTAGATGATGCTTCAGTCTTAATTCGAGGTACGAACATAAATCTTTCCAAAACTTTCCTCTTCGAGATCAGTGGCTAGTATTTACAGGACTACCTAACTCTTGTCCCTTTTTATTAAGTTCTCAGAAGATGCATGCCACAATTATACATACTGCTAGTAAATTTCGAGGTAATTTATAATTTTTTCACCGTTCCACTTCAAATCAGACGTTACATGAGGGTAATGCAAAAAAATAAGCATCCTACAGTGCAAACTACTGTCAACTACACGCCACAAACTATGGAAAACTATTGGAACTGAACTGAAGCGAGAACTATTACTGCTGCTGTCAGACGGGGCTGCAATGCCGCTAGATGGCTAGATCAAGTGACCTGCTAGTGGCTCTACATGAGTTAGCAATTTAAACAGCCTTCATGCGGCTGGAGACGTCAGCTCGTGTTAGTGTTTCCAGCAGTGAGCAAAGAATAACATTCTTATTCTATCCTCGTTGGTTTCCAGCCGCTAGAACTTCAGTCACACGACACTGGTATTGTGCTTGTTACTGGCGGTGAAAAAACTAGCGCCGTGTGACAGAGGCTTAACGGGCGGTACTTCACTCGTTGAATAAAGTTCACGCACAGACCTACGTGAATTGGTAAGTGAAGGTTTTTCTAAAAAACATATCTCTTCTACATTGAAGCCACGTTAGACGGCTTCACACCTTCTACACAAACTTCCTTTGGTGTAAGAACATATTTTGATGTACCACCTAATGGTGTAAATTTGCGGAACATGATCATATTGAACTGTATCACAAATAACTTGAACAGTTATATACATATTGCTCATTTTATAAGGAAAACTTGGAAAACTATCCACAGGTTTGTGCGGGTGGTTTTGCCATAGTGAACGAGGAGTGCAAGGAAAGAGCAACATAGCATAGATATTTACCAGTCTGGCCGTCAGTATGCTGGCACGGTATGACAACTACGCTCAGTCCACCAACATTTGACGCGCTGCAAAGCGGATAGTCCACAAACTACACAAAAAGCGTGTCACTTTTGGTTATAGAAGCGAACAATCTGTAAATAATTAGTTTATCTGTGCCAGTATGTTTTAAATCGGAATAATGAACCACGGTATACATTTATTTATTGGCGATAGTTATTTGTAAGGTCCAAGCACAGCTCAGTATGAAACTAGGAAGTCATTTTACGACGCTAAACAGATGTAACATAACCTAGAAAATAGGAATGAAACGTCGTTTGGCGTAGGTTACATGATCTATTTGGCAATAAGCCGAAACGTATCTATGTAAATGCTGGCTCAAAGGCATACTAAACAGCTTACATATTAAAATGTGTTTTCTGGTTCAATTCCACCAATATAACCAATTCATTAAGATCGTAAAACGAAAATATTGTGAATCTGTGTTTTCATGGACACACAAAACGTTTTGAAGTTCGCTACAGTATCTTACCATTTTTAGTACAGTATTATAAATTTGTAACGAAATTGTTCTAGCTTACCCTATTGTTAGAAACATTTATACAGAACATTTCGAAATATATTAATTGGTTAATGTTTTATGCCTTGATTACATTACGTCCATTTCAATTTCCAAAGAATATCTCACCAACAGCTTTTTACAGTTTATTGTTAAGCGCCTGGATTACAATACTGACAAGAAATAGGTCTTACTTCCGTCAAAATGTCTTAAAGGATTTGTTCTTTAAAAACAGGCGTGTATGTTTCACATACCTAAACTGTATGTTTTTGTTTATGATCGTGATATTTCTTGCGCCATATGACACTAAGGTCTGTGAATACCTTTTTATTAGTACGAAAAATGTGTTGAAATTAAATCAATAATAAAAATTTGTAACTTCTGAAAATAAATAAAAAGGGATGACGATATGTGATTGTTAACTTCCGCAATAATATCTGGAATCGAATGGAACGTTTCCAATGGAGTTTTGATGTTTGATGAATCACGAGGAAAGAACGACACAGCCATCGTCAGAGAATAAACAGTAAAGGTGTTGTAACAGATGTTTATACCAACAACCAGTCATCTTCAAGTGATTCATACACACACCTTAAGTCAAAGAAGGTCATTCGAGCCTCTGTCTACAAGTAGAGATGGCAAATATTTTCAACGCATCGATACATCGAGTTATCGTTATATCGTAAACCAAATATCGATCTAACGATAATATCAAAAGAAAAATTTCGATATATGACATGAAATGAAACTGTATTTATTAGGCGGAGTTAGGACTTTAAGTCCTCTCTTCCACTCAACCTTAAAATATATCGGATAACCGATATATCGAATTGTAAATGATTTATCTGTTTAAAACTATGCACTAACTCTTATTTCATGACTAAAAATACACTCATGTTTTGCTGTCACTATTTAGAATGGCCTACTGAATGTTAAAATTAAATACATTTATCTACACGAAACAAGTTGTGGTCTGTGACTGCATGAAAAAAATTCAAAATTAGCTTGACTATGCCTTTAATGTTATATTAATTAAAAGATAATAATGTAATAACGTTGTTTTCTTTGTTTTTTGTTATTTAAAAATGCATTTGGCTTCTTTTAAACGCTAAAAATTAAACAAATTAATTCATTAAGGCATTAAAATTAGGCATCTTAGAGTCATTGTTGTCAACTTGCACACAACTTCATTTTTACTCGTTCCACCTACTGGTCTAAAATAAACTAAATTTTATTGCATTAACATCATGTAAAAAACTAAACAAACTAACTTTCTTATTTCAATGCATGTTTAGTCCGCATAAGAAACTATTCAAATATGTTTTTTATTTTTCAAATTGATGATTTTGAGGAGAGAATAACGTAATTATATAGTGATATGACATACCGGACCAAAATATCGATATGTCCAATATTATCGAAGAAAATATCGATACTAATATATCGATGTATCGAAACATATTTATCGATATTTCCGATATATCGTTACCATACCTATCTACAAGCTTCTACCATCAGAACAATGTTTTCCCTTCGGATTTCCTCTTTGTATTGAAAATAATTGACTAATATACGTCATTTTAAGTGTAATAATACAGTAAAATTTTTTATCAGACAGCTGAGAATTAACAAATATGTATTAATTTAAAAAAAAATGAAAGTGTATATAACTAATAGAAATTGATCATTCGTTAGGACAGGGGTTCTCAAAAGGTGGATCACGACCCCCAGGGGGGTCGCGGGGTGTGTCCAAGGGATTACAAAATTTTGAAGAAAAGTTTAAAGAAAATTAGTTTATTGCTATAGTTTTTATTTAAAAAAAGAATTCACATAAAGCTTTTAATACACATACAAGTTGGTTTTTTGTTCTATTAGTTATTAGGATACATGAGCTTGTTTGGAATTAACCAATTTTTTAATGACAGGAAAGAGCTTTGTAAAACACATTCATCATTATGGAGATTCCATGTTCACAGTTGAAAGATGTGTCTCTTATTATAAAGTAATTGAAGAGACAAAAATTCATGTTTATTTTACTAGTTACTTGTGTTTCTAAGGATGAAACTTAACCATTTTTTTAGTTACTGTTTTAGGGTTTAGACAGAGTTAAAACTTTGGGGGTCGCCAAAGTACTGTCTAAAAAGGGGTCCGCAGTGTCTAAAAGTTTGAGAACCCCTGCATTAGGGTGACACATTAACTGACACCCTAATGCCGTATGAAGCGTGAGTTATTGGTGGTTTTCGTCGACGTATTGGAACAAATTATTTAATTCTTTCTATTTTTATCCCTGCTAGCAATGCGATAAAGTGCTTGTCATGATGTCGAGTATAATAAGACTATTTAACTCTAATCATATGTTTTTACATAATCACCTCAAATTATTGATTAATATTCTTGTGTTGTTTCCTAAGAAACATCTGTAAATGAAGTAGGCTCTGTTATGTTTTTGTCTGTTTGTGATATACAGTATATTATGTCTAAAAAAATGTTCAATGCTTCGCTGTTTTCAAGATGTTGCACTTCTTAAGATTGTATTAACAAAACTATTTTGCTTGCAAGGGCAAAACGAGTTGTCAGGTTTGTTGAAAAAAAAAAACTTCTTACGTCCTATTCAAATTGGACTTTTTTCCTATTCATCTTGGAAGAATATCCAAAAGGAATGTGTATTCCTCCGATTGAATAATCTCATATGAAAACTGTTTATGATGCGAAGTACACAATGATGTCGTAAAGCACTGAAGAGTTAAAAAACAACAGATAAGTATTGAGACCACAAAATCTGGGACAAAGTTTGTTTACAAACAGCGTCAAGTTGACAATCGAATATCGTCAGTGTCAATCGACACTCTTGAGTCTACTGACTCGGGACAATATCCCTTCATCAGTAGCAATACACGAGAGTAAGTAGTTAAAATAGAGGTCCTTTAGGGGGAGGCTGGAATTGTGGACATCTTGGATCTATCCTGTATGAGACCAAATCTTAAATAAATGAGCCGAATTACGTCTCATCAGTCAATTTGTATGTATTGTAATGAAGTGTTTACTGCTTGGCGTATTTTATTTTTTAACTTTTCAAACTTAACAAACTACTTGAAATAAAAACACCAACCAATTGGAAAACCCAAAAAGTAATTAAGAAAAGAATGTAATCAAGAATTGCTCAAAATATAAATCGTTACATTCAGATAATAAACAAACGTTTTACGTGATGTAAAACTATGAACAAATAATGGAACTATGTTTTTGTTTATTTGAGAACATTTAGAGAACATTTTAGAACATTATAGCTCTTATAGAGAACAAGACTCGTTCAGTCTGAAAGTAACCAGCATATCTTATATCTCCAGCCACAGAGAAAAAAAGAAACAGAGGTCACATCCAATAGTACGCTGAATGTGTGTCGAGTAGGTATTTACCCAGTTTGCCATGCGGATGGCAGGGCCAGCACCTTGTAAGTCCCTCCCTTTATCCAACCAAATCTTTAAGGACAAACGAAGTAATTATTACTACAAATTAATAAAGATGTACATTAGTTATTTTCTATTTAAGTTATGACTGCCACTGAGGCGTTCGCTGCGGCCAAAAAAAAGCGACCTTTGTTTCTTTCTTCTCTGTGCTCTAGTCCCCTCCGTTCCGGGAACGGGCTACTTACGTGGGCTGAAGGAGCTAGGTAGACCAGCTGTCTATACTTCTAAATGCTGATTGCTAATTCACATTCGCAGTGGAATGGTGTGCTTCGTGTACCACACTAATTACTGTACAGTGATTGCCCGTTGTAAGTCTAATTTACAACACGCCCAGTGTCTGTTTTGCATTTTGTACATTTGTAATTGCGTGTTTTTTATTACAAGAGGGATCATCGTTCGAGGTTAAATTAAGTTTATCTTAATTAAACTAGTCATTATTTCAAAATTAATCAAATCATTTTTGTTAGAGAGTTAAAAATCGATAACTTGATTTGTTGTAGTTAAAACAGCCCTTTACATCCCCATATGATGTGCACCTGTCATGTTCATGTAAAACAAGAAAATATATATTGATTTGTTGACATTACACAAATCCCAATTACATGAACTATAGTCCGAATAAAATAACTTTGATACTGACGGAACAGCCACGCGCCGCCGGTCTGAAATGACAAAACTCACAGTTTAATTTGCTGCTAAACTTAAAATAAGAAAGCAATAATTTTCAAACTAATTGTATAGTGTCCACCATGTTATATTCTTTAAGAAAAATTATTCTGCAGATTTTGCTTCACCTAATTTGCTTTTTATTGTTAAATTTGTGTTTAAGAATACGTTTTAATGAGTGAAATGGGGCGTGAGTCGTTTTTAACCTGTCACTTTAGCGAGAATAATAATATAAAGTAATTTCTTGAAGATAAATGACAGTTTGATTCATTGTGATTAGTTTGGTATACGACTCATTCAATAATTCAAACAAGTTAATGAGAAAAACGTTTTTGTAAACCCTTGCAAACTCGGTAACGACAAACGCTAAACAAAATTTCTTTGAGCAAATATTAACTGTGTTATTTATATATTAGTAAAATAATACTTTGGCACTAATAAAACATGTAGAAAAATAATGAATTCATTAAAGTCAGGCTTTTAGAACACAAGCTACGGTTTATCGATCTTTAGTAATTAGGGACTCGCTGCACACCACAGTGTATCGTGCATCAGCCAGGAATAGAAAATAAACAAAGCATTATGGATTTTCTATCATTAACAAGTCCCTGTATACCAGTGTGTCGTGTATCAGCCAGAATGAGAAAATAATCAATGGTTTATCGATTTTCTATCATTAACAAGTCCATGTATACCACAGTGTGTCGTGTATCAGATAGCACTAAAAAATAAACGATAGTTAATCGATTTACTGTCATTAAAAAGTCCCTGTATACCACAATGTGTTGTGCAGCCAGGATTACACAATAAACAAAGGTTCGTCAATTTTCTATCATTAAGAAGTGCATGTATACCTCAATGTGTCGTGTATCAGCAAAGATTAGAAAACAAACATTAGTTGATCGATTTGCTGTCATTAAAAAGTCCGTGTATACCACAGCGTTTCGGATAACAGCCAGGATTAGAAAATAATCAATGGTTTATCGATTTGCTGACATTAAAAAGTTCCTGTACACCACATCATTTCGTGTATCAGCAAGGATTAGAAAATAAACAAAAATAAACAAATAAACAAATATCGAATTGCTGTCATTGAAAAGTCTCTGCATACCACAGTGTTTCACGTATCAGCCAGGAAGAGAAAATAATCAATAGTTAATCTATTTGCTGTCATTAAAAAACAGTGTTTCGTGTATCAGTAAGGATTAGAAAATGAATATTAGTTTATCGATTTGCTGTCATTAAAAAGTCCCTGTATACGACAGTGTGTAGTGTATCTGCTAGGATTGGATAATAAACAAAGGTTTATCGATTTGGCGTCATTAAAATACCACCGTGTGTCGTTTATTAGTCAGAATTATAAAAGAAGAAATGATTCATCAATTTTCAATTCACTACAATCAATGACTACATCATTTAAAAAATCTCTCACAAATGTGATCGTGTATTAAGAAACAAGCAAAGGTTTTTGATTTTCCTTGTGTCGTGAATCAGTCGTGCTTCTCGTAAACAGGCAGAGGTTATTGATTTGTTACCTTGTCAACAGAGTTTAACAAATAAACCTTGAGGAAAGAAAGCTTACATTGATCCGATACGTCAAAGTACCACCATTCCTCGTTGTTGGCCAACTTCTGTTTGTCAAGAGGGGCTTTTTACAGGAATCGACTTGAGTCAAAATAACAACTATAATATACTATCTGTATTTTGAAAAGAACTTCACAAACAGATTGAAATTTAGGGTCAAAATTTGAAGTTTAGGCTCAATTTATCAAAGGCTAACTAACTTGTCATCAAGAGACAAATATCACATCATAGCCACCGTATTCCTTGTTGAATCAAGTTTATAACCATATGAGTAAAACAGTAAAGCCGCATTTACACTGTGAAACATTAAAAAGTTGTACAGTACAACAAAAAATCGTGTTTTGCGACAGGTTGCAACCTTACCGGCCCAAGTCGGTAAAGATAACACTGAATTGAACTTTTATTGAACTTGTTAAAAATTGCTATGTGCCGTGCAACTTGTTCATAAAACACTGCCGACCACGAAATATCAAGTTCTAGTAGCCCAAGAATTCAGAATTTGGGCGAGCCGGTGGCCGAGTGGTCTAAGGCGTCAGGACTTTGAGCTTGGGTTAGAGATAGCGCTGGTTCGGATCCGGCCTAGATTGGAAGATTTATCAGTAATATTCACCTTCTACTGTACTGGTTCGCCCCCTTACTCTGTCTGATTAAGTTCCTCGCACAGATCAATAGTCTATGAGAAATCGGCAGAGTAAGGTTAAGGAGGAGGTTGGCCTCTCCTTAAAGATATATATAAAAAAAAAGAATTGAAATCCCTGTTTCGACTCAAAATTGTCTCGAGAGGAATATATTGAGCTCGTTGCCGCAGAATAAGTCAGTTAATCACTAGAGAAAAAAGTTTTGCTAAGAAGAAAAACGCTAGAACCTCGTGGTAAATATGGTGACGATCACCTCCACTCCAAGGAAGGCATATCCAAAATCGCCTGTTAGCTATAACATTTTTCGCACAGCATATAGCCAAAAAGCATTGTCAGCTGCCATTATTCATTATTAATTATTGAGACGCCTCACCTCGTCATTGACTGAAGCTATCATGCGAATATAAACCAAACATGTTGCATAACACTTTTGTACAGAAAAGTGACTTAGATTTACTTACAATAAATGTTGAAAAAAGTTCAATATTAAAGTTAGAGGTTTATAAAACTAAAGTTCGATCATACATGTTTAAACAAACTTAAGTTTATTTAACAAGTTCAGTGTAAACACCGCTTAAACCTCCTCGACAATTCATATGACTAATCCCTGAAAATTGACCCTACTAACCCTTTAAAGATTACTTTTGGTGTGGTTATAACAATATTTAACTAAAACTTGAATACGTATATTCCATTATGATGTACCTATGCGTGACCTCTGTAGACAAAAATGGCAAAATAATGGTTTTTTAATAAATAAAAACCATCCTAAAAAACTAGCAATACATCACTTTTTAATTTGATATATTGCGACTGCATAAATAAATGAACAAAACTTTTTCCGTGGGGGTCTCCCGATTGACTATATTAAAAACGTCTTTAAATTGGAATGTAATCTTCCCGACCGTAGTTTTCACAATCAGGGATGAACAAAAAGCGAACATTATTTTTGTGTTTTACAAAATAAACAAATGAATGTTATTGGACGAAGGCCTCTCGTGGAATAAATAATTCAGTTGCCACGTCATCAACCGACGCCGTGTTGTTTACACTTGAGCTGTTATCACAGCCCCCTCCTCAAGTTGATAATCGATAGCAATTATCCTACTCGAGGATGTCGTAACGATCGACTACGGAGATCGAGGCACTATTTATAAACAGTGCTTGACCTCGATTACACTGCTTCCAAGTAGTTCAACAGAAGTAATTAAACAGTCCAGTGTACCTACAAATAGGTCGGATATGTTTCTGTACTCTTCTCTACTCAAGAAAATTTAGCACGTTCGCATTAAATGTTCATATTGTTCTTAAGAACCACGTAGGCACTGGCTTATTCTCAGAATACTTGTAACTAAGTAGTAACCCAAGAACCGGGTGAATGCACCTTGCAAGGTCTAAACGCTAATGCGTGAAGCTAATGAAGATGGACAGATAATTTAGAATATTGCTGTTTTACTGTTGCTTAGAATGTCCGTGTCCCAGATACTTCTAGCAATGCACAATCTTAATTTTTTTAACTGACTGTGGTCTTGGAACACCCACTCATAACAGTAATAGGTCGACCAAAAACGTAATGATCCTAAATTACCGAATTGGCCAGGAAACAATTTGAAATTGTTGTAAACTATCTACAAAATCTAAACATTTTCAAGGAATGTAATGAACTGGACCATCCAAGAACATTCTAAATTAAAGAATGAAGTCAATAAAGATCACTGTGAGGCCCTCCCCGGTAGGTAAGTTGTAGGTTGTGCTGTGGCCCAGTTAGAGGACGATACCTTTGAGGTGTGTTGCAACCACCCGGCCTTGCCCACCTTGTCACAGGCTTCTTCTGACTTACAGTGGATATGTACTTCCCAGCACTACTTCCACGTAGTCGGCAATGTTCACTATGAGGCCCTCCCTGGTAGGTAAGTTGTAGGTTGTGCTATGGCCCAGTTAAAGGACGATACAGTACCTTTGAGGTGTGTTGCAACCACCCGGCCTTGCCCACCTTGTCACAGGCTTCTCCTGACTTACAGTGGATATGTACTTCCCAGCACTACTTCCACGTAGTCAGCAATGTTGACTATGAGGCCCTGCCTGGTAGGTAAGTTGTAGGTTGTGCCGTGGCCCAGTTAGAGGACGATACCTTTGAGGTGTGTTGCAACCACCCGGCCTTGCCCACCTTGTCACAGGCTTCTTCTGACTTACAGTGGATATGTACTTCCCAGCACTACTTCCACGTAGTCGGCAATGTTCACTATGAGGCCCTCCCTGGTAGGTAAGTTGTAGGTTGTGCTGTGGCCTAGTTAAAGGACGATACAGTACCTTTGAGGTGTGTTGCAACCACCCGGCCTTGCCCACCTTGTCACAGGCTTCTCCTGACTTACAGTGGATATGTACTTCCCAGCACTACTTCCACGTAGTCGGCAATGTTCACTATGAGGCCCTCCCTGGAAGGTAAGTTGTAGGTTGTGCTGTGGCCTAGTTAGAGGACGATACCTTTGAGGTGTGTTGCAACCACCCGACCTTGCCCACTGTTTTACAGGCTTTTCCTGCCTTACAGTCGACATGTACTTCCCAGCACTACTTCCACATAGTCGGCAATGCTCACTATGAGACCCTTCCCAGTAGGTAAGTTGTAGGTTGTGCTTTCATCCAGTTAGAGGACGATACCTTTGAGGTGTGTTACAACCACCCGACCTTGCCCACTTTGTCACAGGCTTGTTCTGCCTTACAGTCGATATGTACTTCCCAGCACTACTTCCACGTAGGCGGCAATGCTCATTATGAGGCCCTCCCCAGTAGGTAAGTTGTAGGTTGTGCTGTGGCCCAGTTAGAGGACGATACCTTTGAGGTGTGTTGCAACCACCCAACCTTGTCACAGGCTTGTCCTGCCTTCCAGTGGATATGTACTTCCTAGCACTACTTCCACGTAGTCGGCAATGTTCACTGTGAGGCCCTTCCCGGTAGGTAAGTAGTAGATTGTGTTGTGGCCCAATATGTGAGGTGTGTTGCAACCACCCAACCTTGTCACAGGCTTGTCCTGCCTTACAGTAGACATGTACTTCCCAGTACTACTTCTACATAGTCGGCAATGTTCACTTTGAGGCCCTACCCGGTAAGTAAGTTGTAGGTTGTGCTGTGGCCCAGTTAGAGGACTATACTTTTGAGGTGTCTTGAAACCACCCAACCTTGTCACAGGCTTGTCCTGCCTTACAGTGGACATGTACTTCCCAGTTGGGCTTGACACTTATATACCGGTTGTTGACGTCTGTTGAAGGGTCACAAGCGACAGATTAAAGTGGCTGACCTAGACAATTAGTTTCAATCACAGCGTTGTGTGGGAAACGGTTTTAACTTTAAATACTAATATTGGATATTAAAGGATTCTGGATATAAATCAAGAGGAACAAACTAGTACTAAACACTCGTTAATTGTGCAGTTGTCTATTCATCTTATTTTTGTGTGCCTTTTATGGAAATAAACTGCTCAATTAAATTAATTCCTATATTACTCTTTTGAAAAGATGGAAAAGTTGAGAGGTTGTTCTACCCTCTAGTAAATGGAATTTCAAAAAATCTCTCTTTGATATTAAAGCTGATTTCCCTCAAAATTTCGTGCAAATGCATGGGGTTGTTCCATAAATTTCGTGAGTAGTTAGTGAGAGGCATTTCGTTCTTTTATATTTTATAGATTAAGTTTTTTTTTTTTTTTTGAGCTTCCATAAAATTATTGATTTAGTACATACAAAACGTGATACATACATCAAAGTGACTAAAATAATATGTTAATCCACTGGTTGGTAATGAAAAGAGCATTTGTTTCCTTAGGAAAATTGTGTTGATTAATATATAACATCTTTCTAAAAAATTGTGATAGTAGAAAAATTGGAAAATATTCAATTAAGTGCTACGAAGGTTGTGGGCTTGGATTACAAACTAAAAATTTACGTATTGTATAAACAATAGTCTACATTCATTTATTGACCAACCGATGTATAAAAAATACACAACACTTTTCGAACACTAAAACTGTTTCTTATATAAGTGCGAATAATAAATATGACAAAATGTTGAAGGAATTTGCCAGTCTTGACGGCACACAGTAGTGTACGTGAACAAACATCTGACTGGCGTCTGAGAACATTATTAAGACTAGAATTATATTGACCAACTATTCCGCTATTCTACATTACAATATATGTATAGAATATTTAATGTTGGAAAGATCCCAGATTGCCACCAGTACTACTCCCTTTCCCAACCAAGACAACATTCTCTTCAAAAGTAGTCTTCACCCAATAGATCTTGTCCTTCAGGAACAATCCCTGCTTACCCGTATAAAACAATAACAACTTTCATTTCAAAAAAGGTTCCCTTTAACCCTCCAATGAATCCCTCCCTTCAAAATTGGTACTTGTTATTCGTTCTAGACAACATTCCTTTCACAAATATGTCGGGTTACCCCTCAAGGAAGCTATTTTGACTTTTGCTTATTTTGTAAAAATGAAGAATGGAGAAAAGAATATTTACCATTTAAAAATGATGTACTCGCTCATATCGAAATCTCCGGAACCACTGAACATATTTTGATCATATTTGGAGGGAAGTTAGCTTTTGCATCATAGAGACCCACTAAGTAAGTAAGGATGTCTTGAAATTCCATTCCTTGAGTTACATCCACTCAACGTTTCTTTTTCCTTAAGAATGACATTTGTTCACTACACTACTATGAGTTCAGCTGTTTTCGTTATGTGTTTACAACCTGCGAAACATCATATTTTCAACAGCTGTCTATTGTTTACTACCGAAAGTAATATTGTTTACAACCGAAAATTTTCCACAGTCAACAACACCTGTTTTTAAAACATGTTTCTAATTTAATAAACAGTTAACATTCCAAAAATGAGTTTTTATTCCGTAGTGTAATGAGTTTTTATTCCGTAGTGTAGAAAAAGTATCGTTCAAAACTCGAGTGAAAGTGTTTTGTATGTTCTCGACCATTTGAAGTGCTCGACAAGTCTCGCACTTCAAACATATGGTCTCGAACATGCAAAACCCCACTTTCCACATGAAATATACTAATTTTAAGCAGCTGATACAAAAAACTTAAGCTTGGCACAAAAGCTTGGATAATTTGTTTTTCATATTGAAATGTTTAAGGTCATTTCTACTAACTTGACTTGAGTTTAAGAACTTTTCACCATCCTAAAGTAGACTTATAGGGTCTTTTTTTAAACTATGAATCGTTTTTATCTAAGATAACAGCAGCAGGATGAGCTTTTATTTTGATGAGCTGGTTCAGAGAGAACCACGGAGGGAAGGGTAAGCAAGCGTAGAGGACTATCCCGTAGTAAAGCAAGGACTGTCGGCTAGTATATATAATTGATAAACGCGCTCAGCGAGTGACGGGGTTGTCACGCGAAGCGTGCAAGGGTGTCCCCTAGTTTATATTATTATTTTATTATTCACTATTATTCTATATGTTATATTTTAAGCATAAAATTTTATCTCATTTGCCAATCTTCTTCGTAACTATTTATTTAGTCTTGTATTTGATGCCATCTTGGTTATGTTTGTTTTTGTTGTTATATTAACGTAAATGGTGTTAACAACCGTTGGTAAAATAAATAAATCGACTACTCATCCGTAGGAATTATTTACTGGGTTGAATTTAGGCTAAAATTTAAACTCACCATTTTGTTACGAATCGTAATTTTCACTTGTTTTAACTAAGAGTTATATCTCGTGGTAACCGATATAAAATAATACTGTTTCATTATCTGTAAGTGATTTCCTTATGTCAATTATGATGAATCCCAAAATGTTGATGGTTCCCTCCGGAGAAAGAGGAGAAAATAAGAAAGGTGTCTTAACACTTTTACAAGCCACGTACGAAGAGACTCATAAACGTCATTCCAGAGCTGGCACCGCTCCAGTGGTCCAGCTCCAGCAGTTAGTTCTTGGTCGATACAGAGTTGATTGAGCCTTCTCCGTTCTAAATACTTTCAACATATCGATATAACGAACGATCGATATATCACAAACCATATATCGATACAATGATGATATCGAAAGAAAATATCGATATATCGAAACGTATTTATCGATATTTCCGATATATCGTCGTCATCCCTATCTCCATAACTTTCAGAATGGACGCGCAGATTCGGACACGTAGACTAAACTCTCTAAATACCTCTCACCACAGTACAATTAGGTGGTGTTGTAAAACTGTGTGCAGTAAATTAACGACGTAACACCTAGTTGGTAGAGTCGAGCTAATTATCTAACCATTACCCAAAGAGGAGAAACTCTTGCTCATGTAAAAATAAGGAAAACTCATTGTTGCTGACAACATCGTTGTACAGAATTGTACTGATTGTGCATTCAATTACCTATTTGAATCAATTGAATCACACCTGTTATCAAATGACATTGTTGCAGTGAGCTATGTTGTTTGAGTATGTTTATTTAAGACAATCATTGATTTTTATAAGCACACAGACAGATTACTCAAAGTTAAATTTTGTGTCTCCAATTATATATATAAGATGTTTTTGTGGTTCATTGTAGAGCGCTAGTGTAGTCCCATGTAAATGTAATGCAGTTTACCAGCTGTAGTGGCAGACCTAATTAACCAACAAAATTACTGGCACAAACATTCCAACCACATGAGAATGTGGATTCCTACCACAAAGGATTGATTATATTTGTAAGCAAAAATATTATCACAGAATATATGTCTATATTCTGTGATATTATCAAAGGTATAAACCTGAAATAATCTTAATCCATACCTTTCAAAAAAACATTAAAATACACGCTAAGACGATATATTATAGCATTAAAATAAAATTTTAAATTAATTGAAAAAAACTAGTTCAAATCTATGATTTACAAATAATACTTACACAAGTGTTAAAAAAACTGATTGTTATTCGAATACAGCAAATATGCAACAATTTTAGAATATATTGTTCACTGCTAATGTCAGAATTGAGTTAATTATAAAATTTAAAAAATTGTAAATATTCCAAAGAATAAAAATATAGTAAATATAAAACCGTACAAAATGATGTAGCAAATAAAGAAGAAACAAATATATAACATTAAAAAAAATTACGTTAGTGAAAAATTGTTAAACTAATCAATTATTTGAAACATTAAAATGAAATAGGATATAACGAAAATAATTATTAAGATTAATCCTTTTAACTATCAAAAATTAATAATTTTTATGAAATTACAAATATTAAGTTTTATTTACTAGTTTATGATTTTTATAAAAATACAAATGGACAGTTAAAATTTAAATAGTGGATATACTGGTAACTAGTACGGTCTATTAAATAATAACTACAAAATCTTTTAAATTCATATTTTATTAAATCTACAAAAATTCCAATTTTTTTAGAAGAAAAATAATTAATGAATCAAAACTTAACTATAAGATAGCCCTGCACACTTCGTGTGCCAACCCCGACACACGCTGCGCTCGTGACACCTCGGCCTTAAACTGTGTTAAGTAAAATCATATTATTTAAATTCATTTACAGTAGCTCACTCACTGCACTTTATTTGCACTCTATTTATAGTATAATAATTATAAACAACAAATGTTATTACTAAGCCTATTTCAGATGTTTTTATTTAATTTAACAGTTGATGATAACATACACACAGACATACATGTATTTGCTCTCTTATAATTAACTTGATATTTACCGTGCTGCTCTCTATGTTTAACCTAACAAATTATTTGGACCATTTAACATTTGTTTATGCCACAAGCTGATCAATTATAATTAACTTCTATAAGAATAACTTTCCAACTTTGGCACCGTGTAGGGCAAAAACCTATGGGAATTTCTAGCTCCATTACGACTTGGAAACTAAAAATTATCTTTTAAATAGAAAAAATGTCATCAAAAGTCAAGTTATAAGTTCAGAAAGTGAGTGAACTAAATGACCTGATTTTTTAATACACAGGATAAAAATTCATAATGAACTTAGTAATGATTGTGCAATATATGACTTAATTTCTGTATATTTTTATTTACGTGTTTTATTTTATTTAAATACTATTATAAACAAACTATACAAAGTATAAGATGTCCAAGAAGATTGAATAAGCTCCGAAACATGTCGTTGGACTGGATAAAAAAAGAATATTTAGTTATTATATTACTTATTGATTTATTACTATAGTAATTATTAAGTACTATTATTAAAATTTTATAAATATTATATCATTCACAGGTTTAAAAGTTATATATTTTTTACTTTCACCCATATGCGTTAGTAAAGAGAAAGTATTGTAAACAAATTTTTTTAACAAGTTGGTCTAAAATCCATTTTAGGGTTGCCTGAACCCAAAAAGTGGTTTTTTGAAAAAAAAAAAAATATTGGATGTCTGTCCGTATGTGCGTCTTTCTGTGTGTATGTGCAGACAAAATGGATGGATCAATTTTTATGAATGTTGGTATGAAGGTGTATTTAGCCAATATCTCCAAACAACTTATTAATTTTTTGAAATTTTATTTTTTTTTTAATTTTTGTACGGGCAAAAAACATAAAAAATGAAATTTTCCCAAAAACGGCTTTAACGATTTTGATTAAATGTTCAGAAAAGACGTGAATTAAAATTCAAAATATTTTAGTAAAAATAGAACAGTATGTCTCTAACTTGACTAGTTTTTTTTAGATATGGAAAAAAAATATTTTGGAATCAAACTGGTAATTTTCAAAGTTTTGATTTTTTAGTGTTTAATATGGGGGAAAGACTGCGCTAATTATTTTAAATTGTGGTTAGTTATTTCAGTCACAGTGTTGTAACGCATTTACCATTTGTCTTATAGGTAATAAGTTCAATATGGCGGCTTCCTCTACCTTTTTACCTCAATAAAATTATTTAAAATTAAAAAAGGTAATTTTAAAAAATGTTACTTTTCAATTCGAGCCGCGTGTCTAGTACCCCTGACAAGGAGGATCCGACAATCGAGCGAGTGAAAAATCAAACACGGCTATTCTGAAAGTGACATTACGGCCCGGCATATAAATGGAACGGGCAGTCATCGACCTACGGTGGGGGGGGGGGGTGACATACAATCCCGGCCGGCTATGTCACCGCAATCATGACGGACTTGTCTGTCACCTGACACCTGGTCATGTGTCGCGACACTGGAGTGAGTACTCATCACGACATACAATCTATATTCTTAAGGGAATCGGTTCCCAGGAAATGTCTCCAGCTAGGGAGAAGACGTGGTAGCTTCATTGTTTCACTTTGAAGCTTATGGGCCAAGGAAGGTGGGGATAAACGGGGTGGAAAAAATATGGAAACGTGATCACAACTTTTGAATGACTTCACTTGTAAAAGTGAAATCTTGTACATGATCATAGCTTTTATCTTTTCAGGGGGGCGGCCCGCGAGGAGTAATTTTCAAAGTAAGCCTAGGTCAAGTTTGTTATCAAATAAAAGGTATATTCAAGAGAAATTAACTGCCGCAAACCGGACTTCGATAGGTATAAACTTTCCAGAGTAGCGGTCATTTGAATTTTAAAGTAACTAATTTGAACAATATTATTTCTCCGCTATTTTACGGTTTCAAGTAAACTTACATTATTCAGATCAAAAATTATACTTTATGGAACACAATTATTACAAAAATTAAGTGATCAAATTATATATGGAAAAAATAACGTTGTTGTGAAAGCGTTTCCATATTTTTTCCACTCTGTATAAAAAATGTAAAAAAATAGCGTGAGATCCATCCCACTAGTCCTAAAAGATCCAATAATGTTCTGATCACTAAAGGAAGCTTTATTGACACATAAAATACTTGCTACATAGTGATTTTCTGCAAAACTAGGATGGTGAAACTAAAATATATGCTATACCATTATTTAAAAATTACACAAAATTGGGTCGATAATATCACGCACTTTGAGGTAACCAGAGAGACATCTGTAAATTATAACCTAGACCATACTGAATGCAATAAATGTTTATTTCGTGGCTTGAAAATGTATTGCAACCTCCCACAACTGCAGTTTCGTAGGATTGAACTATCACAAAAGTGTTAGTGACACGAAAACACAAAAAGAGTACATAAACGTGAATAAAATGGTTTTTGTAAAGGAATATATTTTACTCCACTCACTGCCGTTGCCCTAAAAATGCTTCTCACTACTTCTCCCTCCCCTCTCCCTCTCTTTCCCTCCCAATCGAACATTGTTTTGCCTTTTACAATCACATTCTTGCATATCAATTTATGAAAATTGAATTCAACGATCTCAGAGTTGCAAACTCTGCAATACCACCGTACGTGAATGGGTAGGTGGGTGGGTCAATACTACCGTACGTGTGTGGGGTGGCGGATAGGTCACTGCCACTGTACGTGTATGGGTGGGCGTGTAGGTCACTACCAATGTACGTGTATGGAGGCGGGTAAATCAATACCACTGTACGTGTATGGGTGGGCGTGTAGGTCAATACCACTGTACGTGTTAGGGGGAGCGGGTAGTTCACTACCACTGTATGTCAGTCAGTACCACTGACTCAACGATCTCTAGGAGTTCGTTATACAAAGTGTTTCTTTTGCAAGCTTAACCTTTCTTGGAATCGATGAGTGATTTGATTGCTTGACAGTAACTGTAGACTGTTACAGTGAAATACAGGTAGTAAATCCATCTTATAAATCCACAGACAAAACAGAACCCTTCAAAATTCTACATCGACAAACAAAGAGTAAGAATGTTTTGTTTTCAAGAATAATTTATTTTCAATGAAAAATGTAAGAATTGTAACAAGCTTAGAATGAACAGGTTAATTTTTATTCAGAAATAATGTTTCACAATGTATTTGGACAACCAGCCCGAATCGTTTAACTGTCAAACATTATTTTAGCTGTTTTGCTTGGTCGGACATTTATCCCGTTCGGGCCTATTGTCCAGGAATCATTTTCAGCAAATAAGAAGACAGTAATGGCCAAATGTAAATTACTAATTATATTTGAACATCCACAGTTTTGACGATTCCAGCCAACCGTCAATCGTGACCAGTATTAGTACAAAAGAACACCAATGTCATTCTTTGTGAATCCCTCTTGCCAGCCTGATGGTCTGAGAGAGCTTTTATAACGTTGTTTAGCAAAATTGATCATCACAATATTGGTCCATTTTGTACTAATATCGTAATAAATTTGTGTTGTGTGACGTTCACTTGTATTGTAAGCAAAGAGTAACGCATTTACAATGTTTTTCACAATATTTGAACACACATCTTGATATTACAACTAGTTGTATAGTCTAGAAAACCCTATGTGACTACATTTTCGAGTAATTGTAAAGGGAACATATATGTAGAAAAGTGTAATTAATTGTAAGCTCTTAATGCATCAATAGGATAAACATTTCTAACATACAAAATGAACATGTTTATTTATTTACAAAACAGCTGTTATTAACTTACTAAATAGGGGTAGTTTCTACGCCTTGGGCGTATCTACAACAAAAAGTTTTACCAAATTTCAGCTCTGTAGTGAGTGAGGGCTTTCTCTTAAATATATATATATATATATATATATATATATATATATACAAAACGATGCTTACAACTGTCCAATATGAAGCATTTTTATATATTTGTTATCAGCAAAGTTAGCCAAATGATCTAAAATAAAAATACTAGCAATTATCAATGATTAAAATATGTATGACATAAATTTTTGTAAAAGGATTTTGAGCAAGTAACCCCGAGGGTATGAACAGGATTAAATGTACATGAAAAATTATGATTTATTATATAGATATATAACGAAGCTTAAAACTGTCCAATATGAATTAGTTTTACATATTTACTATCAGCATATTAAGGTAAATTAATTTAAAATAAAAAACACTAGCAATCATGAAGGATTAAAATATTTAATATGTCATAATTTTGAAACAGGCTTTTCAGGAGGCGTGCCCGAGTGTCAGGAACCAGTCAGCGCATGCCCACCGCTGCCGTGAGGTGTTGCCGATACCGTTTTCATGAAGAAAATGCATGTTAAATTCTAGAAATCTCAAATGCATTCTTATCGCGCGGGGACTATAAAAGTAGATTTAAAGTTTAACATTTTTTTTATGTAGAGTATCTGTTTTGTGAAATACCAAGTAGACATTTTTTCTGTTCCCTCAACATTTTATTATTTGTTAATGTTTGTGATCAAGAAAATATTTGACAAATACGTTACTCTGAAGAAAAATATTTAACCCATCTCCTTATA
Source organism: Stictocephala bisonia (assembly GCA_035578905.1). Lineage (NCBI taxonomy): Eukaryota > Metazoa > Arthropoda > Insecta > Hemiptera > Membracidae > Stictocephala > Stictocephala bisonia. Next base: position 1,218,361 of record JAQJVL010000070.1, read on the forward strand.
TAACACAGCCTTGGAAACTATAGTTCTAGAATTATTATTATATTTAAAAAATTTTAATGCAAATATTAGCATACACATGGAATAAATAAAATTACGTGGAAATTAAATTAATAAAATACGAACTAATCCAATACGAAATTTATAGTATAGATTTGCCATGTCATTTATTTATTTGATTTTACCAAAAGTAATTTACAGTAGAATTTAGATGTAATGTAAATATGACGAATGATGGTTGAAACACTTTTTTATAATTTAACTAATTTGTTTGAAGGAAGCTTTAGTTGTTATATCAACTCTGAATATCTATTATTTATTCATACTTGAAACAGTGATATAAATAAAGGGGAATGATTTGTTACTAAAGTAAAACCACTTGAGTTTTCAGACAACCGTATTGTGTTCAATATGAGTTGTGACACGTCATTAAAAGTGACGAGCCAAATGTTCTTTTTCTAATCTTAAGTGATCCAGTAGTCGCCAAAGTTATGGCATATCCATACCTTAACAGAGTGTGCCCTCCCTACATAGCTAACATATGTCGGATATGTGGATTACTGCCACTGTCATGGGATTGTGACAGCCAGGGGTTGCCTGTCTTCAGCATTGGACTCTTTTGTTATGGTTTGGCCCTGATTCCTAGTTTTACGCTGGTTAGTTATTTGTCTGTATCAATTTGTCAAGATGTACCTGCATATATAATTACGGTATGTATCATGATTGGGGCTAAAGCTATACTACTTAGCATTCCCAGCCAAATCCAGTGCAAAAGAGGTCTCTTTAAACAAATACTATGCAATCTAAAAACATTTGACAAGGCGTTAAAAAATACTCGAGAAAGCCACGTTACATTAACTATTTCTTTTTTATGGCTAATGGGGTTCTTGGAATTTTATATGACAATATACTACAGTAAATGTATATTTGAAACTATTTCATTGTCAATAGGCTCTGCAATCAGCTCTTCTAATGAAGTATTACTATACTATTTAGTCACATCTTTGGAACATCGATTCAAAACATTAAATGTATACGTTCAACAAACAAATGATCTCAAAAGGTACTCATGGACTGAACCACAACAAGGTTTGTTAATTTGATTTTATACTTATAATTTTCGATTTAAAAAACATAATTATAGTTGCATAATTTAAACTTATGTTTTATATAATTATTTAAACCATCCCTTAATTTTTGCTAGACTTGTAAGTTACAGGTGGTTTCAAATAGTATTCTTCTTTTCCAAATTATTTGGAAAATATCATACGTTAATTTAATATCTGTAAATAGTTAGTTACCTTCGATGTATTATTTAGTCTTATTAAAATATAAGTAAAGGTTTACGACATTTTAATCCATATGAAATTAAAAAAAAATACCGAAATGGTATTTCCTTATTAATACTTACGATGAGACAACCAAGTAACTCAGCGATTAGTTAGTTATTTTTTTACAAATAAATCTTGGTGAGCATAATATCATTGTTTTACTACAGTAACCATCAATATATGCTTGTCATCTTCATATCATTTTGTTTGTTTACTATGCTTATACTACGTTTATTAGTATAAAATTATTGATAAATACAAAAAAAGACTCCCAAAATCTATTTCAGTTCCAATGAGGAAAAGAAACAATTACATTTCTATATATTTACGACCCATACAAGAGATGGTTGATCTGTGGTTGGTTTTATACCACCTTTTCTGTGTGTGTATATATATATATATATATATATATATATATATATATATATATATATATATATATTTATTCATTTATTTATATTTACAATACAATATAGAATTTCCGCAAATAATTTCCTTTCCATTTATTCTAGATGCTGAGCTCACTATGCCTGTCATAAACAAGCTACACTTTCTGTTGACCGAAACCATTTTCTTGGTCAATAGTCACTTTGGACTACAGTTCTTGTGGGTAATTTTGTCTAAATTTAACTATCACACTTTTGTGAAAATCACAGAAATATCTAATGTATATGGCATGCTAGAAGGACAGACATACTTTTTGTCACCTATGGAAGTTATTGCTCGATCGATAAGCATAATTAAACTGATAATCATCGTATGGGCCTGTTCCAACACTTCTGATCAGGTAATTTATGCATGTATTTCGTTTTATAATAAAGACCATTGGTTCTTGTCTAGCTCACTCTATTTTTATATTCTATAGTTTAAGTTCTTGTTGCCTTTATATGAGAAATGTGCAATGCTATCATTGTATCGGTAAATTAAAAGTTCACACGTTACTGGGGTGTTCAAAAGTGTTGTAGAGATATTTTAATGCCTTAAAATGTTGAGGCAAAAGCTATATCTACAAACAACTAGACTAGGTGTTCATGTAAAAACACCGTATAGCGAGTGAACAACAACATATATACCAACTTCCACTATACTACCTTTGGTACTATCGGGGATAAATCGGTTAGTGTGACCTATACTAAAAGCAAATGACATGTTGTGGTTGTACCTATTACACTACACTGTCTAATGAAACTTATTCTTCTCAGAGTTAAATTATTATCTATTTTATTTTATAACATCACTATACGTTTTATCACTAACAAATGATTTATCTTTGGTGCCCATTACGATAAAAGTGTGTTATATTATTTGTTGATTCCTATAACAAACTTTCCAAAAAGATACATGCATTTATTTTTCTTGACCTAAAGATGTGTACTTTTCTACAACGAACTTTTTTTATTGAGTAATATAAAACTAAAATGTTTTCTTAATAAGAACGACGAAGAGATAAAATAAATATAACATACAACATTTACATTAAATATATAAGGATGTAGGAATCAAAAACACTAAAATCAATAATAGAAATATTTGTGCAGTTTTTCTCGTAACTATAGAAATCATTGTCTCCATACAGATTCTTGCGAAACCTTTGCTAATCTCGTATCACCAATTTTACTTTTAAAGCTACTATTATTATGGACACGTTAAGATTATGGACACGTTAATGTAGGATGAAATTACTTTGGTACCTGCCAAATAACTGACCTAGTAAAATAACAGTACCTACAGATTTCTTACAACTAAAGCTCTTATTAAATCATCATTAGACAGACCCTTAGAAAAACTCACTGTAGTTGGTAGAAATAAAAAGAATTCTCGTATCAGTCCAAGATTGCATTCTTACAAAAGGGCACGTACCTAACGCAGTTAACAAAAATAGTTTAAACAATCTGAAAATCACAAAAAAATTAAACAATAATACTATTTAAATAGGTTAGATTTATTATTAAAAGTGAATATAAAAACATATATATTTGAATACATTCTGTGTTGCTGCTGTTCATTGTGTTGGGTTGGCAGCTGGGTCCACCAAATCGCACGATCGATAGAAAATTTAGTGGGATTTATTTCTTAGTCCCTAATAGAACTTCATTTTTTTTAAGTATAACAACCATTACAGACATAATATTTAGTTTTGTTTTTATATTCTAGGCAAACAAAATGACTGATACGCTTATGCAAATGAAGAAAACAAAGATAAATGGCACAGTGAAAAGACAGGTAACAGTGTTAATATCTATAAAGGAAGAAATGTTTTCTTAGCTTATATTATATGTAAACCAACCTTATATTTTAACATTAAATTACCATAACTATAAGAGTTATCATTTATTGAGAATCACTTATTTTCCCATGTAATTGAACCCTCTTTTGTGTAAGAACTGTACAAATCGTAGCAAATATTATCGATAAAATATTTCAGGAAAAATCTTCCTTTTAGTAGAAACTTTATATAAATTAACATGTACGTCTCACAACACTATAATGACTAGATGTTGAGTCAAATATTTATATGGTGATCGATTTCGTCCATCTATGTGGACATCTTCGGACCGACTGAAGATTGGAGTCGGTCCGAAGATGTCCACATAGATGGACAAAATTGATCACCATATAAATATTTGACTCAACATCTAGTCATTATAGTGTTGTGAGACGTACATGTTAATTTATATGATATATACCAACACGTAACATGCTAATCAAGAAACTTATAATAGAAACTTTAATAATTCGGTCTACTTAAAAAGTTTTTTTAAATGTTGAAGATTGAATATAAGATATAATATCTATATATAACTATTAAAAAAAAAAAACTTTCCACGTGGGAAAAAACAGTCATATGATCATAGCATAAACGTATGAAGTAAGTACACGCAGTATTGTAGAAGGTTTGTGTATTATCTTAACAATATTTTATTTGATATAGTTTTCAATTTTAATTACTTTCTTAGTTTGATTTATTTTAATTTATGGTCAAAGAAGGCAGTTAAACACGAAATGCGAAAATTCTAATATATAAATTAACCCTTGATTATTTCACACTTTATTGAGATTTGCTAAATGTAGTATTGTATGTTTTGTAATAAGAGGTTTTAAATGGAAAAACAGTTTTCTATTTGATAAAACAAACCACTACACTAATAGCCATAATATAAATTAGTTTTTTTGTTTTTGCATGCATTGAAAGAAATTGTTACATAAACAAAAGTTATTTTATTTATTAACTAGGCCTGGTTCATCTACATACATTAAGTGACTAATAAATTACTATCTTAATACAGGACTGTTTTTAAATTTTAAGCCTAATTTATGAAAATAGTTTTAATATTTTCACTCTGCTCGTTTTGCCAGGTAAGAACCTGCCAGCTCCAACTGCCTTATCGCTCAGTAGACCTTTCTGCTGCAGGTTTATTCTCTATGAATACGGCTGTTATTTTCAGTGTAAGTAGTGTTGTACTTTTACATTATTATATATAAGTACCATTTTAACCTAACAAGTAAAGTAAATAATTTCTTTGGGGGCACCCGAGGTGCGACATAGACTACCTGAGGGTCATAATTGGACACTCGAGGTGCGACATGCAGCGAAAGAGAACCCAAAACTAACACTCGAGGTGCGACATGGCGCTTCGGGTAGCAGTGTGGCCGTGTTGGTCTGGCGGCTAATAGTTGATATATTTACAGTGATAAAATTATCTGAAAACTACAGCTATACAATGAGACACATGATTAACGATTGTTACCAATACAATTACTACCAATGTACGTGTATGGGAGGGTGGGTGGGTTAGGTTAGGTTAGGTATATATAGGTAGGTCTATTTTTGTATATATATATATATGGACAGAGAGAGAGAGAGCGCGTCTACAACCCCGCAACCCTTCGCCGGGCTACCTGAGGTGGCATGTCGCACCTCGAGTGCCACCATTTCTTTCTTTAGGTGAAGTCGGGAGTAAAAGTGCTCTTCTACAGTTAACTTGAGACCAACGTAGTCAGAAAAGATTGGGAAGGGTCCAGAGTGGTGGACATCATAGATCTATCCTCCATCAATTTAGTTTTTATCAATTCAATGTCAAAACTTAAATCGTTCATTTCGCTAATGAAAAACACTTTAAAGTAATATAGTATGCACAATATTTTTTAAAAAGCTTAAATGTGGTCTGTGGGAATTATATATTCGATCTGTCCAGACATCAGGCTGAAGGTCAACAGAAGTTGTCACCACTATAGTTCACTATCATGAGTAACTACTAGGCGTCAATCCCAGACGCCTAGTTGGTAAGCTGGTGTCTTTAAACATTAATTATGGCTTCTTAAACGTAGTTGTATGCCGAAAAAATTCAAAATGCGTATACTTCTTAAATCATAATATTCTTTTGAATTGCTCCTATAATTCATTTAAAATAATTTTATCTGATATTTGAATCCTAAAATTTTTCTCATTAATGTTCCTTTAAGAATGTTAAAATATTATTTTTAGAACGAATGTCCACTTATTGAAAGCCATAGAAGCTTTTATCACTCCCATTTTACTAACTGGAGATAAAAGTTGTTGTTTTAAAAACCTATTTTATGAATATTAATTAATAAATGTTTGGTAACTGTAGAATAGAATCGTCCCACGGATTTTCCTTATTTTATTAAACTAGTCGATAATCTATTGAATACCAATACATAGGATATTTTTTCCGAAAACATTAATTGTAAAAAAATAATACACTTTACAAAAAAAAGATGTTTACTATTGTACATTAAACATAGGTAGTTATTTCCACTGCACAAGATGTTGATAGAAAAATATTCATATGACTATTGAAAACCGAGATATTAAGAAAACGTTTAGCTAACCTAAAAACTCTAATCAACCTAACCTAACTTTAACTAACATTACCTGAATGTAACTAACCTAACTTTGTTTAAAATACTTTCTTTTCTTATAAGATCATCGTCATTTATTCTGGAACTCTTCATAGATTCATGTTTGTAAGGTTATTATTGACAAGTGGACAATCGGATATTTTATATATACTGTATATATACCTAAAGAGTAGAAAAATGTCATACAAATCTCATGCTGTGAAGTTTTGGCAAAAAATTTATTAGTGTGTTTCAACTAAAACATGTGTTAAATGCAAAATTCTACAAATGCCTTTCACTATACAGTAAGAACAGCTTATCGATACGTAGTTAGGAGATAACTAAAGCATATCATGCTACAATCAACTTCTAGTTATTTGTTAATAATAGGTTAATTATAGGTTAATAATAACTAACGAATTATTAACCTATAAGTTATTGAAACAAAAATGGTTGACAGATATATGTTATTCTTTCTGTTCTTTAGGTGTTCGCTGCTCCACTAACCAGCTTCATCATGGATTATTTACTATTGTAGATAATACTACAGTGCACGAGCTATAAGATTGCATTTGGGATTTGCACAAACTGGCAACACATCGGGCTGGGCTGCCCCTCAATTATCCTCTTATAGATATCCGGCCGTAATTAAATCACTACTAGGGCTTTATTGAAAAGAACAAATTTTACGAAACGAAGTAACATGTTCATTGAGACGATAATTTTCTTATGATCGTGGTTGCAAAAAATACTTTCGATCGGACAACAAATAATTTACAAAAATATAAATTGTAAATATTTTTAAAATACAGGGATATTTGTTGTTATTTACGTCTACATCGACATTTTGTGATTCCTCTTCATCGGGTTACTTTATTATTTCTCTACTCATCTGTGAGAGTAGTTGTGTGGAGTTAGAGAATTAGTAGAATACATTCCTAGTTGGTAGAATTAAAAAAATTATGACGACTGGTAAAGGGAAAACATTTATACTGATGACTTAAGGCGACACATGTATCCAACTACAATAGAAATAAGTTCCTACTTTACTCAAACTGTTGAAATGTAAAAGTTCAGCCTATTGCTGTTCCTTTAGACACCAAAGTTGTATAGTCTAGAAAATCCTATAAGACTACATTTTAAAAGTAATTGTAAAGTGAAAATATATATAGAAAAGTGTAATTAATGTAAACGTTTAATGAATTAATAGGCTACATTAATGCATTCTTCCAATGTCAAAATATGAAATAACCACGATTATTTATTTATGATAAAGCTGTGATTATTTTCTAAAATATTTGTAGTTTCTACGCCTTGAGGGAATTTTAAGATGACGAAAATACTCTACTTTTCTTATTTAGCCTACAACAAACATTTTTACCAAATTCCAACTGTGTAGGATTACGGGAAGTGGGAGTGGGTTAGTGATTATTGAGTGAGGGCTTTCTCTTTTATATAGACAAATAACGAAGCTTAAACTGTCTGATATGAATCATTTTTATATATTTATTATTAGCAAAATTATGCAAATGATCTAAAATATAAATACTAGCAATCATCAATGATTAAAAAATGTATGACACACATTGTTTAAAATGGGCTTTGAGGAAACAAGCCCAAGAGTTTAAACAGGATTAAATGTACATGTAAAATAATAATTTATTATATAGATATATAATGGCGCTTACAATTTTTCGATATTAATTAGATTTACATATTTATTGTCAGCATATTAAGGCATATTATTTTGAAATAAAAAATAATAACAATCATCAAGGATTAAAAAATTTTATATTAATTTCATAATAATTTTGATAGAGACTTTTCAGAATGCGCGCCCGAGAGTCAGGGACCAGACAGCGCATGCCCAACGCTGCCGTGCGGTGTTGCCGATACCGTTTTCATGAAGAAGATTCACGTTAAAAACTAGAAATCTCAAATGCATTCTTATCGTGTAGGGACTATAAAAGTAACTTTTATAAGTTTGTTATATGTAGAATATCTGTTTTGTGAAATAACAAGTAGACATTTTGTTTGTTTCCTTAACATTTTATTATTTTTAATGTTTGTCATCAAGAATATATTCCTCAACCACGTAAATCTAAAAAAATATATTTAACTCATATCCTTCTAGTACAGATTCAACAACTATTGTTATATATAAAGTAATATTAATAATAATTGAAAAACCATATTATATGTAATATATAATGTAAGAGCGATTTTTAAGTTCTACTATGTGTGTCAGTAATATATTCCACACTTGGTACTTCATTAATTAGTGTTACTTTAAATAATATTGTACATGACTTATTACATGATTTTTATTTCTGAAAATAAACTGTTTTTGAATGTATGTTAGTGTTGTAAATATAGGCATTAGCGATAAACCCACTAAACGTAAATTAGGTTGAGCTTCATAGTTATTATATGTACGTGGATTTCATGTATAAATAAATACATAAAGAAGTAGTTCTAATATTTACTATAATTACATTTGGTAATAGTTTAAGCATTCCAGAGTCAAACTATGTAATTATGTTATCAAGCAGTCATATAATTAATTTCTATTAAAATGGGTTATATTGAAACTAAGTTATGTTTTTAACAGTTCTCAAAAACCTACTTTCATTAATACTTGAAACAGCAACTGTTTTGACTATTTTTACAAGGAAATGTATAAAGTTTTGTTTAACAAAATATATACTTGTGCATTTCCAAACCTCTGTATTATTTTCAAGTTATTAAATAACTTTGGTAGGTTCCTGTTTCTATAGTAATCAGCTAAATTGGGTTTAAACCTACACTTTTTGTGTTTGTTATGAGGTGGCACTCAAATTGCCGAAGGTAATAAATACATTTCAATGTACACAAATTGAAGTATATTAATGAGAGGTATAGATTCACAATAAAGGGTTAGCTCTTTATACAGGGTGTTTAGTAAAACTGTTTTAGTAGTTATGGCTGTTATTGTACACATAACAACGAGCAAACAATTTTATATGACGGTATAACCTAATATCTTTAGTTTCCCGTCTATCTGTCTGTATGTGTTTTATATAACACTAGAGGACACCCCTGCACGCTTCGCGTGCCAACCCCGACACTCGCAGCGCTCGATACACATCGGCCTTGGGCCTTGGCATGTAACTATTCAATACAAAAAATATTAGATTAACTATATAACGTAAAATCACAATATTAAACTTAGTTACAGTATCTCACTCTTAATAATTGCTTTTTCAATTATTTGAGTGGGTTGAAATAGGCTAACCTATTTAGCCTATTTCAACCATGTTCATTTCATTTATTTTTGTTTAACAGCTGAAGATTAAACTCAGTAAAATATTAAAAATGCATCAATAGTATAATGTCAAACATTCAAAATAGACATGTTTATTTATTTACAAAACAGCTGTTATTAATTTACTAAAATCAACCCAATGTTGTCTTTATGGAACAAACTTTTAGGGGCGGTTTATACCCCTTAGGAGTACATTATCAAGATAAAAATACTTTAGTTGTCCTATTTAAGACCTAAAGAAACAGTGTACAAAATTTCAGCTCTCTACCTACATGGGAAGTTGGAGAATTAGTGATGAGTGAGTGAGTCAGTCAGTCAGTGAGGGCTTTGCCTTTTATATATATAACATTGGATGTATTGAAGGTAAAGCTGTGAAACTTTATTAGAGTACTATCCTATAGTAGCTCAATTTAAAAAATACATAAAAATAAATATTTTCTTGTTCCAAAATGGCGGATGTCTAGTCGAAATAACTAAAAACTGACTAATTTTAAAAAACAATTTCTCGAAAAATGTTTTTTTATTAAGTCTTATTACAATACCCACATCTTTTAACTCAACAAAAATGGACAACAATTGTTGGGCCTTGTAAAACAATTGAGTTGCTTAAATATTTAAAACAATGTTTTTAGCATTAACCAAAGGCTAGGTCTGTTTAAAAAATGTGTGTACTTTGAACAGACATTCATATGAACATAAATATATGTGTGTGAGCTGCTGATTCATATGAACTGCTGTTTATTTGTGTTATAAATTTTATGTTTGGTTTTTATTGTTGGCACTATTCATAAGTAACTAAATGAACACTATTATGTACACGTGTTTTGTAAGTGTTCCTGCAACGTACTTTATTGTATTGTTAGTTTTATTTAGTTGGTGTATGTAATTTAACTAACACTCATCAAGAGTTATACCAACCTATATACCTAACTGTCGATTTCGTAGAATTTCGAGAATGGACAGCAAAAGAATTCATGTGAACTCTAAAACAACTGAGATTTAGAGCGTGCACAGAGAAGAAAGAAACAGAGGTTGCACCGAGTAGATGACAGTAGTTTACCGATAAAAAGTAGTTTACTGAGGAGATGGCAGGGCGAGCACCTTATACCACCAAATCCTTAAGGATAAGCGTAGTAACCATTACTACAGATGTATAAAGATTATTGTATATTAGTACAATTACAGCTGTAGCCTACATAGTTGTACATGTACATTATTTGTAATCTATTTATAGCTACCACTTAGGCGATCGTTGGGGACATATTTACTTTATTTCTTCTTTCTGGAGCGTGTCACATTAAACGCTGGCAAACACTTGTGAAGCACGGCAGTTGTTTTGAACTTTCCAGGGCAGGTGATTTGGAATACACGTGACAGCGGCAGTGGCGGCAGCAGGTAGATGAATATTGTAACGAGGAGAGCGAAGAGCACGTGTCCAAAGGACACGGGGACAGTCGCTGACCTGGAGCCGAGGAACGGAGGAACCTCATCTTGCCGAACAACAATCTTTTTTGGAGGGATCGAGAAGTAAAAAGAAACTGATGTCGCTTTTTACGGCAGCAGAGAACACCTCAGTGGCAGTTACTGTTAATGTAAATCTTTATATATTTCAACAATTACTACGTTTATCCTTCAGGAAAATAAGGGGAGGGACTGTCAACGATTGTGGCCCTGCCATCCGCACGGCGAACTGGAGATGGACAACTAACTACCCCAATTTTCTAACTCAACACCCATTTAATGCAACCTCTGTTTATTTCTTCTTCGTGGTGGAACTTAAAAAACAGAGCCAACTCTGAACGTACTTGAGTTCAATACAAAGACAAAAGGCGACCATGTAAACGTTTTTGACGATGCACCTTAGCTGGTGATAAATGTTGAAACGATGCACCTTAGCTGGTGATAAATGTTGAAAGATTGTCTTACGCATAACATAAGGTGATACAATAATATTTTATTGATTGTTAACAATCTGTAGTTCAGATAATTTGAAACACGTTTGCTAAAGAAGAAGTTTGGATAAAGGATTTAGAAGTTGGAAGAGACGAATTTGTGCTGATGATTTAAAGGTAAACTACGATTATAAATCATTTTGTTCAACCTGATGTAGGTATGGGAAGTAACATCACTGAGAGGTATGCTGATCACTGAGAATGTAAAAAATGTCAGCCACTGCCAAAAAAAGTCGGAAGAGTAGGTCTACTTCATGCATGATACTTCCTGAAATTGTTCGGGGGGGGGGGGTAGTACGGCTACTAAAGTGGAATGTTGTAAAGTACTCCTCCTACATTATTAAAGAAAATACGAAAATTACAAAACTAAATTTAAAACTTGTTGTATCACATAGCTTAAATCTAAGTTAAGGCCACTGGACAATCCATTTTCATCCAACGACTCTTCACTATTCAGGCTGAAAATACCTCCAGGCTCCAGAGTATGAAAGCAATGGCTCTTCAAGAACTTTCTACCCCTTTATATGCACTGACTTCCCATTCTACGTAGACAACCCAGATCTTGATATAACCTCCCCCACTTTCGTAATCTCTTATCATCATACTCTGCGAGTGGTTGGGATGGAGAACAGTCACCGTCGTGACTAGTGAGTGTGTGGGTAGATGGGAAAGCCGTTACTAGCGTAAATCATACAGATTTCTTAACTTCTTACTCAACTCTCATCAGACACAATCTTATATTTGCTTTGTTCAGGATTCTACTAAAGCCTTGATTTCCTATACTGTAGATTTACGTTATTCCAAAATATAAATCTAGAGTAAATATTGAAGAAACCTTCCTATTGTATCATAGGTACTCTGGGTCTTCATGCAGGGCTAGTCACGCGTTTATCTAAGAGTGCATGAGATCTCTAAACATTCTAACAGATAAGTTTGAAAGTCTCTTATTGACTAAGAGTTACTAAGCATTGTGTACATAGATTCTTAGATATGAGACACCGACACAACTTTGTGCGTATTTTAAGGCGAATATGAATGATTATATGATTACTGAAAGAGTGTGGATGACCTGTGAAGTCTGGTTACTAACTGAGTTCGACTGTTCCTCTGAAAGGGCCATTTATTCATAGCCCAATAACCAGGGCAGCTAAGGGACCTACATCTTTACGTGGAATCCGAAACACGTAGTGTTGGTCTGATTTTTCAACCAATTATCAAGTCTGATTCTCAGTTCTCTCCCCTACACAACACCCGGACACTGATTACCATGGACCAGACTTCTCTGGTAGTTTCTACGTCGATGACAACCATTGAGTGGATGCCATGTCAATATTAAGAGGACCAAGTATAGATCCTATCACCTCCAATTTTGCACAACACTTTATCCCCAAGTAGCTGGATTACAGTACTGTGCCACCAATGCCGACCACATTTAATTGAATCTCAGACGTGGAGCAGCTACCACAACCGCAATAACCAACACTGAGAACTAAACCTAACATTAAAGTAATCTGCCTAAAACTATACATCAATTGATTTGCCGGAACCTCTTGTTCGTTATTCTTGACCTCTCCTACTTGTTGACCACATTGAGGGCAACCTTTCAACTTCACATATCTGGAAATTGATACAAATGTAAACAACATTTCTACAAACAGTCAATTTACTCTGTACATAAATCATTATCATCGTCAGCGAATATCAAGTCACTCGCGTGTAGCTGGTTAAAAATCTCATCCTCAGCATGATGTGCTTGATCTGGCGGAAGTTTGAGCTGCCATCCAAACTGTCATAATACTGTTTTAGTCGGAGAAGATCGCTGACCTCCAGCCTGGCCGTGTATTTCCGTAGTTCAGTTGTAAATATAGCCGACTACTCGACCGCGGAAACGATACAAGCGCCAAGCTGTCTAATCCCTGGGAGAAACTATTTATCAAAATATAGAGTAGAAATACAAGACTGTAAATTGCAAACTACTTTACTGATTAGAGGTTTTATTTTTGGGCTCATTGTCAGAGCCGGCTCTACCATTGAGGTAAACTATGCGGCCGCCTAGTGTGACGTAAACAAATATATAAGTTTCTAAATTGAAACTCTAATGTTGGCACTGTTAAGTTCAAGGCTATCGTATCGTATCACAACATTATTTTTACAAGTACGGAAAGCCAAAGATGAAAACATAACATTTCCTCCATTATAAACCAAGCTTAAAAAAGCATTGATCTTCTAAATGTGTTCCAAGAATGGAAAACCTTGAAAAATACATTAGAAAAGAGCTAGACCGTTGACAAATATCACGTTAGAAAATCAAAAGAGGAAGAAGTCTAGTGGCTGAACATTTTAGAAAGATTTGTTCGGACTCTTGGCACACAAAACCTGGCATTTAGAGGGCCAAATGAAAAACTAAATGCTCTTGATAGCGGAAACTTACTCAAAATTATTGCAATGTTTGGCCCTGTCACGAATGAACACCTACGAAGAGTTAGAAATTATGCAAATAAGTATGCTCATTATCTGGGGGGGGGGAAACATACAAAATTAACTAATCCAACTGCTAGAGCCTTACGCGAGGAGATATTGCTTTCAGTTGAAGAAGCTAAACACTTTTCTATAATACTGGACTGTACTCCGGACTTAAGTCATACAGAAAAGATGACTATGATTATCAAATTTGTGCACATACTCTTTCCCACACCTGCAGATGTCGTATGCTTGATCAACGTGCGATGAGAGAAGATAATGTTTGAGTATGAAATAAGATATGAGGTTCAAGTTGATCCCTTTGTGGTCTTTAAATTAACTGTCACACTTTTGGACACATCCCATTAGGCTGTCACAGAGATATTTCCCCTGTTAAACGAGATCTCTGGTAAATTTGGGTTAATGTATATTGTACTAAAAAAATTTCCTCTGAGGCCAAGCTGCAATACCAAAATCTTGAAAAGGCCTTAACAAACGGAGCTGGGCAAGGCCAATACATTGAAAAAGTTATTGATGCTTTGGAAGTATGCTCAGAGTTGTTAACGGCATTTATTAATACTTGGATAACAATGTTACAACTGAATAGCTTCTAAATTATGTTTATGAATATAATATAGAGAGTGGTTTCCCAACCACTCTCTATATTATATTCATACAAAAGTTATCAGGATCTTGCTAACTTTGCTAATATCTGTTGTAAGAGCAGAAATTAAAAAAAAAAAATTAAAACTGATCAACGTATCTGCGAAGTTATATGGGATAACACAGACTGACAGTACCACCAAATATATCAATTGAAATTGAACTAGATAGTAAGTTAGATCCGAAAGAATTGGTTAAATAGTTTGCCAAAACTAAAGCTAGAAAAGCCCCAATAGAATTTTGAAAACGATATCTAAGACTAATTAATATTCTAGGTACAATATTTTTTAATGAATGTTTAATAAAAAAGACTACATTTTATGACATGTATTGGTTATATTTAATTTTCAACGATTTTGATTCCATGATATTCTTATACGAAATGTCTCAGCGACAATGTCCATGTTTGTGACAAGGGCCACCGAAATGATTCACCCCCAGGGTGGCAAAAACCAACCTTGCACGATTGCATGGCTTGTATCAATTACTTATACTGCAAGAATTTGGAAGAAAACAATCCAGAAACATCCTACAGCCACATGTGCTTTGTAATTGTAAAACAAAACAAATACAACACAAGGCAGGTACAAGACACCAGCTGACTATGTAGACCACATCGCGCCTACACTCCCCCTCCCTAGAACACTGGAGCAGCTAGGCAGTGCCCTGGACGGCATGTAGACTGTACCGCCTGTATGGTGCGAGACAAAGGTGTGCTATACGGGTGGTAGGAGGGGCAGGTGACAGACACCAGCTGACTATGTAGACCACATGGCACATACACTCCCCCTCCCTAGAGGACTGGACCAGCCATGCAGTGCCCTCACGGTATGTAGACTGTACAGTCTGTAAGGTGTAAGACAAAGATGTGTTGTCTGGGTGGTGGGAGGGGCAGGTGACAGACACAAGCTGACTATGTGGACCACATGGCACATACACTCCCCCTCCCTAGAGGACTGGAACAGCCATGCAGCGCCCTGACGGCATGTAGATTGTACAGTCTGTAAGTTGTGAGACAAAGGTATGTTATCCGTGTGGTTGGAGGGGCAGGTGACAGACACCAGTTGACTATGTGGACCACATGGCACATACACTCCTCCTCCCTAGAGGACTGGACCAGCCATGCAGTACCCTGACGTCATGTAGACTGTACAGTCTGTAAGTTGTGAGACAAAGGTGTGTTTTCCGGGTGGTGGGAGGGGCAGGTGACAGACACCAGCTATGTGGACCACATGGCGCCTACACTCCCCCTCCCTAGAGGGCTGGACCAGCTATGCAGCGCCCTGACGGCATGTAGACTGTACAGTCTGTAAGTTGTGAGACAATGGTGTTCTATTCAGGTGGTGGGAGGGGCAGGTGACATAAACCAGCTGATTATGTGGACCACATGGCGCCTATACTCCCCCTCCCTAGAGGACTGAACCAGCCATGCAGTGCCCTGGACAGCATGTAGACTGGTCAGCCTGTAAGGTGTGAGACAAAGGTGTGCTATTCGGGTGGTGGGAGGGGCAGGTGACAGACACCAGCTGACTATGTAGACCACATGGCACATACACTCCCCCTCCCTACAGGACTTGTGTCGCAGCTGTCTTCCTCTAAAGATTGAACCTTGAACGTACAGAGACTGGCTTTTTATTGTGTTTCAGTACCCTTCACGGGTTCCTTTCTCCTCTTTAGTCTTCGAAGATCAGGGCCATGGGAAATAATCTTTAGCTTGTAACATCAACATTTTTGCAGGAATCAATTCTTTATTTATTTAAAGCATCCAAGCTAAACACC
Organism: Stictocephala bisonia; assembly: GCA_035578905.1. NCBI lineage: Eukaryota > Metazoa > Arthropoda > Insecta > Hemiptera > Membracidae > Stictocephala > Stictocephala bisonia. The sequence goes on from JAQJVL010000070.1 coordinate 1,234,710, forward strand.
AAGAGTTGCTTTTTGGAATTTATTATATCCAATCAGAATCTTTCAGGGTAAAACTAAATAAATAATGGAAGGAAATTTTTCATTGGTGATGTATTTTTATTGACGAAACTTACGAAAATAAAGTTTACTTAATATTTTTAATGGATCTTGCCGACGTTGATGACAATTTTGATAATACATTTTTTTAGTAATGTGTTTGCTTAGCAACCAGCATCATGAGCTAAAAGTTCTCAGTTCGATTGCAATCCGAGTCATACCAAATTGTAAGCTAATAACTAGCAGTCGTTCATATATTTTTATGTTATGTTCTTATTTGATAGTTTCTAAGGAATATTCAGCTTTAGTATGGAATAAAGACTACATTTGCACATACACATTTATTGCACACATTCGGAATCCATATTCGTCTTATATACGACGATCGGCGTAAGAGTTAAACTATATGAATAGTTGCTATTTTTACAAGTTTTTCCAGGATATCATAGAGTTTTCAAAGATATATTTTCAAATAGAGTGAGATGGAAATTTAGCTTTAATAATACGATAATCAGCCAAGGTGACCAGAATCGAAGTAGATTCTGCCAAAACGATGTTTGTTATTCGATTCTGAGCCGAGGCAGTAAGGACGTTTATAGATATCGATCTTGGAGATGTTGTGATATAATTTCTCACTTTCATAAAAAGGTATTTCTGAAACTTCATTAACTGCCTAGGGATGGCAACAATACATAGGAAATGTTGATAAATACGTTTCGATATATCGATATATTAGTGTCGATATTTTCTTTCGATAATATCGGCCATATTGACGTTACTCTCCCTACTCAAAATCACTACGATTAAAAAAACACAAATTTCGTCTGATTCGTACAAAACTTGCATTCGTACGTTTGTTTACGTGAGGTTAATGCACTAAAATGTAGTTTATTGTAGACCAGTGGGTGGAACGGGTAAATGAAGTTGTGTGCGAGTTGGCAACGCTGACTCTAGGATGCCTAGCCAGTCGCCTTACAAACTATTATTACATTACTCTTTTATAATTAACAAAATAATGAAAGGTACTGAATAACTACAGTACCTACAGATTACTACATATTTCGTATATATAAATGTATTCATTTTAACCCTTAACTACACTCTGCCTATTTTGACTAACGTAAGTACTATCGTGGGGCCAATAATGTCCTTTATTAAAAAAAATAATTAAAAATATCAAAAATATTATTTTAATAACGAAATAAAAATAAACCATTTTCAATATTTTCTTCTTGTAAATAGAAACATTTTTTATATAATTTTATAAATACAAGGGTTTTTATTTTAAGTTTTCTTTAATACACATTTTTCCAGTTAAAAAACATATTTTACATAAATAGTAATTTTTTACCCTTAGTAAAATTATAAAAACAAAACTATATATTTTCTTTTACAACCAGACCTTATTATTATAAGATTTTATAGCATTTTGCCACATAACAGCTATAGTAAAAAATTACCTAATCTAAAGTTGGTGACTTCTTCTTGTTCAATTTCCCTTATTGGCACTCTTCTCATGTAATAATTACTTTGTTATGGATTATGCACATTATCTTTCTGCAATTAACGCACACAGTTGAATGTTTTCTGTCATTTGCTCTTGTTTATAGTCTTTTTTATATTTTTTGTTGTTGTTGTTATAGTTTATAGTTTTTATTTATTTTTTCTTTTTTGTTATAGTTTATAGTTTGTTTATGTCTTCTTCTTTTGGGTGGATTATCTTCACAAGGTGGAATTTCAAAAAAAGAGAAGATTCTAACTATACAACTACTATCGTGGGTCATTACTGACCCCAGAAGCTTCACAGCCAGATATGGAGTGACCGAACAAGAAACCACCCCATGAACCTCAAATGTCTCATTAGCTGAAAAGAGATTAGATAAAGAGAAAGGACAATCCTGCAAGTTTAAAAGATATAAAATAAAAATAATTACACTGTGGGGTCAAAAATGACCCCAAGATAGTAGTTAATGGTTAACGTTTACATCCAGTAGCTATTCTAAATAGTGACAGCTAAACATGAGTGTATTTTTGAGATGAGATAAAAGTTATTGCATAATTTAAAACAGACAAATCATTTTCAGTTCAATATATCGGTCACCCGATGTATCGATACATTTCTTTCGATATTATAGTAGATCGATATTTGGTTGGCGATATATCGGTAATTCGATATATGGATATGTTGAAAATATTTGCCATCCCTATAGCTGCCGCTAACGTTGTTTGTAAACATAGAGTTGAAAGCAAATGTCTCTCTTGTTTTGCAAATGAAAGGTAGAGGAACGTAATGCGAAGAAGGATACGGTCCATTGTGAAAGAGAAAGAGGCTAATCTAGACACAACAGACGCACAAAGCAGCTCGCACAGGTCACCGTTCTGCCTTCTGAGAAGCGCCATCGCCATGGTTGGCTGAGGAATGTACCTCTCTGCCCACTCGGGTATCGTGCGGTACAGTCCGCGACCAGTGAAAGGAGGTACAGAGGATAGATGAAATGGTACAAGTTCAAGTATCCAGCTCTCATCGTTGTAAACCAACTGCACAAAGCAGCTCGCACAGGTCACCGTTCTGCCTTCTGAGAAGCCCCATCGCCATGGTTGGCTGAGGAATGTACCTGCCTGCCCACTCAGGTATCGTCCGGTACAGTCCGCGACCAGTGAAAGGAGGTACAGAGGATAGATGAACCGGTACAAAATGAAGGTAGGTGTCACAACTTATAGCCATCCCTCGTGGGATTAGATTGTACTAGAGTTATCTTCATACATTGAGGGAAGTTTCTAAATACAAGCACTAACATGGCGTAAGAGAGTAACAGCTAACAACGCTATCGGTCACACTGAAAGCACGTGACAACACTTCTGTGTCACAACTTATAGCCATCCCTCGTGGGATTAGATTGTACTAGAGTTACCTTCATACATTGAGGGAAGTTTCTAAATACAAGCACTAACATGGCGTAAGAGAGTAACAGCTAACAACGCTATCGGTCACACTGAAAGCACGTGACAACACTTCTGTGTCACAACTTATAGCCATCCCTCGTGGGATTAGATTGTACTAGAGTTACCTTCATACATTGAGGGAAGTTTCTAAATACAAGCACTAACATGGCGTAAGAGAGTAACAGCTAACAACGCTATCGGTCACACTGAAAGCACGTGACAACACTTCTGTGTCACAACTTATAGCCATCCCTCGTGGGATTAGATTGTACTAGAGTTACCTTCATACATTGAGGGAAGTTTCTAAATACAAGCACTAACATGGCGTAAGAGAGTAACAGCTAACAACGCTATCGGTCACACTGAAAGCACGTGACAACACTTCTGTGTCACAACTTATAGCCATCCCTCGTGGGATTAGATTGTACTAGAGTTACCTTCATACATTGAGGGAAGTTTCTAAATACAAGCACTAACATGGCGTAAGAGAGTAACAGCTAACAACGCTATCGGTCACACTGAAAGCACGTGACAACACTTCTGTGTCACAACTTATAGCCATCCCTCGTGGGATTAGATTGTACTAGAGTTACCTTCATACATTGAGGGAAGTTTCTAAATACAAGCACTAACATGGCGTAAGAGAGTAACAGTTAACAACGCTATCGGTCACACTGAAAGCACGTGACAACACTTCTGTGTCACAACTTATAGCCATCCCTCGTGGGATTAGATTGTACTAGAGTTACCTTCATACATTGAGGGAAGTTTCTAAATACAAGCACTAACATGGCGTAAGAGAGTAACAGCTAACAACGCTATCGGTCACACTGGAAGCACGTTTCAGTGTCACAACTCACAGCGCTGCCTGATGGAGTGAAGTGGTACTATAGTTGCTTTCATACATTGGGGGGAGTCTCCTGATACAAGCACTCATTTGGAGTAACAGGATATTAGTTAACAACGCTATCAGCCACAATGAAAGCACGTGACAACAATTCTATTGGTAAACACGTTTCATTGTCATAACTCATAGCTCTGCTTGTGGGGTGAAATGGTACTAGAGTTACCTTCATATATTGGGGAGGAGTCTCGTGATACAAACACTCATTTTTTGTAAGAGAGTAACAGCTAACAACGCTATCGGTCTCACAGAAAGCACGTGATAATACTTATGTTGTTAAAAACGTTTCAGTGTCATAACTCACAGCGCTGCTTCGTGGGGTGAAGTGGTACTACTATTTTAGAGTTACCTTCATACATTGGGGAGTTTCTTGATAGAAGCACTTATTTGTTGTAAGACAGTAACAGCTAACAACGCTTTCGGCACATAGAAAGCACGTGACAACACTTCTGTTGGTAAACACGTTTCAGTATCACAACTCACAGCGCTACCTGATGGCGTGAGGTGGTACTACAGTTACCTTCGTATATTGGGGGGAGTTTCCTGATACAAGAACTCATTTGGAGTAACAGAAAATTAGTTGACAACGCTATCGGTCACACTGATAAACATGACAACACTACTGTTGGTAAACACACTTCTGTGTCCCAACTCATAGTCCTCCCTCGTGGGGTGAGGTTGTACTAGAGTTACTTTCATACATTTGGGGGGGGGGGGAGTCTCGTGATACAAGCACTCATTTGGAGTAAGAGAGTAACAGCTAACAACGCTATCGGCACATAGAAAGCACGTGACAACACTTCTGTTGGTAAACACACTTCTGTGTCCCAACTCATAGTCCTCCCTCGTGGGGTGAGGTTGTACTAGAGTTACCTTCATACATTTGGGGGGGGGGCAGTCTCGTGATACAAGCACTCATTTGGAGTAAGAGAGTAACAGCTAACAACGTTATCGGTCACACAGAAAGCACGTGACAACACTTCTGTTGGTAAACACACTTCTGTGTCACAACTCATAGTCCTCACTCGTGGGGTGAGGTTGTACTAGAGTTACCTTCATACATTGGGGGGGGGGGGGGGCAGTCTCGTGATACAAGCACTCATTTGGAGTAAGAGAGTTACAGCTAACAACGCTATCGGCACATAGAAAGCACGTGACAACACTTCTGTTGGTAAACACACTTCTGTGTCACAACTCATAGTCCTCACTCGTGGGGTGAGGTTGTACTAGAGTTACCTTCATACATTGGGGGGGGGGGCAGTCTCGTGATACAAGCACTCATTTGGAGTAAGAGAGTAACAGCTAACAACGCTATCGGTCACACTGAAAGCACGTGACAACACTTCTGTTGGTAAACACACTTCTGTGTCCCAACTCATAGTCCTCCCTCGTGGGGTGAGGTTGTACTAGAGTTACCTTCACACATTGGGGGGGAGTCTCGTGATACAAGCACTCATTTGGAGTAAGAGAGTGACAGCTAACAACGCTATCGGTCACACTGAAAACACGTGACAACACTTCTGTTGGTAAACACACTTCTGTGTCACAACTCATAGTCCTCCCTCGTGGGGTGAGGTTGTACCAGAGTTACCTTCATACATTTGGGGGGGGGGGGCAGTCTCGTGATACAAGCACTCATTTGGAGTAAGAGAGTAACAGCTAACAACGTTATCGGTCACACAGAAAGCACGTGACAACACTTCTGTTGGTAAACACACTTCTGTGTCCCAAGTCATAGTCCTCCCTCGTGGGGTGAGGTTGTACTAGAGTTACCTTCATACATTGGGGGGGGGGCAGTCTCGTGATACAAGCACTCATTTGGAGTAAGAGAGTAACAGCTAACAACGTTATCGGTCACACAGAAAGCACGTGACAACACTTCTGTTGTTGGTAAACACGTTTCAGTGTCACAACTTACAGCACTGCCTGATGGCGTGAAATGGTACTAGAGTTACCTTCATACTTTGTTGCCGTGGAAGTCCCCTGATACAAGAACAGATTTATATTAAAAAGTAATGTATTTCTCTCTATGATTTCTGTCTATAACTGAATAATATGTAACTGATTTTTTTAATGAATATATTTAAAGATACATTCTTTATAAACTGTTTCAAAAATTCCATTTAAATAACATAAGTTCTTTTAAAAATTAGTTTATGTTACTGGAAACCTGTTTACATTATCGATTGAAATTTCGTGAAAAAATAAAAGTACAATTTTTCCTTACTGCTTATTTACTTTACTTTAAAATGTTTGGTATAGTTAAAATGTGAGCTAACACAGATTTACATGCATACATTTACCGTGTACATGGTTCATTTCGTGTAATTGGTTGAATCTTTTAGCAATTGAATGCGAACCTCGGTTTGCTCTACATTGTTGTGCGGCACGGTACCGTACAGAGAACGGTGATCGGCCCAAATGTGCGACCTCGCGGGACGCCGTGACCCAGATGGCTGGGGCGAGGTCGACGGGAGCCCTTGGAGGACAGAGCTAGACACGCTGTCTGCAAAGTCCCGGGTTCTTGCCAATAAAACAGTCGTTACCTTGGAAGGACTTTATTACAAGAAATAAACTACTACACTGTGTCGATAGTCAAGAAGCCATTCGTGGTTTTCTTTTAATTACGAACAAAAAAGTCATTTCACGTTTAACACAGGGATTTTTCCCTTAAATGACAGGCTGTTTTTGCAGGTCACGTAAGGGTATTACATTTTCTAATTTTTAAAAATAGTTTTATCAAATAGTGTTATATATTGTTTTTACTTTTTTTTCGGTAAATTACAGGCAATAAGATGGTAAAGGATTGTCAAAATCTATACCCATATATATATATTTTTTTTATTGGTATAAGTATGTAGAAGTTTGTGTTTAAATACTGAAAAATGTATGGAACCATACCTTGAAAATAATGTTTGCCAATGAAAATGGAAAACTAAAATACCGTAGCCATTTTGTATGAAATTTAGTCTAGTTTTCTTAAATATATAGGACTGTAGGGATTTTTTTACATTATGTCTCAAAAAGGTAAAATTCTGTAAACACAACACCTACTGCCGACATTGACTGATACCGAATGTAAACAAGAATTGAAATCAGCTGTGACAAATGGAAACAACGACCATATGATCAGCTAAACAAAGACGTGTAACAATATAAATCAATAGATTGAATGTTTATCTTTCCATTGATATCATGATTATATATCAACAACAATATTACTATAGTAACTATTATAACGAACGCTTTCGTATCGTCGGCGAATCGAAGACTGCCACTGAAATAACGCTCGCTGTCGTCTCAAAACCGACGACTGCCAATTCTTGGGTTAAAGATAAATTTCATAGGATTTTAGCATTGATTAGTATTGAAACGTGCATGTACATTTCCACTGATTCAAGGTAAAACCCAATTTCAAAAATAATATAAAATTAGCTAGTAGAAATGAGGCAAGGGTCTAACGCAAGGTGAGCAGGAATTTGGGAATCTTGGTCTTGTAAGGGTTTATTCAATGTTTTTACACATTTCATAAATATGATGATATAATTAATAAAAATGATACATTTATTCATTAGTTGACTTAATAATGTTCAATTATTACAACAACTCATGAGTTGCGCGGATTCATGAGTTGGTTGTTACAAAATTAAAGTTCTTTGATATTACAAAAAGTTGTTAATACCTATCTTAGTAGATATATATAATCTGGAAATAAACGTAGACCATGTTGCGATTTTATTCTATCTTATTTTCTTATTTATTGAATAATAACGTTTATGTCAGTATTACGTAAGTTGCTGATTACGAACATAATAATAAACAACAATAGATAATAACGAGTAAAAATAATTCGAAAACTAATTTACAATCAGCAGTAGTGATGATCTTGAAGGGCAACAGTTCTAATCAACAGTTGGAGGTGTGGGGGGGGGGGGGGACAACACCAATTGGCGTGAGTCAGTTCAGTGCTCGGTGGTGCTGACTCACTGTACGACCTCACTAGTCATTTTCCCGGTTGGCTGATCGGTAGAAGGGAGGGGAGGGGAGGTTCACGGTCAGCTCAACCTCATACACTTGCGTATGTGACGTCACATTCTATGCTTGGGGGCGGGGGGTGCGAGAGGTACAACAGCAATTGGCGTGAGTCAGTTCAGTGCTGGGTGGTGCTTACTCACTTTATGACTACCCGGTTGACTGGAGGTAGGGGAGGGGATGTAGGTTTACGACCATCTCATACACTCAATATTTTGGTGGTGGCTAGTTTCTTAGTATAAACCCTGAAAATGATGTGAAATTATGTATTTTATCTTAGGGAGTCCACAAATTAAACCAGCAGGATATAATTAAGAAGTGAATTGAAGCACAGAGGGCAAATATGGACATGGACGGATGGAACCTACGATGGAATCGAAAAACAAATTGATTTGATACGGAATTATATGTGAACGCTGTATTTAAACTCCACCTTAGTTTTAAAGGCATAAATGTGTGCCATAACCTAAGTTATCACTTCAAAGTCAAATGAATCATGTGGAAAGTAATTAACTCTTGATCTGCAAGCTGAACATTGTTTTTGTTTTGCCATGCCAATACGCACGGTCACAGATCATTACATTGGGTTTGTTTGTTTGTTGCTGTGATAACAAGTCCGGTGACAAAACAATCACGTTTTTTGTTGCTGTGATAACACGTACGGTCACAGAACATAACATTATGTTTGTTTGTTGTTGTGATAACACGTACGGTCACAGAACCATCACATTGTGTTTGTTTGTTGTTGTGATAACAAGTACAGTCACAGAACAGTCACATTGTGTTTGTTTGTTGCTGTGATAACACGTACGGTGACAGAACAGTCATATTGTGTTTGTTTGTTGTTGTGATAACAAATACAGTCAAAGAACAGTCACATTGTGTTCGTTTGTTGCTGTGGTAACATTCAAGAAATTGGTTGTGAATGAATTGTTATAAAACGTAACTAAAAATTAATTACGAACATTCTCTTAACGATGATCTCAATATTTAAGCAGAAGAAATACGTTTTGTTCTGGCTCGTATTAACATTTCTACCTAATAGAGCCTTAGGACCACTCATGAATACAACTAAATGTTATGGAACATAAGTGATACATATTTTTTTTTATATTTCTAATAATTATTTCAAATAACTTGCAGTGATTTGTATACTGATCATTAAACGTTTGTTTTTGTTTTAAAAATACAGTTTTTATGTTGTTTTATAAAATCGTTGTCAGCCAAATAATTTGTTGGATAAGTGATTTTTAAGCATTAACTGAAGTTCTTAAAATGTCAGTGGTAATTATTGCGGTTGTCTAAGAGGTGCGCAACCGATCCAATCTGCGTCACCTTGTAAAGAGGCCAAGACATCACGTATTTCTCATTGTCATCAACTCACCTGCACAATACTTGCCTATTGTTGTCACCACAAACTGCAATCTTCGCAATTATCAGGATTCTGCGAGATGTCTATATGACAATAATTCAGCTCGAAACCAACAACATTGAAAAAGCGGCCAAAACACGTGTTTCATCGGTATTTCTGAATCTAAGACAGTGGGAAGAATTTGATTGTGGTTAGCAGACGTTAAATAATAAACTACTGATTAAAAAAAGTATAAGAATAACATAAATATTTACCTGTTATCGTAATAAAGCTGTCTACATGTTAGCACTTTGCATTTCAATGTAATCCACAACACACTTCAATTCTGTACTTCGAAATTGAGGATCTTCGTGACGGGCAAATTGGTAAATTATTCGCCGGATTAAAAATACGTTCGCAGAGAGGTAAAGATTGTTTTTAAGGGCCTTTTTTTTATTATGAATTCGTTGTTTTTTTATTTACGAACATCTTTAATTTAAATAAGTAGGCCTACAGGAGGAAAATTTTGCTAGTATATTTCTAGAGTGAATTTGTTGAACATTTACATTGATTTCATGTTCAAACATGCAAATCAGTTATATGCGTTGAAAACACAGACCTAGGGGTTATGATCTGTGAAGCAATTTAATATCATTCGGATTTTTAAACGTCCGGATTATACATGTTCGGATAATCAAGGTTTCATCTGAAAAACTTATCATGATATTTTTACTTGTTATTTATTCACTTTACATACATAGAGTACGTTTATAGTTCTTTTGCAGTATAACTCTTGTGATTTTGATAGATTTATACCTATAATTCTAGCTACGACTTGTAACAGTACAACTAATGTACGTACGACGTTGAGCGACTGCTAAGTTGTATAAACACCAACTGATACTAGTTGTAGGCAGGTGATACAGTTGATTGCGGCCAAGGCTACAGTAGAAACACCTGAATAACATCAACAGACGATCAACATCTGTGGAACACCTGTTCACACACCATGGTCACGTGTGATCAACAAGGTTAGACTTTGCCAAACCAATTACGAACTTGTGTGAAACGAAGGAACAATCCACTCACCTTCCCACTCGGTAGTTTTCCCATATCAACCTATCAATTAGTAGTTAAACACATAACAAAACATAACTGTTACTCTTGAACGGGAGTTTATTTCACATGACATACTCGACTGTGATAGAGCATTTTGAAGTTATACTTCTTTGCGCCCGTTAGACACTTTGGGATGGGATGTTGGTCGAGAAACCGCGTCACGCTGAAAAGTAAGAACAAATTTTTAAGAACTATCGATTAATCGATTGTTAATCGAAGAAATTTAATCGAAGAAATTACTGATAATGATAATATAGGTGTATAATATAATAATGAAGTCACGTATAATATATTGAAGATAAATATATTGAATAATATTGAAAAATGTCTTATATTTCATTTATATATCCTGTCTGTTTGTGTGCGTGAGTGGGTGTATGAGAATGGCCAAAGAAGTATAACTTCCACCGTGTGGTCCGACGCACACCCAATTTTTTTAAATAGTAAACATAGATATGAAAAGTAAACACATTTAACGTAAGTGTCTGTATAAACGTAAATTTGACAGTTAAAAAGCAGCCAGTCTTAAATTAAGAAAACGTTTATGAATGAAAGAATTCAATTGTTACCCAAAGCTATTCGGTGTCTGCTGCCTTCCAACTCGGCTTGTAATCATAAGAAGAATCTTAAAAACTATACAGTTTTACGAATTTATTTTTGATCATACAATTTTGAATGATATTGTAAAACTAAAGAGAATCCATTTTTTAAATGTTAAAATCCTTTTTGAAATGTTGCAATACACGAATTTTAAAATAAACATACAGTAAACTCTCGATTTAACTAAATGGGGTGGCCTCTAGTCCATTAAAGCCGATTGTCCGTTAAATCAGGGTGAATTTCCTTTAAGCTGTTATGAGATTGCCACATTTTACTCAAAACTACATGTGATGCTGCAAGATCATTGTTAACTCAACAATCAATTAAATAAACAAATATATATTATTCTACAGAAAATTATTAATCAATAAGGATAAAGGGTTTTAGGATACAATGAATAATAATAACTATATATGGAATATTTGAAGTTGCCTTAGAAAAACTACACGTTTTTAAATAAATTTTTGTGTAAAACTTCCTTCAGTACGGGGTACAGTGTATAGCATGCTGTCCGTTAAATCCAAAGTCCGTTAAATCGGGGTCCGTTAAATCGAGAGTTTACTTATAAAATGTAAAATACTTTAAATTATCAACATATCAACGAAGCAACATGGAAGATAGAGTACCAGTAAATACCTATATATTTATATAAATTAAAATTGCGCTTGTTTGTGTACACAAAACTCGAAAAGTAGAGAATGGATTCACTTGATAATTTTACATAATATCGCATTTAAATACAAGAGTGTTTGTATAGTTAGATATTAAATAGCGGCATACAGTTTGACATAAATACAAAGTGCCGACAGTTACCTACATTGCAACAGTAGACTATACATATCCCGAGGTCTCGAATAACCAAACAGGTCTTCTCAGTAAATTACAGAAACTAGCTAATATTTACACTTTAATTAAATAAATCAAATGCTATACCATTGAACGGATTTTTTATACATGTACAATCTAGTGAAAACAACACTTATGGGCAAATAAATCTTAAGGAGGGCTTGTGTGGTCAACCGTATTGGATCTATTCTAAATAAGACAGATTGTAAACGGTTAATCAATCCGATATTTTAACATTTTCCCAATAACATTATTTTTCATAAGTCATTTTCAATGTATTGTAATGGAGAAAGTTGATTGCTTACCGTATTTCATTTTTTAAAGTCAATTTTCGTGGTAAACGTTGGCTACTTAACATTTCTAGTTTTAAAAATGACTTGATTTGAGACAATTTATCAATGGTCTTTTGGAGAGAAGATTCGTGATGGTTGGAAACCATGCCAGAAGTCTGATCACTCCGGCTTCCAGCCCCCCCCCCCTTAATACTTAAGTTTTGTAACAAATAAAAAGGGCAATTTAATAAATCCTAACATTGGTTCAGATACAAGGGAAGGTGAAAGGGTGTGAGCTAGTTACGACATGACGACCATCGTGTTATGCAACTCACGCGCCTACAAAGGACAGATTCGGTTCAAACAGGACCAAACAAGACCAGAGCAGTTGTGATTGTCACTCACTAACAGCCATCTGCAGGCCAGCTGGTGTTGGAGAAAACTCCGCGTTGTTCGATCAACTTTTTTAGGGGTTCGATTGATGCAGATTTCTCTTGGCGATGGAAACTGTAATCTTTATGCAACGTCGTGGCCGAACTTCAGGTCCGCGTGTTTACAGTACTCAGACATCAAGGTCGCAACGAACTATTGTCTCTTTTGTAGACCGCAGTAACAATTAATTAACTGACGTCACGCCATGGTAACGTTTCAACCCACATCAATTAAAAAAATGTGGGTTGAAACGTAACTAACTTATCTCGTGAATAGTTATTGATGTTAGAGTATGTGTTTCTGTATTTCCTGTTTTAAATATGTTTTTCAGTGAATAATGACAGATTAAAAGACTAAATTGAAGTTAAAAACGTATTAATAATTTTATACGACAGCTTAAACAACAAAGTGATTTCCTGTAAAATTGCTTTCTGTGGAGTTAAAGTCCTTTAAATTATGAGGGCAGCATTCCAACTGGCCAGCTTCTTTATATATATAAATATATAAATATATATATATATATTTTAAATACATGTATAAAGTAATGTGTTAATTATATTTGTATTTACTTCTGCGAGCAAGAACATTCAATCAATGGTTTCCATCAACTACTAGAGAAGTTTGTGGTATCCATGTTGAATGGTGGTCAAGATTCGGATGTTGTGTCGGGGAGAGAACTGAGTGTCAGACTTGTCAGTTTGCTGAAAATCACACCAACACTACGTGGTTCGGATTCCACGTAAAGCTGTAGGTCCCATAGTTCCCCTGACTATTGGGCTATTAATAAATAGTTCTTTCTGAGCTAAGTCGAACTCAGATAGTAACAATGCCTACACTCGTTCATCTATCACACTCACCCCTAATATTCGCCCATATCTCTATGACCGGCGTCTTAGAGAAGAATAATGAATCAAACAAATATATAAATTGTAAATCAATGTCCATTATAACTGGTTACAACATGAAGACGGAATACACCGTAATATAACCAGAAGTGCTGTAACATATGAGGGGATCATTTAATATTTGCCATCTGACAAACGAGATCAGGAAATAACCATCAACCAATGGTCAATGGTTACATAGTGTCATACGCACGTTGCACATCACGGGTGTTTTTAAAAATACTCGTACACAGCACACAGCCCTCCACGTGGGGCCTTACGCTACAACGATGTGAGATATTAAATCACCCATCCACGATTACGGATTCACATGTTCACTCATCCCTCTAATTTGTTTAGATACAACACTACATTTTACAGTTTACGGTCTAAAGAGCATCAAAATACGTTTCTGATGTATATATTTACAGAAAAAGTATTTATTTACGTCTAGTAAATACGTGTAATGTTCTGTCACAGACAGTTGTCATGACCCAAGGGGTACCTCAGGGATCTGTTATTGGTATCATTTTATTTTTTCATTTAAGTCACTTGGAACATCGATCCAGAATGGCAAGATTGTTCAATATGCGAATGACACGAATCTGCATTAAAAAAAATCTATTACAATATAAGTACAAAATGCACAAATATATTATAATACAAGTACAAAATGCACAAATATTATGGTGATCGACTTCGGTGAACCACGCTCACCTTCCTCAGACCAGAGGGATTCACAAAAGAATGTATCAACACTTATTATCCTAAATAAAAGACTATTTTTTTTAAATCATCAAAAGATGAATTAGAAATATAAACGTTTATTAGATTATACACTTGTATTCAGAACTTAACCCTCAGACTCACAGACAAAATATATAAATTTTCATCTTCACTATCGTGAAAATTATTGCTAACTGTCATGGTTGATGATAAATCTTTAGAGGAAGTTGATTCCACTCGGTTTCTGGGAATGTCCTTGACAGAGGTTTGACTTGGGAGGTTCATGTTAATTACGTTTGTTCAAAGGTTACTTCAGGTACTTATTCCTTATCTAACCTGGCACAATGTTGCTCCTTTGATGTTTTAAAGACAGCCTAGTTTGGTCTCATGCGTCTGCATTTGACGTATGGATTAAGCTTATGGGGAGGTTGTGACAAATATAAATTTGAAAGAGTTTTCGGGTTACAGAAAAAACTGTCATAAGTTTGTTAAAATTAGGTTAAAGGAGTCGTGTCGCGAAGCTTTCAGGGAACATGGTTTATTCACTTTATACTGTGTTTATATCTCTGAGGTAATTTTGTACCGCCAAATCAAGCGTGAACTTACTCAGGGTGGTATTTACATACATACAACACCTAGTGCAGGGACAACTATCGAAGACAGTTTCATAGAACTGATGTGTTTGATAAACTGGTGTTTCAAGCTGGAGTCTGACCAAAACTAAATCGAAACGAGAGAAATTTCTGACCAGAACGGCTTTTTGAAATTTCGATAAGCGTTTTACTTTTATTTTGGCACTCCTTTAAATATTTGGTAACTTCAATAAACTGTAAAATAAAAATTAAGAAGAATTTAAAATTTCACAAAGCGATTCTATTTAAAAATATCTTTATCTTTAAATAGATATTTCATTAATAACTTTTCGATAATAAATGAAGGCAGTATCTATGACCGCGCAACGCAGTTTTTACGCTATTCAGCGCGAGGGTTTAGAGCATCTTAATCAACCAGCTTCCTGAATCCTGAGAGCACATCCAACACCTGTGTTGGATCCTGAATCCATAATTCCAACACAATTTAAAGTCCGACTAAAACGCCTTTTGATAGCAAAAGCATTTTACTCTATTGACGAGTTCTTATCGCACCACTGGGAATACATAAAGTCTCAAGTTCTGAAAAAAAGAATAGAACTACTGGAGGTCAAAGTTGAAATTTCTTTACATTAGAACTCTGAAACTTCAAGATTAGAATTGGCGTCAATTCAGTTACTATACATTGCTGATAGCACTATCATACTCTTAGTGTCAGAGTTCTCTGGTAAAACAATTAATTTAATGATTAATTCTATTGGCTTGAATATTTGTCAAAATAACTTAACTCATTCTCTTGAGCTATTAAGTATGTCCGCGTGAATAACAAAAGTTCCATGATGTAAATAATAATAGAAAAAAAGGAAAATTTCCCTATGGGGCTGAAGTGATTGGCCATCTTCAATATAATCTCCATAAGATTAATGTTAAACACTAATAACGTTATTTACGTACGTATTTTCCACGGTACGAATATGATATGCATTGTTGTAGGTGTTGTTATGCATTATTGTAGGTATTGTTGTACAATGTTGATTGTTTATAATATTTTATTTTTTAATTCAATGTTCGTGATACACGTACACGCATTTAAAATTGTTCTAATTTATAAAATTAGTTGCAATGAAAACAGCCGCAAATTGATTGAGAAGAATTTGCATAAAATTGTCCCCATATTAAACACTAAAAATATAAAAAACTTTGAAAATTACCAGTTTGATTCTCAAATATGTTTTTTTCCAATATCTCAAAAACTAGTTAAGTTTAAGAGACATGCGGTTTTTACTAAAATATTTTTAATTGTTATTCATACCTTTCCTGAAAATGTAATCAAAATCGTTAGAGCCGCTTTTCAGAAAATTCTATTCTTGTATGTTTTTTGCCCATAAAAACTAACATTTCAAAAAAGTGAAAAAATGGTCAGGAGATGTTGGCTTAATAAACCTACATACCAAATTTCATAAAATTTGATTCATCCGTTTGGTTTCTAGCGAACTGCACATACTCACAGACAGACACACATAAGGACAGGCACCAACATTTCTTTTTTCGAAAAAACACTTTTTGGGTTCAGGTGACCCTAAAATAGATTTTTAGACCAACTTGTAAAAAATTTTTGTACGATCACAATCCTTTTTCTATGCAAACGCATATAGGAGTAAGTAAACAAAAAAACAACAAACATTCTAAATTACGCATTTATAAAAAAAAACTTAAATCGAAACTTAAATCGTTTAAATCGGTTTATGAGCAAACACTTTGAAATACTACAAGTGGACCTATGTTTTTGTATATCTTTAGAAAATTTCTTTTAGGGAACATAGATCGTGCGGACAGAGAACCAAGCTGGTAGTCATTGACGAAGTTCAATCATAACTACGGAAATGTATATAATTGCGGTACGACTAAAATGTTAACTGACGTATTCTGCCTAGGGACAATGAATGTTCGCATGTCAGTTACGGCCATGGTAGTAAACAATGAGTGTTGGAATATTTATGAACAATGACCGCTAATTTGGCCAGTGAGGTAGGGTCATTGAATGGAGACTGAAGATCAAGGCTGGCTAATGTGCTGTGCGTGGATAGCGTGTGTTGATGAATGGGCTAAGTGCAATATACCTGTCAATATACGAGATATGGATCACCGTAAAGTCACGATCACGTACACTTCCAGCTACAGTCATCTGCTAGTTCACATTCAAGGAATCAAGTTTAAACATTCAAACACAAAATGTTTTACCACATTGACTACCAAATGGTAATCAATTTCCAAAATGTTTTGATAGGATAGGTCAGCTAACGAAAGTCACATGTGTGAAGCTAAAGGTCAGGTGAAAGTAGTATGTGTGAAGGAGCAATGGATCAGTCAGAATCCGTTCATGTATCTGGGAGCGTGGGTAGACCGCCGAATTTGCAAGTGTGTAGGACAGCCCATAGAAAGTCCTACATACGTAGGAGCGATGGAAAGTCCGTCTAAAGTCGAACGTCTTTAGGAGCGATGGACAGTCCGTCGAAAGTCTTACGTCTGTAGGAGTGATGTAGGGGGCTCCTAGAAAATTGTACGTATGTAGGAGCGATGTAGAGTCTGTAGAAACTCGTACGTCTATAGCAGCGATGGAGAGTCTGTTGAAACTGGTACGTCTGTAGGAGTGATTTAGAGCCCGTCAAAAATCGTACGTATGTAGAAGCGATGAAGAGTCCGTCTAAAGTCGTACGTCTTTAGGAGCGATGGACAGTCCGTCGAAAGTCTTACGTCTGTAGAAGTGATGTAGGGCTCGTCGAAAATTGTACGTATGTAGGAGTGATGTAGAGTCTGTTGAAACTAGTAAGTCTATAGCAATGATGGAGAGTCTGTAGAAACTCGTACGTCTTTAGGTGCGATGGAAACTACGTCTAAAGTAAAACGTGCCTACTAGGGTCTTGGCCTAGCAGGGACAGTGGATAGGTCATCGAAATTTATATGCATGCGTGGCACGATCCAAAAAGTCTATCGATGTTATTGGTCGGTTGAGGCTGAGGGATTTATCATGGAAATCAATATGTGTGTAAGAATATGGGTAGTAAAAATATCCAGTATTTATTTTAATCTGATCCTGGAAATCAATATGTCCATGAGGATATGGGTATTAAAAATATCCAGTACATATTTTAATCTAATCCTGGAAATCAATATGGCCACGATGATATGGGTAAGAAAAAATACCCATTATTAATTTTAATCAGATCTCTGAAATCAATAGTCCATGAAGATAAATAATAACTTTTTACAGATAAATACATTCTAGAGAAACCAAACAATATTATGATACGTCACAAAACTACAAAATAGGAATTTATTGTCAGCAAAAGCGTTGAAAATAAGAAACTACCATGTCCAAAACGTATACAAGTTAGCAAACCAGTCTTGAACCAGTTTGTTTGATATGAGGCCAGATCAATGACACTCGGCAATTACGTAAACGTGACATTCTCTTGCTCAAGACTCACTCGGAACGCACAGACTAATTGACTTATCTCAACTCTAAGAGAGTACTTGAACTATCGGCTGTGTGAGAGAACCCCTGTATCATAACCATTAAGTAGACCATCAACACTTCATACATTATCACTTTCTTAGCGTTCTCGCTTCAGATTTGACGAAAGGGCTCTTTGAGTTGTTGGACGTAAATGTTTCGGGATGGATTTCCTCCTACATAACACACTGCGTCTTGTAATATCTCAACCATCAAGTAACACCTTCCTTTATAAGAATTGTGCCATGTTTTGTGTGTATTTGCTTAGCTGGTCATGTATCTTAGAGACAAAAACTTGGTTTCAGCAAGTGTAAAGCAATTCTTTGCAGTCTACTCCAGATTTCTTTAAGTTTATAAATATTCCATGTTCAACTCATAAGTTTCCACGTTCATATTTTTTATACACGTTAAAGTTTTGATTATATCAAAATCAAACGTTCTTTTATCTATACTTCGGTAGAATTTTTAAATATTTAGAACTCCCCATCGTCAACCCCAAATTCCAACGTTTGTGCATAAAATTTTCCTGTTGCAAGTTTTACTGAATCTATGGATACATAATATACGCCGTATCAACATGAAATTCCCTTATCGCGTGCCTAATTATAAAGAGGAAATAAAATCATCTTCATGCTCTTGAGTATAGATCTCCACTGACCATCGACCCTGGTTAGGAAAGGATCCCTTTCTCCACCGGTCAGGCCGTGAAAGTAACCCTAGAGTCTCACTGCCACGCGGCCAAGTTTACACTGCCGGACCTACACATTGCTCAGTTTCCTCAAAGTAGAGCGTAGTATTGAGTGTAAAAGGATTGATTACATCGAGGTTTAGATGAATTTCACAATCCAGAATTCAAACGCCGAATGTTCTGATGACTACAAGTAGTGGATGTCGTTCTATCTACTACCTATAGAGATCATAGATCTAACTTTCCTCTTGGTGATTCTACGTAAAACTAAACAAGAAAGTATCGAGTTTTGACTGTTAATACGATTGATAACAAGTGTGAAGACAGGTTTATAGCTTCATTAAATGGCCATAAACCGCCCGTTTTACACAGTTCGAAATTATTAAATTATGAAAGGAACTCAGCAAAACCACACGTGAAGCAAAGCTACATCTGTCATTCGTTATTTCATATATAATTACAAAAATAATTTAAATTTGACAAGATACTATAAACTAATATAAAATCGGTTGGTTTCAAAAACTCATAGATGGTTTGAACAAAAACTGAAGCATAGTTACTTTGTCTACTGTTGCGCTGAAATTAAATACGACCAGAGTTATGGTGATGATTCCAGCTAACAGAATGATTCTCCCGGCATTTATATTGATATTAAAAATACAAGATAATTCGTAATAGTCAATTGGATTATGCAAATAATTTTCATAATCTGTACGAAAATGGTCAATTACAAAAACAAGTCAAGACAGGTTTTTCGTGATTAAATAAAAGTAACACACGAATACTGTAGAATGTTCATAAAATGCAATCGTTGAAGGACAACGAACGTAAAATGCAATACGTTTTTGTATAAATAAATGCTCATTGCCCAACTAAAGAAAGTTCATAAGCTCGTTAATTAGTGTCAGCTAACTGTTCTAATTGGTTACGGTCTTTTGTATGGAAAGGGACTTCTTATCGAGCGGAGAATACCTCGGTTGGCTAGTCAGGTCAGACACCAAAAACTGGTAGATACCAACAAATAATTCACGTCCAACTGTAAACTGTTACGTTAGTTGTACGTGTTCTTAAGGTGGACCACCCTTACTT
This sequence comes from Stictocephala bisonia, assembly GCA_035578905.1. Lineage (NCBI taxonomy): Eukaryota > Metazoa > Arthropoda > Insecta > Hemiptera > Membracidae > Stictocephala > Stictocephala bisonia. Next base: position 1,254,736 of record JAQJVL010000070.1, read on the forward strand.
TGGTGAACACCTTCAAGTATTCGTGATTCATTTCCAGAGTAAATGCCAACTTTTCAGTTCCTTCCAACCTCATAGCAATCACGCAAGTAAACCTATGTAACGAGTCACTGTGAACGGTAATAAACTAATATTAACAGTTCCACCGTTAGTTGTGCGTGTTCTTAAATTGGACCACCCTTGCTCGGGCAAATCCCTTCAAAAGTATTCGTGATTCATTTCCAGTGTAAATACCAACTTATGAGTTCGTTCCACCCACAAGGCAATCACGCAGGTGGACCTACTGAGCAGCGAGTAACTGTGAACGGTAATAAACAAATAAATGTTAACTGTTCTACAATTAGAGTTGAGTGATATATTGGTGAACATTTAGTTACTTGAGTATAACACTGAGTCGATTGTAGTGGTGGATTCGAAGTACGAATTGTGCTCGAATTAACATAGTGACACTATTTGAAGCACTTATTAGCACTGAAAAAAATTAGAATGTCCCAATATCAAACACAAAATGTTACATCACATAACATAAATAATCTGGAAGTGATATTCATATTTCTCAGCAATTCTTACTTATACTTATCTAGACCAGGCAGCACATTAATGAAGAATTTTGTAGCATTTCATTAGTGACGAATGTGATTTATTTTTATATATTCCCATGGTCATTGGCCAATATTAACAATATACAAAAATGACTTAGCACAATAATATAATTCAAAACACAAACCAATAAAAAAATAAAAAAAAAAACAAAATAATAAAAAGTAAATATAAGCCCAAGTACAGTAATAACAATTACACCAAGAATATACAAAGGGAATTATCAATCACTATGTTTATTCACATAGTTTATTCATTAAATAATACAAAGACTACATCATAATAAAGATTTCCTAAATATAATTAATGACCGATAACTTCCTGAGTTAAACTCTTTTCTCTTCCATCGTTCTGGTAAATAAACTTGTTTATCTAACCAGAAGAGCTTCCAGCTCAATGATGTTTCAATCTGAAGACGTATTTTTAAGAGAGGAAAGTTCGCTGACGTATTTACTTTACTTACACGGTTTCTAATTGTGTTTCCTGAAGAGTGAGTCTGTTGTTTGAGTTATATTTTGCTGTTTTACTTTTCATGATTGTTACAGTAATTTGTTTATTCATGTCGATTTCTATCGCATCCAGTGTTAATAAACAACACCACTCTTCAGCAATTATAACATTCCTGCAATGTACAGGTGTTAGTCTACTTATTTATGTTGCAATAAAAACTATACTTTTGGCCTTGATAGTGATCAGTGCAGACTTAGGTCATGTTTGGCTTTGATAGAGTCATCAGTGCAGACTTCAGCCATAGTCTATTATAGGCCTAGGCCTTTAACTAGTACCATCATACTTTGGACTTGATAGAGTCATCAGATCAGACTTCAGGCCATAGTCTAAGCCTAGGCCTTTAACTAGTGCTAACACACTTTGGCCTTGATAAGAGTCATTAGATCAGACTTCAGGCCATAGTCTAAGCCTAGGCCTTTAACTAGTGCTAACACACTTTGGCCTTGATAAGAGTCATCAGAGCAGACTGCAGGCCATAGTCTAAGCCTAGACCTTTAACTAGTGCTAACACACTTTGGCCTTGATAGAGTCAACAGAGCAGACTGCAGGCCATAGTCTAAGCCTAGGCCTTTAACTAATGCTAACACACTTTGGCCTTGATAAGAGTCATCAGATCAGACTGCAGGCCATAGTCTAAGCCTAGGCCTTTAACTAGTGCTAACACACTTTGGCCTTGATAGAGTCAACAGAGCAGACTGCAGGCCATAGTCTAAGCCTAGGCCTTTGACTAATTCTAACACACTTTGGCCTTGATAGAGTCAACAGAGCAGACTGCAGGCCATAGTCTAAGCCTAGGCCTTTAACTAGTGCTAACACACTTTGGCCTTGATAGAGTCATCAGATCAGACTGCAGGACATAGTCTAAGCCTAGGCCTTTAACTAGTGCTAACACACTTTGGCCTTGATAGAGTCAACAGAGCAGACTGCAGGCCATAGTCTAAGCCTAGGCCTTTAACTAGTGCTAACACACTATGGCCTTGATATAGTCAACAGAGCAGACTGCAGGCCATAGTCTAAGCCTAGGCCTTTGACTAATGCTAACACACTTTGGCCTTGATAGAGTCAACAGAGCAGACTGCAGGCCATAGTCTAAGCCTAGGCCTTTAACTAGTGCTAACACACTTTGGCCTTGATAAGAGTCAACAGAGCAGACTGCAGGCCATAGTTTAAGCCTAGGTTTAGGCGCCATCAGTTACGGTCAATAATTTACGATAACTAGATTTATCTGATAGGGTACATATTTTTTTAACATTAACTATAGTGTTTCATATTATTAATTGAATTATAAAAATATAATTTATTTTCAGTGACCATTTTAGTGTTATTAATAACTATTTATGTTTGGAAATGGCTTCAGGTTATAAGTTGAAATATAACACAAAATAAATGGTTCCAAAGAATTGGCACAAACTTTCCCCATATTAAATACTAAAAAATCTATACTTTAAAAATTACCAGTTTGATTCCCAATTTTTGTTTTTTGTCACAACTCAAAAACTAGTCAAGGTAGAGACGCGTGGTTTTTACTAAAATATTTTAAATTTTAATTTACATATTCCCTGAAAATGTAATTAAAATCGATAGAGCCGCATTTGAGAATATTCCATTTTTGTATGTTTATTGCATATAAAAATTAAAAAAAAATAATAAATTAAATTAAAAAAAGTAAAAAATAGTCTGGATTTATTGGCTAAATGCATCCACATACCAAATTTCATAAAAAAGTATCCATCCGTTTGGTCTCCAGTGAAGTGTACAAACACAGACATCAAATTTGAATTTCGAAAAAACACTTTTATGGGTTCAGGGGACCCTAAAATCGACTTTAGACCAACTTGTAAAAATATTTTTTTTTACGATCTCAATACTTTCTCTATGGTATCGCATGTGTGAGAAAATAAAAAGGAGTGATGAGTAGCCAATTAATTTAGACAATACCGATTTTTAAGGTCCAATTTAGTGGATCATAAGTTAATATAATTAGTTTTTAAATTTAAAATCTAAAGAATGACACTAAAAATTTCACATATATAACTTCACAAAAAGGATTAAAATATTAATAACAAACCCACTCATGGTCCACTATAATAATAAATGACGATTTCGAAATAGACAGTCATATTTTTGGCGTTTTTCCCTTGCGAGAGATTATCGACTGATTTTTCACGCGAGAGTAACATAATATTACTACTAATTGCCTAGTTTTTGTTATGTCAGTTTTTCTGCCCTTGTAACTGGAACAATTTCCCCAATCCCTTTGTGTTCGATCTTTTTGGTTCTTCCGGGACCATGATCGACTTCCACCGTGGACGTCGTTCTGCCAAGAGGCCAAGGGGCGTGAGAGCCTCTCGACGGGTCGCACAGTCAGAGCATCCGTGACGCAACCGAGAAAGCGTTCAGTTCACCACTTTGATCGACGCTTTCTTTCTCGGCGTTTCCGCAACCGGAGCAGAGAGCACTTCCGGAAGGACTTGTGGAGACAATGCTGACGGAGATTGTGTGAAATGCCCACTCAAGAGCCAAGGCCTGCAGTGGCCAGATCATGGGCTAACACAATGGTCACACCTGGGACACATTTCGTTTCCTGTACATTAAGACAAGTTATAGAAAATCATCAACCCTCAGTAGAAGAGAACGCATAACTTGTATTTGGGATAAATTGGACTGTAAAATGCCAGAACTACACATTGTCATTAGTCAAAACACAACATTTTAAAACACACAAACTGCGAAAAAAAGGATGATATCTGATGATATTTTACGATCGAAAGTTTGTGCTGTTTCTAAAACAAGATCGAGTATGTGTTTCAAAACCAAAAAGTAGAAAGTAAAAAAATACCCCTATTAGTTGAGCTTTGCTCTAGTGATACATTGCACAAATGAATCAAAATAATACAAATTGAGAAACGTGTTAACATGTATATATACACGCTTAAAATGATAAATGTGGTCATGTCTCATTAAAAGAATTATTTTAAAACTTATTTCAGTTTTTACAGATTATTCCTGTATTCGAGGTAAATTGCCAAAATCACGTATATAAACAAGAAGAGAATGAATAGAAACAATTAATTGTGGGTCCTTCGGATAAAGGGACGTCGAAGGATGTTGTCAACAATTGGGGATAAATCAATTTTCATTTAAGTGAAAACCTATTTGTCTTAATGTTTTATGTAATGTGAATTTAGAAATGATATTTGTCGTCTTTATAACTGCAACAATTCAAAATAAATAAACATTTGGCAACATGACAACAATGGTCAGAAAAACAATCATTAACTCTACATTCATGTTAAAAATACGATAACCCAAAACGATAGCCTTTTATTTTCGTGATGGCATAACATTCCGAAAAGAATACTTAATTTATAAAGATGGTCCTGTGAAAACATTTTAGAATTTCAAAAAGAAAAAACCATTATAACATTGTAAACGAGACTGAAGAGCAACTCTATTCATAAGAAGAAACAAAATGTTGTTTCTCTTTTATTTGTTTACACAAATTTGGGCAACTATTTGAAAAAAATCGAAATTGAAACATAGGGTATGATCAAACGTTAGGCGCCATCAGGAGTACAATAACATATCATATTTCGTTTCAATTTTTATTCGTGATTTTATTTTTACATAATTACTGCCTAAAATACAAAGTATACAAATACTTAAGCAAGCATTAATCTTGTGTAAACGTGTGGGTCGTGAGTGTTATCTAAGAAAGGCGGTTAGAGGAATTACTTACAACATGAACACAAGGAACAAGACGAACCGTTATCATTGAAAAATATAAACAGTTTTATCAATTACCTAACAAATAACGTACGATGGAGTAATTGTATTTTTGTACACATTAGAATAGTGTTAGGAAACACGCAATTACCAGCAGTGCCATCTTGGTAATTGCGGTTCCTCCCTGCGCGCGTAATTGCACACTTAAGTTTTTCTACGCCAATCCAGCTACTTCCAAAATGTGCTGTAATGGCAATTTGCCTGTAGGTGGAGCCTGAACCTTCCCGGAATGTCACCCAGAAGGATCTAGATCCCTTACAGAAATATCTCGACAGCTCCGAAACCTTCTAGACAGACAAGAGAACCTTGAGTCAGTCACAGTGGAAGTGTGTCTTCGGTCTTCAGCCTGAAGTGAAAGTCACAGCCAAGAAACAGAGTTTAACAGTAACAGTAGGTAGAACAGCGTCAGATATTGTGCGAACACAGACCCGAGGATGTTAAGTGGCATTTCTTATTGTAAATAAAAGTGGGTTGATTTCAAGTGTTAAAGATGGTAATACAAATCGGTAACTATTCGATATAGCATATTAAGCATTTTAATTTTTTTTTCAAAACACTTATAAAATGGGCTAAATTTAAAAGTTCTACACAAATTTTTTGGGGAAAATTTTTCGTCTACGAAAATTAGGTTTTAACAAGAGGAAAATTTAAAAAATGTTTTCTTTAAATTAAAATATAGGCTAGCATTATGGGTACTCAAATTGTGCGGAATTTCATCCTAATCAAGAATATGTAAAGAGGTTTGAAATCGGGCTATTATTAAGAGTGTTAGCACCGGAAAAGTGTCTATCTGGATGAAGTTATGTAGATTAGGTTAGGTACTGTTAGTTTAGGTTTTTTTTTTTTTTTTTTTTTTTTTTTTTAAGGAAGGTGGTTACATTCTGTTAGGTTAGGCTGGCTTTATTCACTATTTTTTGTTAACCTAACCTAATTAAACCTAACATAACCTAACCAAATCTCCTGGTGGTTTAGAAATTTACTTAATAAGTGATTATGAATAAAAGAATCAGTTAGAAGCCACACAGTGGGATCTTCTTATTATTTCGACCTGAGGACCGTAACATTGATTATGACGGGCTCTTTCACTGGGGAGGAACTTATGAAACTAATATAAATACAATAATTATATAAACTACTGTAGAAAAATAATATAAGAATGATAGCGAAAAACTATAATTGACCTATCACAACCTTCATTTCTAAAGATAAAGATTGTTTGTTTACAGTGTTTTGAAGCAAGGTTTTGTAATAAGAAGTAAACATCTAAATATAACTAATCCAAGTACAGCACACATTTGTAGAAAAAGTAATTTTTTTCAGTTCCAAACCCAAATCTAACGTTGTTCTATACAAAATAATTTTGTTTGTCATAACCTAAAATAATAAATTAGATAGCACATGAAATTAAAAGTTAAAAGAAATTATGAAAGATGTGGGCAGTACAGATTTCCTTTTTAATGTACGTTAGTTGAGGGATAAAAAAGTAATATATTTGTAATTTTACATTTACTTGTATACTATTATCATTTCTTTGTGCACATTATTACCTTGTGCATTTAGTTAATTTTTACTAAACAATTTTTTCTTTTGTTATTTTGATGGTAATAAGTAGTTTTTATGACGATTGAAACATAGTATTCCAGTAATACAATAATAAATATATTGTTGAAATGAAATATTGTTCTTTGTACATTTAAAATATCAGGTTAGTGTATTTTTTTAGAAATACATTTTATTTTCATAAGAGAACATGAAGTAGGAATTTAGTTTCATTTTAAACTCGGAAGGTAAATCTTTGAGAATGTTGAAGCTCTAAAACAAGCAATTCCCTTCTCTTTTATTATTAATGTTATTATAATGACCATAGACTGTGTGACTCACTCTCAGGCAGTAAACCCCATTTCTCAAGTGTCCCATGTTTGGGACTGAAGGCTGTTTTGGACAATTGCAATTTAGTTAAATCTAACAAATTAACCTTTTTCAGTTACTTATTAATTAGGAGATCAATATTGTAAAAAACATTTAGATGGATTTATGTAGATTTTGTTAGTATTATACAGCGTGTTTCTTTTAAAACACAACCCATGATCTGAAATAAAAATTACAAACTAAACATATATCTATAACACATTTTATCATTATTAACATTTATTACTAGGCCTTCTATTTACATGATTTTATTGACATTTCTGTTTAAGTTTGGTGTTCAAATAAACCAGCATTTACATTTATGCAACGTTCTGACCTCTTTAGTAAATTTCTGGACACCTTTTTCAAAGTTTGCTCAAAACCAAGTTTCTAACCTCAACTTAATGACATTGCTCAAAACCCAAATAAAGTGAACAACAATGCCACAATGTAAAATCAGCTGATAGCCAGGGAAGAAGAAAAACCAAGGCTACCAACCTATGAACTTGTAATTATCTTAAACCATCATTTTCTGTACTTGTAACCAGGGTTGCGTTATAGACCTTCGGTTGCAGAAATGTTATCTGTATTATGTTTTAAATATTATTCATAAGCTAAAGATATAAAATACTCAGGAGGAAAAAAGCAAATACGATTGTTTACACCATAGCAATTCTTCCTGTCGCGGATTATCTACGCAGGTAGTTGTCACCGGTTGACCTGGAAGTAGGCTACATGTCGCCGAACAATAACAAGTTTACTATGCTGACTTAAGTGTCACACGGCGGACGAATGATCCTCAGCACTTTACTGCTGACGGTGACCCCAAAACCGCGCCTCGATCGTGGCCGACGACCCCCCAATGGGAGCATGGCGTGTGGGAGAATTGCGTGAAAGACAATCGCACCCACAAATTGGCCCCGAAATCTGTTTATCCGGCCAGATTTGCACATTCCGTGAGAGACCAGCCGCTTTTTGACACGGTCGGAAGGAAATTTATATTGTTGAAAAAACTCTACACAACACTGATAATTGCGGAAGGTATATTAAGGACAATTAATTACCCAATCAACAACAATTTAATTTATTCTTATCACGTAAAAAATATACATTGTATTATTTATACGGTCATCCACTTTAATGAACATATATAAAATACAAAACAATAACAATGTGAGACTCTACAAAAAAGTTGAAAATAAACTAAATTTTATAAAACTATTAATCAACAAAGACAATTTTTAGCTTGAGAATTGCAATTTCTACATTATAAATGGTTCGAAAGAATTTGCACAAACTTTCCCCTTTATTAAACACTAAAAAATCAAAACTGTGAAAATTACGAGTACCAGTTTGATTCCCAAATGTGTTTTTTTTGCCGTAACTCAAAAATTAGTCAAGTTAGAAACACGCGGTTTTGCTAAAATACGAATATTAAATTGTAATTCACATATTTCCGGAAAATTTAATCAAAATCGTAATAGCCGTTCTTGAGATAGTTCATTTTTTCCCATAAAAATAAAAAAACTAAAATTTCAAAAAAGTGAAAAAAATGGTCTGGAGACTTGACTAAATACATCTACATACCAAATTTCATGAAAATTGATCCATTCGTTTTGTCTCCAACGAACTGCATATATACACACACAGACAGACACACATACGGATACCAACTATTTTTCTTCTTCAAAAAATCCACTTTTTATGGGTTAAGGGGACCTAAAATGCATTTTTAGACCAACTTGTAAAAAAATTTTGTTTGGACGATCACAATAATTTCTCTAGCAAATAACGCATAAGGGAAAAAGTAAACATATTTTTAATTAAATATATTTAATAGACAAACTCCGAACTATTATTGCATTGATTCATAGAGAGTTACTTGACTAACTCCGTAACGTAGTAATGGTATACAGAAACTTGGAGGCTCAGTGTTATAGAGGCTACTGGCAGTAGATTCCATTGTAATTGTTCTTAATATCAATACAGGGGTTGCTAAATAGTTGCCATCACATGGACACTTATTTTTTTAAATTTTTATTGTACTGTATATATAGAAACCTGAGGCGTCCATGTTGGATAGTAGTCACGATGTTTATTTGCTCAGGCTAGAGATCAAGCTTGTCAGTTAGTGTCATCGCAAAAATTAATTATGTGCACCCGAGTTTGAAAGTTGTTTACTAAGAAACTAAGACACCTATAAAAACTCGAATTATATTAATCGTTTTCCTCGTTAAATTCTACGTTATCACATTTCAATTTTTAAGTTTTACTTTAAGTTTTAATAATTTTTACCCTAGTTTTAATAAGTACAAGAAATTTAACTAGTTTTCACTATACATCAAATCTACACCATTATTACTCAAAAGCCCGTTATTGTGTCACATTAATATTTTAATAGATGGTTGTTTTAATTTTTAATGGAATGTTTTCTCTAAGTTTTATTAATTTTAGAATTTTATTTTTCAGGAAAAAGTTCTTATCAATTACCTGAAACGTTGTTTTCTTGGCTTCTAGAGGTCGTAAAATGAATTACTTGGTCTTGTTGTTAAACTTATTACATGTATAGTTACGATAAATTATTTTCTTAAGTGTAAGTAAATTCAGTGATTTAAAATAGATTTAAATTAAAATAAAGATTATAACAAGACCAAGTAATTAATTTTACGACCTCTAGAAACCAAAATATGGTTTCTTTACAGTGTTTCAGGTAATTGATAAGAACTTCCTGACAAAACAAAATTCTAAAATTTATAAATCTTTTAGAAAATATTCCTACAAACCACGCATTAAAATATAAAAGTGATACATTAACGGGGTTTTGAGTAATAATGGTGTACATTCGATGTACAGTGAAAGCTAGTTAAAATTCCGGTACTTTTTCCGTTCCAACTAAGATAAAAATATTAAAACTTATGATAAAGTTTAAAAATTCATACGTGATAACATACAATTAAACGATAAATATACATTGGTATGAATGAATTTTTCTATTCATAAAACATTGGTGGAATAGACATCTTTGTTGTTTAGAATATTACCTCTTAACTCGGGTGCACATAATTTCTGCGCCGACAGTAGTCGAAAATCATATATACAGTGTGTGGTTCGAATTTTAGGATAAGGTTATGGCCCTTAGTTTCCCTGGCCATTGGTCAACTAATAAATGACCTTTTCTAAAGAACACTTGGCCTCAATAACAAAGATTACTCATTTCTCTACATCACAGATCTCTATGTGGTTGTATAAAGATATATGTTCTAAATTTAACATACTCATATTAACCAATATCTACGTTCAGCGTCTTATTGACGTGTAAAAATAATAAACAAATAAAAAACACCACGTATATTAATTGTTAACGGGTTTTCAGTGTGAAAAATTACCATATACTGTAGATTCACTCGTGGCTGATTTTCGATATTTTTCTATAAATTATAGAAGAAAGAAACTGTACAGAAATGTGCAAGCTGTATCAATATGTTTGATTTAAATTCCTAAGGTCAATACTAAATACAGTACTCAAATTAAAAAGACAACTTTTTACGAACAGAAATTTTAGCCATACCTAACATTAATCACGACATATTATGTATGCGGTGCATGTACGAAAGTAAAAGTATTGAAAGCGGGCCTTTATTAGTACAATTCCCATAGTCTCGTTTACTCGTTTCCACTGGATTCGATTCAAATAGATTTTGTATTGGTTTTTTTTTTTTTTTTTTTTTTTTTTTTTTTTTAGGGGGTGATAGCCCATAACTGTACAGTGTTCCCTAACATGATGCACGTACCTCCGTCTAATATGTGTGGGTTAAGTAAATATGCCTAAGAATTTACTTTATTTGTAAAAAACCGTGCACTGACTCAAGAGATGTTTGCTTTCATCAGCGCAGCACAACACTTTAAGAACAAGAAAAAACTTGTTTTTCTCACTGAACAAGTTAAAAATTGTTTCCCCATTGAGCAAGAAAAACACTCGTTTCCTCGTTGAACAAGAAAGAACTTGCTTCCCCATTGAACAGGAAAGAACTTGTCTCCTCATAGAACAAGTTAAAATCTGCTTTCCCATTGAACAAGAAAGGCCTTGTTTCCTTATGGAACAAGTTAATACCTGCTTCCCTATTGAACAAGAAAGGCCTTGTTTCCCCATGGAACAAGTTAAAACTTGCTTCCCCATTGTACAAGAAAGGCCTTGTTTCCTCATGGAACAAGTTAATACCTACTTCCCATTGAACAAGAAAAACACTCGTTTCCTCGTTGAACAAGAAAGAACTTGCTTCCCCATTGAACAGGAAAGAACTTGTCTCCTCATAGAACAAGTTAAAATCTGCTTTCCCATTAAACAAGAAAGGCCTTGTTTCTCCATGGAACAAGTTAAAACTTGCTTCCCCATTGTACAAGAAAGGCCTTGTTTCCCCATGGAACAAGTTAAAACTTGCTTCCCCATTGTACAAGAAAGGCCTTGTTTCCTCATGGAACAAGTTAAAACTTGCTTCCCCATTGTACAAGAAAGGCCTTGTTTCCTCATGGAACAAGTTAAAACTTGCTTCCCCATTGTACAAGAAAGGCCTTGTTTCCTCATGGAACAAGTTAATACCTACTTCCCATTGAACAAGAAAGGCCTTGTTTCCTCATGGAACAAGTTAATACCTACTTCCCATTGAACAAGAAAGGCCTTGTTTCCTCATGGAACAAGTTAAAACTTGCTTCCCCATTGTACAAGAAAGGCCTTGTTTCCTCATGGAACAAGTTAATACCTACTTCCCATTGAACAAGAAAGGCCTTGTTTCCTCATGGAACAAGTTAATACCTACTTCCCATTGTACAAGAAAGGCCTTGTTTCCCCATGGAACAAGTTAATACCTACTTCCCATTGAACAAGAAAGGCCTTGTTTCCCCATGGAACAAGTTAATACCTACTTCCCATTGAACAAGAAAGGCCTTGTTTCCCCATGGAACAAGTTAATACCTACTTCCCATTGAACAAGAAAGGCCTTGTTTCCCCATGGAACAAGTTAATACCTACTTCCCATTGAACAAGAAAGGCCTTGTTTCCTCATGGAACAAGTTAATACCTACTTCCCATTGAACAAGAAAGGCCTTGTTTCCTCATGGAACAAGTTAAAACTTGCTTCCCCATTGTACAAGAAAGGCCTTGTTTCCTCATGGAACAAGTTAATACCTACTTCCCATTGAACAAGAAAGTCCTTGTTTCCTCATGGAACAAGTTAATACCTACTTCCCATTGAACAAGAAAGGCCTTGTTTCCTCATGGAACAAGTTAATACCTACTTCCCATTGAACAAGAAAGGCCTTGTTTCCTCATGGAACAAGTTAATACCTACTTCCCATTGAACAAGAAAGGCCTTGTTTCCTCATGGAACAAGCTAAAACTTGCTTCCCCATTGAACAAGAAAAAACTTGCTTTCCCATTGAACAAGAAAGGCCTTGTTTCCTCATGGAGCAAGTTAAAACTTGTTTCCCCATTGAACAAAAAAACAATTGTTTCCCCATTGAACAACAACTTCCAACTCCGCGATTAAATTTTTCCACAAATAAACGAATACTAGAGAGTAATTCTAATCACTAATCAACATTTAAATGTTTACAAAACACAAATAACCCAGAGAGTCATTGTCAGTAACTAACAAGACTGTTTAACGACACCAATCAGAGTGTAGGGAGATATTGTTACTTGTTACTGTTAGATCACGTGACTTGGACACGTGATGTTACGACCTTCCTCGCTGCTGTTATTGTTTACTCACTGGTGACAGTTACGTAACAAAATGAAACTTGAAATTACACAACATGGCGGAGTAGGAGGAAGCTATACTCAATGTTCTGGCGAAGCTATTGCAGTTTACACACTCAAAGAGCTTCGAAAAAAAAAACAGAAAACAAACAATTTCATAAAAACATAAACAAATAATATAATGTTCTTTTATTGAAATAACTGAAGAAAAAGAAGGTTAAGTTTCTATGCACTTATTTTTAGTATGGAAAATAATATATTTACATAACGAATCTTCCATTTCTTTTACAATAGAAAATAAAAGTGAATTTTTTCAAGAATGTTGAAGAAGACGTGCATGAATGAAATATTTCAGAACGAAATAATATAGAGCTAAATAACCTTTAAATCAAGCTAAAGCATCAAAATTTAAGGTTTCAAGAAAACCCTAAATTCAAGAAAGAAAAAAATTCAGAGGAAATAAAAAGGCCACATCAGAAAGAATTAAAAAATTTGGGGACAACGAAAAGAGGCAAATGGCAATGCAAAAATAAGAATTATTGATTTATCGTACCCCAATCGATGATAAAAAAAATATTAATAATAAAATAATAATAATAAAATATAATTATAGTTTATTTCAAATGATACAGAAACAACACAAGAAATGAAAGAATCACTAACTATTCTGAGTTATTGACGATATTGTATTTTTATATAATTGAACATCACTGAATCTATATAAGATGAGAAAAACAAATCAAATAAAAACTTTTACAATTTGCAAGACTTATATAACTGCCAACACAACACCAAAACTTAAAAATTAAGAACAATCATGAATTAAATCTACAATAGTATAAATACATTAAAATTGTTTGGATAAAACTATTTTATCAGATAGGAAAGGAGTTTTCAGTTCAGGGCGTGGGTATTGTATGCATTTGAACGCGAATGTATCATTAGCTCTACTGTACAAATGCAATTTATATAAATAAGTTTTGCACATCTAAGCATCAATTTAATTTACAAAAATGCAAATTAAATGTAGGCCTCGAAGATGCTGGTTTGGAGGCCTCTCTACATTATTAGATTGTCTTAAAAATGAATTGAATACTCTGACACTATAAATATTTTTAAAATAACTGTTTTTAAATGTAACAAAGTCGTATTTTGTAGTGTATTTTAAAATAAAATTCAAATCGCCCTTGGCAATGGCCTTTTCATGTGCTCATTACAAATCAAGAACGCATTCTCATACACAATACGTGAAGCCATTCTCATACACAATGCGTGAAGCCATTTTTTGCTAACGTAACTCTTCCATTATTTCTAGACAAATTCTAACTTTTTAGTTGTCAACAAATTGACACGGAAGCCCTCAAAGTACCTTTTTCGACCATAATAATAACACGGATAACGAGAGATATCTGGTGTAAACTATTCGAAAAGGACAGCTATTCAAATGTAAACAATAATATTTATAAAGACGTTTGAATGTAAATAACGAAGTTCATGACATTCTGGAGGTTATAAATCTTTCCTAATTCATTGCGTCATGCTGTTTTTTTTTATTATTTTTTTTATTGTAGAATTTATAAATAGAACATTAGTGTACAGTAAGTAAGTTTGTATAACTAATGAAAATTTCCAACAGGTGGTCAGAATTTAAAAAACACACTAAATTTTCCCTTAAATACAGACAGAATAAATGAGTACAGATGTCGGCACAAGTGATGCTGTGCAGTGGCGATAGGTTCTATGTTCGGTCCTCTACTATAGCGACCACTCAATGATTGCTATCGGCGTGGACACTACTGGAGAACTCTGGGGTATCAGTGTTGCGTGGTAGGGTCCGTATGTTGTGTAGGAGAAAGAACTGAGAGTATCAGAGTTCTATACTCTAGCTGAAAATCAGACCAATACTGCGTGGTTCGGATTCCACGTAAATCTGCAGATCCCTTAGTTGCACTAGCTATTGAGCTATTAATAAAGTCCCTTTCTAAACATAAGTCGAACTCATATAGTAACCAGACTACATAGGTCTTTCACACTCATCCTACACTCATATAATCATTCATATTTGTCTTAAAATACGCACAAAGTCGTGCCGGCGTTTCATATCTAAGAGAATAAGCTGAGTAACTACAACGGCCAGGGCTTTGTAACTACTGTAACTAAACTGAATGTAAACACAGCAGATATTCTTGGGGACTAGTTACACGACCGGAAGTGTAGATTAGAGGGTAAATTCAGGCTTCACGTTCTAAAGGTAGGCTACTTGAACCTAACAGAATCAGATGCAAATGATGCAAACTTTTATAATGACTTGCTGGTTATTTTGAAAGACTAATGACACTTTCTAAAGAAAGTTCAGACCTAGTTTGAAACAATGATTACACTCCCACATTTACAGTTATCCACAATTTTTCTGTCCACATCTCTTCAATCAGCATCTTCATTCAAAAATTCAATACAAAATAATATCCACGCGAAAATGCTTCAATCAGTAATGAATTTTAACACTAATGAATTTGATCATTGCCCAATCCCCAACTACTTTCACGGAATAATTAATGTCAAGACAATACCATATTGTCTTTGGCATCGGCCACATTGATCCAACGGGAAGTGACTGTACTGACCGAGCCGACAAGCTCTACTTTCACACGGAGGTGGAACACTTTCCGTGCGGCTGAAACCGTATGTCAGGACCTACATACAACTGTTAGCAAACTCCCGCCCACACCAACCCTTCACATATAACTCATGGTAACTGAGCACCATCCACAATCATACACTTCACAATTCGTGTAGCAAACAACCAACCAGTTCTATACACTTAGTAACACAACTCACAACCCAAACTGACCCTTCGCAATCCGTGTAACAAACAACCAGTTCTATAAACACAACTTTAAATATCAACACACACACCAATCTTTGAAATTCGTGTAACAAACAACCCACAAACCACTAGTCATATACACACATGCACACTCTTAGTATCAACCCTCACACCAATCTTGCCCTTTGAAATTCGTGTAGCAAACAACAAACAAACCACCAGTCCTATACATACAAATCTTAGTAGCCCTCAAGTAAATCCCGTAAAAATATTTCTTGACATACATCAACAAATCACTAAAAATAGCTAATGTTTTGATGCCAATATCTCTAGATCAGAATGCATAAGAAAATTAAACATATTTTGGCAATTGGTAAGAAAGCGTCTGTGAATTTTGACCACAGTAACTTTTGTTCTTTATACCAAAATAATCACTCAATTGTAGGTCAGCAGCTTCGCCAAAACTCTTACCACAGAAGCAATGCATTGGAAACACCGGTGGAATAATTAGTTTGAGATGTGGTTATAAATTCCTTAGTAGACTATTTTTGGGGAAATCGTCTTTAATGCTCGTTCAGAACGATCTGCGGTTCAAGAGCGTTTCAAATTCTCACGCGATCCTAACAGAACCAATACCATCTCAGCTGGGAGGTACTATAGGATATTCCAAATTGTACGGCGACTGCAACGATAGGTGGGGGAGTTAGGTTGGAATTTAATGTTCAAGTAAAAATTGATTATCTAAAATCAATACGAATAAATATTAGTTTAATGTAATGCTACTACTCTTACAGGTTTTGGATCAGCATAACATTGTTTTCCGTGTAATAATGAATTTCTTTCATTACAACAATTTTTTCTTAAAGAACCTAAACACAAAAATGTAAATTAAATTGATAAATGGAAGATTAGATGAACTTAACGCAAAATGCCATTTATTTATTTCAAATGAGAGGTATTATATTAGCCACTACGTGGATTTCTCAATCTGCAGGTGTTAATATTTTGTCTTACATAGTAAAGATTTAGCATTCTTACTATGTTTTTGTTGTTAGCGTTCAGGGTATGGCTATATTGTGAAAGCCCCATTCCTTGTGCAACCATTCAAATTTTGGTAGTAAATCAATAGCAATAAGATACATCAACGTTTCTAATTTATTCTTTGTTAGGTCTACCAAAGAAATGTCTTTGCTAAATTTGTTAGAAAGAGATTTGCATTAGATAAATGTAAAGATACGTCCAAAATAAAACCATGACATACAGTCACAGAGCAGGTAGTTTATTCTTTAAACACTTTAAGATCGTTCTAAAAACTTCTGTTTTAAAGGCTGTGCGAATTTGGTACAAATCTCAGTTGTGGCCAAATCGCAACCCTCTTTTATCTCCACCATGGAGGATCCAGCCAATTTCCAAGGAGGGGACTGTCAACAATAGCTTACCGGGACGAGGGTGTCAGATGAATACGGGGTGAAACAAGGTCTGCTCTCCCTGGGATATTTTTGAAAAACTTGATGTTTTGAAAGAATGTTTTTGTTTTTAAAGCATCATTAGTTGTAAATATACAAAAATTTGTGGCTGTATAGTTTACAAAATATACTAGAATATACACAAAAAATGAAATATAGTATTAAAATAAATGTAAATGTTACAGTGTACAAAATAAACTTGTATAAACCTATAAATAAAGAAATTAATTTCAGTTTTGGTTTAAATAATAAAAACGTGATTTTAAAATATTGCCGTGTGATGGCTCAGTGGCTAAAGTCTAGGACTGCGGAGGGCAATGTCCAAGTTTCGAATTCCCAACTGAGCTTACGGTCAGTGCATCACTCGTTGGAAAGTCACACAGAGGCCTGCAGGCCCGTGTGAAGTAGCGCGTGAAGATTTTTTAAAATAGAATAATATATATATAGTCATACTCCTCCTGATTTTGGCAAATCGACCCACAGTCTTATTGCGCCGACTTTGGCTGC
Source organism: Stictocephala bisonia (assembly GCA_035578905.1). Lineage (NCBI taxonomy): Eukaryota > Metazoa > Arthropoda > Insecta > Hemiptera > Membracidae > Stictocephala > Stictocephala bisonia. The sequence continues at coordinate 1,272,092 of JAQJVL010000070.1, forward strand.
AATATACTTTTGGGTGTAAAAGCTAAATAATGTTCCCTAATTGTAGTTCAACTTATCACATTTTACTTCTTAAAATTGTTTTCATATTGTTGTTCACAAAGGGGAACTGCAGCTTCAACACCCCCCTGAATCATCCTATGAAGGCAACACCGATATAGACTATCCTTAGGGGTATAAACCTGTTTACATCTCACTTATACGTATTATATGATCTTACTTGTACAGTTACATCAAAATTTGGTAAAATACATAACATTACTAAAGCGAGTCTTGCTCATTCTCAAATCGTAAATTAAATGTGTTTTGGTAACTCAAATGTACGTAACACAAATCGCCACGTAGTTATGTGGCGTGCTCGTGCAGTTTATCGCGGTTGGTCGTGGCCAGGTTACAGTCCGCTCGGCCGTCGTGGAGGTCACCTTCTTTGTTTATGGACGCTTTTGTCGGCGTCGAACATTCACCTGGACCTTGAACCACACACTTCTGTACATAAAACAAATTATCGTCATTCTTTATCCCTATTCTTACACAGTAATCTATTTTCTCGATTACAAGCTCAAGGTGTAGTGTAGATTACCAGAATTTGTTTACAGTTTCTAAAACAAACTTAGATTGGAAATTACAGAAGAAGATAAAAAAAGGAACACATATTTTCATAACAGAATAATTCAAAAGGCTAGTTGAAAAGATAGAGTTCGTTCAGCAATGTAAAGAAATGAACTAAGAGTAAAGAAATTAAAAAATATAAATTACAAACATTTTCCCTTACAGGGCATTAAAAAATGTTAGGTCAGTCGTTCAAGCCTTTTTTGAGTTCTTCATTTTATTAAAAAAAAAAAAAAGACTAAACGGAGCGGAATTAGAAAAAATGTATTATTAATTTGTTACTCTAAATTATTATGATTAGAGTCCGAAAATTAGCAGCCAGGACACCTTTTTTGTGAGACCCTGTATAGCCAAAGTTCTTGTCATTTAAAAGACAAACCTTTAAGAGATGAATTACCAGTTAGTACTGATAAATATTTCTAGTCCAGTTCAGATTCGAACCTGCTAAAAGTCCTGAACTGTTTGCTTTCTACTGCCCTTAGAAAGCAGCAAGCTTTCTTAGGAGGTAAGGCTGCTGCTATCTTCCCGCGCGCCTAGCTTTACCTATCCACGCTGACTTGGCCACAGGCAGAAGGATCCAGAACATTACATCACCGACTGATGCAATGAAACATTTACTGCTCAGTGCTCGGTCAGGCAGGGGGCGTCACGTGTTGACGTCAGGGGGTAAGGCTGCTGCTATCTTCCCGCCAGCCAAGTTCCTCCTAGCCACGCTGACCTGGCTACGTGCAGAAGGCTCCAGAACATTACATCACAGACTGATGCAATACGAGACATTTACTGCTCACTGCTCAGTGCTCGGTCAGGCAGGGGGCGTCACGTGATGACGTCACGGGGTAAGGCTGCTGCTGTCTTCCCGCCGGCCAAGCTCGTCCTAGCCACGCTGACATGGCCATGGGCAGAAGGCTCAAAGAACATTACATCACGGACTGATGCAATGAGAGACATTTACTGCTCAGTGCTCGGTCAGGCAGGGGGCGTCACGTGATGACGTCATCGTTCGCATGATGAAACTGTAACTGCTTGTGAATAAACAGTCCCACTTGTCATACAGTTTGTGCTCCACAATTTCACAATCGTCGTACATACCACACTTTATTGACAATTTCCAACGAAAGGAGTAGCTTGCAACATAGAAAAAAAAAAAAAAAAAACATTTTTGCAAAATTATCGACCCATAGCGTTCTTATTCATGACAAAATAATAGGTCCTACATATACACTTAATTAGCAAACAAAGTACAGTCAACAACAAGTTAGCAGGATAAACTTGAAGAATCACAGTTGTTATACATAAAGAAATTTTGATGTTGTAACGTAACGCGTTATCATTAGTATTCGAAGAATCAAGAATCTCTGTATTGCTTTGAAAACAATTTATTGCATTAAAAAAGTACAAATACAATTAGAGAGTAGTTGGCCTAAAACAACTTTCTAAGGTTACAGATGTAAAAATTGAATATTAGCCTATATATACGATAGTAAAACTAAACAATCAGATAATCAAAACACTTGACATACCACAGCTAGATGAAAATGTCTTAAAATTAGTAAGTAGTTTCTTCATTATGATATCACGTGTTGGTAGAGACACAACACGAGTTTATTACAGTTTATGAGTATAAATTGCACAAACAATTATTATTTTCATAGATTTCAGTAAATCAAGTTTAACATCCTCAGAATAGAGCGATTCGCAAAGGAATGAAAGTGAATCCCTCTGGTCTGAGAATGGTAAACGTGGCTTACCGAAATCAATTACCATAATATTTGTTCATCTTGTACTTATACTGAAGTAAATTTATATTGCGTGACTTTATGATGGACAATGTAAAAAGATGTTCGATAAGAAACTTCTTTAGTTCATTTTTGAATCGATTCAGGTTATCTCAACCTAAACTGGCTGGAAGAGTTGACAAATAATTAACTACTGATAAGACGTGACGATTTCAAATAGTAGGATTATGTAATAAATTGTTATCAATATATTTAAATCATTTATCTACTTAGGAACAATAGTTTTGTCAAAGAATGGGTAAAACGGATTTCAAAACCCTCTCATACACGCATGTGGCATTTTTGCGATTCCACGGTCAAAACAGCCAAGCGCTCACACGCCATTAAATTGCTAATTCCACAGAGTATACGGATAAACGCATATACCACTATACTGTCTTGTAATAAAATTATCAATAATATGGCTTCCAATATATTGAATTTACTAGAGAGATTAATTGTTTCATTGAAGAGTAAGTGCATGATATGACTTGACTGTAAGAGAACGAACAATACGAAAATATTCCGTACAGTACCGGTGTGCATTTTTGTTCACAAATGTTACTATTATTGGGAACTACCATGCTAGTAACAAACAATGATTTAATCGTTGATTTCGACACAAACAACCCAATTTTACTTTTATTTAATCGTTTTTCTCTATATTAACTGTCGTGTGTTTGATGTTGGCCTGATTCGTTTGGGAATTTAGTGTCTTTCGTCTCGTGGAAATTACATTTTTCCAATAGAAAAATTGTAGAAATAACTGCGATGCGTGAAAATAGTATATTTCATAACAAGAGTGGAAAGTGGGGTTTTGCATGTTCGAGACCATATGTTTGAAGTGCGAGACTTGTCGAGCACTTCAATTGGTCGAGAACATACAAAACACTTTCACTCGAGTTTTGAACGATACTTTTCACTACACTACGGAATAAAAACAGGTGTTGTTGACTGTGGAAAATTGTCGGTTGTAAACAATGTTACTTTCGGTAGTAAACAATAGACAGCTGGTGAAAATATGATGTTTCGCAGGTTGTAAACACATAACGAAAACAGCTAAACTCATAGTAGTGTAGTGAAAACAATATTTTGTAATGTAGTTACCAATTTCATTTATTAGGCTACAACAATCCAAACTATTCTACGCACTGTAACACGGCTATAAACATTTATTTTACCATGGCAAAATCAATAGTACATAAACCATTTCATTAAATGATACCACAGACAAAACTATAGACCTATTTATCTGTGGTGAGTCATACAAGGAAGGAGACCACCTAACCGCCATTTCCCCCTTTCTATTGTGATTGTTTTGCAACATCTGAAAGCAATTTATTACAAGAGTTTATTATATTTTTAATAGTTAATCCTTTTTACTTTCTCCCATATGCGTTAGCATAGAGAAAGTATTGTGACAATAAAAAAATATATGTTTACAAGTTGGTATAAAATCCATTTTAGGGTCCCCTGAACCAAAAAAGTGGGATTTTCGAAAAAAAAATTGTAGTCTGTCATAATGTGTGTCTGTCTGTGTGTATGTGCAGTTCGCTGGAGACCAAACGAATGGATACATTTTTATGAAATTTGATATGTAGGTGTGTTTCACTACACTACGGAATAAAAACTCATTTTTGGAATGTTAACTTTTTATTAAATTAGAAACATGTTTTAAAAACAGGTGTTGTTGACTGTGGAAAATTTTCGGTTGTAAACAATGTTACTTTCGGTAGTAAACAATAGACAGCTGTTGAAATATGATGTTTCGCAGGTTGTAAACACATAACGAAAACAGCTGAACTCATAGAAGTGTAGTGAAAAAATAATTGTTAATTTACTAGGTCACGTTATTTAATTAATTAGTCTTTTAATTAATTAGTGCCGGTTAAGCATCTCGGAATAGATACGCCATCCTAGTAGATAACGGGGGAGCACAATAAACCTAAGGTTGAAGTGCAATCTAGGAATGGCCTCAGAGGGCACCTTTCCCCTCAACAAACTAAACTAAACTAAATCAATGATCTTCTTCCGGAAGTAGACAAATACTGATAAAGACGGACAATGTTTACAATCCAGTGATAATGAGTTCTTACTAACAATCTTACATGTACGAGTACATGATACAGTAATATCTTACTTAAAAAGAGTCTAAATATTCTTCATTAGACGGTAAGGTACACGAAAAATAGACAATCTGATAAAAAAGAGCTATGTAGACTATATTCTAAATATTCTTCATTAGACGGTAAGGTACACGAAAAATAGACAATCTGATAAAAAGAGCTATGTAGACTATATTCTAAATATTCTTCATTAGACGGTAAGGTACACGAAAAATAGACAATCTGATCAAAAGGATCTATTTAGACCAGATTCTAAATATTCTTCATTAGACGGTAAGGTTTTTTTTTCCTTTTTATTTCCTAAGAAACTTTTGTGATCAATTTTTGCTAAGAACGCTTTATTTTGCTTTAATTGACTCTAGACTTCAATATGCTATTAGCTGCTGGGGAGGAGCGTATAAAACGTATACGCAAAAACTTAGAATAACCCAAAACCATTTTATAAAAATTATTCTCAATAGACAGAAAAATGACAGTTCTTATCCACTATTTTCCCTTTTAAAAATATTACCCTTTCAGCATCTGTTTGTTTATAAAGTTTTAAGCTATTTTATATTCGGAGTGGAAATACTGGTACAGATGACCTTTTTTACAAAACAAGAAGCTGTTATCAAAGAATTTTTAGATTGCCTAAAGTCAACAATTCCTTGTTTAAGCAATCATTTCAATATAATGGGCCTAAATTTTTTAATCTATTGCCAACTAACATTAAAACGTGTCAAAATTTAAATTTATTTTTAAAAAAGCTTAAAGTATGGTTACTATCCACTCAAAATTTACCTATGATTAATGTTTAAGCAAATATTTCGTTAATGTCCAAACATAATTTATTTTAGTTTTTGAACAGATAATTTGTTACTGTTTTTTCTTTTTATCTTTTAATAGATTTGAAATGTTTAGTTTATATAACAACCAATAAGTTTAATTTTTACGAGCCTCAAATAGTTATACATTTTAGTAGCATAGTGTGTTTTGTTTTACACAGTTATTTACAGTTTAACATATTAGTTTTTGTTTTATTACTATCACTTCAGGTGCCGTGGAGGGCGAGTTAAGTTTTTACAGTGTTGGACTGGACTGATTACGAAAAATAGACAATCTGATCAAAAGGATCTATTTAGACCAGATTCTAAATATTCTTCATTGGACGGTAAGGTACACGAAAAATAGACAATCTGATCAAAAGGAGCTATGTAGACTAGATTCTAAATATTCTTCATTAGACGGTAAGGTACACAAAAAATAGACAAACTGATCAAAAGGAGCTATGTAGACTAGATTCTAAATATTCTTCATTAGACGGTAAGGTACACAAAAAATAGACAAACTGATCAAAAGGAGCTATGTAGACCAGATTCTAAATATTCTTCATTAGACGGTAAGGTACACGAAAAATAGACAATCTGATAAAAAGGAGCTATGTAGACCAGATTCTAATTATTTCGACTGACAAAAATGTATAACTCTTAAGGCATTGGGTTGCGGAACATGAACAATACAAATTATCCGCGACCGTAAATAAATTCGGATTAGATTCACGTCTCGTCGAATTTTAATTTTTCTCAAAGACAGATTCTGAAGTATGAAATCAAGTTAGAAACCCAAAGAAGATTGAAACGTCCGCTGAATCATTTTAACAAGCAAATCGTGTTTACCTCTTGAGAGCAATTTGACTTTAAAATATTCAATGAATAACATGAAGAAGGAATGGAAGCTATGTAAAACCTCGAGGGAACGACCTGTGCTTTAGTTAGACATGGTTGGGTAAATTACCATCAGAGTGGTAAACACGGTGTCTTATGTAAACAATGGTGTTATGTGAAATCGATTGACCCGGGCCCATGTAACAAGACCCATGATCACTTACAATATTATATTGGTAGGTACAACGAACTATACATGATGCATTATAAGTGGGTACGTTACGTCGTTGGCAGATATCTCTTGACAACTGAAAGTCATTCATACGACCTGGCTCATGTAACAAGACCATGATCACTTACAATATTTGGTAGGTACAACGAACTCTTCATAATACATTCTATGTAAGTTACGTTACGTCGTTGGCAGATATCTCTCGACAACTGAAGGTCATTAATATGACCTGACCTGGCTCATGTAACAAGACCCATGATCACTTACAATATTATATTGGTAGGTACAACGAACTATACATGATGCATTCATTATAAGTGGGTACTTTACGTCGTTGGCAGATATCTCTCGATAACAGGAGGTCATTCATACGACTTGGCTCATGTAACAAGCTCCATGATCATTTACAATTTTATATTTAGCAGATACATCGAACTATACAAGATGAATTCTAAGTAAGTTACGTTACGTCATTGGCAGATATATGTCAATAACTGAAGGTTACTCAAATGAAATTGTTTTGTGTGAAAAGAAAATACACAAGTCTATTTTTCGTCTCGTGTCACCGTAGAAAACAATCTACATTGAGTAAAATTTACATCCTAAATTGCATGACAAACGGATTTTATTACCAACGTTTAAGCTATATCTGTGCGACAGCATATCCACGGATATATACCATTTAGGTCCATTTCCTACAACGCACTCCAGAAGTGTTATTGTTCAAACAATGTGTATATCCCTCTCAGGATTCTCTGCATTATTCACTGTTCCTAAGTAGTTAAATGATTTAAATATGTTGGGAATAATTTATTACATAATCCTACTATTTGAAATCGTCACGTCTTATCAGTAGTTAATTATTGTTTTGCGAATTGAATTAACACTGTACAGACCCAATCATTTGAAGACGTAGTAATATTGAGACTATTAAAAATACCATCTGATTATACTGTATGTAATCATTATAAAATGAACATTTAATGTTTAAAATGATGCATTTTGTGTGAAATTGACTAAATATTACTAAATGAGATATAAATATGGTGTTATAGGCCTATTTCTTTGTTTATTTTACTTTAATATTAAACTATCAAATTTTCAATCCAGATATGATATAACCATAGCTTGTTTGACATGTTACATGTGTTTGTAGATGGTCCACCCCACCCAACCTACAAACCGAGTGTAGTTTATACACAGTAACTCAAGATTGTGTTGTCACAAGATAACGTGGTTTACACGGGCCATAACTTAAACTCGTGTAGATAAAACAACGCAACCACAATAAAACTTTCTGCTGCCGACAATAAGAGCACCGTAAGTAGTACTTTAAAAACTGAACGGTGCTGTGAAATCACGAACGTAGATTTGAATTCGTAAAACGGTTCGGTAACCGAGGACCGTTTCACAAACAACGCTGTTGTCGAACCTCCTTTTGTCCTCTACTCATCATCCACATTACATGACCAGTCCATCCAGGCTGTGTCATACATAGGGATGGCAACGATATATAGGGAATATCGATAAATATGTTTCAATACATCGATATATAAGTATCGCTATTTTATTTCGATAATATCGGTCATATCGATATTTTGGTCCGATATATCATATCACTAAATCTTGACGTTATTCTTTACTCAGAATCATCACGATCGAAAAAAAACACAATTAAATGGTCTCTTATACGTAAAATACATGGACTGAAATAATAAGGTAACCTTATTTAGTATTTTTACGTGAAGTTAACGCACTAAAATGAGTTAAGTGATTTAATTTTTGGTGTTTATAAGAAGCTTAGTGCCATTTTTAAATATGAAAAACAAAAATAACAAAATCTTTATATTATTATTTTACACTTAACATAATAACTAACTAAAGGAATAATTAATTATTATTATTTTGATTTTTTTCTTCAACCTTACAGACCACAACTTATTTCGTGTTGAAAAAAGTATTTCATTTTAACATTCAGTACGCTATTCTAAATTGTGACAACAAAACATGAGTGTATTTTTGGTCGTCACCAAGAATTAGTGCATAATATTATATAAAACAGATTAATCATTTACAATTCGATATATCGGTAACTCGATATACCAATATTTTTCTTTCGATATTATCAGTAGATCGATATTTGCTTAGCGATATATCGATATGTTGAAAATATTTGCCATCCCTACTCATACATCACAGGCTATAGGCAACTACTTTGAAGGTGACGTAAGGTCGTATACATATACATACATAGGCTTACGTCTCTCCAGCTGACACGCAAGGTCCTTTCCGTATCAGCCGATGATGTAACATTACGAAATAGAAAATGAAATTCGATTATAAACAGTCAAGTAGTGTTAATTCATGGGTATGACATATTTTTTAATTACTATAGTTCGTTTATAAAATCTCCCGACTTGACTTCAGAGCCCTCCTTCAGCAGGTACTGGAACTACGAAGAAATTCAAAATGCTATGACCAATGACGTGACGATATTATCAGCAACGTAACCAAAGCAACGGCTTAAGAATCTGCAGAGGCAGTCGGCCAAGTTGGTTTTAAATCCCATACGAAAATGTTATTTGCGAATCCATATTTTTTTCAATATTTATTGACCAACAGTTGTGTATTAGGTGTCATTTCAAACGTTATCATATTTTGCATTGGGTTTGCTTTTGATATTTTGAATAAATAATACGCCCAGTTTCGTAAAATAGGTGGAAATAAAAACGTCTAACTAAACATTTTTTTATATAGAACTAATTAGGAAATCGTAAAGCAATTCCAACGTGCAATTTCATTCTTGATCAAATGGAATTTGATGGGAAAAAATCCGTTTAAAAATAGCTGTTTAGTTTGGATACGCGTAATCGTATGGCCGGTTCGAAAACAACATTGTTCTCATGGGATTAAAACCAACATGACCGACTGCCTCTGGAGAGTCTTTACGTCCTACACGACTGCCACATTAGTGTTCTTTATCTAATGTGCAGGTAAATATTATATGGTCGGGAATATTCATATTGTTTCCATTGTCCTAAACCATTTTGATTTGTTTATATATATATTGTCAGATGCAGAGTCCAATTCATATTGTTTCCCATAGATTTGGCTATATATTTATGTGCATAAAATTGCTTATAATTTGAAAGTAAGCTAATTGTAGGTAGGTTGATAGAAAAACATTATTTCCGTTAGAAATACTTTGATTTACATTGCATTATTTTTTGTCTAACAGTAAGTTAATCGGGAGTGCTCTAAAAACCATAACATCACAAAATATTACGAAAACTAAACAAAAGTTCTAATAGTTATTTAAACTGACACACAAATCAAGACATACATAAACTCAAACTTGTTACTTCAGCTGTGTCATCGCGGAGATTATTTCATGTTGTTCATGTTCATGTTTCATGTACGCTACTTATGTTGTGTACGCTACTTCATGTTGTTCATGTTCATGTTTTATGTACGCTACAATTCACAACTGGTAACTTACACAAGTTACCAGTTGTGAATTGTACTTTATTCTCCTATTTTTCACAGACAATTCACAGTCAAAAACTGTGTCTTACGATTGTGACAAGATTCGATCTATGATATAGATTGTGAATACCAAGTCTTGAGTTAAATTCGAAATGATAGAAATGGTTGCTCTATTTATTTATTAATTTCGATTGAACTTTAATTGAAGAAATTATGATAAAATCGGGTTTTATTATCACGTAGTACAAGATCGATCATCCAAAATACATTCTCTCAGATAGAAAAATAAAAACAGGTTGCTTTCTTATGGCAACAACGAACGCCCCAGTGGTCGTTGGAAATTGATTAAAACTAACGTAAATCTTCATACATCTGTTGTAATAGGTGCTATGTTTAGCTCTCTGTTAAATACACATACAAAAATACATATCTCATATAATAGGGATATTAGAGGCAGTAATTTTGTTAGTTAGTGAGGTCTGCCACAATAGCTGGTTTAAACAGCATTATATTTATATGGAACAACACTAGCGCTCCACAATGGACCACAACTCGCAGTTAGTGACACAATGATTTAGCCTTCAGGATTTGGAGGGGAATTAGGGGAGGGACTGCCAACGGTGCACGGCGAAATGGAGAACTAAAACTACTACTCGACACCCGTTCAGCACATTAATGGACGCGACCTCTGTTTCTTTCTTCTCTGTGGTTCCCCCAGTGCGATCTTTGACCACAATCTGCCAATCCCGTCCATAGACACGTCAACGTCAATAAGCATTGCACAATGTGAGCAATTAGAGGACAGATAGTGAGTATCAAGAATGTGGCAGCACAAACAGTTTGTGTTTACATAAACATGACTGACCTTGACTCCACCAACAATATTTACAGTGGTGTCGCCATGTTGGTGTTCGAGGCTACGACTTTAGTGACGTTTGTCAACTCACAAAGGCCCGACATCTGTTACTGTACTTAATTATTAGTGTGCATTTAAAATCCTTTAGTTACAGTTTTGACTTTCTTCCTAAGTACTTCCATATACGTCGTTTAAACTTTCTTGATTAGAGAGACATTGCGTAAATTTAATAAATTTGATCAATCACAGTTGATAGATTGATAATTGTTTAATAAAAATCACTAATACACGAAAAAAACATTTGAAGACCAATACATTTATACATTAATACATTTGTACAATGAAAACTGTCGTGAATCGTTAAGTGTCCATAAGCATGTAAAAATTTTTTTCGCTTATATGTATTGTTTTGTATAACTCACAATTACCGAAGATTGGCCACGATGGCAAAATTATTGATGATGGAGTCGCGATACTGTCATTTCTAATAAAAATATAATAAAATGTAATTTCTATAAGAAATTATTTAAATTTTTATATTGTATATTGATAATACAAATTCACAAATATTTTTTTAACAAATATAATTTTTGTAAGTTTCAAAAAGAAAAACTATGAAGTGAATTAATATATACAAAAGTATGCAAAAATTATTATGGAAATAATTTGACTTCAATACAACTGAAAGTTCCACTTTAAAATTAACATTCTAAAATTGCAGAACATAAATTTATACAACCCCACTAATTAATAAATAATTTAATAACTATGAAATAATGGTGAAACTATTTGATTGCTGAAACATAATCTCTAAATTTTGAAATATAAACAAAGTTTTTCGACTTGTTACAAACTTTAATAATAAGCGTATATGTATCAAATTCGGACCAGATGACTTGTCAAGTATAATCAGCGAATTGGACTAAAATGTTCCTCTTAATAAAATATTAGACTTATTTGTGCAGATTATGAAAAAATTCTCACGTAAAAAATAGTATTTGAAAAGGACTTTTAAATAACACTCGCTTACTCAAACAATGAAGGACTTGAATTATTTTTTATAATGCAATTACTTTGCGATTTTTACTGACAAAGTGAGCTTTGTGTAGCATTTGATACACCAATAACTGACTTTTGTTTGATTCAAGAGTTATTCTGGGAATATGTACTTCTTGTTCGGCATGTTCACCAGTTATAATTTTTCCTTTAATTATATTGTTGCATAACTGGGTAACAGTGAGTCTAACACCATTACAGAGACCTTCCCCAAGATCTAAATTTCTCAAAAGCATAATTATTGTGTTTCTTTTTAATTTTAGCTCATGTGGAGGTAAATCTGAAATTTCAATTGAATTTAGAAATTCAGGAGTAAATTGCAATGTATCTTCAGTTGGATCTTTTACTGAATCATAACTTTTATATTGCTTACTTTCACCCTCCAACTTTTCAATGATTTCAGCATTAATTTTGGCTACGTCCTTATTTAATGGGTGCCAAGATTGCTCGGTCTTCCATATTTTCGTATTGTTTGTTAAGCAAGCAGTTGCCAAAAACATCATCAATTATATCACCATTTGAAATCATATCATTTGGAATTTCATCCAACTCATTTTTTGGAAGTTCGCCATTCCCAACTTGTAGAAGATAATTAGCAAATTCCAGCTGTTCTGGATCGACACGCATATTTTCTGTTAGTGAAAAAAGTTTAAAATTATGCCATAAAGGGCTCTTTTTTATTGACAAATTCACAAGTTCGCTTCGATTAGCTCTTGGTTGAACTGGTAAACACTGTCGAAAGTCTCCTCCTAGAACTATAACTTTTCCTCCAAATGGTAAGTTTGGATTTGCTATACTTCGTAGTAACTCATCTATATTTTGAAGTCCGTATTTAGGAAGCATAGGAGCTTCATCCATTAAAAAAATATCAATTTTTGCAAGCTCCCTAGCCTTAGCTGATCCAGACTTTATATTGGAAACAGATTCTGCAGTTAAAGGTACTTTAAGACCACAAGTTTTATGGGATGTATGACCGTTTGGCAGAAGCATTGCTGCGATTCCTGTAAAAGCCATACACTTTACTTTATAATTTTTAGCTGAAAGAACATGATATAAAGTTTTATATGTTTTCCAGTTCCTCCTGGCCCGTCAATAAAAAAGCATCTCTGCTGTAAATTATTATCAAGTGTATCTATTATGGAATCAACAACTTCAATTTGGTTGCCACGAAGTTGTCTTCTCATCTCTTTGCCAAGTGCAAAAGATTGATCAATATTAATTATGTCATCATTTATTTCATCGTAGCCATCAATATCATCCATTTGAAATCGATCTACCCAAAATTGAAAATTTCGACCTTCCGTTGCTTAAGAATTGAGCTTATGAGCAATAATTCTGTAAGCTTTTCGAATAGCTTCATCAACAGAAGTACCATTTTCTCTGGCACGATGAATAAAATCTTCAGCCAAATATTCTTTAAAAGTATCCCACAGGTTCTTCGGATTTTCAGGAGCACCAAATATTAATATTTGTGTAAAAAGAGTTCTCATTGCTCTTGGCATTTTCGATAATGCTGATTCTCGTAAGCCATCAATCCATTGTTTATCATCGTAAGTTAAACCTCTAGCTAAGCAAGCCTGTTTGTACGAATTACATTTTACACCATTAACCATAAGCAGATCGTCAAAACTCACAGCGTCGTTAACGTGATACAAAAGTAAACGTAAAAAATACAACTCAGGTTGTGCAACAAATGTAACATTATGTATTCTACCAATAACTCGAATATTCCGTTGTCTTTCAACCCATTTACTTTCTTTTCCTTCCCATCGATAAAATTCTGGCATTTGCCAGTAGAAATAAAAACTATTATTTTCTGTATTGTCATTGTTTTCAATACGTTGTTTTTTAGATTGGTTTGTTCGGAAGTAAGCTTCTAACATAGAACCCTTTCGACCTATATCAAGTAAATCTTCTTGAGCTTGTTCAATATTTTGTACTCGATATTGACCAGGCAAATGGATATCCAGTCGCTGAACACAATGACTTTTTTTTGTATCTCATTCCCAAATAATCGCCAGCAAGCCTCAGGTGGAGTTATGCATCTACCTTGAATAAATTTATCTGCTTCATTATAATTTATAGTGGTTTGATTTTGGACTACTTTTAAAGCAGCACAATCATGGCCTTTATAAATATATTTGTAAAGGTACTTAACAGCCCGAATGCTTCCAACGTATTCAACATTTATGTGGCAGTTGAATTTTTTCAACAAGTATGGATTGTAAGGAGCAACATGGCGATTATCGCAAGTTATTTTTTGACCTTGAGCATCTTTACGATAAATTGCTTCTTCATGAACAAAAAAATCTCTATTATTTTGATCTAATTTAGGATCATACCTTCTTCTATACTTGGGCTTGCCATCGTCGATTAAAGAGGTTGTATCTTGGAATCCCATAGGAAATTTAAACCTACAACTCATTCTACCGTTTTTATTAGCCATGCATGATGCTTTTTGATTTTGTTCGCCACAAGCTTGATGAATCATCCATTTCTTAACTAATTCTCGTAGTTCTGAACCGTCTTCTACGTCTGGTATTTCTGCTGAAACGAGATCATCTAGTTCTTCAGGATTGTGAATCTTATCTTCTTGCTTTAATATAATTAACAAATGCATGTGAAGCAGCCCTCTTTTTTGAAATTCTACAGTATAAACGTAAGCAGCAACTTGCCCAAAAATTTGACTTTTATCTAAATCCTCAATTAACTCCGCAAATTTTAAATATGCTACCCTAGCAATTATGTCAGGTCTATCTTGAGCTAGTTTTTGCCAGTCACTACCATTTTCATTCATTATCTTTATAGCTCCCTTAATTTCCGGCCAGTCCGGATTACAGGTCATGGATATAAAGAAGTCAGGAGACCCGAATCTTCTAACCAGTGCCATAGAATCTTCAAAATGCTCAGAATAATATCTAGTAGAGCCAGGAAAAGACGATGGAAGTATAATCTTTTCTCCCAAAACAGCATTATTTTTTCGTGCCATCTCATTAAGATAATTTGTAACAGATATATAACTGTCTGCAAGTATTTTCTTTTGATTCAACTTTATCCATTGAATTCTATCATATTCTATTCTAATGTAGGTATCTACAAGATACTGTTGAAACAAACGTCCACCAAAATGCAAAGCATTAAACTTAAGGTTACGTAAATCATATCCCCTTATGGTTTCGTCCAATGAAATACATTGTGTTAAATGAGGTCGAAAAGCAATTCTATATCGTGCAGGTTCAAGTCTAGTTATGTGACCTCTACTTGGATATCCTTCTCTCAGCAGCATACCCGGTGAAAAACCAAAAGTTCCTTTAGGAAAAAATAGTGGGTATGTTAAGGGTTCTGCGTGTTTATCGATATTTTTCATTATTTGCACTGATTTCCCTCGTTGTCTAATAATAAGTGGATTATCTGGAAAACTTTGATCAGCGTTCAAAGTAACGACGGCACATACTTCATTGCTTTGAGGAACATTGTATCTTGTTGGATCAAGTCCTTCTGGGCAAGTGAATAAAAGCCTAACATTTGGTACTGGTATCTGTTGAAAAGCCGCTTCTCGTTCAGCTTGCTCTGCTACTTCTCTCATCATCATATAACCTCGTGCAAAAGGATTTTCAGAACGAATGATTTCCTCTAATAATTCAAATAATGGCACACTAATACCATCATTTAGAGGATGGTTTCCTCGCTCCGTTACAGCTTCCTCTGAATCGAGAAAATACATCTGTCCATAAAGAGGTTTTTCAAAATTACCTCCTGGAGTTTGTGTTGGCTGTGCAGCTGCATTTATTTTATGATATACCTGGCCGTTGGCAATATAAGTATATATTCCACGGTTATTTATTGTACGGTCATCATCGCATGAATAAGATGCCATTGCATACGATGAGTTTAGATTTTTAATTCTTTGATGAAATTCAGGAGATAAGGGATGTCTATGCGAAAAAAGTCTTGCTAATTCATTTTGAAAATCAGCATGTTGAATATAAATTCTACCCTTCAAACAGCAATCCCCAAATGAGTTATATTTCTATTGCCTACGCGTTCCTCAGGAAAATGTAACGCTCCACAATGCACGCACGCAACATTAAATTCTCCTAAACGGTGACAAGCAACGTCACTTTGAACAGCTAACTTGTAAGTAGGCTTCAACGAATTCGCTAACAAACGTCTTTGGCGACGAGCATTCCGACGTCGCTGTTCTTCAAGACGCTGTTCCCTGCAAACATGGGTTTCAGCAGCTCGAATTTCATTTGCACGCATTCTTAAATTTTCTAATCGCTGACTTCTTTGATCAGGAGTTTCTTCATTTCGTTGTTGACTATTTCTCTGACGCATTGCATTTAATCGCTGACTTCTATCTTCAGGAGTTTCCACATTTCTTTGTTGGCTATTTCTCTGTCGCATATCATCTAATCGCTGACTTCTTTCTTCAGGAGTTTCCGCATTTCTTTGTTGGCTGTTTCTCTGTCGCATATCATCTAATCACTGACTTCTTTCTTCAGGAGTTTCCGCATTTCTTTGTTGATTAATTCTCTGACGCATTATATCCGAACGTTGACTCCTTTCTTCAGGAGTTTCTTCATTTCTTCGTTGATTTTCTCTTTCGCGCATATTACTCAACCACTGACTTCTTTGCACACAAGTTTCTTGAGAGATTCGTTGAGTGACTCTTGAAAGATCATCACTCAAACGTTGTTGACGCTCTTCTGCTGTTTCATTCAATTTTTTGTTACGTTCCCGATGAATTCTTTTTTCTTCTGATTCTTGACTCTGCGAATCATTCATATCCATAATAACTCCTATCAATCTATCTCTGCAAGCAACTTTCGCTTTACGCATTGGTCTAGCAGTAGCAGGAGTATCATTACTTTCTTGATTAAAAATTGTTGTTTGGACGACATTATTAAATGTTACCCCCGAGGTTGATAGCAAATCGTAATTAAGAAAGTTGCTAGAAGTTTGTAAGGTATTTCCAGAATTATTTGTAGAAGTTGTTTGCAAAGTATTAATACAAGTCATAAGATTTGTTTCATTGTTTGAATCAAGATCTGTATTTTCAATTTCAGCTTCATAGCATGTTTCAGTATCTTGGGATTCATTTAAATTCGGTATTGGTGGCTCATTTTTATTAAAATTAAACTTACGTCGTTTTGGAGGACGTCCGCCTGGCATCTAAGAAAAAGTTAAAATACACTGAACTGAAGTTATCAATGAACTATTTACAAGGACCATAAATATATGCGTTGCGGTGCGTTGAAATTATAATAAAAATGAAATAAAGTTCGAGAATAACTGAATTGTGTATATTAGACATAGGTAAGAAAAATACAATAATATTTGGTTTGTTTACATTTTAACAGATTCAGAAAAACATGTGTTATTTAAAAAAATAAATTAAAATCATAACTCACATGTTGAAATAGTACCCGCCCACCCATTTACTTTTGGAATCGTGAAAACTCATAGAAAATGAGTTTTCTCAAAATTGTCACCAAATCCATTGGATTCCTGAGGTAGAAAACCTTTTATAGACAAAGTACGAAGAAAATCGGTAGAGCCGTTTTTGAAATAAAATGACTGGAAATAGGTACATACATACATACATACAATTCCTTGCTCGTTTTATAGTATAAGATATAATTTACTTCGAATGACAACTGAAGTCCCGACTTAGGGTTAGAATATTACATTCAAAGTTCGCAGTGATCATATTTTACAACCCTCTACTTAATTATTATTAAATTTTCACGATGGAATAAGCGTGAAACTATTTGATTGGTACTGTATGATATATCATTATTATTTTGAAATATAAACGAATTAATGTTATTTCGACATTTATGCAAACTTTAAAAGAAGAGGATATGTCATCCGAAATTCGGACACACTTGTATGACTATGAAATGAAAAAAGTTTTATTTAATCAGGCGAAGTTGGGACTAAAAAGTCCCTTCTTCCACTTAACCAGATATTAGACTATTTGTGCAGATTAGAGAAAAATCATCTCCACTGTAAAACAAATTTAGTATTTGTATCTACTAAGTGATTTTAAATAACACTGCGGTTTCAAACACATGAAAGGACTTGGAATGATTTTTTTAAATTCAGATTTACTTTGCGAATTTTTTCTACAAAGGGCTTTGTGATTAAGGATAAAAATTTGATACACCAAAATCAATTAGAGGGTGACAGATCCTGTAGGCCTACTACTAATGGTATGCAAAAATACAACATAGACTTTCAATATGTTGTACAAAATAAAACCATAGTTTCCTTAACAAACCAGCCATTGGAATTGTAAGTGGTCTGAGATCGCGTGGATAAACCAGAACAGTCTCTAGGATAGACTGAACGGTCTGTTTCCCACCCAGAGCTACTCAAACCACGTTCTCATCAACCATTTATGATCTATTCTCTATGTGAATACTCTAGTATAGTTTCTTGATCAACAAGTGTCACACAACCCATGCCTAGCTTTGTCTATACAGACCAGTTTCTCTGAAGCATTTTCTCTTAATCCGGTTGCAGATTATGTTAGCACAAATCTACGAGAAAATCCTAGCTCCTTAACAAAAGGTGATGAAGTGGAGAGTTAATATTCGATTCAAAATCATCAAATATGTTTAACTATTTCCTGAAATTATATCTCTTGATTAATATACGGGCTATCCATGATTTTATTTAAATTTGAAGTCGTGGTTTTAATTTTAAATATGTGAGGAGCACTCTTTGCAAATTGTTTGAAACTCGTAATTTTACAAACTAGTTTTAAAGACGTTCTTTCCAGTGGCATAGTTTCAATTATTTACAATTTCTTTGTAATCACAATAAATTCCAATACAGTAATATGAAACATCTTAAAATTAGATGATGGTGTTAAGGTTGATAGATGTACACATCAAATAAAATTCTCTAAACATTCTTTATTCAAATAAACTTATGCTATAGCTTAAAACATAGGACAACCAGGATTCAAAACAACATATATTTAAGGAATGTTAGGCTTAGTAAAACATAACAAACACATATTATGTATAAAAGTGAGCAACTGTTTAATAAGTTACCTGCCACAGCTAGAACAGTGAGCATATCAAATTTTAAGCATGTTTTAACTAAATGGTTGAAAAGTAAATCCTTTTATTCTTTAGATGAAATGTACTTGCACGATCTTAGCGATCTTGACTTCCAGTGATTTAGATTGTAATATTAGGAATGACGCATGTTCTTTAATATAAGACTTAGATTAAATACAATGTGTTTCAATTCATGTACAACTTGTTGGACGACAGTAAAGATTTGAATATGAATACAAATAAATGTGATCATCGTGCCTTATTAATATATAATTGGTTTTGGCATGAACAAAAAGACGATTCCTTTTTCTCTGAAGCTTATTTAGACGTCAATGTACTTCTAATGTCCGAGATAAATAAGAAAGTTAAAAACTATATGTGGGCAGTTCAGCCTTCGGGAAATTGAGCCATGTAGTTCTTTAGTTCATATTCATTAATTAGGTTTGCAATTTTCCCCTTCACCTCAATTTGCATTGGTATTGAGAAGGTGCGGACAGTTTTTTCCATTACTTTGAAAAAGCTCGCAAGGACATCATCATCGCCTACTGTTCCTGTTTCGTCTCTCTTCGCCGTGTGTGTATATAAACATTCACCTGGAACTGTTGATACTAAAAAAGCTTGTTGGTTGGATATATCTTTTTCATTGTTTGGTGTTCGAGTATCACTTTTTCTTGATCTTGCAGTTGATGCTAGCCTTGCAATTTTGTTACATTTTGAACTTCCTGAAGATGCTGTAGAGTGATTGTCTTCTAACTGTTCTGATACTCGTTCAGGATTAATTGTGATTGCCTCACTCATTTCAATGTCAAGGTGTGGGTTTAGTACATCTTGTGATTCTTCGCACTCGCTCTTTACTGTGATTCCTATGTCCAATGTCTGTTGTTGACTGAACGAATCGATGCTCTCATCTGACTCGGCATTCGAGACTTGCCTGTTGTCTGCCATGAGAGGTGTGATAAATCCCATTATATGTTCATACTTCCATGGACGTTCGGTCGATCGTCCAGGCGTTTTCTTTCTGTGGTAGGCTTTCCGGAAACAATCCCGCAGTTGAAGCCAACGTTTACGACACTCCACTGCTGAAAATACCACAAACATTAAGTAAAATATAAAGTTAGAATTATAGTTATAATAATTATAAAGTTAAATAATCTTTAAGTTAGTTTTATATTTAGTTAATATGTATAACGTATTGGTTTTGTCAGGTACAATTTTTAAAATTTATAATTATATAAAAAGCTGTGTTTTAAACTTGGAAAAATCTCCAAAAGTCATTAGACTATAGTAAAAATTAAAAATAAATAAATAAATAACAAGTGATCTCCTGAGGTCATTTAAGACCTGCCTCACTAATTCTATTTATGCTAGCTAATCCCTCCTTAAAACAGCGCAAGGGGCACTCTGAAACTATGTGATCTATTGTTTGGATAGACTCCCCGCATCACTGATCTACTGTCAATCCCCATTTGTATTTCCAGTACAGTAGTTACATCTGCCCACTTCAGTTCGGAACCGATTCAATAATGTACAGTCCCTACGAGGTAGGTTCAACCCACCTAGAGGTATTGACGGATCTTTAATAAGGAACTTATTTCGTCTATAAAAACTGTTCCACGCTAGGGCCCAGTTACTAATAGGCGAGAAATTTGATCTGCTCAACAGAAAAGCAGTACGTAGAGGTGGGTTTCGAGATTTTAAGCGACCGATCTGACGTGGGAGATCCTGGGTAATGGGGAGGTGCGGGGCATTCAAGATCTTATTAAATTCTTTAGGTTGTGTCTCCTGACGTCTTATTTCTGGAGAGCTATAATGCATAGCACCGGGAGCCAAGATAGTTTAGTCGCCATGAGAGCACCACTAATAGGTCTCATGGCTCTATTAAGTTGGACATCAATCACTTTTGTACATGCGCTATTTAGCCATACGGAAGCACTGTATTCCAGCAGCTGAATAAACCAGTGACAAAGCAGTAGTACGCAGGACGTGTGCGTTGGCTCCCCTAGGTGTTCCAGAAATATGATGCAAAACATTTACCCTGGTTTTAATTTTAGCTGCTGTTTTTTGAAGATGGCTTTTATAAGTCAGCGATCAATCTAACGTTACTTCCAGGTGCAGTGGATGATCATTGCGGTAAAGTGTTACACAATTTAGAAAGATATTGTTCGCATCTACAGCAAATCTTCAAAGCTTTGCTTTAAAGAACCCCTGGGTAGTTCTAAACGAGCAACAAACCTGGTAGTTGAACCGTCACAAATTTGTGGTCTCCCATCTATGGCAGCTACCACACAAAAATTTTGTTGTTTATTTGGTTACACGAATTCATTTATTACACCACCTATCAAAATGTTACTTCAGCACTTCACAGTTCGAACAATATTCTTTGAAACAGTTGCATTGATTTGGTAAAATTACTATCAAACATATTGTTAAACAGCGTGTGAACACTCGATTAATTTATATAAAGATTTCTCCTAACATAGTTTAAGGAAACCATTCAAACACAACATTCTGGAACCAAACAAATCAACAACATTTTGCTAAAAAATGTGATTAACTTACATGGTATAGCAAACATATTATTTGTCTTCATTGCAGTCTACAATAATTAAATATAATTGAATAAAGAGTGTTATTTCAAATATGTGTACACATAGTAGGAGTATATTGTACAGTTATGCATTAAACATCCAAGCTGAATGTAAAATTGAACAATGAGAATAGTCTACACAAAAGAGTAATTGAACTATTTAGTACATTAATTACTGATAAGTAAATAAACGGTTTTTACAAAATCTATCCCAAAATGCTTCTACTGCAGTATTTGTTTGCTGCAGACCTACAAGTGTCTATGATGTCATAAGTGTTAGGGCACGACTAAGTCTAAAAAAGACGCTCATAGGATGTATCGACTTAATAATTTCACGCTTACATTTAGTTAAATGATATTTTCTTTAAATTTTATTCAGAAATCATATACAATGTTATGATTCTCATTATTTAAAATAAATATAAAGTTAATAAATTCACATTAAGCACATTTTTAAAGGAGTAAACCTTACAAAACCCCGTTTAAAAGTATCCTTTCCAATACTGAAGAAAAAGAAAAAAAAAAAAAACAGGCATTAATAAACTTATTCTTGTAAGTAAACTTATTTTTGTATATTACAGTATTAGGTATGATATTTATAATAATCATACTAAATTATTATTTATTTTGTAAATAGTGTTACAAAGATTCATTATGAAGTATATTAATTCCATATTTATTTCGACATAAATTGGAAAAAGAATACAACTGAAATCTCTGTATCTTAAACTAAAGTCTAGTGTGTTTTTAATAGGAATAAACATTTTCCATTAGTTACCCAATAGTTCTTGAGGTTTTTTAAAACAGACGAACATGTATTTATAAAATAGTAAATGAAATAAAATACATGTCAAAAACTCCCTACACGTGTTTTACATAAAGCACAGAGAAGAAGGAAACAGAGGCGCAATCCAATAGTGTGCAAACCTTTATTCGAATAGTTAATTCTCCAATTTACCATACGATGACAGGGCTAGCACCTTGTCAGTCCCTCCTTTAGTACCCCCGAATCCTCAAGGATTAACGTAGTAATTATTACTACAGATGTAATCTACTTATTCTTACAAATGAGACGCCGACGCAACGTTGTGCGTATTTTACGGCGAATTTATAACTGCCACCGAGTCTACCACAAGAAAGCGACCTCTGTTTCTTATTCTCTGTGTATGTAGTGAGTGTCTACTGCCTTACCTGTCATCGTGTCGAAGTGCTCCGATATCTGCTGCCACGCGATGTCCTTCCGCTTGTTGTCGTAGTACGCCGGATCACTGGGTAGATACAACATAGGGTAGCTCTTGACTAGCTCGATCAACATCTCGTCCATGTCACGTGACGTCGTGCCGACTCGAGGGCTGTGCCTATACTGTCGGACGTCGGTGACGGAACAGTGGGGGACGTCGGCTTCCGATCCATTCCGTTCCATTCCATTCCGCTGTCTAGCAGTGCATGCAAGGCGGTGGGCGCAACAATCCTCCCCGTGAAATACCAATCCCTTCCGTTCCTTTTCAGTCTATCGCAGAGGGGTTCGCCTTTGATTGTTCTCTATTTTATGCTTTTGTTTCGTTTCTAAGTGTCATAATCAATCTAAACACAAATGTGCGTACTCGCTATCTTTTCACAAGACGATTGAATTTATATTTATTTTTATTTTTAATTAGTACTTATATACTGTACCAGTATATTACATTAAAATGACTTCATCTACTGTTAGTTGAAACCAAATATTCAGTTTTCTCTGAGGTTATATAAAAACAAAATAAATGGTTCCAAAGAATTAGCACAAACTTTGCCCCATATTAAACACTAAAAAATCAAAACTTTGAAAATTACAGTTTGATTCCCAAGTATGAAACCGTCAAGTTAGAGACATTCGGTTCTTACCAAAATATTTTAAATTGTAATTCACATCTTTCCTGAAAATTTAATCAAAATCGTTAAAGCCGTTTTTGAAAAAAATTCCATTTTTGTATATTTTTGTCCATACAAATTAAAAAAAAACTATAAAACAAATCTGGAGATATTGGCTAAATACACATACATACCAACTTTAGTTAAAATCTATCCATCCGTTTGGTCTCCAGCGAAGTGCACATAAAACATACACATAGAGACAGACACCAAAAAATGTTTTTTTCGAAATAACCCCTTTTTGGGTTCAGGGGACCCTAAAATGGGTTTTAGCCAACATGAAAAAGTTTTTTTGGACGATCACAATACTTTCTCTATGCTAACGCACGTGGGAGAAAGTAAAAACTAAATACCTAATTTTCTGTATAACAAAAATTTCATACTATGTTATTATTTTAATTATATCATATTATAACCAACTAGCTGTACCCGCCTGCTTCGCCGGTCATAATATTGAGTTTTGATTGTATAAATGAAATGTGCACCAACCTTTCAGTTTACACAGTATCCAATTTAAACAGCTGATGTTTTGTGTAGTTTACTACTGTACTCAATTATTTTTAATTTTGAAAGTTTTGCCTACCACAATTTTATTCTATTTGTTTTTATTTAACAGCTGTTAATCAAATAAATAAATCAATTAATATAGCTTCACAAGAAATCAAAACATAAAAATTTAAACAGTTTAAAAAATTAACACATGGTTTAATTTAATTTTGACATATTTAAAACCCACAGCTGATATTCTTTTTATATTTGACTTATTATACCTTCATGCATCCTGCTATTTGATTAACATTGAAACTTTGGAAGTCCAAGGGACGGAGCCCTGAGGGATTAAAGAAACGGGAATAGGACAGAAACCTTCCCTGGGGTATATAGAACAACTTCCCCAAGTTTCATGGCGATCGGCTGGACGGTTTGGTAGCGCTTAAGGGACAGACAAACATACATTGGATTTTATATATATAGATTTCAGAACTGATATAAATATGCTCTCGTAAGATGAAGATTTCTGATAATAGCCAAATTACTAAAAAATTTTTATCGATCGGTGTTTTACAATTGCAATCAATGACAATGAAAAAAAATCAAAATATACAAAAATAAGCAATTTTACATGTGAAAGTGATATATATGACATAAATGTTAAGCTTTTTTATATAAATTTCATGTTAATATAAACTATGTAAAAAATAAGCATGTTTCTCACAAGTTGCCAAAACCTACGTTTACTTTAAATTTTAAATCATATTTAAACTTTTCACTACTAATAAACTACGTTTCTGATACAATAGAGTCTAAGAAAAATTTAATATTGCAAGTTCAATTTTAAAACAATGCTGTCCTAACAAATAGAATAGGACCCGCCCAGCGTACGTCTTGCCTAGCCCACCCACTCACCCGACATGGTTCTTTATTTAACACACAATGTATTTGAATAGACATTTACATTAATTCAATTAACCGTTCATATCAAGCGTGTGCATATTAACTGCGAATCTATTGTTAAGAACAAAGTAAAAAGAGTTATAGATATTACGACAGCAAACATCTGACGTAATATTGTTCAATTTACAAACTACATAAATATATTATAATAGTGAAAAAATCTTTATAAAAAACATACATAATCTGTAAAACGTTTTTTATATAAAACAAATTGTACTGAATGATGTACATTATATTATTTTTGTTTTATATATAAATTTAAATTATACAGTAAATTAATAAAATCTGTACTTAGTCATCAACATTCAAGTTTTCATTTACATCTTCCTTTGTTAAAATTTGTCAAAAAAGTTCTCAGATTCATAATACCGTTCTAGACAATGTACGTGGACAACGCGAGCAAATGTTTAAGAAAAACAACTCATTTAAAATTTGTACACCTATTTTTATTTTATTTTTTTTAAGTAGCTGTTATCCTGAAATGTCCAAGTAGGCTACTAAACCCTTTTTATTTTAGTCTGATATATCTAGCATTGTATATAAATCAACAATTCCAATTAGATATCCATTATTGTAGATTAATAAAATAGGTATATTTATAAAACAAAAATAAGTGTTAACATTTAAATGTTTAAAAATACTCGGTAATTTTTAATGTAGAGTGAGTTAGCGTTTCATGGAACATGTCTTACCAGTAATTGTGCCAAAGTGTAAAATAAAGATAATTTTTTCCCATGTGGTTATTTAAATATTTATTCTTAAGACACCGATCATCGTGGGCGAATATGGATTTCGAATGAGTATAAATGAGCGAATGTAGTCTTTTTTACTAAGTAAGGGCGACTATTCCTTAGAAAGTGTCACTAATAGCCCAATGACAAATGAATGGAAGGTGGTTATCATTTGATCACTTTTAAAATTTGTTTCGACTCTGATTGGGATCGAACTGAGAATATTTAGCTTATGAAGCTGGGATTTAACCAACTACGCTTCCGATGTTATATATAACATTGCAAGTGTTAAACATGAGATTTATTTCTTTATTCGTAAAAAATTTATTTAGAACTAATGTAATTATGACCACGTGGTTACGTCGTTAAATACTGGTATCAACACAACCTTCATAAAACGCAATTTCCCAAGCAAATTGTACACGACTATATCCATGGCGCGTAACTTGAGACTGCTCATTGTTTAGGTGAGGTTCAGGGCCGTCGGAACGGAACAGGCCAGTCTGTGGTTTCCGGTTGTCCAAGGAAACGGCGCCAATCGCCACTTCCTTTTCCATAATCCCTCTCCTCAGCGCTTGTAAACAGTCGTATTCCGGCTAGCGTGGTTTGTTTTACATATAAGTTTGAAGCACTTTATCAACATGTAACTAACCATAAACAGACTGCTCATGTATAAGAAAACTGTGTGCTTGTACCAGGCTCTATCGGCGGGGTGTGTTCAAATTCACACCCCATTAGGAGGACCAGCAACCACATCCAATTTCACTCTCCTGTCAAACCAGTTTGATGTGAGCTAGTCAAAATGTCCAAATTCACACTCCATTAGGGTGACCAGCAACCACATCCAAATTCACACCCCATTAGGGTGACCAGCAACCACATCCAAATTCACACCCCATTAGGGTGACCAGCAACCACATCCAAATTCACACTCCTGTAAAACCAGTTTGATCTGAGCTAGTCAAAATCTCCAAATTCACACCCCTTAGCCAAACAGGAATATTTCTGCAAGTTTTTGGTTTTGGTCTTACCTACATATGACAACTAAGTTTTCAGGCCTGCGTTGCGATTCCCCTCCTGGTCAAGCAATTCTTAGACGTTGCTACCAGTCGTGAGGCCTTGACAAACAATTTTTGGCCATCCCAAGCACCTTTTTTTATAGAGTACATTACATTACACTACTTACTTAAGAAGACTAAAGTACGTGACTGCATTTATTAAAAACAGGAATAGTGTGTTTGTTTGAAATAAGAATTTTTAATTAACTCAAAAGCCTAGTCCCCGCTTACAAATATGTTTCCAGAAACAGTGTTTACAAACTGTTTCCAGTGTTTTTGTGTTGTTTTTGTGATGTTTCCAAAATGTTTCCCAACTGTTTGCAAACATTTAAGCGAGTTTCTGGGACCGAGAAACAGTATTTTCTGTTTTCAAAACCAAATGGAAAACACGCAAACACGTTTCCGTCTAGAAGACAAATTATAACGGAAGAGGAAGCTCATCGGGCGTCAAACGTCAGCGGTGCTATCACGCGACTTGCAAGTGTGGAGATTTGTTTTGATTATTCTAGAACAGTTTGGATGTATTTTTATGATTACCTATAGTATAAAAAATTTAAACTTAGATCTGTATTTCAAAGCATTGCCTGATTTAGTACGTTTCAAAACGATTTTAATGGCTATTTAACATTATTATTCAGACTCAAACTGAGGTTCTTAGTACGTTTCAAAACGATTTTAATGGCTATTTAACATTATTATTCAGACTCAAACTGAGGTTTCTGCCATGAAATATAAGTATAATGTTAAAGTAAGTTAATTCTGTAGTTTTCAATAATAAATTATATTGTATTACTCTAATCAATTATAACTAAAGTAATTATTTTTATTAGTATTAGTAACGTTTCTATTTTAAAAATTAATATAATAAGATTTTTGTTGCACAGGAAACACATTCAAACACTATAAATTATGGAAAAAATCCCTCTGTTTTGGGTAGAACACTTATTAGATAATCTAAGTGTATAGTTTTCAAGCTTAAAAATACATTATGCATATGCTACTAAATTAATTAACACAACTTTTTCTCAATAATATGTTCTTGACCAAATGACGATTGTATTGACGCTATTATGCGGCTTGTTTGGCTGTTTAAATAAAGATTATTTTCTTTCTTTCTTTCTTTCTTTCTTCTTTCTCAATAAATAACAATAGTTCGACAGTGTTCATATGAGATAGAAAATCAATGACTTCTTGCTTTGCCCCAGCTGTAAGTACACTGTTGTGTATGTACTTAACATTATTTATTTGGGCCCTTGGGCATACAAACATATATCCTTTAAGTACAAAGTACCTTATCTAGACAGAAAGTATCAGTAGCTACAGATAAGGTAAATTGTATGATGTAAAAACATTAGTGTTAAATAAAAGTAACGTTCACCCGTATAAGAGGGTAAATTTTTGTTTCAATTTTGTTATTAAGATAAATATTAAGGCAGCAAAAAGAAAGTACCATAATCGTACTATTTTTTCAAGTTTGAATACAAATTCAATGAATTAAATAAAACTTGAATAAGCAACACTATCATACTACATTGATGTTAACGGCCTTGTCTTGTTCTAAAGACATGTGGAATGGTGAACAACTGTCTGCAGATGTCTTACGGTTGGTTGGTTTTCTTGAAATCTGACAGAGATTGTCTGGAAAGGGGCCCAATAGTATGTTTGAGAAGCTCTTTAGTTGCATAGGGGATTTGCAACTGTTGTTGTAAACTGTTTCCAAAGGGGTGTACAGTCCAGCCGAAAAGTACTGGTAGAGCCAATGGTGTGAATTTGGACATTTTGAGAGCTCAAATCAAACTGGTTTGACAGGGGTGTGAATTTGGATGTGGCTGCTGGTACCCTTAATGGGGTGTGGATTTGGATATAGCCCTATCAGCGGGTTCGTGCAACAGCGTTGTAAAAAATAATGAAAGATAAGTGACAGCGCACCATTATCATACCCACCAGCTTTTGTCAACTGTGGACTGGCACGATCTGACAACCACGCTCAGTCCACAAACGCGCTGAAAAGCGGACGGTCCACAAACTACACAAAAAGCGTGACACTATTTAGCACAGAGACGATCAAGATGTACAAAATAGTTGTATATTTACCTATAAAGTAGTTGTAATTCCTCCCATCGAGCTCATTCAACGAAGACAATGATCAATTATATAAAACTAATATTGCGGGCGTGTGTTGAAGACTACATTGCACAGCTCAGCTAACATTTGAAAGCAGCTGTTATACAATCAATTGGACGGCAGGTGAAAGTGTCGCCTTTGTCAACACGGATATCTCGTCGCACACTCATCGGCACATACTTTGTTTATCGACCCATTTGCAACTGGCCCTCACTTCGGAGTAAATACGGTTGGTTCTTATAATATAGTTTCCGTCAGCACGAAAACTACATTTTATTCAACCTTCCTCACGAGAGAAAAATGGCGACACTCTCGTTGAATGACGAAGCTGGTTGAAATGAGATTGAAAACACAACAATTCACTACATCACAGTGAACTGGTGAAAACATTACTAAGATAAACCACGTCAGTGAGAGCTAAAGGAGTGTCCAGATCTTATTGCTGGGGCGTACAGTGTTATTAAGGGACTACTATACATAATACTTGACACAAATTGGAACAAGTGAGTAAGGGCAACTCACGCTAATTGAGTAATTTAACTGTTAGGCGCTTCCTGTATAGACAAATTTATAGGAAAATAAATAAATGGCAATAACATAATTTAGGGATATGTAGGCAGTTCACCACCACAACGTTTTCTGAAAAACATCTATGTTGTAAGAGACTACGAAATGTCCTGATGTGTCACCTCTTATTCCCTTTCCGAGTTGCGTGAATGAGGTAATATAACAAACTGCCCAGTCCCCACGTGATAGACAGATCAGCCTTAAAGGTCACTCACTACGATGGAAGCCCACGGTCACGCTTGGCTCGAGAACTGCCTCAACCCGGACTTTGCACACCTAGACATCACTTGTGATGACCCTCAAGTTTCGGATGAAGTCTGCACAGTCCCATGTGATAGACAGATCAGCCGTAAAGGTCACTGACTACGATGGAAGCCCACGGTCACGCTTGGCTCGAGAACTGCCTCAACCCGGACTTCGCACACCTAGACATCACTTGTGATGACCCTCAAGTCTCGGATGGAGTCTGCACAGTCCCACGTGATAGACAGCAGTCGTAAAGGTCACTGACTACGATGGAAGCCCCGGTCACGCTTGGCTCGAGAACTGCCTCAACCCGGACTTCGCACACCTAGACATCACTTGTGATGACTCTCAAATCTCGGATGAGTCTGCACAGTCCCACGTGATAGACAGCAGTCGTAAAGGTCACTGATTACGATGAGAGGCCATAGTCACGCTTAGCTCGGGAACGGTCTCAGTCCGGATTTCGCTCACATGTGGTGACACTCAGGTTTCGGATGGGGTCTGCACAGTCCCACGTGAAAGACGGAGGAAGACATAAAGTTACTGACTACTATGGAAGGCCACAGTCTCGCTTGGCTCAGGAACGTTCTCAACTCAAACTTCGCACACCTAGACCTCACTTTGGGTGACTCTCACGTCTCGGATGGAGTCTACACAGTATCACGTGAGAGACAGAAGCAGATGTAAAGGTCACTGACTACCATAGAAGGCCACGGTCACGCTTGGCTCGGGAACGCTCTCAACTCAGACTTCGCACACATATACCTCACTTGTGGTGACCCACCTGACAATTATAAATAACAAGTCCATTGCATTCACTATCCCAGGGCGAGTACATGCAATATTGCTACAATATTGCTTTTAATATTGTTTGGGAACACAAATTAATTTTCCCACTTTGTTAAAAGATTATAGGAATCAACGATTGTTGTTATTTGTAATAGGCTTGGAAGGCCAACGCGCTCTACTGTAGAAAGAATGGATATTCACATATACCATTTATGAGAGAGAATTTATGCAATTTCAATCTAATATATACAACATAGCAATTTCAGAAGGTGCTCTTGTAGTCTACAGTTGTCGTATAACTTTGGAAAACTATTAGAGAAACGAATTTTAAAAGAAAAGAAAAATGATTGGTGGCCCATAAAAACCTGACACTTTTTTTAAAAATAAAACGACTATGTTACAAATTAGATTGTTATTCCTTTTGAATAACCGAAATATGCACTTATGAGTGCCATTTTTATTTATAGAATAAAACATCACTGTGATGCCTGCCTTCCTCGATCTCCACACAGGTCTCCAATATTATAACACAATTTGCCATTACTCTACTGATTCACAGGCGTCGGTACGGCAGCAACTTAATTTCTAATGCAATCATTCAACTTAAAATTATGTCAGGTTTTGTAGCGAAAACTTTACTCTTCAAGTAGCCCACAACAAAAAATTACAAGCACTTTGGTCACGTGATCGTTCAGGCCATGCGACTTCACCAAAGCGAGAGATGAGGTGTCCTGGGAAGAGGCCTCGTAAAACATTCATATACAAATTGGCTGTGTGCGGTGTTGCACCATCTTGCTGGAACCATATAAAGTCCATTTCAATACCTAGCTCTTACATTTGGGAATTGAGAAATTCCGAATCATGTTAACATATCGTTCTGCATTCACAGGCAACTGTTGCAGCAGTTTGATCGATCTTGAATCGAAAGAAATATGGCCCAATTGCTCCAAAACGTGCAACACTAACCATACAGTAACTCTTTCGCTATGCAAGGTTCGCTGATGAATTTCCTTGGGATTATCTCTTGACCAGTAACGAGGATTTGAGAGGTAACATATCCTGTAAACTCAAAATGAGCTTCGTCAGATATTACCAAAAAATACAGTATGTGTTCTTCATGAATGAGTTGCAGTAGTCTTTGACTGAAAGTTGTGCTAACACCTGGATATGTATCATTAGGTTTTTGCACAACTTGTATTTTGTAGGGATGGAAGTTCATTTTGAAATGTAAAATTCGATGCATACTTGCTCTTGAAACTGCCAATAAAACGAACTACCTCCTAGCTGATCAGTTTGGGCTTTGAAGCACTGCTTCACGCACTCTTTCAACGTTCTCATGGATACGAACAGATCTAGGTCTACCAGTTGGCTTCATTTTTAATGTAGATGCAGAGTTTATAAAATTTGAGAATCACCTATAAATGGCGTTCCGACAAGGAACAAGACCAAGACGTGGAACATGAAAATTGTTACGAAAAAGTCGTCATGTAACAGTGACAGACTCATTAATTGTTATAAAACACTTCAATGACAAAGGCACAATGTTGAACCGTCCACTGATGCGTGTTTACTAAATGACAAAACCAATATTACAATATCAAATGGGACAACAATAACGGCAATAACAGATGTAAATAAAAACACATTTTTATAAACAGCTGTTTAAAAAGTGTCAGGTATTATTGGGCTACCCTGTACAGAAGAGTAAAAATAAAAAATAAAAGTTTGCTGATAATAGTAGACTATCATAGACAAAATTATATTTCCAATAATTAGAGGTCAAATAAAAGAGGAATTATATCATGAGATCTTTAAAGCTAACACAAAGTCGTGTTGCAAATACAAACTAGGATTTTTTATTAATACAAACGACATAGTAATCAAGTACACTAGCAACAATACCGACAAGACAGAACACTTGCAGGACATTACAGTGAGATGGAGGCGGTTTACTGCCGTAAGCACCGTTCACACTGAGACAAAGAGTTCCCATCACATGACGATCAAGGTGCCACACATCGTCACAGTCAAAGTTTACGTTACCAGCAATACTGACAGGACGGAACACGTGCAGCACATTAGAATTTATGTTTGTTGTAGAATTTAT
Organism: Stictocephala bisonia; assembly: GCA_035578905.1. Classification (NCBI taxonomy): domain Eukaryota; kingdom Metazoa; phylum Arthropoda; class Insecta; order Hemiptera; family Membracidae; genus Stictocephala; species Stictocephala bisonia. The sequence continues at coordinate 1,304,517 of JAQJVL010000070.1, forward strand.
ATTTGTTGCCTAGTGATAAGACTTTATATAGACATAGGTTTAATTGAGTGATTATGCTGTAAACCTCCCACGAGAAAGAATAATGTATAAATGTATGAACTGCCTCAATGTAATTGGGTCTAGTACCTGTATTGGAGCATGAAAATAAAATAAATAAATAAATAAATAAATAAATTACAATGAGAGGAAGGCGGTTTACTCCCGTAAGTACCGTTATCGAGCCCACGCTGAGACAAGGAGTTCCACCACATGACGATCAAGGTGCTACACATCGTCACAGTCAAAGTTTACGTTACCAGCAATACTGACAGGACGGAACACGTGCAGGAGATTACAATGAGAGGAAGGCGGATTACTGCCGTAAGCACCGTTATCGAGCCCACGCTAAGACAAAGAATTCCACCACATGACGATCAAGGTGCTACACATCGTCACAGTCAAAGTTTACGTTACCAGCAATACTGACAGGACAGAACACGTGCAGGAGATTACAATGAGAGGATGGCGGTTTACTGCCGTAAGCACCGTTATCGAGCCCACCCCGAGTCAAGGAATTCCACCACATGACGATCAAGGTGCTACACATCGTCACAGTCAAAGTTTACGTTACCAGCAATACTGACAGGACGGAACACGTGCAGCACATTACAATGAGAGGATGGCGGTTTACTGCCGTAAGCACCGTTAACGAGCCCACGCTGAGACAAGGAGTTCCACCACATGACGATCAAGGTGCTACACATCGTCACAGTCAAAGTTTACGTTACCAGCAATACTGACAGGGCAGAACACGTGCAGGACATTACAATGAGAGGATGGCGGTTTACTGCCGTAAGCACCGTTAACGAGCCCACGCTGAGACAAGGAGTTCCACCACATGACGATCAAGGTGCTACACATCGTCACAGTCAAAGTTTACGTTACCAGCAATACTGACAGGACGGAACACGTGCAGCACATTACAATGAGAGGATGGCGGTTTACTGCCGTAAGCACCGTTAACGAGCCCACGCTGAGGCAAGGAGTTCCACCACATGACGATCAAGGTACTACACATCGTCACAGTCAAAGTTTACGTTACCAGCATTACTGACAGGACGGAACACGTGCAGCACATTACAATGAGAGGATGGCGGTTTACTGCCGTAAGCACCGTTAACGAGCCCACGCTGAGACAAGGAGTTCCCATCACATGACGATCAAGGTGCTACACATCGTCACAGTCAAAGTTTACGTTACCAGCAATACTGACAGAACGGAACACGTGCAGCACATTACAATGAGAGGAAGGCGGTTTACTGCCGTAAGTACCGTTAACGAGCCCACGCTGAGACAAGGAGTTCCCATCACATGACGATCAAGGTGACACGCATCGTCACAGTCAAAGTTTACGTTACCAGCAATACTGACAGGACGGAACACGTGCAGCACATTACAATGAGAGGAAGGCGGATTACTGCCGTAAGCACCGTTAACGAGCCCACCCCGAGTCAAGGAATTCCACCACATGACGATCAAGGTGCTACACATCGTCACAGTCAAAGTTTACGTTACCAGCAATACTGACAGGACAGAACACGTGCAGGAGATTACAATGAGAGGAAGGCGGATTACTGCCGTAAGCACCGTTATCGAGCCCACGCTGAGACAAAGAATTCCACCACATGACGATCAAGGTGCTACACATCGTCACAGTCAAAGTTTATGTTACCAGCAATACTGACAGGACGGAACACGTGCAGGAGATTACAATGAGAGGATGGCGGTTTACTGCCGTAAGCACCGTTAACGAGCCCACGCTGAGACAAGGAGTTCCACCACATGACGATCAAGGTGCTACACATCGTCACAGTCAAAGTTTACGTTACCAGCAATACTGACAGGACGGAACACGTGCAGGAGATTACAATGAGAGGATGGCGGTTTACTGCCGTAAGCACCGTTAACGAGCCCACGCTGAGACAAGGAGTTCCCATCACATGACGATCAAGGTGCTACACATCGTCACAGTCAAAGTTTACGTTACCAGCAATACTGACAGAACGGAACACGTGCAGCACATTACAATGAGAGGAAGGCGGTTTACTGCCGTAAGTACCGTTAACGAGCCCACGCTGAGACAAGGAGTTCCCATCACATGACGATCAAGGTGACACGCATCGTCACAGTCAAAGTTTACGTTACCAGCAATACTGACAGGACGGAACACGTGCAGCACATTACAATGAGAGGAAGGCGGTTTACTGCCGTAAGCACCGTTAACGAGCCCACGCTGAGACAAGGAGTTCCACCACATGACGATCAAGGTGCTACACATCGTCACAGTCAAAGTTTACGTTACCAGCAATACTGACAGGACAGAACACGTGCAGGAGATTACAATGAGAGGAAGGCAGATTACTGCCGTAAGCACCGTTATCGAGCCCACGCTGAGACAAAGAATTCCACCACATGACGATCAAGGTGCTACACATCGTCACAGTCAAAGTTTACGTTACCAGCAATACTGACAGGACGGAACACGTGCAGGAGATTACAATGAGAGGATGGCGGTTTACTGCCGTAAGCACCGTTAACGAGCCCACGCTGAGACAAGGAGTTCCACCACATGACGATCAAGGTGCTACACATCGTCACAGTCAAAGTTTACGTTACCAGCAATACTGACAGGACGGAACACGTGCAGGAGATTACAATGAGAGGATGGCGGTTTACTGCCGTAAGCACCGTTAACGAGCCCACGCTGAGACAAGGAGTTCCACCACATGACGATCAAGGTGCTACACATCGTCACAGTCAAAGTTTACGTTACCAGCAATACTGACAGGACAGAACACGTGCAGGAGATTACAATGAGAGGAAGGCGGATTACTGCTGTAAGCACCGTTATGGAGCCCACGCTGAGACAAGGAGTTCCACCACATGACGATCAAGGTGCTACACATCGTCACAGTCAAAGTTTACGTTACCAGCAATACTGACAGGACGAAACACGTGCAGCACATTACAATGAGAGGGAGGCGGTTTACTGCCGTAAGCACCGTTAACGAGCCCACGCTGAGACAAGGAGTTCCACCACATGACGATCAAGGTGACACACATCGTCACAGTCAAAGTTTACGTTACCAGCAATACTGACAGGACGGAACACGTGCAGCACATTACAATGAGAGGGAGGCGGTTTACTGCCGTAAGCACCGTTAACGAGCCCACGCTGAGACAAGGAGTTCCACCACATGACGATCAAGGTGCTACACATCGTCACTGTCAAAGTTTACGTTACCAGCAATACTGACAGGACGGAACACGTGCAGCACATTACAATGAGAGGAAGGCGGTTTACTGCCGTAAGCACCGTTAACGAGCCCACGCTGAGTCAAGGAGTTCCCATCACATGACGATCAAGGTGCTACACATCGTCACAGTCAAAGTTTACGTTACCAGCAATACTGACAGGGCAGAACACGTGCAGCACATTACAATGAGAGGAAGGCGGTTTACTGCCGTAAGTACCGTTAACGAGCCCACGCTGAGACAAGGAGTTCCCATCACATGACGATCAAGGTGCCACACAACGTCATGAAAAATGGCTGTCACTGCCACGTTTTCGATTCGTGTAAGATATGTGATATGGTTTTACAAGTTTTTCGCATTTGGTGTCTGTATACGCATAGTTAGATTAAAAGATAATAAATAATTCCAAATAATTCTGCAATTTCCAGTAGCGGTCCATAATCTGCTGCTAGTTCTAATGAGCAATCACTTAAGCCTGGCCGGATGTGGGAGGTTTGCACAATAAACAATGTAAGATAAGCCCGACAATCAGAGTGGAAGGAGTGAAACTGGATTTCCCATGTCTATCAGGGCCGACGGAACTGTCACCACGTCAACTAGGCCTTCATTGAGTCATAGATAAATATGACAGTAAATTGAGACACTCAACGCTTGGTAACTATAAACTATAATAAAGTAAGTCCCAGGTAGGCCAGGCCAGCAACATGCCAATGACAAAGCATATATAGCTATTAATTAATTGGTAAGAAATTTTTTCATAAAAAACTTGTTTGTATATTAATAGTGGTTCTGTCTACGGTTTAAGTGGTTAGTCCTTGGTAGAATGGGTGAGTCCTGGACGGCGAGAGCTACCATCAAAGCGATGGGCCAAATAAATAATTTTATTTAGGGTATTTTATATTATTTACTATGAACATAAGTACTAACCCGCCCACCCATACACGTACAGTAGCATTAACCCACCCGCCCACCCATACACGTACGGTAGCATTAACCCACCCGCCCACCCATACACGTACGGTAGCATTAACCCACCCGCCCACCCATACACGTACAGTAGCATTAACCCACCCGCCCACCCATACACATAAGGTAGCAAAGAAATCCTAGACTTCCTGATCGTGGGAAACGTTCCAAAGTACACGAGTTATTTTTAATATTACAATTATTTAAAAATTAACTTTCTAGATAGTCAAATATCAACTCACTCCCTCCAAGAGCCCATAACATTACACATGTGCGTAACTGAAGTGAAGTATGTTTAGTACCTATGTTTATATTATTTGTGGTACCAATTAATATCTATATTTTGGTATACACTTTTTCCCATTAAATCTAACATGCTGGGCTGAGCGGTAATAAACTCAGAAAAGAAAAGCGTTATTACTCGAGAACGATTGAGGTACCTGTTTTTCGTTATTGGTACCATTTAGTACTAATTGAATACCAAAATTTGTTATATTGTTTATGATAAAAATTGGGATCGGCCGGCTGGCATGTCGCTTGTCCGGCCAACGTGCGGATCCCTCTATTTCCTTTTAAGTCAATATATGTTGAAGTACCTATTTTTTTTATTTATTTTTTTTTTTTGTACCATTTAGAACCAATTCATATCTATATTTTTGTATACTAGATTTTTGCCCGTCGCATTAAATCCAACATACCGGGCTGAGCGGTAATCAATTCCGAAAACAAAGCGTTATTACTCGTGACAGATTGAGGTACCTATTTTTTAATCATTGGTACCATTTAGTACCAATTCAGTACTAAAATTTGGTATATAGTTCATTGTAAAATTGGAAAGTGGGCGGGCTGGCCGTGCCTCTGGCCCGGTAAACTGTAGTCTTCAATTTCTCTTTAAATACTGAGGTACCTATTTTTCTTATGTTGTACCAGTTAGTACCATCATGGTACCATTTAGTACTAAATCATGGTATTATTTGTTTTAAAAAAATCCGACATGGCCGGACCAGCGACTTGCATCTTAGACCTACCATGTTTCGGTCAAAACCGAAACAAATTTATCACTGATTCAGCTGGTGTCCGACTTTTTTATCTTGGTCGCGACTGGACAAAAAAGTAAAAGGTTTCCAACCTGAATTCACTTATATTAAAACTAACAATTAAAAAATAAGTAAATTAAAATAACAAATTTGGTTATTTAAAATGAAAATAAATAGTTTCATTGCAGTTAATACGAAGAACTGAGCGATTGCGTTATGTGACAATGATATAAAATAAGAAATCAAATCAAATCTGAATTCCAAATGGGGTTTTGTCTCAATGTTAACCAAAACCAGTAGAGTTTGAAGAAATTGACTTGTTTACTTAATTGTTTTGGTAATCTTGGAATAAGAATTATTTGAGTTGCTATGTAGGGATGTAGAGGTCTAACCTCCACTGAAAGGTCCTCGTCTTATATGGGTACGTACTAACCTTCAATAAGAACCCTGTTTCATAACTAGACGATTTTAAAATTAACGTGACACGTTTCGAATCATAGTCTCGATACTCGACAGTCAAATTGTCTACTTATACAAATTCAAAAACGAAACAGAAGAGCGATTATAAAAATATTCAGAGTAAAACCCCTGGAACACATTGTGTGCCTTATTGAAAACTTAATAATGACACACGCACCGCAGCGCACCTAGCGTGACAGATTGTAACGATTATCACACGCACATTGTTAAGCGAGGTACAGTAGAATCACTTTAACAAAAATCGCCTCGGGCAGGTTGCGTGGCGGGAGTAGTGTCTGGGGTGGGGAGTGAGGAGCAGAGCGGACAACAACGCGCTACTAGCCTGGCTGCGTATTTTCGGCTGCCAATGGTGGTGCAGTGACACGGAGCAATAACCTTAGAAAAGAATAGGGGTGGCCAGCCGTCGGATCGGTGAAAGGGTCATTCATGTCAAATCAACACACACCTTTTACATCACCATTTTAGATTTGGCTCAAATTTGGTACACTTACAGTAGGTGTTAAAACTAAACAAAGTTCCAAATTTCAAATTTTTATCTCAAGCCGTTTCCGAAATATGGCTATGTAAAGTTTTCAAAAATTTGCCGAAAAAGGGTAAACGTACTTTTCTTAAATTGCTCTAGGACCTGCACTAATTGAGCTAGAGAGCTGGGAGTGGTGTAATTTTTCAGCATTTCACTTGCTCTTTCCATTGATGTATAACTTGACATAGGTTGTCAGAAAAAGTTTTTTGTCAAAATACAAGTTTGAATTTTGAGTTAACATTTTGTCAAAAAGTACATAATTTAAAATTTTCAAAAAAATTCCATAAATTCTAAGTACTTTTGTCTATCACATAGTAAAATATTATTATGGGATGATAATGGGTTCATTGTTAAAAAATAATATTACTGAAGCTGGTTTTTCCCTGAAACCCGTTTTGGTTACAAGGCCGCTGTATACCTTTGAAACAGATAACCAGATATTTTTGCTTCAACCAAAATTATTAAAATATAGTTCTTAACTAATATGGCATAATTTAAAATGTATAAATATATAAAATGGATAAAGGTTGAAAATGTATACATTATTACAGATTAAATATATTTAATTTTGAATAATAGAGTTATTCTGTTTATACTTAGGTAAATTTAACTATACAATGATTTTTTAAGTAACAATATCATAATGTGGAACATGTGAATTCAGACTAACCTGATAAAATAGGTATCAAGATGAAAGTAGTTTATATTCTCAAAAACTGTCTTGTTTACAACTTTAATTTTAAAAATGCCGTTTCGGTTTCTTTCACATCACTTTGTCCAAGAACATAGGTTCTCCCCGTTGGAGTGACTGGATTAACATTTTTTAGAATGTCCACAACTGACACCCACAGTACATCTGCTTGTCTAGGGTATGAGAATGATGTTGCTGGTCCACTTGGATGAAGAAAAGTTATTTTGACTTCATCGAGTTCTTCATTTTTTTCTAAAACATATCCAAGCCACCATTTTTTGTCATACACTGTGGTGACGTAACCGGTTATGTCTTCTAATTTAAGTGTGTGGAGGGGTTTGGCTACTTCCACCTCCAACCCCTGCTCATTACCAGAAAAGTGTTTCACTGATAGTGTTGATTCATTGATGGGAATGAATGCATGTAATTGTTGTGTTCCCTTAATTGTTAACGCCTCTTCAAAACGGCTTTTCAAAAAGATTTCTGAAGCAGCATAATCCTCTTGAGTGGAAAATGTAAAATCTACCTCCGTAATATTATCTACTGCCCATTGAAAGAGATCTTCTGCAGTTTGGATCTGGTTGTGGTATGGTCTTTGCAAACTTGCACGAGCTGCTAGTCTTTTCACGGAACCCCCTACTCCATCGCAAGGCCCTTTTCCATGAGCTGTGGCTGAAAAATGCCATTCAGCTTCAATGTTGAAATCTTTCAGATGCAGGCAAAGGTTTAGAAAGTTCTTCTTATTTTTATATTGAGCGGCAGAACCATCAGAAAAATAGTAGATTTTTTTGGCAGATTTTGAAACTTACTGGAGAGATATGAGATCAGCTTCTTTTGAAATGTGTAAACCGCTATAGTATTATGCTCTAAGCAATCAGAAATTATTACAAAGCTAACATGCTCAATTTTGTCTTCCTGTTTGTAATATATTACGAAAGGGTGGATTGTGATCTGTTGACTTGTCCAGTGGTAGCTCTGAGCTTCATCCTGAAGAACTATGCTGTAATTTTCAGAAAAGTCACAAGTAACAACAAATTCTGAATCACTAAGGTTTTCTTTTGTCGAGTTGAGGAATGATCCTTGTTGCTTGGCAATAAAGTCATGTCGAACCAAAGAGGTCATCTTGCTACAGAATAAATCTATAAATTCTTCGGAAGTCTTCTCTAATGTCTCCAGATTGCAGCGATCGACTGAGACCCATTGGCGGAATTTAACTTGTTCAATTAAATTTTCTTCAAAAGAGTTTTCCAAAATGTTGTGAAGTTCAGTCTCTCCTGGGCAATATTCGCACTGCCCCATGTTGCAATCTATCGAAGATGGGTTGCAAAGCATTTTTGCAATGCACTGCTTATAATTTTGCAAGTTACCACTTGTAACAGTATTTAATTTGGCATTTTCTATCATTAATTTAACGTTTTGGTGAGTTGTGCAGACACAAACAGAGTGTGTGCCACTCTGTCCAGCCAAAACACAATGTTTTGGTCTTAACTCAGCAAATTTAGAAAATCCAATTTTTATATTAGGATACTTGTCTTTAAAATGTTTGTGAGCCTCTTTAAGATTACTCAGAATCAGTCTTTTAGATAATTTTTTCCTAACTCCATCTGGTTCGGTTACTGTCACGCAATCTTTAATACCTGGCATTGCCCGGCTCACTTCGTCACTTTCATAAAATGAATGAACAATTTCAACTGTATCTACTGGTAAACATTTTCCTGGTCTAGGGTTCGGACCCTCCATAAAACCTTTTTCTTTCAAAATCTTTTTTGATTGGCGGACTAGGTAATTAGGCGCATTGAATACACGCATTATCTTCCTGATACTCCACTGTTCAGGTAAACTTGTAAGAATCATAAGTTTTTGGGCCCTACTTGTTGAATTCATAAAGTTAGTTTTGAGATTTTGAAGCAGAGATTCTTCAATGTCCGTTTCATTTTCTGACGAGGAAGATTCAGCAGCAACAAACAGGCTACGTTTAATTGATGACGAGATTTTTTTAACTTTTGATGTGGCATAGTGCTTGGACGTAATTTTTTTCTTTTGAATCGGAGACTCACCTATTTCTTGAAGCGATGTATTGAGTGCTTCTACAACCACTGAAGTTGTGGTGAAATCTGGGTCTCGGCCCTGAACAGCTATTTCCGATCCAGAAGAATCATCATCCAGGCCTATGGGATTTTCAACATTACTTGGCTCTGTACTTTTCATCTTAGATACATCTTTTCTACATTTGTCACAAATCATGGCTCTATTTGGCATATGCGGAAATAGTTCAATCGTCCAAGATGTGACAATTCTCAGTTTTTTTCTGTCCCTAATAAAATGATTTGGTTTAATCAAAGGATTACAACATTGCACTCTCACCGCACTGATACACTTTTTATTATGTTCCATTTTGAAGTAAACACTTAAAAACAACTTTTCAATTTATAATCTTGCTATAAAATAAATAAACTACTAAAAATAATAACATTTATACAATATATTTACATTAAAAGCAAACACTAAGCACTTTTAAACACAAATGAGGTATTTTCTCAATGAGGTATTCACTCACAGAACACATCCTCTCAGCAAAGAGTTTAGTAACTGACTGAGTGTACAGACAGGCAGTGTAGAATCATGCCTGTTGCAACTTGCACAGATAACAGCCCACTTGTTCCAACCTGCAGAGATTGGCTCAAGTCTTAGCAAAATGGAATGTACATTTATTTGTACTATCTGTTGGGATCATACATTCTATATTAATATAGACCAGAGGCTTATATTTACTTCTAAATTAATATTTAAAAATAAATAAATTTTAAACCTCATTATTATTTTTTAATAATATATAGCCTATGTATTCATGTTAATGTTTCCAATTATTTATATTTTAAATTATGCCATATTAGTTAAGAACTATATTTTAATAATTTTGGTTGAAGCAAAAATATCTGGTTATCTGTTTCAAAGGTATACAGCAGCCATGCAACCAAAACGGGTTTCAGGGAAAAACCAGCTTCAGTAATATTATTTTTTAACAATGAACCCATTATCATCCCATAATAATATTTTACTATGTGATAGACAAAAGTACTTAGAATTTATGGAATTTTTTTGAAAATTTTAAATTATGTACTTTTTGACAAAATGTTAACTCAAAATTCAAACTTGTATTTTGACAAAAAACTTTTTCTGACAACCTATGTCAAGTTATACATCAATGGAAAGAGCAAGTGAAATGCTGAAAAATTACACCACTCCCAGCTCTCTAGCTCAATTAGTGCAGGTCCTAGAGCAATTTAAGAAAAGTACGTTTACCTTTTTCGGCAAATTTTTGAAAACTTTACATAGCCATATTTCGGAAACGGCTTGAGATAAAAATTTGAAATTTGGAATTTTGTTTAGTTTTAACACCTACTATAAGTGTACCAAATTTGAGCCAAATCTAAAATGGTGAGGTAAAATTTTAATTTTAAGTGTGTTGATCTGACATGGAATGACCCGAAAGTCCAAATTCCAATCCCTTCCGCTGCAAATTAGCCCTTCAACGAAATGAACAACACATTGGACTGCCCCAACATAATCGCATATGGTATATATTCAATGATAATGTAAAGTTTAGTGAATTATTTTGTTTAAAAAAACTTTCCATCAATTAGCCAACAGAAAGATTGTATCATTTACAATCAAAATTATCCAAACCCGTTATTGGACTTTTCTTAGGTCTGTTTTTCCTTGGCGTTACGAACTTCTTTTCTTGTCCGGGTGACTGGGCAGCTTCCTTGACAATTTTATATGCAGAACTATGGGATATTCCACATGCTTCTGCCACTTCTGAGAGCAACTGCTTCTCCGATAAATCTTCATTTTTCTTCTTTAAATAACTATTTTTTCCTCTTTAAATAACATTTATTTTTAATATTTAATAACATTTTAATAACATGTTATTAATAACATTTATTCTTTAAATAACATTCATTTTTCTTCTTTAAATAACAATGTAAATAATACTTCGCGTAGACTGAATAACAGGTATTTTTTTATTTGATTTACTATACTACTACCCGGTTGCACATTCATTATGCTCCAGAAACTATATACACTATGCACTAAACGATTACGACACTAAACACTTATTTACAAAACTAAAATAAATTTCGGGGCACTAAATGTTAAAGCTAATGTTTTTTAGAACCGCGCGTAGTACTCTGTCAGCTAGCGAACTTTACGAGAAACTGCCGGGGATGACTGAGCTGTCACGTGCCAGCGCATGCGCATTGGCGACGTCGTCCACTGCGCACACGTCGGAACGATTTTTCACAAGATGATTTACCTGTAAGGTAAGTGGTTCCGTGTGTGTTCAACACAGTTGAGTTAGGTTGAACTAGGATGTGTATTCACCGGTACGACACTTCCACACATATTAAGGCCATTGGAAACAATACTGTACCGTCAGGTTCAGGAAAGTTGCGTCAAGTGGTAGTGAACATGTTAATTGGAACTTTTTGTCATGGGTGGGTAAATCTCCTATAGACCAACAAGACAGTATCATTAGTAATGCTCAGGGACAGCGCTGAGCGAGACCTGGGACAGGATCACAGATGGACCGTATATATACGGATTGCTCGTGCCCATGTAAGGGGTCCTCAAGCGTATATCATTGATCCAAATGGCGGAGTGGTGATTTGGGTATATTCTCCATAAACCAATGATAATGGATAAACCAATTAAAAAAAATATTGTTTGGTAAAATCCCTATGTGCATACAATTTATATACAAAGATCGAATTAATTATGTTTGTGGAAAGAACACACAGGTGTTCCGGAGTACCCAGACTGACCATGCGATCTTCACACTAACAACAATTTAACAATTCCATCAAACAAAACAGCTTTTTATGAAAAGCAGTTAATTAGTAATGGATCCAGGCTCATCAACTTACTGCCGAACCGCCTGACAACTGAGGTTAGTCTGTAGAGATGTTGCAGGGTTGCCACAAGAGTGTTAAGGAATTTACGGCGTAATGTTGCCACTACTGGAATTTAAGGCATAATGTTGTACGGTTAGTTTATGGCCATGTGAGATAATCTTATATATTAACTGTCTTAAGTTAGAAGATTTTCTTTTAGTATGTCTGTAGACAAGTTAGTGCACACTATGATCAAATTTGACATATTTGTTATATCAAAATGACGCAATTATTTATTTTTTATAACAATTAAAATAATGGTTTTCTTTGTCAATAAAAATAGGTTTGATAAGCAATTATGTAGGTATTGTAACACAGAATGTTAATTACTTTACATATTTTAATTTTTTATACGATTTTTTATACACATACTTATAATTGTTCTTATTTCAAAAAAACACATAAAAAATAAATCACCAACTGGGAAAAACAAATAAGCAATCGACATCAAACAATCAAAACTTTATCAACATTTAAAAAGTTAAACTCGGCTAGTGAAAAAACGATTTATGAGTTGCCACTGACGCTATGTTTTTGTTTGATTTGAGAAAATTTAAAATAGGTCTTTAGCACAGATCTGCAGAGGAGTAAAATTTTCAAGAAAACAACGCATGGCCTTGCTTATACCATGAGCAATCTGTACAGCTGTTATCTATGAGTATGACCTACGAGAATACCTTATTGAGGCTAAATAAAAGGTGAAACACGAAAGAACAGTTCTTTGCTTAGAATACGTTTCTATAAAGAAACCAAGTTTATACGCAGCAAATTATATCGGACAATTATTAGTTAAAAGTCCAATCCTGACAAATATTGCTCGAACTGATAACATATAAGAAATTCAACAAGTAAATGGGGAATGAACCAGTTATCTAAGCCTGAAAGAGACGTTATAGTTCCATTCAACTCAGTGTTCCGACCGGCGTAAGAGAAAATGACGCAACCATCGGAACTACTTACGACAATGCACGCTGACAATGGAGAGAGCGTAGGTATGAGTGAAGGGATGTAAGTTCATTATGTCGAAAAGACGGAAGTACTTCCGTACATCGTGGGAATGTGTGAATAAGTTAGGCCAGATATATCAAACAGCATGTGGACCTAACGTTTACACAAAAATTGGGGCCCACACCTCCTTGGCGGAAACACTCTTTCCTCTCCAATAGGCCTATTACTGCCCAACGATGTTGCATCAGTTCTTGCGCAGAGAGAAATGAAATAGAGGTCGCTTTGTTATGGCCGAGCGAACGTCCCCGTGATAGTTCGATATATAGTTCCACTAATCTAAATCTTTATAAATCTATAGTAATAATTACCTACTACGATTATCCTTCAGGATTCGGGGTGGTATAAGGGGAAGAACTGACAACGGTGCTGGCCCAGGCATTCGCTTGATGAACTGGAGAACCAACTTCTCGACACTCAAATTTTCGAACTTGACACATATTCAGCGCACTATTAGATGCGACCTCTGTTTCTTTCTTCTATGCGGTTCTTTATTAAGAAATTACATAACATTTACATGAAATTACATTTACTTATTTAATTATGTTTTTGTTTTGTGTGATTGTTTGATATTTTTGTGTTTTTGTAATATTTATTGTAATTATATACCAGCCATAGCATGCTTATTTACTACGTGTAATGCTGCAATACTATTGGAATTGTATTCTGTTTTGTAGCATCTAATATATAAATAACGCTTACATATAAGCATCACTCTCAATACATCACTCACTCCCTAGATATAAATGTATATAAAACCTCTTCAAAAGAAGGTAAAAGAGGATGAAGTTTCGCTCATCTTCCATAAAACACCTCGTCTTGGTGGTTTGTCCGGTATCCCTACTATCTCTACTGTCTAATGTTTACTCTAACAAGCCATCATGTGTGACACACATTTAAATTTTTAAATATATCTTTCAGTCTATCCTCATTTGAGGTCAGAATGCCATTTTACATGATCATGAAATCATACAAAGTATGTAATGAATGTCCAAATTTGACATTAGCGCGCTTAGTGGCATTTGACCGTAGCTCTGATGTGCCGTGTTGCCAAGATTACTGTGTTTGACATACAATAAAAACTTGTCGAGGTAGAACTCCGCTTGAAGAGGCCTTTATACAATTATACCAAAGTTCAAACAATACAACAGAACAATATATAAATAATGTGATAAGAACAATCTATAAACAAAAGGAAACAATAAAGTAAACCCCACGATCCTAATATTTTTACTCCCACTCTAAATCACAATATCAATAAAGTAGGCCTAGGTTATAAAACAGGTACATTCCAAGAAATGAAACGTGGTAACAATGCAAGACGTAAAGGCGTTGTTATGGTTGCAGCTTGTTTACAACGTCACGGTGCTGGTCCTCAAACTCCTCATAGTTCCAGCATTTCTTTTGCTGTAAGCGCTCAGAAATCAAGTCGGACTTTCATTAAATAAAGTATAATACAGTTTAGTTCAATCAGTATTCAGTCTAGAGTGCTTTCCAGTAGGGCACACGATCTTATCCCGTCAATAGAAAAGTGAGAGAAAATCTGCTTAAAGGTAATTATATATTTTCGGAAAACATTTGCTTAAAACTGATTATATTTAATTTCTAAGCATTTTTCCAAAGACATAGTGAATTATTATTTTTAATAGATCCTCACAGTAATTCTGTTTTGTAATAGAAATAATAAATAGTTCCAAAGAATTGGCACAAATTTTTCCCCATATTAAACACTAAAAAATAAAACTTTGAAAATTACCAGTTTGATTCCCAAATAAGTGTTTTGCCGTAAGTAAAAAACTGGTCAAGTTAGAGACATGCGGTTTTTACTAAAATATTTTAAATTTTATTTCACATTTTTTCCTGAAAATTGAATCAAAATAGATAGAGCCGTTTTCGATAAAATTATATTTTTGTATGTTTCTTGCCCATAAAAATAAAACAAAAAAATTCAAAACAGTGAAAAAAAGTCTAGAAATATTGACAAAGTACACCTACATATCAAATTTCATAAAAATTTATCCATTCGTTTGGTCTCCAGCGAACTGCACATACACACAGACAGACACACATTATGACAGACTACAAATTTTTTTTCGAAAACCCCACTTTTTTTGGTTCAGGGGACCCTAAAATGGATTTTAGACCAACTTGTAAACATATATTATCACAATACTCTTTTTTATTATTATCACAATACTTTCTCTATGCTAACGCATATGGGAGAAAGTAAAAAGGATTAACTATTAAAAATATAATAAACTCTTGTAATAAATTGCTTTCAGATGTTGCAAAACAATCACAATAGAAAGGAGGAAATGGCGGTTAGGTGGTCTCCTTCCTTGTATGACTCACCACAGATAAATAGGTCTATAGTTTTGTCTGTGGTATCATTTAATGAAATGGTTTATGTACTATTGATTTTGCCATGGTAAAATAAATGTTTATAGCCGTGTTACAGTGCGTAGAATAGTTTGGATTGTTGTAGCCTAATAAATGAAATTGGTAATTATATTACAAAATATTGTTTTCACTACACTACTATGAGTTTAGCTATTTTCATTATGTGTTTACAACCTGCGAAACATCATATTTTCAACAGCTGTCTATTGTTTACTACCGAAAGTAACATTGTTTACAACCGAAAATTTTCCACAGTCAACAACACCTGTTTTTATTCCGTAGTGTAGTGAAAAGTATCGTTCAAAACTCGAGTGAAAGTGTTTTGTATGTTCTCGACCAATTGAAGTGCTCGACAAGTCTCGCACTTCAAACATATGGTCTCGAACATGCAAAACCCCACTTTCCACTCTTGTTATGAAATATACTATTTCACAACTCTACCATGAGTTCAGCTGTTTTCGTTAAGTGTTTATAACCAGCGAAACGTCATATTTCCCATAGCTGTCTATTGTTGACAGTCGAAAGTAACATTGTTTAAGTTCGAAAATTTTCCACTATCAACAACTTAATAACCTTCAAAAGCTTTTAAAAATATTCTTGTTATAGTTTCGCCAACTGAAATGGAAAGCTGATTTTATAAAATGTTCCTCAAATGTTCCTAATTAAATAAAAAGTTAACATTCCAACATTTTTTATTCAGTAGTGTTGTGAAAAATATCGTTCAAAACTCAAGTGAAAATGTTTTTCGACCAATTGAAGTGCTCGACAAGTCTCGCACTTCAAACATATGGTCTCGAACATGCAAAATCCCATTTTCCACTCTTGTTATGAAATATACTATTACTGCCTAACATGATAATTTTGTGATCAGAGTTGACAATATAATTTACAGATGTACAACAAAAACCTAAAGACGTTTTACCCCTTCTACCGACATGGCATCGTCAAAGTCTGCAGAGGCGTCGGCCATGTTGGTGTTAGTCCCATAAGAACAATGTTATTTTCGACTCGCACATACGATCACGCGTATCCAAATCAAACACTTATTTTGAAACGGATTTTTTCCAAACAAATTACATTTGATCAAGAATGAAATTACACATTGAATTGCTTTGCGAATTCCTAATTAGTTTTATAGAGAAAATACAGCAAATATTTAGTTTGAATCTTTTATTTTCACCTATTTTTCAAAACTAGGCGTATGTATTCAAAATATGAAAAACAAACCCAACGCGCAATATAGTAACGTTTAAAATGGCACATCATAGACAACTTTTGATCAATAAATAAAGAAAAAGATGGACTCGCAAATAACATTGTTTCTATGGGATTAAAACCAACATGGCCGACAGCCTCTGCAGACTCTTAAGCTTCTAAAGATGCACATCGTAGCACGGGCAAAATGTCTGAAAGCTTTGAATATAATGCAGAGTAGCAGAGGTAGGCCACTGTACTCTCTAGTTGCGGCTGACAAAGAAAGCATTATTAATTTGCAATAATATTATTACGTTATTCAATATCGTTAACTGTAATAAGAAAACCAACCAGTTTTTGGAAAAACTTTAGGTCTAATTTTAATGTTACCTATTTTATGACAACGTAACCATTTTATCGTAGCATGTATACGAATTTATTTGAAGAGCATAAACTAATCATCGAATAAAAAAAGTGAAAAGAGCACTCCGAATTATCTCCAAAACTTATGCCCGAGGAAATTCCCCATAAAAGCACACTAAGAATATTTTTGGGTAAAATGCCATTCCTAAAGAAAGAGCCGCAGTAGTTGAACATCGATGAACAAAAAGAATACTAAATATATCTTCAGTTATTTTTTATGGTACATAGTACAGTTGATATACTAACGTCAATGTAGTCTTGAGTGACAGACCGAGGCCGAAGGGCGAGGTATCATGATTGTGGCGAGTTACTGAGTTGTCATGCAATATGTAAGGGGTAAACAAAACCCTTGGAGAAAAAAAAAAACAGAGGTCGCCTTGTTATGGCTGCAGCGATCGCCTCAGTGGCAGATACCAGTTACGTAAATATGAATAAATTTGTAGTAATAATTACTACGTATCCCTACAATGATTTGGAGGGGAATAAGGGAATATCTGACAACGGTGCTGGTCCTGCCTCCGCCCGTAGAACTGGAGCACTCGACACCTAAAGTTTCTATAATTCGACGACTATTCGGCGCACTTTTGGATGCGATCTCTGTTCCTTTTTCCTCTGTGATGAACACAAGCTATTTTACTATAAACAACTTTCATTTGCATGATCTTAGATAGAAGAATAAAAACAACTTAAAAACACGTTAATCACATACAGTAATATGCCTCATTAGATCCACAACGCGAAACAATCAACATAAATGTACAGTAACTTACATTTACAAAAAACAAAAACAATATAATCAAGAATAATCCAATTTGGCCAGCACACATTTTTATAAAAAAAAAAAATAAAAAAAAAATAAAAGAAAATTGCATCTACCAAGTTAGGCTATACGACAAGCTTATTGATAAAATAAATTAGGGCGAGTAAAAAAAAATTATAAACACAATAAAATACAAGGATAACTCATTCCTCTCTGTTGCTGACACACATTTTTATCATCCCAGAAAGCTGTCTCTGCCAAACAAATATAATACGATAAGCGAATTGAGCAAGACAACTATCATCAGCTTGTCACGTGACGCGGTGTTGACAAGTCCCGAACTGCCCGATAACCGGTGTCAGGCAACGGTACCGTTCGACAACAAACAAACCACTCCAGGCCGACTCTGGTGACTTTCCTTCCACCAATCTTTGACCCAGCGTATCGTCGACTTTGTCGACCGTCGTGTCACGATTGTTTACCGTACGATTGAATAACGTGTAAACAGAGTGGCGGAGTAGTACTATCGGCTGACTACGTGAGCTAAATGCAGTAGGCCGCAATGGAATAAAATAAATGCTGATAAGATCAAATTGTCAAAGCACAGATAAATTAAGCACATACGGATTGCTCGCCTCCATGCTAAACGCTATTTTCCGTTCTTCGTGGACTAAATGCTTTTCAGCACGAATAGAGTTTGTTGACTGAGCGCGGTTGTCAAATCGCACCAGTCTACATAGGGACAAAACTAATACGTGAATTATGCTTTCTCTGTAATTCATCATCGTTCATTATGGTAACTGCGCAAGCACGGACATATAATGCCTATGTCAGGTTTGAAAAACAGTTTTTCCTATACCAGGAGCTATCTGGGGGTTTTAATTTTGATTTGAAGTATTCGTGTTGGGAATAAAAAATTAGCCATGAACTAAAGAGTTAAATTCTAAGAAAGTTGCCAAAAATACGTCATTGACATTAGTTTTCTTAATATAGCGTTAGTTTTTCGTTTTCTAAATTCACCAAAATAAATACTACGGATTTTTTAAATTTAAGACTAGGCCTACAATGTTATAACTTTCTAATTAAACTTATAGAATTTAACAAAACCGATGTTTGACTTTTTAAAATAACTACTAGATAACATTAACTAATTGTATATTTCTTAACAATCCAATTAGTAGGCTATATGAAATAAATGTTTCCAAAGAATGGCAAAAACTTTCCTCCATATTAAACATTAAAAATCAAAACTTTGAAAATTACTAGTTTGATTTTCAAATATATTTGTTTGCCATAAAAATTAGTCAAGTTAGAGATATGCGGTTTTTACTAAAATATTTTATATTGTAATTCACATCTTTACTGAAAATTTAATCGTTAGAGCCGTTCTTGAGAAAATTCCATTTTTGTTATGTTTTTTGTCCATACAAATAAAAAAAAACGTAAATTTCTAAAAAGTAAAAAAAATTGTATGGAGATATTGGCTAAATATACCTACATATCAAATTTCATAAAAATTGATCCATCCGTTTGCTATCCAGTGAACTGCACATACAAATAGACAACACACATACAGACAGAAATAAAACATGTTTTCGAACAAACACTTTTTTGGGTTCAGGGGACCCTAAAATGGATTTTTTGACCAATTTGTAAAAACACTTATTTGGACGATCACAATACCTTTTCTATGCTAACGCATATGGGAGAAAGTAAAAATCAAATAGGAAAAATAATGGTTAGAACAAACAACAGTATGTTATATTTTATTTAATAGGATGTTCATGTGACCTGGTTATAGCCACTCAGCTGTGCGTTTCACTGAGAGTTCTCCACTAAAGAACCACTCCAGTTACTGCCATTCCACCTCGTTGGTTTTTTTGTAACTACGAGACATTTTGTACGATCTAGAACTAGAAAAAAACTCGTATTAGTTTTTCATCTCTAACATTGAAAGTATAGAAACATTGAAACACCTGTAACAGAGTCCAGAAGCTGTGCTAACGGCGTATGAGAAAATAGCTCGTTATGTATCTGAGTTCAGACCGACTATAAATATAAGAACTATTCCTAAGGCAAAGTTTGCTTGCTCATACAGTCTGTATACGGTAGGGTGGCGCACGGACCCGCCAGCTACCTGTGTCTGTCCTTTCCTCCCCCCGGCGCTCGCGGCTGTTTCCTTAATGAGTCACCAACTAGCCCCTCTAATAGAATTATTAACTTTTTTTACTTTCTCATAATATATCAATTTTAATAGAACATTTGTAAAGTACTAACAAACTAAGAAAAGTGATATAAAACACGATGTTCTTTGATTATAAATAATGGTCGAAAGTTATTTTTTAGCCGGAATACTGTATGATTTGTTAAATGTTTTACATTTCTCATACAACGTTATCATGATACGATATTATTTTAAGAGTACTTTGAAATAAGGTACGGTACTCTTGCCTTCTCCCATAGTCGTGCAGTGTGCAGATATGGGACATGGGACAACAAGACTGGTTAGGACATTGAACTTGTTGATGACTAACCGTAGTCTAATATGTGCGCTAATATTTTTCCGCGAAGGGGTTGGTGATTCACCACTCTTAACAGTAATGGTTGTCCAGGGTGCCAGGGTAGTTTTCAGTTAGATGTGGATACTTCCCGGGATAACTTGTAACGAATACATTACACATAGTTGGTTTATTTATTATTTTTTTTATTGTTTAAATAGTTTAATTTTTTCCAAGTGATATTTTTTTGTTTAGTGAATGTTTTAATTTTTTGTGCACGATTATGCCGCCATCAAGTGAAAAACGTGGGTTTACTTATAACTCTCAAGCCAGAACTATAATTTCATCGGTGTTACATTACTTTGAGCGGGAACGTGACAACAAAGGTCCATTATTAGATGTGAAAAAAGTATCTGAAAGAGTGGTCGCCGCATGTAACATTTCACGAAGAACATTGGTGCGGATCAAGTCGCAACTAAAACAAGCAGTGGAAAATGAAGGAAAGTCTAGTGTCAACCCTCAAAGTTTCGAAGAAACGGATCAATCACCAATACCTGAATCAGCTGTAAGTAATAAATCCAGGCAAAATACTCCTAGACCTACCATCCCTAAGCTTACTACCCCAAGAAGAAGAAAACCATACAAGTCAATAGTTACACAGCTAGACGATTTTGAGAAAACTGCAATTAGAAACCACGTTTTTAGCTACTACAGACGCCGAGAAGTCCCTACCCTCCGAAAGTTAAAAGTAAGTTTACGAACAGCGGGTTTGTTTGATGGTTGTATACGAACACTGGCAAAAATTTTGAAAACTATCGGATTTAAATGGAAAAAGTTAGACAATAGAAAAGTTCTCATGGAGAAACCCTCAGTTGCTCTTGCTAGGTGCCGATATTTGCGAAAAATTCGGGAAATTGACTATAAAAAGTTATTTTTCTGGATGAAACATGGATCAACGCCAACACTTCGAAAGACTCAGGATGGACAAATGACAGTGTAAAGTGTTCTGTAAATGTTTTGTTCTGTAAAAACAAAATAATTATCTTCAAATTTACAGAGACTTTAAACGTTTTTTTTTTAATATAAGTAGAGTATAATAAGATATTACTACTTCTTTATTAGTCATGACAATAAGGTTGCGATGATTGATGAATAGCGGGTACTGTAACATTTCAATGTATGCTTTAAAACATTTTAATGTCATTAGAACTAGTAATAAAATATAACGAATGGTAAAAAATTAACTGCAATCTTAAAATATTGTATATTGGTTTTAGCGCGATTTTGTTTTATTTCAGTGTCACACGGAAACAACATGGAAGATAAATGGAAAATGCTCAACTTCTGGACACTAAATACTTTGGCTTGAAGAAGATTACTGGGAGTAATATAAAATAATGTTGATTTATTAATCAAATAAACTGTAAAGTATGTAGTGTTGCCTATTTAATGATATTTTGGCTGATTAAATAGTATGCGATAACATAGTTTTAAATTATTCTACCTTTTTTCAAAGAACTCTTAAAATAATATTGTATCAAGATTAGGGAATTATGAGAAATATAAAACATTTAACAAATCATACAGTATTCCGGCTAAAAAATAACTTTCGACCATTTCGTTATTTATAATCAAAGCACATCGTGTTTTATATCACTTTTCTTAGTTTTGTTAGTACTTTACAAATATTCTATTAAAATTGAGATATTATGAGAAAGTAAAAAAAGTTAATAATTCTATTAGAGGGGCTAGTTGGTGACTCATTATGGAAACAGCCGCGAGCGCCAGGGGGAGGAAAGGACAGACACAGGTAGCTGGCGGGTCCGTGCGCCACCCTACCGTATACAGACTGTAGTATGGGTAAAATTAATGAACGTTGTACATTTGGGACATGCACTATCTGCAGACATGTTCATGCATAGTTGCCATGATGAACGAGGTGACAGAGATAATGTGGACTGACACGATCTGACAACCACGCTCAGTCCACAAATTGTAGTCGTTCTGCAAAGCAGCAGACAGTCCACAAACTACAGAAAATATCGTAACACTGCTATAGATATGTAGACGAGTAACTTATGTATATATGTGGTCTAAGGTATGATCTGACTTACTGAATACTGTGATTTCCAACCATATCTTGTAGACTAATTCTCAAAGAAAATCTTGAATGAATCAAACTTGTTCAAGAATCATACGACCACACACATCTCACTTTAACCCGGTTCATCGACAGGTAAAGCAGTCTAACATTGAAACTAGAGAAACACTGAAACACATGTAACAGAGAATAACTCCAGAAGCCGTGATAGCGTCGTGAGTAGGAGAAAAACATTCGTTATGTATTTGAGTATAATGTAATAACTATTCCTAAGGCTAATGGTATAGGAAATATTATGCACGTTGTACATCTTGGACAGGCACTATCTGCAGACATGTGCATGCATCGTTGCGAAAATGAACGAAGTGACAGAGTTAGTGTAAACTTGCCAGTGGACTGACGCGATCTGACAATCGCGCTCAGTCCACAAATTCTAGTCGTTCTGCAATGCAGTGGACAGTCTACAAACTACAGAAAATAGCGTAACATTGTTATAGATAAGTAGACGAGCAACTTATGTATATATTTAGCCTGAGGTGTGATCTGACTTACTGAATACTGTGATTTCCAACCATATCTTGCGCAGACAAACTTGCAAAGAAAATATTAAATGATTCAAACTTGTTTAAGAATCACACGACCACACACACGTCACTTTATCTCGTTTCAACTAAAACAGTGTTGGACTCACCTGTTGGAAGACGAAGTTGACGTCTGTATCATGGAGGGGGAAGTCCGAGCCGCCCTGCAGCACCACCACGCCCCGAGGTGCCAACAGCCTGAGACGGTCGCGGAGGCGCCGCCTGTTCAGGGCGAACAGCTCCATGGGCACTTCCAGGGTGTGGGGGCCCATGCTGAACACTGGGCTGAAACACAGATTACCGTACTTCTGTAATCTCCAATATTTCAAAGTGGCCTTTCGCCAAGCCACCGCTGGGAAGTCGACAGTCCTATAGTTAGAGATGGTAAATACTTTCAACATATCGATATATCGCAAACCAAATATCGGTCTGGCGATAATACCGTAAGAAATATATCGATATATCGGGTTACCTATATATCGAATTGTAAATGATTTATCTGTTTTAAATAAAATTATGCATTAACTCAGATATCATGACCAAAAATACACTGATGTAACTATTTAGAATAACCTACTGAATGTAAAAATTAAATACGTTTTTCTACACGAAAAAAGTTATGGGGTGAATGAAAAACATTCCAAATAAGAATAATTATACATTTAATTATTATGTTGATTATAAAAGAATAATGTAATAACATTGTTTTTCACATTTAAAATGCCAGTAGCACACTAAAAATTAAGCAAATTAATTCAGTAAACATGGTCTACAATAAACTACATTTTAGTGCGTTAACCTCAAGTAAAAAAATGCGTGTTTTGTAGGCATAAGAGGCAATTTAAATTTTTTTTTTTTAATCGTGACGATTTTGAGGAGAGAGGATAATTAAAATATTTAGTGACATAATATATCGCACCAAAATATCGATATATAGCTGATATTATATTGAGGTGGTATTATAGGAGTGGTATTATATAGCTGATATTATAGGAGGTGGCCAATTGCTTCCTCCTTTACGTTCTTTCCCTAATTCACTGTTTTTGTCACCTACGTCTGTTGACGAAATAAAATTAGTTGTAAACTCTTTAAAAAATAAAAAGTCTACTGGTTTTGATCGAATAAATGTCATT
The DNA here is from genome assembly GCA_035578905.1 of Stictocephala bisonia. Classification (NCBI taxonomy): domain Eukaryota; kingdom Metazoa; phylum Arthropoda; class Insecta; order Hemiptera; family Membracidae; genus Stictocephala; species Stictocephala bisonia. The sequence continues at coordinate 1,328,558 of JAQJVL010000070.1, forward strand.
CTTCTGAAACATATAATCAATGAAATTGCACCGGTATTAGTTTTCATAATTAATAAGAGCTTTTATGATGGAATTTTCCCTGAAATTTTGAAAAGGGGTATCGTTGTACCAATTTTAAAAAAGCAAATTCTTATAAATTGGACAATCTGAGGCCAATTGCTTTATTATCAGTTTTTTCTAAATTGTTTGAGAAGCTAATGTTAACTAGACTTTTAAAGTACTTAAACAATTTAAATTTCTTTAATGCTAATCAATATGGTTTTACTAAAGGAAAATCTACAGAAGACGCTTTATTAACAGTAACAGAACGAATTTATAATAATTTCAACAAAAAATTAAAGTCAACTGGTCTTTTTATTGATATTTAAAAAAGCGTTTGATCTTGTTGACCACTGCACCCTGTTGTGCAAGCTAGAAAACTATGGAATTAGAGGTCAGGCACTTGAATGGTTTAAGAGCTTTCTTGTGGGAAGGAAACAGCAAGTGAAAATAAATAGTTCACTTAGTGACCCAATTATAATTGAAGCTGGCGTGCCACAGGGTTCTGTCCTATCTGCAACCTTGTTTCTCATTTTTATAAATGACCTATTAGAACTTCCTTTTCAAGGTTGTGTGAGTGCTTTTGCTGATGATATTGCGTTATTTTATTCAGATATAAACATTCTTTTGTTGGGTGATTCTATTAATCGTGATCTTTTGCTATTACGCCAATGGTGTTCTAATAATAAAATGCAAGTGAACAGTGTCAAATCTCAATTTGTTAATTTCGATTTTGTTGGTTTTAACTTTCCTTTTCCAATAGTTTATCATTCCTTAACTTGCAACTTACATATCTGCAACTGTCAACCTTTAAAACAAGTTAAATCTTTTAAATATCTGGGAATCACTCTTGATGAAAAATTAACATTTGACAAGCACATTGACTATTTGCATTTAAAACTTAGATCCTCAATTAGAAAGTTTTATTATTTAAGAAATTTTTGTGATAATCAATTGTTGTGTACTCTTTATTTTGCGATTATTCATTCTCGATTGCAGTATGGGCTTGTATGTTGGGGTGGTACTTATAGGGGCTTAATTGACAAACTGAGAGCAACACAAAATTACTTTTTACGAATAATATTGAGAAAGAATAAGCGAGAAAGCTCTTTTCCTTTGTACATTACCTTAAATATTCTCCCCATACAGTACCTTTTTATTTATAAAGTCCTTAGACTGTTTTATGTCAGGAGTGGAAATAGAGGCAATATCAATCCTTCCTATAACACAAGGGCTGTGGTGAGTGGATTATATAAATTACCCAGAGTAAGAACATCAATTTTTAAACATTCCTTTATGTATTTGGGTCCAAAATATTTTAATTGCTTGCCTAATGATATAAAACAAACTCCACTTCTAAACACATTCTGCAGACTTGTTTTCAATTGGCTTTTGACCCAACATGATATTTCTTTTCTGAATTTCAGTTTAATCTAATAATATAAGTGTTTTTTGCCCCTTCCACACAATCTTGCTTGAATTTGTTCTTTTAGTTTCATATTTGTTATTTAATATGATTTCTTTAGTTTTTAATGCGTAACATTACATTATGTTCTTGTTGTTTTTAGTATAATATAGCAGATGCTAACAGTAGCGGTCGTAATTTGTTTTTAAGTTAAAATTTTAAGAGCTTGACTCACATAGTATATTTGTTTTTTTGTACTGTTTTTATTTTAACCTATGGCCACATTACTGGAAGCAGTGGCCATTTTATTTCCTTTTAGTTTCAGATGTACAATATAATATGTAGTTTTTTTTGGAAATAAATCATTTATATCATTATATCAAAAGAAAATATAGTGATATATCGCAATAAATTTATCGATATTTCCGATAAATCGATATATCATTGCCATCCCTACCTGTAGTAGCACTGCTATTTTAGTGTCAACGGTCCAAAACATGCTTTTCTATTTCAATTGATTCGTTAATAGTGAACGATGTATCATTCATTATTATAGGCCCATTATTGTTGGTCAAGTTGATATTATGGGTTTTTAATGTAAAATCATAAATAATGACAGTTAAATTTTCGAATAGAAAAGAATAAAGAATACTCAATCTTTTACAAAAACCAACTTATGGTCCACTAGATATTCAGCTTGTCAAAAGACACTTCAATTGTTACGATACGATCATATTTACGAACCGAATCGTTGAAATAGAGACCCATGTTTTTGGCATTTTTCGTGAAAGGAATCGGCTCCCCTAACTGGCGAAATCGGATGAAATTATTAAAATACATAACTTAGATACGCTTTCGATAAAATGCAACGATAAGAATTTTATTTTAACACCCTCGCCTACATTGGAGACCTTCCTAACAACAGGGTTCTCTTCTTGGACCTTACCTTTTTAATCTGTTTATGAATGATATAAGTGATGTGATCGACAGCAATTTTCTGGTTTTCGCTGATGACATCAAGTTGTTCAATGGTATGGGTTCTTTGGAGGACTGTCTTCGTCTACAGGATTCTCTTAACAGAATATGCACCTGGTGTATAGTCAACAGGATGCAACTTAATACCTCGAAATGCAAGGTAATCTCTTTTCACCGTAAAAATTCTCCTCGACCTACTCAGTACCAGATAAATGGGACCTTAATTCAGCATAGTGATGTCAACAAGGACTTGGGTATTCTGCTAAATAATAAATTCTCCCCTGATAACCATATCGATTCCATTTGTAGTAGAGCTAGTAGATTATTGGGCTTTATGTGGCGTGGTGCTATTGGAGGTTTGTCTACATACACCATTGTAATACTCTACAAGTCGTTACTACGTCCAATTCTTAAGTATGCTTCTGTGGTTTGGAGACCATTCTACACTCATCATATAGTAAGACTGGAGCGGATTCAACGAAGATTTTTGAGACTGGTTGGTACCAGATTGGGCTTCAACTTCCCTGATGTTCCATTTGAGAACTTGATGAGCCAGTTTGAAATATTTTCACTTCAGGCACGCTTTGACTTACATTATATCACTTTTCAAGATTATAAATGGGATCATTAACTGCCCAGAACTTCTGGGCAAGATTGGCTTTCGGACTCCAAGTACCACTAGATCAACTGATCTTTTTGTTCACAACTTCTACAGAACCAACTACTTGAGGTCCGGAACCATTGCTAGACTCCATAAACAAGGTAATTCAATTTCGGCTGAAGTTGACTTCTTCTGCGGTGGCCTGTTGTGCTTCAGGAGGAGCATCCTGAATTATATTGCAGCTCGTCATTCCTGTTGATCTCATTTTACTATCAAATCATTTATGCTGTTATATTACCATTTATTTTGAGATTTATTATTGTTATGATTTACCATTCTCTAGTCTTGTAATTTTTGCTAATGTGATAACCAGAACAATTATTTCTAATTATGTTAAACCTTTCTTTCCAAGTTATTAATTAGGACTAGTTGTCATTCAAACAAATTCTAATCTTGTCTTGTTCTAGCACTTAAGTTTGTTGTATATATTCCACAATGTATTTTTGTTATGTATATTTATATTGCCGTTGAATGAATAAATAAATAAACATCAAGAAATACAGGAAAATATTATAATTAAAGTTATGTTTTATTAATAAACTTACTTATTCACTTATCGTATATATGGAGGCGTATAGATGTGTGTTTGGCCTCATTTTGCTTGTTTAAAGTTGTACTAACCATGTTCCAAATCTAAGACTGTCCCATCGAGAAAAAAGATCACTGTATCAATGTTGTTTAGTGAATCAAAATTTTTATTTTAACTGAGAATTAAATTATTATTTCTTTTAAACAAGATTATTTAAACAACTATAATTTGGTTTACAAAAATGCGCCCGACAGTCTGTATTACGACTCTGCAGAGGCCATCGATGGCAGAGGTTGTCGGCCATGTTGGTCTCCTATAAGAACGGTGTTATTTTCAAACCGGACATACGATCACTCGTATCCAAATTAAACAGTTACTGTATTTTAAACTATTTTTTTCCTTTTATCGTTGTATAAAACGAAAATGACTTTTAAACAACGAAAATCGGTTAATTTGTTACAGAATTTAATTGTGTTGTACATGTACTGTACTGTATTATGTGAATGACGTAACAATGCAATACAACAATAAGTAACTGGTCAGCTACTGTATTTTTTAATGAGCAGATACAGTAATTTTGTTGTTTACTGTCCGACCTTACTTTCAGTTTCAGCGCAGGCTGTACCGTGTTAACTGTATAACAGTTAATTTTCTGTCATTAGGACCTATGTCAATTCAGCATTGCAGGAATGGAAAAATTACGTTTGGTAAATATGATAGTAAAATAAAATACTTATTATTCAGTTTAAATCAACAATAAATAATTTCCGTTTGTTTCATCATTTCATTCCTAGACATTCAGGACACCTTACTTGAATGTATGAATCTAAAGGCCCTCCAGTGTTGGGCGAGTGGGTCGTTATTTGACTAGATATTTTACTGATAAAAAAAAACTATATTTCAGTTGCAGGACATCCTTAGCAGAAATCATCTATGCACTCGCTTTTTAAAAGTAAAGCAGGTTACATGATTTCTATTATTTCCATAATATTTACTCCTGATTCTAGTTTAATTATTTTTATTTCTCTTTCCAAAAAAATTGCCTCAATCCTTTTAAAAACTGCCATATGTTGATATTTTATTAAATGGAAAGAATAAAATTGCTTCCTAATTGTTACAATCTTATTTTCTGACAAAGTGATTAAGGTATGGTAGAATTACCGGTAACTATTAAAACAAATTAAGCACACAATATTACTATTTAATCATATTGGGTTACATTAGAGGTAGATGTTGGCTTTCAAGCTGAGATTAGACATGGAGAAAAGACTAGGTCAAATTACAATGGTATAAATATAAATGTAGTTAGTCCTAAAATAGGTACCAGTAATGGGCCAGGACAGTTTCATACTTACAAATACTTTCATCTAAAATATTCAAGATGGGTTAGTAATCTATAGATGTAGACTTTAGAACAAAATTACATTCATCTACATATTAGAACTTTATTCTAATGTTAAATGCCGCATCGATCTTTGTAACAATCTAAACCCATGTGGATCTCCAACTGAAGCCTATCTGTGAAATATGCATTATTTGCAATATGATATTAAGATATTTACTACTGAACTAAAAATAAACTGTATTTAAATTACATTTTAATCATCTTTTTAAATACGAATTTGAAAATTATTTTGGTCCATTACAAATATTTCTTGAGATAAAATGGAAAACTACTTTCACGGCGAATTGCGATTAGCGGCCATTACGCGATCATTATAAACACCAACTGTTAAGCTCAGAAGTAACACAGACTGCGTCAAGGTTACTCCTAGTGAATACAAGAAGATTGCTGATGGTACTACTAAGAACTGGTCTCGTGGTCATGCTGATTGTGTACTCACATTCCATTAAAAACACCAACTGTTAACCTCAGAAGTAACACAGACTGCGTCAAGGTTACTCCTAGTGAATACAAGAAGATTGCTGATGGTACTACTAAGAACTGGTCTCGTGGTCGTGCTGATTGTGTGTACTCACATTCCATTAAAAACACCAACTGTTAACCTCAGAAGTAACACAGACTGCGTCAAGGTTACTCCTAGTGAATACAAGAAGATTGCTGATGGTACTACTAAGAACTGGTCTCGTGGTCGTGCTGATTGTGTACTCACATTCCATTAAAAACACCAACTGTTAACCTCAGAAGTAACACAGACTGCGTCAAGGTTACTCCTAGTGAATACAAGAAGATTGCTGATGGTACTACTAAGAACTGGTCTCGTGGTCGTGCTGATTGTGTACTCACATTCCATTAAAAACCCATGTCCGCTCAAATATCTATCTTCGAAATTTGATCAAGTTATGGCCTGTCACAAGGAATAGAGGATATAAGATATGATTTATCCAATATTAAAGCTTCTATTGCTGAATTGGAACCTCGTGTCTCTGCTAACGAGTCCAAGAAAACTGCTTTACATCAGGACGTCCAATCACTGAAAATTGCCCTCAAACTGAAAACCTAGAATCAGTACTGGAGGAATCTAATAACAGAGCTCGTCGTGCTAATAATGTTATTGTGTATAGCTTATCTGAAAGCAAAAGTAGTGATGTTGCTGTGAGAGTGCGTCACGATTCAGATAAGGTTCAAGTCTTGATTAATGCCTTTTGTTCATCCCAAACTGATCCAACTTTCAAGTGCTACCGTATTGGTGCTGTGACTAATAAAAATGTGCGCCCCCTAAAATCCATTCTTCATGAGTTCATGAAAAACTTTGATGAAAACGTCCTTCGTGGAATCGATCCCGACTTTGCCGATGTAACACCTCGTGAACGTGATCATCTCAACAACTTAAGGGACCAGCTCAAAGTGCGCTCAGAGAAGGGAGAGAAGAATCTCACTATAAAGACGTAAATGGAACACCGAAGATAGTGAAACAGGCTTCAAAAAACTAAGCGGCGTAGTCAACAGTGTCTATTATCAGAATGTTAACGGGTTAAGAACTAAAATCCAAGATATCAAGCAGCCCATTCCCGCTTCTGTATATGACGTTGTAGTCTTGACGAAGGAGACCAATCTGAGTGTGACATATCCTCAGTCGAGCTTGGTCTTTCTAATTTCAAAGTACATATTTCGTTCTGATATGTCTTCTGCCATGATTTATTATATACTAGCAACATTTTGTATTCATATTAGTATTAATTGTTGTTAATTTGCTGTTATATCGTTGTTGTTATTGATACTATTATAGCTGGTATTAATATTACTATTATATTGTTATTAATATTGTGATAAATCTAATGTAGCAAAATCTTGTATTCATATCAATATCAATTTTTGTAAATTGTTATTTGCATCATTATTGTAATAATGTATTTATATTGTTATTATTGTCTGTTCAACGTATCGTTGCTGTTTTTGATCATTGTGCTGCCATAATATTGTAATACGTCTAAACGTACTGTAGCTGTTGTCTTAGATAATGATCACTTCTTTACTATTGTATTTAGCATTTACAAAAAATATACATTGTTTATGAAAAAAATATACATTGTATTATTTGTATTTGGCATAAATAAATAATATATAAAATAAAATAAAATTATAATAAAATGGGTATTTATGCAGTTTCTTGCCATCAAACAAATTTGGAACATTTTGCTTGAAATGGGTCTAGAATTGGCTGTATTTTCACGAGATATGCTTTTTATTCCGCGGAAATAACGTATTTTATCGAAAAAACCAATGTCACAACTTTTAGTATTTTTGTCATATTTCCGTTAATTTAAATAGTATTTTAATCATCTTTTTTATTTTGATGTGTTTTTTGGCGCTGAATACAAATTTGAAAACTATTTTGGTATATTACAAATATTTCTCGAGATATAACGGAAAAACTACTATCGCGGCGGATCGCGATTAGCAGCCATTACGCGATCATTATATACAACAACTATTAATCACAAAAATCGAATTCACCTATATTCCCGCCGGAGAGACGGCCGGCAGGCCATCACGGAGGCCAAACGCTCGAATTTAACGCAAATTAAGAATTTTTTTTGAGAAAATAGACAATTAGGATAAGTTAGGTTATGTTTGCTTATGTCAGTAAAACATGTATTTTTCGCGCTGAAAAAAATAATTTTTCTAGAAAACCAGTTATTTGTGTTCAGCACAAAATAATAATAAAAAAAAAAAAAAAAACGAAATGAAAAAAAATTGTCGAAAAATAATTATTTTTAAAAAAGTTGGTTTTTTAATATCAGATAAAAAAGTATTTTTCCGATTTTTCGGTAAAAAACAAGTTTTCCGCAAATGTAATCAAACTCATCAAGAAATATAAACTCATTTTTCACCACTTTTTCAACATTAAATCGTATTTTCAGAGGTGGCTCGATTATTTTCCGTTATTTCTCGAGAAATATATTTTGTAATAGACCAAAATAGTTTTCAAATTTGTATTCAGCGCAAAAAACACATCAAAATAAAAAAATATGATTAAAATACATTTAAATTAACAGAACTATGACAAAAATACTTAAAGTTCTAACATTGGTTTTTTCGAATTTTTCGGTAAAATACGTTATTTCCGCGGAATAAAAAGCATACCTCGTGAAAATACAGCCAATTCTAATCCATTCCAAGCAAAATGTTCCAAATTCGTTTGGTGGCAAGAAAGTGCATAAGTTACTATAAAATGTTGAACAGTTACGATTAAAATTTTGTTGTTACTATCAGTAAAAAGGTTTTCCACAAGTGAAATTAACCTCTTCAACAGATGTAAATTCATATTTCACCACTTTTCCAAAAATAATATTTTCAAGAATCAGGAGTATCTCATGTCAGGTGCCTGTTTTTTATGCTTGAACATAAATTTTAATGCAGCCTTGAAACTACACTGCCTTATCTAGCTAGTGTTATAGAATTATGAAAATGTGTCTAAAAATACACAGCACTGTGAATTTAGTCAAAATACTATATTACTTACATATTTTACACATATTGGGAACTAAAAATCCAGGGCTTGAATGTTTTATCTCAATTATATACAAGATCCAGTTGGAGAACCTGGCTGATAATTTGCTGTTAGCCTCTACTAATTATTCAGTACTTATGAATATTTTTTAAGAATAGAACAAAGTTCATTACACCCATCCCCTTACCTTGAGATTTAGTGTAATAAATAAAATGAATCAACTCGTTAATATTTCAATCCAATGTTCATACTCTGTACACAAATAAAGTTATATAGCCAACTGTTTATTGGCCAATTAATTGGGCCAGCAAGGATTTATATTTCTGTAATATAATTTAATTACAGTACTATTCCAGTGTACATGCAACGGTATTTAAATCAGAACGCGAGCAATTAATTACTTTATCTTACACTATGTAGCTGTCTTCAAAATGCAACAAACTTGATCATCGTCAACAATTTTTAATGGAATAAAACACATTGTTATTTAAATGTTAATGAAAATTGTTCAAAATATTTTCAGACATTTAAGTTCAAACTCTTTTCTATCAGTTTAAAAACAAAAATATACTTACGAGACATTTACACCGCACTCCGCCATCTTGCCAACACAACGCAGCAGTAAACAAACAGGCTCCTCCTTCCCAGCTGTTTCTACACCACTGAGGAGTTCAATGTAACATCTCTCAGTAGTCAGTATTGACATTATTCACTATCAAGAGGAAAAACCGTGGAATTCTTTTCATATCCACCTAAGTGCTCAACTTACGTCAAAATTGAAAATATAACTAAATATTTTTATTTTGTTATGCATTCTTGAATAAGCTGTTAGGATATGATACCTAATTTTAATTACTGTAATTTATGGAAGAAGGATTAAACAGGAGGCCTACTTAAACTGATAGATGTTGAGGAAATGAAATTAAGAATGCTACAAATAATTTTAAATGCCAGTTTATTTATTAATTAACTGAATAGAATTCTAAACAATTAAATGCATTAAAACATGCATAAACATCTGGAATTAAATTAGGACATGACGCTAATTCACATCAATTAAAATATAATTGAATTGCATGAACATATTAACTTCACAATGTAGTTTGAACATCAGTACACATCGCATAATTATACCACAAATCAATTAATGCGAGGTATAATAAAGTAATAAACAGAAACAAAATCATGTACTATGAAAATGATGATTTTCAAATCGACATTGAAATAGGACCAATAGTTGATAGGCATAATTAATTAATTAAATAGATCAATGGATTCTAAAAATTTGACAAATACATTAAATAATAAGTTAGCTACTTTGTATGTTTTAAAATTAATAAATTGTAAATTTACATTCATGTTCAGATCATATTGGTTTTGAATAGTGAATCTAGCATTAATAATGGTATTATGATTATACTATTTAATTTTTACTTAACGGACAACTGAGCAGTTAGTAATGACTGTAATGTCATCTAAACATCAATTTTTGATGAATAAGACCAGTCTTTTCAAGAAATTAATAAACCAATGTAATTTAAATGACCCCAAAACATGATCTTAAACCAAGCCTATTTGTGACATAGCATATCTATTCTAGACTATTTGTGTAACTGAATTTACTTTATTTATTAAAGATGTTATCCAGTTAGAATGATATGTACAAAGACTGAAAATTACTAGACAAAATGTTAAAAATATAATTAACTTAAAAATGAGTTACTTACGCCCAACAAGACATAAAACATTAAAAACATCACAATTAACTTAAAAATGATACAAAAATGATTGTTTGATGATAATAAATTATAAAATAAATTGTTACAGTTAAAAAGTCGAAACACGGTTCCCAGCAGTTAGGCAATTCTCGACAATTAAGGTAGCTTAGGTGACTAGCCAAATAACTTTGGTAAAGCATGATTACTAAATGACATATTTGATGCAAAGAAATAGCAAGTAATTAATTATTTATGCAACTTTCAATTTAAGGAGTACAGACTAGGCCTGGGCCTATATCAGTTTGTAAGTAAACAATTAAAGAACAAACCCTAGTTATTTAAAAGATCAATACAAACCTGATTACATTTTTAATTCTTGTTATCAAGTTAATGACCAAAATGAAACAAAACAATGGAAAGTAAATGCAACTTGAAATGATACTTCCACCATTCTTAATATTGTGAATGAATGATATGTAGGCTAAACAAATAATTTTGAGCTACCTGTTTATATTCAAACTAAAATAGATTTTATTAGGAAGTGAAGGTCTTTGAATATGAGGGTTAATGTTTTTTTGATAAAGTCAAGAAATTAAATTACTAAATTGGGCCTAATATTGACACTTTTAAAGAACTTGCACACGAGTCCTTTCCAATTTTGTCATTAAAATGATCCCTGTAAAATGTACATTATTGACAATACTAATCCCCTTTGAAATATACGATTTCTTTAAAGCCTACCCTACGTACATTCTATAATTTTGCGACATATGAGAATAAAATAAATGATCAACACAGGAAGGATATCAAGTGACATGAATATGAGATTAACCTATCTACAATGAAAAACTCAATTTTTACGAGATACAATTAATTTATTAAGCGTAAAATTACACTGGGCCAACACTAACGCTCCAAGGGTGGTGGGGAGTACCCCTTCAAAAACCAAACGACTAACTGACCCAGCTACTTTGGCTGTGACAAAATCATTCGTGGCTTTCACCAAACTCGTATCACAAATAACAACAACGAACAGTAAAACACTTCACTGAACAAAATTCGGTTGTTGCATGTAGCAGGAACTCCAGCTCAATCCCCAACGGAGTGGGCAGATCTGGAAATAAACAGGAACTTCAGTAAACCTCCCTAGGGCGTATCATTGTTGGCACAACTTCATCGGACTCCTGGAAGATTCCTCGTCTGATTCATATATGTACCTCTGTTTAGGCCAAAGACCTTTTTGAAGTCTTCGAACTGCTTCTTTGATGAGACTACCACCGCGGATCAAGTCCTGTAGTAATTCATAAGGATCGTCCGTGTCTGCACTTTTTGTAGATTTATTATAGCGGGAATGTACGGAACACTTTACTCCTGATGATAGGACACAAGATTTACATCCACTATCTCCCCACCGATTAGGAATTTGGTAAGGCGAAGGTCGGGAAGTCCTTTGAGTTTGTTTGGATTTGTATCCCGATAAACGCAAGTTTTCCTTCATTTCTGACACTAATTCTTCCATATCACGAGCGAGAAAATCTTGAGTTGTCGAAGCATTCGAGGGCGAAAGCACACACGTTTCTTCGATACTTGGCATTTTCACTAAACAATGACTCACAACACAACCACCTCTCTCCTCTAAAACTGGATATTGAATGGGTCAGACGACTAGACGGTCTGTTATTGTTTTGCTAACGTTCACGTGCTGCGCCCTACGATACCTAGATCCGCAAAAAGTAGTCCGTCCAGCACCAAACCTATTTAGTACTATTTATTTATTTTCGATTGAAAAACAACGTAAATTTACTAATCAATAAAGCAAACGTGTAATAATAAATTAGTTTTAAAGTGAATCGGCAATGTAATCATAATGTAAACAAGATGTTTGGAACATAGGAGGCGGAGTAATACATCTCAAGGTTACTCCACCCCGTAACATCACGGCTGTGACGTCACACAACGTGTGAACCAACTCACAAACATTGGAGGGGGACACAACAACATTCAGACTGATATATTGTTTACTTCTCTTTATCACATCCATGGCCGTTTAGCATTTTATCGTACAAAATGAAAACAAAACATCTATGGTAGTTTCATAATAACTTCAATAAACACAATCGAATGTGGTATATATAGACAAAAGTATTAAAAAGTATACATTTTTCCATATAATATTTATAATTATTTTAATTTTTTTGTATGATCGTTGACAGCTCAACATTTCTAGATGACTGGAAGATCCTTCGAAGCGATGTATTTCTTTGCATTAACTAACACATTATAATAATAGCTAAACTCACTTCAGACAAAAAATATGTTTTAGTTTGTGAGCAAAACGATTTTTATTTAAGAATTAATATTTTACAAGCATTAAATTATGAAATTCAAGAATCTTTACTATAGTTATAACCCTGCATACCACTTTGTTTACAATTATATCACACAATATAGGGGCCTAACAAATTTATATTTTTTATGAGTAAAAATAATATAGGTCATGCACTGAACACTTTAGACAGTTAATTGTCTTTATGCAACCATACGCAGTTTCTAATTTCTTAGTTCATAATTACTTATAATAAGATTTAACGATTATTAATCATATTATTATTTGTGTTACTATTAGTAGATCTATGCCATGCTGTATCTTTTTTGGTTATCTTGAGTCTATCAACCTTCCTTCCTATGTGGAAAATAATGTAACCTATTTGTTTAACACTGCACACTTTTATTTTTATAATTATTTTACTCAGGCCTAATAACAGTTTTACATTTAACAGATTAATCCGCCTCATGGTTTATTTATTTTAAGAAATCATTAATCGTATATACTATAAGTTTTAAAAATTGGACAATTTAAAAAAATATAATAATTTCAGAGGCAAACAATAACAAGATGTTAGTTTACAAAATAATACAGTATGTTGTAGTTGTAGATTCCACTATCCACCACCAGGGCAGCGAGGACTAATTTTACTTTGTGCCATTAGGTAGCAGCACCAACCAAAAGTTTAATTTATTTGGATAGGTAGCAGCACAAGACAGACACATATTCTTACCATCGAGTTGAATTACCGCTATATAAATTTTAAATTACTATATAACATTAAATTATTTCATTTTTAGCTTTTATATTTTCCAATACCGTTCATACATTTATACATAAATTAATGATTTTAGCTCATTAGTACGGTATATAAAAAAATATGTTATGGCATTCAATGATAGCTTTTGTGGAACCAATACTACTATATAAAATAAACAAATACCAGACATACGATTGATGTTTACAATTGCAAATTTAACTAGCCACAATAATACTTGAACTTAAACAATTTTGATGAACATAACTTATGATAACAATAATTAATCCTTGTAAATGAAGCACAGAAATTATAACTATAAGAAATAATCACCCACAATGCATACAATATCTTCAACCATTATTTGGTCAGTATTACCATTGATTTTACTATACTTAATTTTATATAGTAAAATCAATGGTATTACATTTAATTATTAGACATGGAAATAGCAAACGTATTTAATTCATTTTTCATAAAAGAAAGAGAAAATCAACATAAAAAATAAATTGACAGCTGCTTTCTTTGTGTTCTAGAAAACCTTTAGGCCTGAATGTGATGAAAGAGAATACGAAACATATAACCACAGCTAACTAACAAGTTATCTGTGGTAATACAAAAAAAGCATTTTTTCCTTATACCAGTTATACCTAACCAACCACAAAATTATAGATTTTGGAACCTAAAGAGTCTGGTAATTACATTTTCAACTAAGGATGATGATATTCATTTGTTACTTAGGTAAATATAACATTAAACCGATTATATGTCTAAACCACAACTTAGCTAAAAAATATACATATCTTGGGTTTAATTATCATAGTTGATAGTTCTCAACATTAATCAAGAAAGTTGAGTTGAACTAAATATACGTAGGCCCATATTTTGGTTTCTTCAAATTCCTAAGTATGGCTTACTCACCATATGAATAATAGAGAATTATTTAGTTCTAGATCAGGGGCCTTACTCCCACTACTAAGAAGGTGGGAAAATATAGATTGTAATTCAGTACTAGTGTTAAGTTAAGCTATCTACTCATCTGCTGTCTCTAGATTGAACATTAGTGTTTTCATAATCATATGATTTACCGATTAATGAATGGGGCAATAGTAGAATGAGAATGTTAAATAATCCAAGGTGATGGTATCAGTGAAATATACTCTTGCAGGTCCTATTTAAAATTATTTTATCTTATTAAAACACATTTTCTTATATTCAAATTTTACCGAGTATAATATTTATATACCAAAGAAAATTCATACTTTTTAAAATTAATGTAACACTCGTAATAGTCGTAATAAATCAGCTGATACTGTTTGCTTGGGGAACTATATTCAGATTTCTCTGCAGTATATTTGAAATTTGTGAATTAATTGATAAATTAGTGGATTTTTTTGAGAATTTTAGTAATATTTAGACATAATCTTTGAATATCAACACAGGTTTTTATAAAATAATTTAAATTTACTAACAATAACTTAAAATTTTAATTGCTTAACCTAAAACTACCGATATTTACATTTAAAAACATTAAACATTTTCTGACTGCCGTAAATAATTATTAGAATACGTTGCATCATATATCTGTTACCTCCATCATGTCTTTAACTTTTTGTCCTGTCTGCGTGAAAGCTGTTTTAGACACAGAAGAGGGGATTTGCTGTGACAACGCCTGTAAAAGATGGTTCCACAGAGAATGCGCAAGGATGTCAAAGAGTGAATACCAGCGCATATCTGGTAATAACAAGATTAAGTGGATTTGTTCCAGAGTTGATTGCCTCGTTCCAGCGGACCAGCCTCTGGACAAACTGTCCACACAAATGACATCTGTATTAACAAAATTGGATGCACTCCTAACCAAGGTAGATAAAATAGATGGTTTGGCCAAAGACATAAACAAAATCCAAACTGAAGTTTCGTCGATGAAGGCGGGTCTTTCAGCTCTGGAGCCGAGGATAGCCACTACAGAAGACAAAGTTGTTCAACTCGATAAAGACATTGCCACCATTAAAACAGAAGTCTTATTAAACACTAAAAAAATAAATACACTTGAGAATAACACTAACACTTCCTTAGATGCAGCTGTGGCAGAAGTTAATGATCGAGCCAGCAGATTAAAAAATGTTCTTCTCCACAAAGTTCCTGAGAGTGAGAAGAGCAACCCAAGCGAAATTAAAGAAGACGATGGAAAGAAGCTCACAACCATACTGGATGCTTTTCAATTAAAGTCTGATCAGGTGACCTTTTACAGATTGGGGCAAAAATCTAGCCGCAAAACTCGGCCTCTAAAAGTAGTGTTTTGCTCCCTAAGTGAAGCGTCGTCACTCCTAAAGAAATTTTCACAGGAAGCATTTAAAGATGTCGATCCCACGCTGTCTGATGTCTCTATCTCCCGAGACCGCACTCCTAATGAACGGGCCGCCCTCGACTCTTTACGTCAAGAAATGAGTCGGAGAGCTGCTGCTGGCGAGTCGAATCTTACGATAAAGTACATTCATGGTGTCCCAAGAATCGCAACAATTAAGCCAAAAAACTAAATAATGCCAAAAAACTAATAATATTTTTTTTCCACTTTCTTTCCATTATTACTTATGTTGTATCAATTGCTATTTTGTCACAATGCATGCCCCTTCTTTGTTACCCACAACCACCCCGAACAATAAATTGCAAAACAAAAGAAGTACAAAAGATCATGTACCAACTAAGTAGGGGTGGATTGGAAAAAATTGGACCAGCATTTACTCTATTTGTACATTCTGTTCTCTATTTTCAGCCTAAGTTTTCTTGTATACAATTTTGTTAAAAAGGCATATGCCGTTAATCATAATAAATAAATAAATAACTAATCGAAGAACTAATTGATGTGAATAAAGTTTGCTAAGCAAATCACAATTAATAATCACAACACTCGAATATATCGGGATCAAATTGTTCTACAAACTCATCCTGCTATTAGGAATAGCAAAATACAATACGTTTATGGAGTTGTTGTCAATATATAAAGATAAAATTTGCATTTGTTTATGATTTTACCATTGAATATTTATTTAATCAGTTTTCATTAGTTTTAAAACTAATTTTAAATTAAACGATAATGCATATTAGAACTGTGTAAAGTACAAACAAGTTTATATAATATTTGATTGTATTTAAAATTTATAAACCTTTATATCTCTTGTAGCAGTTGGTTGTCTTCTAACAGCTGATTATAATGATATTTTATATAATATTAAGCAGTGAAGCAGCCGACACCGATCAATTTTGTTTAGAGTTTTGATCAAAGTGAGAAAAGACAACATTCTAGCACAATGACATGTGAAAATTCAAAATCTTAAAATATTTATCGGGTAACAGGATTCTTATTTTTACTATTCTACATAGTTAAAATAATAATCATATATCAAAAAGGAAGTACATTATTGTACATTTGTAAATATCCAAAACAAACTACGTTTTCCAAAATCAAATTGTCCTAGGTCTATTTGCAGTTTTGCACTGGGGTTCATAAATATTTATTATCTTTTAATATGTCTTACCAGACACAATGTTGGTTAAAAAATGTTCAAAATGAAAATTTGAAAGTGTTGCTTGAAGATAACGTTGAAATAAAACTGGGCAGGTGCCCTGAAACAAATATTAAGGACAAGAGATGTTCACGAAAACAGGGTAAGTTTGTTCATAACTTAAATAAAATCGTTGGTTCATGGTCTCAAGAAAATAAAACGGTATGTTAAACACGTCAATTATAATTCACTAATTACCATAAAAACTTTAGTAACTATGTACTTTGCATTTATCTTACAACAGTCAAAGTTGGTAGGCTTATTTATAAAATTTCTTTAAACTCCTCAAATCTTGACAATTGTTGTCACCAGTTGTTATAATTTTGTGGCAACATAGTTTTTTTGCCACAGAAAATCAGCTTCGTACTAAATAATTGGAAAACCTGCTTAGGTAATCTTATTGTACGTTGTAATTTTGTTATTTAGCACATATTTTATGGCATTTTAAAAAAATTGTGATTTAATTAAAAATTTTGAGCTGAACATAAATATGAAGACTTGTTCTTTGACAGTTATTTCATGGATAGATTACTTTTGTGGTTAATCATATTTAGCAGCCATGTGTGCGATGTTAATACGAGTAACCACAACAAAACAATTTGTATATGTTTTTGCAGCTCTGCAGGCCATTGACTGATATACCAGGCATAAATTAATGTGAATTTTAAATTCTTTTGAAGGATATCAAAAGTTAGGCTATCCTACGTTAGATTAAGTTTGTGGGTAGTATATTTTATGGATCAAATAATAATTTAAATTTAAAACCAATTATTTATTCTTAACTAAATATTACTTATTGGACTTTTCCAACGTGTCAGTGTTTAAATTCTTGTTGAAAACAAAAACATGTTGAAAGGAAAAACTCTTGAAATAATAGATTTTAAAAATGTTGTTTTATTTATTTTCTTGTTATAACAAGATTGTCATTTTCTGTAAAGTCCCACACATACATCATCTTGCACACTGCACTGACAGTGTTAAAAACCCAGTGATGCAATGCTGTCAGCCTGCAAGGCCAAAATCGAGCCCATTACCTGAAACCGAGCGCACCAGTCAATGCCTCTCTCTAGTGTGATCAGGTAGATTGTTCCATTGTCGGCAAGTAGATATTGTATAAGACTTGTTGTATACTGAAGCTCTATGAGTGGTAATTGAGAATTAAAGCATTAATATCAGAAATCAAAGAGAAACGCTCGGACAGATAGGTAGGACATTGGACAGGTAGGCTTAAGAAGGACATAATGCCAAGTGGAAAGTATATGAAACTGACAGAGCAGATTCATTTATGGGAAAGATAAGACGTTAAAGAAGGGTGTTACATGATATCATTGCCTAAGATTGAAGATGAAAATAAACACAATAGATTTTTGCACGTTGCATTGTGTCCAAGAGTTCAACTGTTTTGTCATTAGTGACAGCAACATAAAAGTAATTAAAATGAGGAAATTCAGTGTCTTTACAAGCATCACTCAGAGCATAAATTCAGAGCATATTCAGAGGTAAATAAGAGCTTTTAAGACTATGAATCTTGCAAATTCTCTGTTACAAGTTTCTGTTCTATAATAAGACCAACCTAAATGATTGGTCATTGTCAGTCCAAGTCTCTTGACCTTACAACTAAAGGGAAAACGGTGATATGGACTCAGCTGGATGGACTAGATTACCAATCAAGATGGATTAGGTTTTATTTTCACTATTTGCCTTAATGGCTGAACTAGTTTTTAACCAGAATCTACAACCGCATTTTTTTTTCTGGTGACAACTGCGTCTATTTACAATATAACAATATTTTCAAGATAACCCAGATGTTTCACCCATACTGTGATGTGGCATTCTCAGTGGTTTTTTTGCCCACTGCCACATCACAGTATGGACGAAACGTCTGGTTATCTTGTAAATATTGTAGATAGTACCTTGACGCGGTTGTCACCGGAAAATGTAGTTATGGCACCGACCTCTTAAGCCTAAGCTCTAAGATTAGTTTTTAACCACTTTGAAAAAAAAATTTACTTTATGACGTGAGTTGAAAGTGTATAGTTACCAAAACAATTTTATCAATAAATATTAATATATTTTGGTTCAATGTAAAAAACATGTTAGTAAAAAATAGTTAAAAAACTGTTAAAAAGTAGGCTTTCACTATTTGTTAAAAAAAAAAATTGGTATCCGACTTTTTAGTAAAAATAAAATTTCTAGCCTCACCAAATAAACCTGATCATGATGTCAAAAGAAAACGGGTTATTTAAGTATTCTTGAGAGGAAATTATGTTACATTTGTTTGGATAAAAAAGTGTTTATATGTAAATTATATCAATAGTGTTATCAGTGTAAAGAAAACTTTCAATGTACAAAAAATTACAAGTTAAGTTATAATAGGCCTAAATGAACCATTTGAGGCAGATAGATGTAGTAGAATAATGCTTAACCCTCCACGCGCCACGCGTCTCGATCGAGATGCATTATTGTGTTGCTCAAGCGCCATCGTCTCAATCGAGACGCATTTCGCGCGCGCTTACATTTATGTATTAGCGCGGTTATTACGCATTTGTTTCACACATATTGCATACCGTTTTGAACATAAACGTCTATTACATGTATATAACGCAACATTTTTTTTATTTTTCACTCAGACGATGTTGGTAGACCTGAACAGTTGATGCATATGTTGCTAAGTCATCTCTCCAATCCAGTTTGTTTGTGTTCTTTGTTGATCGACAAAACAATGTGTTAGTGTGCGTGTTTTGCGTGTGTTTTGCACTGATTTTATTCAAAAATGAGTGAATAATCACATAGTAGTGCTATTCGGGGTGTTTTAGATGAATTAGATGACGGAAATATAAGTGACAACAGTGACATTACTGACTTGACATGACATGACCCCTAACAATTTGTGTATATAGTCCTTTTTTTTGTGTCAGTGTTTTGCACTGATTTTATTCAAAAATGAGTGAATTATCACGTAGTAGTGCTATTCGGGGTGTTTTAGATGAATTAGATAACGGAAATATAAGTGACAACAGTGACATTACTGACTTGACATGACATGATCCCCAAAAATTTGTGTATATATAGTTCCTTTTTTTTGACATTTTTCAATTTTACCTTTGGTTTATCTACTATTGTGTATATATATTTTTATTCTTGTTAAGATTCTGCAACTTTTGTACATTAGTGAAAATTGTGCTACATTATTGGTGGTTGACTTATATGTGTCCAAACTTAGAAGATTTGTTTGAAAAATTAACTTTTCAACTTTTCCGAAGATACTACATGCACCAACTTCATTGCTAAGTGCTAATTTATATTCCTTCTAATTATCTGTATCTTTGTGAACAAAATGATATGCAGCACTCTATATTTAGGGGATGGGAATACATTTTTATGATTTTTTAAAAAAACCCTTACGAAACCATCAAAATCGCGTAGCGTTTTAAGGTAATATACATGGCGTATATAGGGTTAACTGTCAGAATGGCATGGTGCAAGACTGCAGAAGCGTGCAGGGGTGTCTCCTAGTCACATCATATGTTTGCAGCTAATATATTTGATAGTTCACATTCTGGAAATAACAATTAATTTTGTGTTGTGTACCGTTGAAAGTTGATTTTTTTACTATCAATAATCTTTGGAACGTTACTTACGATATAAATTTTTTTGTTACATCAGCTTCCCCATATGATATCCTTCTGTTCAATTCCGTCCTAAGTGAGATGAGATGTTCAATTTCTATATTTGAAAAATTCCATAGTTAAATGTCCTTAAGGGTCTCCAACCAGCCCTATATAACATTAAAACGAAGGTGTTAAATTTGCAATCTTTATGTTCCTTTTCCTCAGAATCTGTTAGAGCTATGTAGTTCAAATTTTTATATTATATTTTATAAATCAAGGTTAAATTTTGAGATGAATTATCAATGTATAATGTAGATATTATTTTAATTTTTTTTAATTTTACAATTGTTGTACCGTACCTCGTTTTTACAGAAAATACATTTTCATAAATTTCATTTGCACCGTTGAAATTAATTTATACTGAGTCAAAAGTTACTTAATAATCACTATAATATATATAATAAAGTTTACCTTCACAGCTATGATAAAAGGAACATAAAATAACAAATGTGAAGACAGCATAAAGATAATTAATAGAAAAAAGTTACTTACCTTATATTGTGATCAATTTATGGAGATTCAAATTCTGTTTCAAATCTGTTATTTTTATAGTTAAAAAAAAAAAAAAAAAAACTTAATTTGGTACTGTATTATACAATTTAAAGATCTTGAAAATGACACCAAATGTCTTGAAACTTGAGTAGATAAAATGAAATCTACATGAATTTACATGATGATACGAGGTATGTTATAACCTTCTTCTATCAATTTTCTCAATTCAGGTGGCTAAAACTGAATAAAGCAAAAGACAAGTTAAAATAAATTTTAATAATATTTAATTATTAATATAAAAGTTAATAAGTTTTAACAAATATAGATTTGTTTGGAATCTTTTTATGGCACAATTAGAAACTTATGTTCTGTTTATAGAATGTGTTTCTATATTGACAACTTAAGTTCATATTTAGTGTGATAGTTAGAATTATTATGATAAGTTATCAGATTGCTTGTCAGCTTCACTAAATTGTAGAATATTTACACTGCCATTGAGTTAAACTTGACACCGTTAATAGTATAAATCAGTTTCATCACTGAATCTGCATACAGTTTCATTCTGATACAGAGTTGGTTAAAACAGACAAATTAGATGTATATATAGGCCTGATAAGGAGCAGCGTGTACAAATGTTGTAGGTACTATTATTATTCTTATTATTATTCTTATTCTTATTTACGAGACTTATTATAATTAGTAAGTGGTTTCAAAACTCAGTTTCCAAGCAACTTTTATTAATAACTTTTTCTTTTTCATATTAGTTGTAAAATCATGCAGTTATTGATTTGATTTATTCATATCAACGGTTTCCCATTTTTTACAAACAAATTAACAAATTGGTTACAACATTTGCTAACAACTAATTATAGTTTTAATTTAGTTTTAAAACTACAACATTAATGGTATTTAAATAATATAACAAATATACATGTCATATATTAAAGTGCAATATTAAAAAGATCATATCAAGATTATTATTTATGGAAAAATCTTATTCCTGGCTTTGTATGAATTTAGACATTTCTTTTTTTAAGATTTGTACTGATGTATCAAATATGTGTGGATTTCCGGATCGAGGTTGTTGCTTTCTCTCAGGAGTCATGGGATGCAGCTGTGGTAAGGGCATGCGGTAGATTAACTTCTTTTTGCAAAAGTATCAGACAGTCTTGTTCCTCTTGTTACACGTAATTCAATCAGTGATAGAAGTTCTGAGCTTTCTAGTTGTCCGTTGATCAGCTTGTATAGGAAAATTAGATCAGACATCATTCTCCTTGATTCCAATGAAGATAGTCCGAATCTTTGCATCAGTTCTTTGATTGGGACCTCTAAGTATGGGTAGCCATAGTTCACTCCAACTAATTGTATTACTCTGGTTTGTATTTTGTTAATGGAGTCAATATAGCGAGAGTAATTACGAGACCAGACCACAGAGGCATATTCCAGGACAGGTCTTACAAGTGTCTTATATAATGTCAGGATAGTAAAAGGGGACTGCAAATCTCTAGATGATACAACTATACTACTTGTCAAGATGATTCAGTTAATCTAAGATTAATGTGTTAGTTTACATTTAAGCTTGAAAATACTTTGTTACATTGTTCAAATTCATCATAAAATTTATTTTTCAAATTTGTTTCAGTTTCACTACTAGCAAATTATGACGCAGGAACTGTTACTGTTAAACACACAGGAGGAAATGCGTGCTGTGCCAACGGTGTCATATTGAGAAATGATTTACACGTGTTAGAACACAATCAGGTGCTTGAATTTCTTGTTGGTGAATATAAATTTAAAGTTGAGTTCGACCCAGCCCCTACCAACAACTCAAGTGAAAAAAGAAAAAGGAAAACAAATGAATTTTCGAAGGAGGAGAATGGTTTGGAGTCAAAACGGTCTTGTAAAGATCAAAATGGTTCTGTAGTACCAGTGACATGTGATAAGAATATGTGGGAGAAAATAGACGACGGGAAGCTGTATGTGTTCACTTGCGCTGGAGTCACCAGTAATTCCAAGGTATTTCTTTGAAAGTTAAATGAAACAATATAGTTAAGAATTATTTCAGTTTAGGATAAAAAATATAGAGAAAATACTGTATATTCTCACTAATCCGACACCTTTGGGACTGAACCACTGTTGGATTTTAGAGTGTCCGGATTATAGAGGGTCAATTAAAAACCACAATTTACATGGAAATATTTTTATGAATTAGTGGAAACTTAAGCTAAAAATGAGTACAATAGAACAGTACAGTACGTACTTCAATTCAAAGTACAAATTAAAGGCATCTTTGACAATTGAAATGTAATTACATGTTCTATCAAAAAGTAAAGGTAATGTTAAAAAGGTAACAAAACTGACATGTAAGTTATAACAATATTACAGGACAGAAGCTAAAACGTATGTACTAAATTAAAAATTATTGTTTGTTTAATATCACATTAATTAATTTAACAAAAAAGTAATTTGTTCAAAATGATATATACAGTAGATACAGTTACTTACAATAAAGCAGTCTTAAAGAACTGGAACACTTTACAAAAAACACAGAAACAATAGCATAGATCCCACTAACTGTATAAAAGGATTAATGCTGCACTTAAAACACTTTTTTTAACAAAATTAAAAAAACAAACACAATAGAGTACCAATCGAATTGTAACAGTCTAGGGAAAGTAGCACATTACAGACGCTGAATAACAAAACAAATATGGTGCACTTGAAACAATAAACAAATCATCTGCGAGCGTATTTAGAATCGCTCTTGCGTTACTCACCGGCGCCACATTGGACTACTGAGGATGTCGGTGTAACAAGTGTCAAATTAGAGAGTGGCAACTGCAGTTTTTTTTTTTGTAAGGTAAAACGAATTGATTTCAAAAGTACATTTTCATTTCTTTGTAAAAGTAAATAAAGTAGAACTGTATGTTCCTGGAATATCCTCCAGGGGTAGGTTCTGGAGGTCCTTCTCCAATGTAGTTGTGCACATTACTGTGTAAAAGTAAATAAAGCAAAATTGTGTGCCTCTGGTTTATCCTCAGGGGTAGGTTCTGGAATCACTTTTTTACTTAGTTTTACAATGTAATTTTGCACATTTCTTTATAAAAGTAAATAAAGCGTGACTGTGTGCCTCTGGATTATCATCAGGGGTAGGTTCTGGAATCAATTCTCTACTAGTTTTATAATTTAATTTTGCACATTTCTTTCTAAAATAAATAAATCAGAACAGATTGTCCCTGGAATATCCTCCAGGGGGAGGTTCTGGAGGCCGTTTTTCAGTTATTTCTCCAGTCTATTTGTGCAAATTTGTTTGTAAAAGTAGAGGAAGTTTAACTATGTGCCCTTGGATTGTCCTCAGAGATAGGTTCTGGAATCACTTCTCTAATTAGTTTTACAATATAATTTTGTTAATTACATTTATTGTAAATTATGTAATTGAATATCAGACTTAATTGCTTGATTTATGATAAATTTAATGAAACCACTCTTTTATTTAATCAATTCTAAACTACGTAATTTTTCAAAACAAACATACATACTCAAAATAAAGTTATAGTAGTACTGATTTAATATGTTATTTTTAGTTCATTAATTTCAAAAATCGTCTTGCGTGACCTCATAGAGTTGATACTGATTCATTTTCTTTGATTTTGAAAGAATTGGTTGATTAGTATGTTCTTGCTGAAGTATGGCATGCATTTTGGTTTTAGTTTATGTGACAAGTATTTTTAAAATTAATAAATTCAACACAACATATTAAATTAGTATAAATTGTAAAGCTAATAAGCAAGTGCTAAATCTAATTTAATCTGTTTTAGTTCATACCTAAAAAATAAACACTTTTTTAAAAACATCTGTCTATGTATATTCAGTTTAATTTCAAGTTTTTTTTTTTAAAATTTGCCCATTTTTTTATTGGAACCCCATATATTTTGATTTTTAATGACATAATTTAGATAATAATTCATTGTTACCAAAACCAAATGTGTGTATAAAAAAGTTAAAATACAAAGAGACCAAATCTTTTACTAAGGTATTTTTCGATAAAGATTTGCTTTAGCTCCAAGAGAAAGTCCTCACTATGTATTCTTTGACTAAACACCTTGGATCTGGACACCCCTTACGAAAGTCTTACCGTGATCTTAAGAAACAGTTTCGGACCAAAGTTCACTCTGCCAAGTCTGGATTAGTTTTTAAACACATCGCAAGGGCTCATAACAAAAGCAGGGCTGTTTGGGACATCATTAAGGACATTCAGCCCAATGAAAAGTTTAAGTCTTTCACCAATTACTCCATAAAGAACGAGAGTGGTTCCTTAGTGGATGATCCAGCTGAAATTTCATGTCTGTTCAATACTTTTTTCACTCAGACAAGTGAAAGACTTGGAAGCGGTTCTTTCGGTATTGACGACCCTCAACGTGTGTGCCACGCTGTGCGGACAGTTGTACCATCGCTTTTTCTGTGGCCAACCGATACTCGGGAAGTAATCGCAGTAGTAAAATCCTTAAAGCCAAGCCACACTTCAAGAACAGATGGCATGTCTTCTAGTCTTCTTAAGGATGTTGTTGAGCAGTTGGCTTTGCCCTTGGCCCACATTGCGAATGCTACCTTCGAAAGTGGCGTTTTTCCAGGTATTCTAAAGCAAGCTGTAGTTAAACCATTATTTAAAAAGGGAAGCCCATGTGACATTGAAAACTATAGGCCTATATCCATCCTATCAACGTTTTCCAAAGTCTTGGAAAAGCTATTCCTCATTCGTTTATTATCATTCCTATCGAAAAATAATATCATTTTCAAAAAACAATTTGGATTTAGACGAGGATTCTCAACAGTTGATGCCGTGTTTGACTTCATCAAAAATGTTTCTTTAGCTTTAGATGAACGTCAGCATTCGTTTGGTGTATTCTTGGATCTCCAAAAGGCATTTGACGTTGTCAATCATGAGCTCTTATTTTTTAAACTACATAACCTTGGAATAAGGGGAGCTGCATTCGACTGGATTTCTTCATTTTTAAAAGGCCGTAGCCAGGTGGTTGAAATTCCCTTTGTTGACGACTCCGGTTGCTTAAGTCATCGAGTATCCTCTGTAGAAACAGAGAAGTCAGGGTTACCCCAAGGCTCTAATCTTGGCCCAGTCTTGTTTCTGTTATTTATTAATGACATCTCGTCAAGTGTAAACGGAGGGAATTTATGTCTATTTGCTGACGACACATCCATCAATATGTCACATAAAAATAGGGAAACTCTGGAATGCGATATTTTTGTACAAGGTAGTTGTCTTCTTCAATGGCTGGATGAAAATCGCCTTACCGTGAACACTGCAAAGACAACATTTCTCGACTTTAGAATTCGAGCACCTATGAACGGTGCTAGTGGAAGCTCGTCCCTCCTTTTAGGTGATTTCGTTATTAGCCCGTCACAATGTACAAACTTCTTGGGTGTCGTTCTGGACTCAAGGTTGAACTTTCATCTTCACATGGACAAAGTTTGTGGCAAATTGTGCAGTGGTATCTTTTTACTGCGTAGACTTTCCCGTTTTTCCAGTACTGAAGTTCTTCTGGCCTGCTATTATGGATGCATATTTCCACATCTTACTTATGGACTTCCAATTTGGGGCTCTGAAAACACCAGGACATTGTACATCTTCCGTTTACAGAAGAAATGTCTGAGGATTGTTTTGGGACTGGCAAGGAATCAATCATGTAAGGAAATTGTTGCACTGTTCCGTGCAAACAATTTACTTACATTTCCAAGCCTGTACATACTTGAGACCTTAACCTTTATTAAAAAAAACATGCATATTTTTACCACCGAATCACCTGTACAACATAATTTCCTAAAATCCAGCCGTCTACCCTTTCCAAGGCACCGAACATCATTTTTTGAGAGCCATTTATATTATTCTGCAATTAAATTATTTAACAGCCTCCCTCTGGAATTGAGAGCAGTAACTGTAGTTAGTAAGTTTAAGTTAAGACTAAAATGTTTCCTGATTGAAAAGGAATTTTACTCTGTAAGTGAATACTTGATGTCTAAGTATGATAAACATAGCTCTAATTAGGTTTAAGCCCTCACAATTTTAACCTTTGTTTTATTGTATTTATATTGACCATTGTTATGCAATATACTATTGTTAATTGACAAATAAACAATTTGAATTTGTGTGTCTGTGTGTGTGCGTGCTAAATTTTATCTGATCTGTTGATATAGTAGCTTTTAAATTTGATCAGTTGATTTGTTTTATATATACACATTAATAGTATATTAAATAAAAATTCATAAATATAAGGAGAAATAAGTCACATAATTATGATTAAGATTATAATATGAAGTAAAAATTTGTTTATATTAGGCCTACTTAACATTACTTCTTTAAAAGAATGAGGCTGGTTTTGTACAGCGTGTTCAACGTTGCCCGAAAGACGTGCGATCTCCTAGTTCTATTGAACCAAACTGTAGCATTTATGCATGAACACACGTAAATTTATGTTGCTGAGGAACGTACATTCTCTAGATACCTACAACAGTCTTTAAGAATACTTGTTCCAAAAGTGTTGCACGTTTGCTCCAAATACATTGAATCAAACAGGTGTATTGTCCTATGGCAGGTATCTGCTTCTCTTTTAATCGAGGTTTGAAGAGTCAACACTGATATGCTGGAGTAATATTTTCTTCATGTCTATAATTTTACATTAGTTTCTTTGTGCCTTGTGTTGTGTTCAATTTGACAGCAAAATTTCCAAAATGACGGAACCAAATAGTCTTGTGACTTGTTTGTATGCAACTTCAGAGAGTTCCTTTGACATTTAACTGTTAATAGATTTTTAAGGTGTTGAAGAGTTGCGTGTTATAAGCTCCTCCACCAATTCAGTTTGGGATTATGGAAGTAAAAATTTATTGAAATGTTCTGCGAATATTTCAAACTAAGGTTAGACAGCCATTGCCCATGCAAACGTGTGACCGACACCGGACGCACTAACCCCATGTTCCGGAATGTGCGACGCCAAACGCAATACTTAAAACCAGCCTCCAAAGTTGGGGAACAGTGTTTCTAGGATTCCCCTTTAAGTGTCCTTATAATCAACTACATATCTTTGTGAAGGAATGCTGCATCATATATATGATTATATGTATGTACGTAATTCTGGTATAAATATATAGTTGTGATTATCCATAAGATAACTGTTTATTTAGGAGGGTTGTGACTTTCTTTGTATGGGATATTTTAACTTTTATAACTAAACATTTTATCAGTTTAATTTTGTGTAGTACGAGCCTTTGTAATCCAAGAACTCTGTTGGTAAGCTATACTCTCAAGTTTCTTGGATTTATGAATGAAAGATTGAATACTATTGCTCGTGTTTGGTTTATTAACAATTTGCTTATGCTTTTAGATAGCAGCATGAATACTATTGCTTGTGTTTGGTTTATTAACAATTTGCTTATGCTTTTAGATAGCAGCATATGATTTAGATGGCACCATCATTCTGACAAATTCAGGACGAGTCTTTCCGAAAGACAACGATGACTGGAAGATAGCTAACGGTTGTGTAAAAAAGAAATTGGCAAAGTTTTTCTCAGAGGGTTATAAAATTGTTATCCTGACGAACCAAGCAGGGATTGGAAGGGGAAAAACAAACATTAATGAATTCAAAAGTAAAATAGAGAAAATCATCTCTGCCTTGAGCATTCCAGTACAAGTATTTATAGCGACATCAGTTTCGATCTATAGAAAGCCGGCTCCAGGCATGTGGACATATTTGGAGACTAAGGTTAGCTATTAAACATTTTGTTTGCTACAACTCTGTAATAAATATCTTTAAACTGCCAACATTTTTAGGCCGTTTCATTCCACGAAAAACACAAAAACATGGGCTTCTATTTCAACAATTAAGTCTGTAATAGTGATCGTATTGTAACACTTAAAGTTTCACTTGATACATGAAGAACTATTCTAGTGGACCATAAGTTGGTTTGTGTAAAATATTGAAAGTATTTTTTGAAGTATTTTACAGTTAACTATGTAAAACTTTACAAATCATTCTTGACGATTTTAAGTATAAAAAAAAAAAAAAAAAAAAACTCATAATATCAACCTTTAGTAGTCATATGGTGTACACTATAACTCATTATACAGTACAAATAAACACGATCTGTGCAGTTGAATGGTCAACTAGATTGGATCTTTAGTAGTCATACAGTGTACACTATAACTCATTATACGAATAAACACGATCTGTGCAGTTGAATGGTCCACTAGCTTGGACCTTTAGTAGTCATACAGTGTATATTGTAACTCATTATACAAATAAACACAATCTGTGCAGTTGAATGGTCCACTAGATTGAACCTTTAGTAGTCATACAGTGTACACTATAACTCATTATACAAATAAACACGATCTGTGCTGTTGAAATAGAACAGCACATGTAGGCCCATTGACGATAAAAATGCAAGTCTAATATAGGGCTGTCGACTTCCCAGCGGTGACTTAGCGGTTTGGGGAAAGGCCACATTAAAAAGTTTAATATTTTTATTTACTTAACATTTTTTTCTGTGGTCAATATTCAATTATATAATATTCTTTCATTAATTATTAATTCTTTGATCATAGATATATGGGTGAAAATGAGGGGCAGATGGGTGTAATAAGTGTAGCTGAATGAGTGTAGTCATTGCTACGAACTAAGAGTCAGGATCAGTTTTTATTATCAATATGGCACAATTATATGCATTTGATGTAGTCAGCAAAGTTAGGTATGTTTGTCACAGTTGTCAATTAAAGAAATGTATATAGTTTAGGTAGGTCAGTGTATAAAAACGACAGTTAGCTGTGTTTTATGAGTTTTTTTGTTATATACTGTGTTATGTTTATATATCTTCTCTGATAATTTTGCTGATGCCCTAATCACTCCTACTATATTGATTCCTGGCCTAGTCACTTATAACTTAATTTTAAATTTAGAATTATTATTATGTAACTCTAATAATCACTTGATTTGATTTGTTTACTAAATTATGTAAAATTAACCAAAAAATAATATCACTGTATATTTCAATAACACAAAGAATTAATTAAATTTAAAAGGAAATATTTTTAATTTTTACATTAGATAGAATTCAGTTATATTGTTTCATAATATGTTTATACAACTGATGTTTTGATTTTTCACCATTCATGTTTACTCCTTCGGAGCAGGAATTATTTTGATATCCAGTGATTTTATTTAACAATTTTTTATGTCCAATTATTTATGTACATTAATAATTTGCATGCTAATGTAAAATGTAAATAAATAAAAAATACAGCTAGTTAAAAAAACAAGAAAAATATTTTACCGGAAAAGAATCTGTTCCTGTTAGAGTAAAAAAAGGTGTTTTTCTGTGTGAATGTAATAGAAACACTGATTATTATCCAACCAAGCCAGATACTGTAAAAGGTGGGAGGATCATCACCACTGTAATATATAGGTGGGTGGAAGGGTCATTACCACTGTACGTGTATCGTGGGTGGGTTATCACCACTGTACATATAAGGTTGGTCTCAAGGGTAATTGTACGTCTATGGATGAGTGGGAGGGTCATCACCACTGCATGGATAACAATTTAGTACCGCCCGCCCACCCCACAAACGCATGCGGTAGTGACAACCTACCTATCCACCCATACATGGACGGGCTCACCTGCCCACTCATACAGGAACAATGGTATTAACCCACCCACCCATATACTTACAGGGATATTGATCCACCCACCCTTCTAAATACATATAGTGATATTTACCCACCTGCCATCTCATACAGGTACAATGTTATTGACTCACCCATCCAACGTTACACGTACAGTGGAATTGATCCTCCCACCATCTAGACACGTATAGTGATATCGACTCTCCTACTCTCCTATACATCCATTCATGTGCAGAAGTATTTCAGCTAGACTTCTCACCCATATCAACGCTGATGGTGACTTAGAATTATTACGTAAACAGACCATGACAGTCGGCAGTGCTGTAACCTAGCTACTTAGGGACAAGTGTTGAAGAGATTGTAGGTGATACGTTTCTTGCTCAGTCCTCTTAATAATAACATTGAGTCCACTCAATGGGTACCATTGATGTGGACACTACTAGATAAGTCTGGGGTGTCCATGTTGGATGGTAGTCAATGTTCTGATGTTGTGTAGAGAAGAGTACTGAGTATCAGGCTTGTCAGTTTGAAAATCAGACCAACACTACGTGATTCGGATTCCACGTATAAAGCTGTAGGGCCTTTAGTTGCCCTGGCTATTGGGTTATAAATAAATTACATCCTGAGGAACAGTCAATCTTAGTTAGTAACAATGACTACATTCGTTCATCTACATTCATTCGCCCCTCATATTCGCCCATATCTTGACGATTGGCTTCTTACTAATGAGCAATGAACATGACGTATTATGTATATCATTCTGCACCATTGAGCTAACCAAGAAGTTCTTTTAAGACTGAAATTACATAATGCATTGATTCGTTATTTTAGAGCTGCCCTGTATCATTTCTTTATTCTAAATAAAATGTTTGCTGAATAGATTTATTCAGTAAATTTACATTATCATAAATCTAAACAGTTATGGTTTCATTTCTTGGAAACTGTGTTTACTGTCCAGAAAAATGATGGAATCAAGATAGATATGAGTGCGTCTTTTTTCATTGGAGATGCTGCCGGGAGAGTGGCTAACTGGGCTCCAGGAAGGAAAAAGGACTTTTCTCTTGCAGACCGGCTTATGGCCATTAATTTGAAGTTGCCGTTCTTTACTCCTGAAGAACATTTTTTAAATGAACCACTTGGAAAATATATACTTCCATCTTTCAACTCTGCAGCTCTGGATGAAAAAGCACCAGTTAGTGATGGGCAGATCGTCAAAAAAAATAAAGAGGTGGGTTTTGATCAAATGTTTTATTTTATTGTTAGACTATATAATTTGCAGCTGTGTTATATTGTTAGTAATGAAATTAGATTCGAGCCTAAAAAAAAAAAATCAGTGTAATGTAAATAAAATTAAATACGTTTTTATTTTTTAAGGCGAGGTTAGAACTAGAGAGTTCTCTCTACCACCTAACCTTAACAAAATTAATCAACTAAATAATACAAAGATACTAATTAATACAACATAAACTAATTGCAACATATCAGTAATCAATAACAAAAACAAAACTCAACATAAAAATAACTATAAAATCATAAGTAACAAATGAATATCCATACAAAATAATACAAATCTTGAAAAACACAATCATCCATCACTCATACATACTACCAGCAAACCATGACCACCAAAATGCACCCGCCCGTCCATCTACAGGTCCCGCAAAAATAGGTCCTTTAACTCCTCCCCGAAGCGAGGGCCCTCGCCTATACGTTTGATATTGTCAGGAAGCATATTCCATAATCGGCAGCCGGATACAGTAAAAGATCTATTGTACAGGGCAGTGCGATGTATTGGGACTGATAGTAAAAAAGCTCCCTGATGAGTGTTTCTAATGCTTATTTCAGAAATGAACTTGAAACGCTCAGACAGATAGTTTGGAGTTATGTAATTTAAAACTTTATGAAGAAGAGTAAGTATGTGATAATCTCAAAGTTTTTTCAACTTCGAATCAGATAATTGGTGAAAAAATGGTGTAACATGATACTCACGACAAAGGTTAAAAATAAATTTAATGCAGTAATTTTGTGCCAATTGAAGTTTGTCCGAGAGCTTAACAGTCATATCATTGATAAGGGTGTCACAGTAGTTAAACTGCGGCAGAATAAGAGTCTTAACCAACATCACTTTTTACATTGAATGGGAAACAGGAAGCATACCGCTTCAAACTGTGGATACCACCAAACACTCTGCCACATGTCAGAGTAACTTGGTCAGTCAAACTTAATGTTCTGTCCATAGTAAGACCAAGATTACTCACAATACTCTAGTATCAAGTTGTTAACGCTTATTTTTGGAAAAGTGTCATTTTCAACAGAAGTTAATAGTCTAGGATGTCCAACTAAAATTGTTAGAGTCCATGTCATTTTGCTCAAGAAGTTATTGCTACAATATCTCGGTTCATGTTTGATACAGTCATGTCGGATTCTGTGATAGAGAAATGTTGGTTTACCTGTAAGTCGTCAGCGTATAAGTGATAGTTAGAGTGTTGTATAACAGAAGTTATATCATTAATGTAGAGAGTAAAAAGAAGAGGTTCCAAGACAGACCTCGGGGTGACACCACGTACCACAGGCCTCCAGTCTGACTCTCCATCTTTAATCCTCACACACTGCCAATGGCCAAAGAGATAGGACTGAACCCAGAAAACACAACTATCAGAAAAATCATAGTTTTTCAACTTAATTAAAAGAAGAGGATGATATACACAATTGAAAGCCTTCGAAAAGTCTAAAAGTTTTAAAACTGTAAATTGTTTCTTGTCCATGACTTGATGGATGTCCTCAGTAATTTTTAAAAGAGCAGTAGTAGTTCTATGATTAGAGCGAAAACCAGACTGATAATTGGAAATCAATTTACTACTCTCCAAGTAATTATAAAAACTGCTGATGAACTATTCTCTCTAGACATTTAGACAGAAGTATACTTATGGGTTGAAAATCTGAAGGAGATAGGGGATTAGCCTTTTTCTGTAAAAGACGAATAACAACTGATTTCCATATAGTAGGAAATGTATGATAAAAAAGTTTGGTCATAAGTAGAAGGTCCCAGTAGGTCAGTATTGAAGTCACCTATAACATGACTGTAGCGAGCCATGATATCTAGCAGTGTGTGTTCATATTCTGCCAAATATCCAAGATTAGGTGCCCTGTAAAAGAAGAACATGAATTGTATTAACACAGGTGTTGAGAAACAAGTACTCAGGGTAGTTAGGATGAGAAGTGTCAGAGCAATGAATAACAGAAGTAAAAATATGAGATCTAATAAAAGCTGCATCACCTTCCCCACCCTTATGAAGTCTATCATTTCTAAACAGATTACAGCCTTGTAATTCCCACAGCCTTATCATGAATATAAGGTTTTAGCCATGTTTCACAAATTAAAATAATATCAAAAGAATTAGTTTTAAAAATTATTCTAAATTCATCAATGTGACAAGGTAGAGATTGAGCATTAACATGAGCAATCTTAAGTAAGTTACGATAAGGAGATAATCTCTGTCTGATAAGCTGTGGAAGGGGAGGGTTGTTCCCGTCCAGGGTGGTAGGGTTAGATCCCATCACAACAGACTGCAACGGGACACTAAGGACAGCAACAGACAAGCGACATCAGCGGCCACGGCAACGTGCGAACCATACATACTTCAAGCTTAGTAATAACTGGCAGACAAGGGCCAGAAGATGAGAGTTCGACATACACATGCCCACACATACCAACATTCATACTAAAAAAACTAAATAACTAGTCTTCATGTTAGAATGTGCAAAAACATGTTACTAGCTCCAAATCTTTCTTAAGATGTTGTTTTAGCGGGTTACATTGAATTACATAAAACTAAACTTAACTCGAAATTAAATCTACACTAGGGACTAATATGTTATGTAACTATTTTGAACAAGAACTAAACCAAACTGGAATGACTTATAGCTAAGGAATGAATTACAGTTTATCTTTCAATTTACAACAAAAATAAGGGCAATTTCAAAAGTAATGAGAAAGAACTATTTATAAAGACTACAAATTAATAATTAGTTAAAGTGGGAAACGAAACATTTTCTTTGGAATTGCATCCAAAATAAAATACAGTAATAAATAAAACAATATATATATATATATATATACGTACACGTACACGTACACATAAAAGAAGAACCACACACATGCAAAAATAAAATCTTGAATTTTACCATTGAACCATTGAAAAATAAGAAAGAAAATTAATAAACACTAGACCTAATATTTACAATTTTATACATAAAAAAATAAAAATAAATAAAAACAAACAAAAATGGAATCTTAAAACATTTTAAAGTAATTAATATAATATCAAAATAATGATTCTTTATAACAGAAAAATAAAAACTTAGGTTTTACATGTAATAACTCTTATGCACACATAAATAGACCTACATACAAAGCATACTGTAAAGGGAATATTTACATTTTATAATAAAAACAAATAAATGATAATAGCTCTAAAAAGCGTAAAAGCGTATTATCATTTATTAGTTTTTTTATAAAATGTAAATATTCCCTTTACAGTATGCTTTGTATGTAGGTCTATTTATGTGTGCATGAGAGTTATTACATGTAAAACCTAAGTTTTTATTTTTCTGTTATAAAGAATCATTGTTTTGATATTACATTAATTACTTAAAAATGTTTTAAAGATTCGATTTTTGTTCCTTTTTATTTATTTTTATTTTTTATATATAAAATTGTAAATATTAGGTCTAGTGTTTATTAAATTTTCTTTCTTATTTTTTAATGGTTAAATTAATTCAAGATTTTATTTTTGCGTGTGTGTGTGTGTGGTTCTTCTTTTATGTGTACGTATATATTGTTTTATTTATTATTTTGGATGCAATTCCACAGAAAATGTTTCGTTTCCCACTTTAACTAATTATTAATTTGCAGTCTTTATAAATAGTTCTTTCTCATTACTTTTGAAATTACTCTTATTTTTGTTGTAAATTGAAAGATAAACTGTAATTCATTCCTTAGCTATAAGTTATTCCAGTTTGGTTTAGTTCTTGTTCAAAATAGTTACATAACGTATTAGTCCCTAGTGTAGATTTAATTTCGAGTTAAGTTTAGTTTTATTGTAATTTAATGTAACCCCCTAAAACAACATCTTAAGAAAGATTTGGAGCTAGTAACATGTTTTTGCACATTGTAACATGAAGACTAGTTATTTAGTTTTTTTAGTATGAATTGTTGGTATGTGTGGGTGTGTGTATGTCAAACTCTCATCTTCTGGCCCTTGTCTGCCAGTTATTACTAAGCTTGAAGTATGTATGGTTTGCACGCTGTCATGGCCGCTGATGTCGCATGTTTGTTGCTGTCCGCAGTTATACTTATAACATAGGGTTACTTGACAGCCTCCAGTCTAACTGCAGTGTGGATAGTCCTGTCACTGCCTTCGCCCATCACCCACTTCACCCGGCCGTCATTGGTCCACGTGCGACACAGTCTGTACTTCTTTACTGCAGCCTGGAACACCTCTTATTGTAAAGACGTCAGATTCTCTCTGATGGTGATTCTACAGCCCTTTAATTTCTTTTTCTGCTGAAATATAGTGCGTCGATCACGATAGCTCAAGAAATCTTACGATGATGGGACGCTGCCGCACCCTACCATCAGGACCAGGATGAGGACAGCGGCCAACTCTGTGCGAACGGTCAATGGCAGCGAGAGGCAAGTCAAGTTCCATCTTCTTGTTCATCACATCTAATACCCGTTGGTCAGTGTCCTTGGTTGGTCAGTTGATCTGGAGCGGGTGCTTCTGGCACTCCAAACACCTGCAGATTCGTCCGTCTCTGGTATTGCTCCAGATCACCAGAGTGTAGTTTTTCTTTATCCAAGTCTCTTCTTATAGATGTCAGATCATCTTCCAGTTTCTTTATACGCTCATTACCGACACACATAGCAGCAGATACAGCCTCCTCAATCACATTTTAAGGCGGTCAGGCAACTTATTTACAATCTGGTCAATGACTCCATCTCCAGTTAGCTGTTTTGTTACCAGAGCACATAACAAATCCTTATCGGCACTGAATAGAGGCATTGTATCTTGGCTAAAGTCAAAGTCTGTGAATAACGACTGTCGCTTATCACCAACTAGCTTACATCTCGATCTCAATCCGTGTGGGCTTCTAACCATTAAAATAGATTAAAAGTACCACAGACTAAGTGAATCGAGAAAGTTATTACTATAACAGTATGCACAATTGAAAATCACACAATTTGATATAATTTTCAAGTCAAGAAATTCGAAAAATACACAGAAAATAAGACAAAAACTAAGGAGCCAGACACGTTAACTATGCCATTTACAAAAGATAGTCTAAATCAGGTGACTCTTAATACCATTATTTTATGTTTGATACAAATTTTGAAGGGGAAATATTTTTTCAGCTACTCTTTCTAAGTTTAAATCACTCTTAATTTGGTGTTTCATAACAGGACAAATGCCTGAATTGTGTAGGTTATTTTTGGGGTTAGAAATTAGGCTTATCTTGATCAAAATTACTTTGTGTACGTCCTTTGAAAGTGACACCCACACAAGGAGATAAACACAAAATAAAATAATTGTGAAGATATTTCATGGCCACTGGCCTTATCTTCAGTCAATCACATAAGAAGGTAAATAGAGGCTCCATTTTATTTTTCATTCTATCTTTTTCTGTAGTCACTTTTACACTTAATTTAGTTTATTTCAGAATATTTTTCCATTGTCATAACTGTAAAAATAAGGTTAGAAACACTAATAATGAGGTGATTATATCTCACTCCAATGATAGTTGATACATAATCAACTAGAGATCAAAGAGATTTTATCCAAAATTAACTCTGGCATGTATGCGTTGAGAAAGATGTCTTTCCTATGTAATGAAACCACGCTCAAAATTGTATATCTTTCTTACATCCACTCTCACAAAATCTTTTGGTATATGTATCTATGGATCAACAAAAAAAGAAAATCTTGATAAAATTCTAAAACAACAAAAAAAAGCAATTAGAATCATTAAAAACCTCGAACCTGGAAAATCAGTAAGAGAATATTTCAAACAATTAAATATCTTGACTCTTTATGGCCAATATATTTTTGATACTATTATAATTTATAAAGATGCTAGTTTTTGCAATAATTAAAAAATTATGGTTTTACCACATTCATATAACACAAGAAAAAAAGACGAAATCATACCCACTCACCACAGACTTCACTTATATGCAAACAAACCATCCAATGCAGGAGCAAAGTTTTTTAAAGCCCTGCCTAAAGATATAAAAAATGAGAAATCATTATCAAGTTTAAAAAAAAACTGAAAAATTACTTGGTTGAAAATACTATTTATTCTAAAGATGAGTTTTTCCAATGTGGAAGTTTATAGTATTTTTTTTTTTTTTTTTTTTTTTTTTTTTTTTTTTTTTTTTTTTTTTTTAGTTTAAGAAAGAATGCAGTCAATAAAGTTTTCTGTAGTAAAATATTATTGACACTATTCAAATATACACTTTGTATGTATATTTATGAATAAAGATTATTTTGATTGATTGATAATTCTCTTCAGATAAAAACAATTATTGAGTTTGAGTATGACGAAACTGATTTGCTACAATATAGTGGGGATTTAAAACTTGCAAATAACTAATCACACAGCTTTTGTTGTGATAGGTGGACTTCTTTGAAAAAGAAGTCCATTTTAAGGGTGTTGAATGTTCAGTTTTTATATAGCTCATTATAACTTTCAAATTTTACGAAAATTACAGTTTTGTAAAAGAAATGTGGATAGTTTTGTTGAATCATATTAAAGTCACATATTAGCTAGTACTATCCTAAATTACCTTTTCACAATGGAAAATCACACAGGTGAGAGGCAAATAATGTTGTATCATTATTGATTTTATTTGCTACTCTAACATTTCCCATTAAGTAATTATTTGATGATGTTAGTAATGAAACACTTATTTTCTTGGTAAGTTTTGTGTTGTGAAAAACATTTTTAGTGTTTATACATTAATTATGCTTGTAAAGGGTTATTGTGTACATTATATTAATAAGACTAAAACTAAATTGTTAAGTGGAAATAGTCAAGTCAGGGTTTTTAATGGTCACAACTTCTTCCTTCATCCAAAATCTACATAGAGATTCTTAGAATCTTTTTTGTGCTATGTGAAAATAGAACAGTTGTCAAACTTAAGTCACTACATGTTGTATATCGTGTGTCTGTAAGGTAGGCAATACTTCCTGAAAAAAAGGTTCTATTTTTTTAAATACTAATTAAATTTTTCTTCGACTGCAAGTTGATTTATCTTAGTTATTAAATTTTATATATTTTTTTTCTAAGAAGAAGCCGATCTCTTCAATCATACCCTACTCATTCCCCATTGATCTGAATGGGGAACTTATCAGCCAAAAAAGGAGGAGAACCAGTACAGTGTAAGGTGAATATTACTGATAAAAACTGACAATCAAGGCCTGAATTCAAACCTGCGCTATCTCTAAGACTCTAAGTCAATGTCCTGTCGCTTGACCCTCCCAAGTAGATAAATTTCCCTTGATTCTTCCCACTTACCTCAGGTTTAATTTGTAATATAACTTACTATATAGAAGAGTTAATATTAATTACGGTATTTATCATTTAAAAACCTTGTTTGTAATTGCTATACCAACAATGTTTGTTGCATCAAACTTGTTGATCAGTGCAGATCTAAACATCTTCTTGTCTGTGGTTGTATTTCAATTTTCAGATACATTTAAAAAAATGTACTATAGCTAATAAATGTATTTCAATATGTGTTATTTTATAAAATAAAAATTATATTATTCAAATATGTATTTCAATATGTGTTATTTTATAAAATAAAAATTATATTATTCAAATGTTATTTAACAGATAGTGATCATGGTCGGATTCCCTGGATCTGGAAAATCTCACTTTGTTCGCCAACACTTGGTACCTGAGGGATATGCCCATGTCAATCGGGATACTCTAGGCTCCTGGCAGAAATGTGTGTCTGCTATGGAGTCTGCTTTGTGTGCAGGCAGGAGTGTGGTCATTGACAACACCAACCCTGATCGGGAGAGTCGCAAACGTTTCATAGACAAGGCCTCTGTACCTTGCCGATGTTTTCTCATGACCACCTCCATTGAGCATGTTCGACACAACAATAGAGTGAGTTTTGATAATAAGTAGAGATTTTATTTTAAAAAACCTACTAAGTGACAAGTTCCTGTCAAAACCTATAGTCATCTCAAGATTATGTACTCGAGTTTGATATGGATAAACGTATTAATTATTTTAGATCTTAGGCTAAAGTGACCGGTGTCATCAATAGAATCTATATTTTCTGGTAACAACTTCGTCAGGTTGCCATCTACACTATTTACAAGATAACCAGATGTTTCTTGGTTTGCCAAACCTGTTCCCACCCTATAACCTGTTACATTAGCTGGAAGGTTATTTGCTGATCTACGTCTCGCGATACAACTGAGGATGCCACATCACAGCATGAGCAATACGTCTGGTTATCTTGTAAACAGTGAAGGTAGCACCTAGACAATAGACAATAGACAATATTCTTTATTCGTAATCTTTGAGATTAGAATGGTGTCATACATTTATGATCAAGTAAT
Organism: Stictocephala bisonia; assembly: GCA_035578905.1. Classification (NCBI taxonomy): domain Eukaryota; kingdom Metazoa; phylum Arthropoda; class Insecta; order Hemiptera; family Membracidae; genus Stictocephala; species Stictocephala bisonia. The sequence goes on from JAQJVL010000070.1 coordinate 1,368,937, forward strand.
AAGGAAACAAAAATATAAAAAGAGACAGTTCAGAGTGGTTGAAGAGTTGTAGATTCATCATAAGTCGTCCTCCAGTTTAAAAATTCCTCTATGGAGTAGAAAGGTCGGAGAAAAAGCCAGGAGATCAGTTTTTTTCTGAGTTGATGCTGTTTTGTAGTGTTTTTTATCTCTTGTGGTAGGATGTTAAAAAATTTTGCTCCAGCATATTTGGGTTGTTTTTCAAAGAGGGTCAGTCGATGGGTGGGAAGTGTGTAATTTTTTGCTGTTCTTGTATTGTAGGAATGTGTATCGGCTCCTCTTGTCAGATCTTGTTGATTAGCATAAATAACTGTTTCTAGGATGTACAAAGCTACTGCTGTCAGTATTTTTTGCTGTTTGAAGGCACTTTTACAGGATTCTTGTGGGCTCAATCCTGTTAGTATTCGGACTGCTTTCTTTTGTAGCACCAGTAGCCTTTGCATGTTAAATTTGGAGGAGCTGCCCCATACACTTATTCCATATTTCAGGTGGCTTTCAAAGAGAGATGTATGCACATCTTGCCACTTCTGGGGTAGCAATGTGTTTAAGTCTTCTTAACACGTATAGAGCAGAGCTCAGTTTTCCGCATAGTTGGTCAATCTGATCATTCCAGGAAAGAGTTTCATCTACAATTACTCCAAGGTATTTTACATTTTCCGCCCTTTCCACCTCTGGTAGCTCCAATACTTCGTCTTTCCTTTTTCCTAATATTAGTTGCTGGGTCTTTGTATTGTTCAATACTAGGTCATTGGCTTGGCTGTACTCTGATGCCATGTTTATTGCAATGTATGTTTCTATTTCCAATTGCGAGGGGAGTGTATTTTTTAGTAAGCACTGTATCGTCTGCAAACATTAGCGTAGAGCAGTAGTTTAGATCAATACCAATGTATGTGTATGGGTGGGCGGGTGGGTCAGTACCAATGTATGTGTATGGGTGGGCGGGTGGGTTCAATGGAATTGCGGGTTACCATAACCTGCAGCGACCATACTAGGTTGCATTAAAGGCGCGACTACTCCTGGTTTAAGTGGCTAATTTGGCCTTTTTTGTAAATTTTGTAAATAAATTTTAAATAAATTTATTATAATTTTGAGAAAGGTATTAACCTAATGTTGAGTAAAACTTAAAAGTAATAATAATTTTTAAAAAGTGTAACTGCTCATTTTTCTATAAATGACATGTGATTCAAATTTGAGTGGATATTGGTACAGTTATCTTTGTCACTGACAAAAATTATATAAAGGATGGGGCCGAGTACGGATCCTTGTGGAACACCTCTGTCAACTGGCAATGCTTTAGAGGCAGTTCTTTTTGTTACCGCACGATCTGTAGACTTTATTTCTACTGATTGGGTTCTGCCTGTTAAATAACTCCTGAACCAGTCAGCTGATGCTCCTGTAATCCCACGATCTTCTAGTTTTTTTAGGAGCAAGTTGTGACTCAAACAATCAAATGCTTTAGTGAAGTCTAGGAGAATTGCAGTTGTTGTATTCTCTTATCTAAAGCTGTTATTAGATGTTCTACGATGCTTGCAAGAGCTGTTGTTGTAGATTTACCTGCAACAAAACCGTGTTGTTCTTTGGGTAGCAGATTGTTTTTATTGAGATATGCTGTAAGTCGTACCAGAAAAATTTTCTCAATAATTTTAGATACTACTGGGAGCAAAGAGGGAGCAAAGAGGCCGATAATTACTTTCTTGAGTTGGGTCTCCTTTTTTGAACTTGGGGTAAACTTTTGCAGATTTTAATTTTGATGGAAAAATACCTTGTGTAAATGATTTGTTAATTATAGCTGTCAGTGGGCATACTAGAGGCTCGATGCATGTTTTTATGAGTTTAGTGGTGATGTCATCAAAACCAGCTGCATTTTTTTGTTTAAGTTTCAATATGAAGTTGTTTTAACTTCATTTTTAGATGTCGGCCAAAGAACAAAGGTGTCTTGTGTTTGCTGCCTGGGGGGCTGTATAACAGGCACACCATCGTAGACAGCTTGAGCTAGTGTGTTACTGGCGATACTTGAAAAAAATTCATTGAGTTGTTCTGCTACTGTCATGGGGTCAGATGTCAGTGTTCCATTAGTTTTAAGTTGTATTATTTCATCTGTACACCCATTTTTGCACCTCTCTTTATTTATTACATTCCACATTGCTTTGCTTTTGTCATCAGCATTATTAATTAACTCAGATGTCAAGTGTTTTCTTTGTGCCTTGAGGTGAAGGTCATAGGCTCTCTTTCTTTCTATTGCAGTAGCTTTATTTTCATCTGTGCCAGTCAGTAGGTATTTTTCTTGGGCTGCGAGAAATTGATCACGTTTTTCTCTAGTTTCTTGGTCATATTTAATCAATTGTCTTTTTTTCCTCCTCATGCAAGTGTAAGTATAAGGGCATGCCAAGTCCATGTTATAAGTTAAAATTTCCAAAAAATTGTCATAAGAGTCTTCTGCTGATCTAGAGTCAAGTACTTCACTCCATTTTTCTTTTTTCAATAGGTTATTGAGTATTGCTAGGTTTCTGTCCGAGTAGTGTCTGCTGAATATAATTTGGGCAACTAGATGGAGTTGTAATGGGAAAATAAAGATTCTAGTATCAATTTTGATTTAATTTATCATGTCATTTATATGATGATTATGTCCATTTTTATAAATAATGATTGTGTTATTTTTAACTGTGTGTGTGTTGCACTTGCCATTTAAAAATGCGTCGGACCACTCAATGCGTCTGAGCCAGCCACTCGAGAGCCAGTATAGAACCATCCATTTGATCCCTTTTGACCCAATTGCTAAAGTTTTCAAAGCAGATGAACTGCCGACTTGAAACTGCCTGTATGAATGGTCCTTATACAAAAACGACTACGGTGTAAACAAGTTCTTGACAAAGCTTACATGTTAATGTGTCATTTGACATGTCTCTATTTATTTATTTGGTCCTTAACGATAATTTTATTTTCTTAGTTTTGTTTTGCCAACTTAATTCGTTGATATTTTAAAAGTCTTTTTTATATTAATACATTTTTTACTATAAATTGACTTTGGGATTAACAATTTCCTATTAATGTATGTTAATCGGTAAAGACTTTTTAAGTGTCAACTAACTGTTTTTGTAACTTTACAATAAAATGAAAATGTATTGTGACAGTAAACATTTTCATTATTTATTCTTGTTAAGTAATAAAAATAGAGCATTCGTAAATATTAATCTTTTTTTTCAGTTCCGAGTTTTGACGGATACAAAGCACATTCCAGTAAATGATATGATCATCAACAGCTACAAGTAAGTACTTTAGGAACATATCAAGATCATTTCCATACATATCTTTTGTGTTTTATAGTGTTTATTGTAATATTTCAGAGCTCATAGCTTGCCATGTTGAGAGGTTTCTACTCTTTGTTTCATAAAATACATAAAGTTTATGGTTCGTGAAATAAGTGGTTTGTAAGGATTTATATTATAAGCAAATTTGGTGAAATTAACTTGAAAATATTATTTTAATTATCACAACCCATTGTGGATCACTGGCATGCTCACATGCAGTGGGCTGGGCCTAGCGGCACAATGCGGAGCTCAGCTCGCATAAGCAATTTGCTTTTACTTTTACCTTCAAATAGTTACAATAGACTCTACTAGGTTGTGTAAGCGTCTCTATTCATCAACTGGGTATTTTTTTAAACGGGTTTCGTTTATACAAACTTTCATTAATATCTATATATTGCAGGACTAGAAGCAGTTTATAATTTGTTCAGTGATATAATACTGTATTTAGTTTAGATATAGTGCGTTTCTGTTCTCGTCGGTGCACCGATATGGCAAGAGACATTGAGGTAAGTGAAACAGATGAGTCCGTTATTGTTGCCAAGTCTATTCGATGATTCAGACGTTGTTATCTCTTTGCCCGAACTGCTTGCGCTATATCTAGATTACAACTTCAATATTGGTCCTGCCAACCCCGTAACCTGGCTCGCCACCTGTCCTGTTGCCAATGCTATATCGCCGGTACCCCAGCAGGCCATTGTTACATCTAATCAATTACCTGCAGTTTTATAGTGGCACACTGTTACTGTTCTGCCGGCCACTGTGCAAATTAATTTGTAGCTGGGTGTGCGCATATAAATTATTCGATCCGCATTGGTTAAACTGGTGATCTTATATTTTCGAAGTTTAACCGTAGGTGTGGAATTTTTACTGACAGCAACATGTGATTTCAATGAACTGACCATTGTCCATATTTTAGCTATATGTAGACTAGCAACACTTTTAGTACTTTTATTTATTTTGTAGTTTTAGTGATAATTATACTTATACATTTGTAATATGTTGACGAATTCAATGGTTCCTATGATTACCAAATCTATCTCATATGAAAGGAAATTTATAATTAAAAAATTAAACAAGCTTTAGTTTAAATATGGATTTGGATACAAGCTGTTAACATGAACTAGAGGTTGTATTTTTACATCAATCAATTAAAAATATATCTATATATATATAAAAAGAACCACTTAGCAATCTTTGTTGGTGTTTTTAATTTTCAAGATCGATTTCTGTCTCGAAAGACCATCATCAGTTGAAAACAGAATATTGGTTTTTTTTTTGAAATTCTGTTTTCAACTGATGATGGTCTTTCGAGACAGAAATCGATCTTGAAAATTAAAAACACCAAAAAAGATTGCTAAGTGTTGTTCTTTTTATATATATAAATATATTAAGCAATCTAATAGCTAGAAATGTCAAAAAATATATCATTGAATTATTCACATGTTAGCTGTTAAGAGTTTAGAAATTGTACTTTAAATGTAAACAAAATGGTCATTAATATCTTACGTTGTTGTTTACTGAATTGGCTTCCTCTACATTGTAGGAATTCCATAACCTAATAAATTTCTTGCTTCGACCTGTAGCCTTATTAAAGCTACTATTTATTTTTGATATGTTGAACAAACTTAAATGAGAGATTAAAATAAGACTTCTCCAATGATAAAAATTTTTCTTTATTTATCTTCTTATAAATAACTACAACAAATAAAAAATTGGTTTCTTCTACAAATAATGATAAAAACGAAAATAAAAATCTCTTCTTTTATTGACTCAATGGAACATAAATAAATTAAAACAACTCTTCCAAAATAATAAATTAAATATCTTCAGACCAGAACCTTTTTTATTTATTTAACCTTTTTAATAAATTTTTTAAAACTTTTAAATCAAAGAATTCAAAATTGTATTAAATTTATTCAAATTTACTTAAAATTGTCTAAAATTTTCTAAATTGAATTTTCTTAAAATTTTCTAAAATTGTTTTAAAATTGTCTAAAATTGCCTTTTCTTAAATTTTCTAAAATTGTCTAATTTTTCTAAAATTGCCTCCGGGAGATCTGGAACCAAAAGAAATAACCAGCTTTTAGTGACTTGAAACATTTTTCCTTTTACTTACAAAGTTTAAACCGCAAGACAAAGAAAATCAAAACATTCTAAAAATTTGTCACTAAAAGAGTGACTTCAATCCAGAAACAAGTTTAACCGCGCATGCTTGGTGGATCTTACCCTTTCTACTAAAACCCTACTGAAAATCTCTAACTAAAGAAAACTTGTGAAAATTACTTACGTAGCTGTCCTGGAGGTTTCGAATCCAAAATTGACCACAACAAAGCTCGACCGGCATTCAAACAATCACTCACACGCGAACTACAGAAAATTGCTGCAACGGTAAAAGAAAACCGAACGGTACAAGTCGCCGTGTACACGAAAGCGGATCGAACGTGGTCACACTCAGAAAGTTATTGCAAAACTGACCGAAACGACCGCACGCTTCCCCCAACGGACTTACCCCCACTTAACTCTAGAAGCTAAATCAACCAATTAGAACCCTCTAAACCAGGACATATGAACAGGTAAGGCTCACCAAACATGTTGCCTTCAGAAAAAATGTCGCATGAAATTGACAGGAAATTAACAAACGTGAAAATACTGGTTATTTAACTATTTTATATGGGAAAAACTACTTTTTTATTTGAAAGAGGAAGATTCTGAATTTTTCTCAAAACTTGGAGAATTTATATCGAACACTTTTGGAAAACAAAACAAACTCCTAAACCTCTCAGTTCTTATAAAATTTAACATTTTCTAAATACAATTTTTCTAATTTAATTATAATGCAACAATTAACAATTGTTACAGACCATATATACCCACCAATTACTGTTGTTTGTTACCAAAACATGCTAAATATGTATTTCCACATTTCAACTTTATCTGTTGTTATTTAATACGGTTAATTAAAAAAAAATGATTCTTTTTTATAAGCAACAATAGATTGTTTTATTCAAGCAAAAACTAAAAAGTTTATAAATGCCAAGTGTAACATTAAGTTATAAATAAATTTTAGGTTAGGTTAAAGGGCACTAGGCCAAGAATTATTAGGAGGAAATATTAGGAAATATTAGGAGAGATGGGATATCAGCAATCAGCAAACTTTTCGAGAAGACAAGTCCACTAACACCGCATTAGTAGTAAACAAATACAATAATCACATATTTTGCACAAATTTTCTGTGCCAAATTTGTGTAAAATGTGTGGATTATTGTATTTGTTTAATACTACTGGATTGTTAGTAGACTTGTCTTCTTAGGTAAGTTTTCTGATGTCATATCTCTCCTAATATACTAAATTATAAATAAATAATTTATTTGTTTTGATTGGATAGAATCAATGTTAATACTTATAGAGGAATCTCTCTACTTGTAGTAATATAAAAAATTATTTTACAATGTTTTATTGATTGAGCTAAGGAACAATTAAAACACAAAATCGGAAAATAACAAGATTACTTTAGACCTAACAAATCCTGGCTAAAACTAATTTATTTTAAAGCCAACAAATGTGTAAACAATATATGTTATACAGGGTTGGGCAAAAGTCAGGAATATTTTTATTAATTTCAAAACCATTATAAGAAATGTAATGAAACTTTGCAGTTGTGTATATGTCCCTATACCAAACATTTAGATATATTTTACTTGTTTTTTTGCATAGCCAAGTGATGGCCCATGAAGGAAGTCTTAAAATTTTTAAATATAAGCCAACCTCAAGTTATACCTCATTTTAAAGGTACAATACAAGAGTGCAAACCTGAGGTCAAAAGGATTACCCATTCACAAAATACAGCGATTCAAAGAATTTAATGTCATATTACTAATTCTTCTCGGTTATATGGCTATTTATTTAACAATTTCAGGTCACTGGTTCTGATTATGTTGTTGATTGTTAAACATCGTAACAAACAACTACGTTATAAAAATAGCTATGCTATTTAACTAAGATAAAACTAAGAAAAAATTATTAAAACACTTTTGACAGTAGGTTTACCTAAAATAGTTTAAGAATATTACTATAGTAATTTGTTACTTATTTTTTGTGAAATGTAATTTCTCATATTCAGTTAGATAAATTATAGCTTTGTACAGCAATAGATAATAACTATCTTACCTTTGCCTTAAGCAGTTTTTGCTATATGACATTAAATTGTTTGAGAGGCTATATTTTCTGACTGGGTCATCCTTTTGACCTCAGGTTTACACTTGTGTTTTACAAACAACCTTCAAAATGAGGTATAACTCGAGGTAGACTTAAATTTAAAATTTTTAAGGCTTACTTCTTGGGCCATCCCCTGGATATGTGAAAAACAAGTAAAATATATCTAAATGTTTGGTATAGGGACATGTACATAACTGTACAGTTTCATTACATTTTTTCAATGGCTTTGAAATTAATAAAAATATTCCTGACTTTCGCCCAACCCTGTATTGTTTACACATTTGTTGGCTTTAAAATAAAACATGTGATTTCACTGACCAATCAGCTCCTCCAAATTTTAAAATAACAGAACCTGGACCTCAAAACTCCCTGACACTAAATAAAAAATAATTGGGTACATTTCTGGATTATTTGAAATGAAAACTGGAGTTAGACAAGGATGATCTTCTCCCCAGTACTGTTTAACTGTGTTGAAAAAAATTAATCCAGGAATGGTGGACGTAAAATTGGAAATAAAATGTACCAACCTATTTAACTGGTAGAACCAATATTAAAGGTGATTGTCTAGCTTTTATCGATAACATTGAAATTTAAACTCAAGATATCTCCACTTCTCAAAAATAAGGTGAAATCCTTAAAAAAGTGGAAAAGGTAGGTTTTCATATTTTTTTAGAAAACAAAACTACTACAGTTGAACCTTGATATACGTGTTTTGTTATCAATAGCCGTATCTCATTGATTTTCTCATAACTTATGTAGGCTCGTAACTACTTTCTGATTGATTATTTTATGTGTACTAAACTGGATATTGCTTAAACAGGAATAAGTTGGAGGCTCCCAGTTTAGACGAAGGGTTCACAGAAATAGTGAATGTAAACTTTGTGCCGTCATTCTCTGACCCTGAGCTGGAGAAATTGTATCGGATGTACCTGTTGGAGAAGTGACATTCACTATCTGTGCACGATGATGACGAGGACGTGGCCTCCTACCTACCGCTGACAAGCAAGCTGTGATGACGGTCACTGTTGTTAAGTGCACAGATCATTTGTGATTACAATTATTTAGGACATTTATGATGTTGGGTATTGTGGATAGAATTGTTTATTTTATAAATTATTTTAATTTTTTATGTAGTGTACTTCATTTTTTCCTGAAGTTTCACAAAAATATATGGAATACATTCAGGAAAAGATATTATAGCTGGCATTTCCAAAAAGTTACTCAATAAGTCCATATCTTTAGAGGGTGGACATAAAAAAACCTCATGTTCTTGTAAGTGCTTGTATTTATAAAAAGGACTATCCTGTTGAGTAACTCTAGATAAGCTAGCTAAATCAGTTGATTCTGAATAAATCTTAAGAACTAATCTTTTTCTAATTTACGTGGAATCTACGAGGCGTGTAATTATTGTTTTGTAATCACGCCTTTGTAGTGCTGCAATTGGCGTTCCACGCATGCACGCTGTGTACCATTATCTGTTGGCAAGTCAAAGCTGCCATTATGGAACTATTTCATTGTATTAAAGGTAAATTTTGAGTGTTTAAAATGTTTCACCGATTGAAAATGCCACTGACTGTAAAGTACAACTTGTGATAAAGTTTCATAACCTTAAAGGTATGAAAACAGCTGATAATTATTTTGAGGTCAGTAATGTTTATGGAGAAATACGATGGTATGAAAATAAGTGAGAGCTTTTAAAGATGTCTGTGCAATTGTGAGGCGTTTTAAACATTCATAAGCATGCAGTCATACAGAATGGATCTGTAATGGTGGCTGTGGCTCGACAACAGAAAATGGTACATAGCACACATGTGCTTAATGCCGGCTGCAGCATTACAACGGCGGTATAACAAAACGGTACTTACTTTAAAAACATGCCTCGTATTAAAAGTAGATCCAACTCAAAATTCGGACAGTTGTTACACAGTACAATGGACATTGAGGCTGTTATCCTCCATGTTAAAAAAATTTATTTATTTAGAAATGAAAAGATTCACATTTTACAATCGGGCTTGCCACCTTTTCTTAAAAAAAAGCAACAGGACCATCATTGTTTGAGCAGAACACGCCCACTGCCCCTGGAAGATAGGAGAACACCTACCTCAATTGTGACTGTGTATCGAGTTGCTCAGTGACTCAGGAAGCGGCCAGTGGCCTCGAAATATTTCACTAACCAGTTCTACTTTTGTGTTGTGAGTGCACCTCTATCTGCAGTTTACAATATATGCTGCTTTCCTTTATTTTTTTACTGAAAGTATAATTATTGTACTAGGTATTACTAATACATAAAGTTATTTAATAGGCACCTTTATTAATTTGAATTGTAAATCACAGTCACCAATCAATACATTTTAAAGATAATAGATATAGGTGATTAACTAGTTAAAGATATAAATCTTAAATAAAAGGTTAGGCTTATTTAATAATTTACAAGATATAATATAGGACAGTTTAATTTTTAAGACATCACAAATTTCTACATTTTGCACAGATTTATGCAACTTCGGTTTTTAAGTGTCCATATTACTATGGTTGTAAACAATATTGTGGAATACAATTATTCATAGTGTTTTTAATGTACTTAAAGGTTGTCATTTATTTAGAATTGTAATTACTTTTTGATGATGATAATCTACTGTGAAAGAGTGCAAAAAAGAGGATCGGATCTATATAAACCTATACTAACTCGCATTTAAGTAAGAGATAATCATATATAGCTTGATAGCCTACACACCTTGCCTATGAAAGCAGCTCACTGTGGATACCAACCAGCTGAAAGGAAGTCTACTGTCGGTGCAGAAATTATGTGCACCCGATTTGTATTCTAAGGAAATAAGAGGCCTATGAAAAATATAATCACACCATTGTTTCTCTCGTTTAACTGTATGTTACGACATTATGCATTTTAAAATGTTATTGCAAATTTAATAAAAAATTTAAATACTAGTTGGAACAAAAAAAGTACCGGAATATTAACTAGTTTTCACTGTACATCACATGTACACTGTTATTATTAAAAAACACATGCTATTGTAATACTTTTATATTTTAATACCTGATTGATAGGAAAGTTTTATCAATTTTAGAATTTTAACTTTTTGAAAAAAAAATTCTTATCGATTCCCTGAACCATTGTTCTATTGGCTTCTAGATGTCATAAAATTAATTACTTGGTCTTATTGTAATCCTTATGACATCTGTAATAAAGATATATTACTTTCATATATGTAAGTAAATGCAGTGATTTTAAATTGATTTAAATTAATTAAAAATAACTTAATTGATAAATTTAAATTTATTAAATTCAATATAAAATCAGTGCATTTGCTTACACATATGAAAGAATTGTATCATAATTATACATGTTTTAAGAATTACAACAATATTAATTAATTTTACAACCTCTAGAAGCTGAAAAAACAATGTTTCAGGGAATTGATAAGAGCTTTTTTTTCAACAATTTAAAATTTTAAAATTGACAAAATTTACAGAAAACCTTCCTATAAACTAGGTATTAAAATTTAAAACCAATATAATAACGGATTTTTAATTAATAACAGTGTAAGTGTGATGTACAGTGAAAACTAGTTGAGATTCCGGTACTTTTTTTGTTACGACTAGGTTAAAAATTATTGAAAATTAATAAAAATTAAAAATGCATATTTCATAACATACAATTTAATGGGGAAACCAATGGTGGGATTAGATTGTTCATAGGCCTCTTAGTTCCTTTAAAAACAACCTTCAAACTTAGGTGCACATAATTTCTGCGCTGACAGTAGTAGTGTATTACGTACATGGCTCTCTAGGTTTTAAGGCCATGTATTACTCTTGATCATTTCCGAGCAATAAAATCAACATGAATGTAAAAGCATAAATTTGTTTCAACATAATTAAGCGTCTGTATGATCTCAGGTTAAATTATTACATTGGTTAAATTAATATTATGTTATTATTCTTAATGTTCCGGTATTATTTAACAGGAATGGTAGATATTACCAAAGAAAATAAGTCTAGAGATCAGTAAGACAAAAGAATGCTATCTTCAGTGTCACTGGTAGTCTGCTCAAGTCACACATTTCAGGTAAAAATAAATTGTTGTATGTATCATCAAACTTCTATTTTATAGTAACATATGTAATAATAAGTAATGCATTTCTATAAAACAAGTTAAATGTTTAAAAAAGAAAGAAATATTTAAAATGCAAAGTTACATAAATTTTTTTTGTATCAGAATTTAGCAAAATAAATTAAATGTAGGCATTATAATCTGTTCTCATTTTTTTTATTTATGCCAATCAAATTTTCAAGTCCAAACTAACATGTACAAACATGAAACATGATGAAAAATTTACTAAGTTATTAAAATAACATTTTTAACTACAGTAAACGTACTTTCGACTGTCATGAACATACTAACTATATGTACAACTGTTGTTTTTAGTGGTTTTTGTATACTACTTACTCTGAAAAAAACAAGTAGGCCTAAGCTAAATGCTTACTTAGTGCCATGACCTGTCACGAAGCTGCGCTTGTGAGTCATACTTAACTGGCAGGTAAAAACAAAAGAAATTGAACGAGAGGGGATCTACTGTAGTTTAAAATAATTCTTTACCAACAAATGAAGTACAAAAATATTTAACAATATATATTTGCAAGTTTGAGGTTATATTTATATGGCACTAGGATTAGAAATAATATTGTACCAAACCTATCAGAGAAGATTAGTCCATAAACATGTAAATAAGAAAAACATGAAAGGTACAACACAAGATAAAGTTATTGGTGTCTTTGGGACCTTTCTCAGGTTTCATAAAATTTGTTTCTTGTGTCTTTTGTAGTGGATTTTTTATATTTCCTGTGTGTGTGCGTGCGTCTGTGGACTCATCTCCTCTGGTAAATTTGCTAATGATCCATCTATCATATTATTATTATTTTTTAAATATCTTTATTCATAGTATGTACACATGTATGTACAATGAATTTTGTCATTACTTAAAATAATTAATTTACGATCACTAGTTAAATAAAGGCTACTTATTGCAGCTATAATTCCTCTAATGAGTAATACACTTTCTCTATCAAATAATTTTTTTAAATTGAAAAATACTCTATAATCTGAATTTAGAATTGTTATTATTACTCTTAATGTTCTTAGGAACAAATTTAAAGAAGATTATTTCAACGAAAGATGTTTTTTGTTCCTAGTTGTGTTGGTGTGAAACTTTTTCATTTTGTTTGTGATATAAGAATGGTTTTCATAATACCTTTTCAACTGTGTCTCCTTAGTTTTAACATACATAACGCATACCAATGTACAAGGTTTAAAAAAAATTTGTCCTGGCAATTAATTTTCAGATCCTACACCTTATTTAGAGCAAAAAACAAAGAAATGTTTTCGAATTCCGCTTTGTTTAGTGTCTGTCTTTGTGTGTTTTTTAGAAAAAACTTATCAAGTCACAAGAGGTTGACTGATTTTGAATTTTGCTTACAATTTTTTGCATAGACGTCATTAAAATGAAAAAAAAAAAATAGCCAATGAGTTATCCTTGGCTGCTTAAAATAAAAATTTTAACTTAAAAAAATATTTGGAGTTAAAAACTCTAAATATTTGGTAAACAAACAAATTTTTAAACGTTTAAAATGACCACTATTTAAAATGGCCAAAGATAACTTGATAGTTATTTTTCTCCTGTTTAGTAATGTTAACGTAAAGAAGCGTGCCAAATTTTAAGTCAGTTGGTCAAACCGTTCTTGAGTTATTAATGTAAAAAAAACCACAAAAACACAGATTGAGACTAAACAAAATGGAGCTTGACAAAGTTAGTCATTCTTTTTTCTGTTAATTAGGTGTAGAATCCGAAAATTAAAAGCAAGGACACCTTTTTTGTGACAACGTTGTATATAGTCAATATACTGTTAAAATGTTACATTTAATGATGTTGTTTAACAGATTCATCATTTTAAAATTTTCAGCATATGTCATTTATTAGCAGAGCATATGTCTTAATACTATTTTCTGAAATGAAAATATTATTTGTGTTTTGTTTTTATGCCCCTCTATATACACATATTCAATATTTGATGCTGGGTTGTACATGGGAATAAAAACCATTTTTAATTTTGAAAAATTACATAAAAATGAGAGCCTTTAAATGGCATACATACCAGCATTTGTTTGTAAGTACAATAGCATTTTCTTTACATGTATTCCAACATAGGTTATCAACTATAATTGATTCCAAGAATTTTGTTTTATTTACTTGATTCAAAACCGTAGGCCTATTGTTGAATACAGAGGTTGGAGCAGCTTTTATTTTATTTGTTTTGAAATTATAACAAATTAATTTTATTTGTGTTTAGAAGTAACTAGTGGATAGCCCTTGTTTCTTTACGGGGTAGTTTTCTAAGATTACCCCCCTCCACGTGGTTCTCTCTAAATCGTCACATCATTATAAAAGCTCAGCCTGCTGCCGTTCTTCTAGATAACAAAGTTTTTTAGTCTAGAAGACCCTACAAGTCTACTTTAGGGGGAAGCAAAATAGTGTAATCATGTCAGAGTACAATGTAAACTAATTTAGCTAAAATGTTGTGTCATGTTCATGTTTTTTGTATCAGCTGTTCAAAATAAATTATTGGATTAATGCCAATGTTACTTAAGGAGAAAAGGAAAAGTTGAGGGGCTGTTTCTACCCCTTAGGAATGGAATTTTGAGAAATCATTTCTTAGTGGGTCTCTATCAAAGCTAACTTCCCTCCAAATTTCTTCTGGAGGGAAGTTAAAATGGTTACAGAGATTTAGTGATGAATGAGTAAGTAGTTTTTGGATTTTATATATTACAATTAATGTTCAATAAGAAATCCTGTAATTTTATAAGTTTCATGTAGATGTTTCATTTCTAATTTGATGTCGGATTTTGCTGATGTGAGGTACGAATAAATTTGCAAGTTTGATAACGTAAATACAAGATGATAGTGGTTACTCTACTTTTGTCTTTTGTCTGAAGCCAAAGAATACCCTTAGCAGAAGACTAGCTGTGAACTTAACTACCCACAGAGAAGCCAGCGCGACGAGGATCAGCACCACAAACACATCCAACAGTAGAAGCTGATGCAGTGGCATGTCCGCTGCCGCACTTCTTAGATGACTTGCCCCTGCGTGTCTTATCACATACTCTGTCCAGAACACAGCCTGCTGCTTAGCAGTTAGTGGGGTGTCTCTCATTAACTCACTTAACTTCTCCATGTTTGTCTTGTACCTTCAAATCAATTATAATGTTATAATAAAACATCAGATTATGTTTTAGTAGTAAAATAGCACCTGTAAAATATATTTAATATACACCCTTACTTTTCAGATTTGATTATTTAAAAATTAAGTTATTTTCAATTTAATCCTTTAGTGCCAACCCCCTGTTATCCGGACATCCAAAAAACTATGATCGTCACAAATAAATTTTATTAAAAAACTCAAAAATAAACTTGATTGATTTACGATTATATTCTCTTTTTTTGACATGTACTTTTAAAAAAAGACCATAATTTTGGTATGTTTGTATAATATTTAGTTACATTTAGATACCTGTCAGAAAACAGCTGTTTTGAATAACTTAAAAAATGACTATAACTTTTTATTTGTTAACATATTATTTTGAACTTTCGACAGGATGTTAACAACTAAATTGTCTTCAATGTAAAGTGATTGAGTAGAGCCTACCCCCAAAAAAAAGAGACTTGAAACTTTTGAATCTCATAAATTATTTTGAATAAAAATAGCATATATAAAACGCAAGGCTATTTGTAATATGTTATTTTATTAGACTGGTTGTTTATGTGTAAATAGGTATACAAATTATTAGTTTTACGTAATAAATAACATAGATATGAATTATTCAATGACAAACTGTACAAATTGATAGAAACCCTCTGCACTGGCAGAGAGTAACTTTGACAAATCCTCTGGCACTAAAAGAGTTAATTACATTTTCATAACCTTTTAAACTTAAAATGCTTAGTTTGTGCTAGTATAATACATCTAGCTGCTGATCATCATTCTCTAGTATCCATTATTACGATTACAAATGTTAGATCACAATTCTCTTTCAGTTAAGAATCTGCTAGACCTGCTGCCATATTGGATTTGTTCCTCCATAAGGACAATGTTAAATCCCAATAAACATTACAGTGAAATTCAAACATGACCTTTTATAAAGAGAACATAATTGTCTAATGATTCCTGAGACAGATTTTTTCTAACTATTTTGGTTAATTGATATATACCCATAACAGTTTTTCTAATTTAATATTTTTTTTTCAAATAAAAAACCAGTTACAAAAAAATCTAAATCAGGGACACTAGTTACACTTATCCTATGAATCATGTAAAAATTTGAAATACATATATTAAAAATATAACTATAAAACATTTTCAAGTAATATTAAACTGAAAAACGCAGGCATCAGCTAAAGATATTTTTTATACAATGAAAAATATTGACAATATTTAGAGCGCAGTAACAGATGATTTAAGGAAACTTAGACAATGGTATTTAGATAAAAAAATGGAATTTAATGTTAAAAAAGATCAAGTTAGTTAATTTTGATTTTAAATCAAGCTTAAAATATCAAAGTAAATAGTGTAATGAAAAATTATGTCTGTCTAGTAATTGCTCAGAAAAAACATTAAAAATATCTGGGTATTTTTTTATGAAAAACTTTCATGGGAAAAACAAATTAATTACTTGCACACTAACCAAAAATCAGCGTTAAGAAAATTCTATTTAAAAAAAAATTTATAATGAAAACTTATTAAGATCTTTATATGTTGCCTTCATTGATTCTAGACTGCAATATGGAGTACAGTGCTGGAGTGGGACATGTATCTATAGCATTAAACAATACTAACTACCTGTAATACAAAATCATTTTAAAAAAGCAAAACGTGAAAGCTCTTTTCCTTAGTTTTGCCACTTGGGTATTTTAATGCTCCAATACTTATTTGTTTACAGTGTTACGTTTATTTTTATTATAAGTGGAAATACTCAGAGAAACATCCTATTTTATAACACTTGAAGTTTGAGTAACAATACTTTTCGATTGCCTAAGGTAAAAAAATTACTTTAGACATTCCTTTAGTTATTTAGGCCCAAAATATTTTAATAATTTACCATCCAACATTAAAAGTAAACAATTTCAAATTTTACTTTTTTTTAATTTATTAAAAAAAATATTTATTTCTTGTTTTACAGTTATTTATGGATAAATATTTCAAATTTCAATATCATACTATATGGAATAAATTTTTTCCCAAAAATCGACAAAAAGCCAAATGCAGAACGGCGCCTTTTGTTACCACTCATTGTTTACATAACACCATACACACACTAAACACACTATTGGGATATATATAAATACATTTCAAATGAGTAGAACACTAAATCTACTTATATACAATACTAACAAAACATCACTTCAACAAATACAGCAAAAGGTAAGGTTATCCTGCTAAGCGACTGATTGGCGTCTGCACTGCCGTGTACTAGCGTACAGCTGTGACAAACACAGCCTTCCTCATTACGCCACTTCAGAACACTACAATAAAGGAATAATACTAGTATAAATGATTACGATGGTTATTTAGCTTTTGTTTTATGCTAGTTTTGTCAATAATGAGCAAAAATTAATTTAAAAAAAAAAAAATATGATATTGTCTGTTTGCAGTTTTTGCACCAGAACTGACAATACGATATTTCGTAGCCATTTTCAAAGTAAAAATATTGATGCGATGTATGGTAGCGTGGCCTTAAAAGGGTTAAAATCATATATTTTTTTCAAATTAAGTATTTGTTTTCATATAAATATATTGGTAACATATTGCTGATTAAATTCAGGGATCATTTTGTTTGTTTGTTTATATTTATTTTGTGTACAATAATTTATTTTGCTAAATAATTAGTTTTTTGTTTGGTAACTAATTAAACTGTAGAAATGTAAGTATATATGTTTAATTAGTTTTATACACTTTTTAAATATTTGTATTAATAGTATATTTTGTCAAAACTTGTGAATATACCTGTTTTTTTCATATTATGTAGATTTAAACAATAATTTAACTTTAAGTAAACCTAAAGGATAATTGTACTGTACAAAATGATGCAACCAGTTGTCTAATTTAACATATAAGATGATACAAGGAGCGGCTCTCTTATCAATTAGCAAGTAAAAACTGGTAAACTTGACTGTAGCGCTGCCACATTACTCGAGATTGTGACAGTTGATATTCAGAGATAATAACTTGTTTATATGTTGTTTATAAAGACTGAATAAGTCATTTGTTCCATACACACGCTGCCTGGTAGCCAAGCGAGGAAGGAGAGTCAACTGCCTCGACTTTTCAAATCACACAATTGTTTAAGGACAGACAGACAGATGACAACCGGTCTTCTTATAGTCGATCTAGTTACAAGTAGTTCCAAAGTCAACACCAGGTAGAGGGACAAGGCTCGAAGGGGAAAAATTATTCAGTGGAGAAGACCATTAAGACCAAAGATTCCATTCAGCACTTCCTCCTACAGCTTGTATAGTACACTGGACCATGCTATTTCATTTATACAGCTCGAATGGGCCTAGATTTGGACCTACTGCATTATAATTCTATTTCTACTTTATTTATTGTATCATCAATTTCACCCGTCTGTTTGGTACTGATACCCCTCGAGAACAATTTGTTCTTGCCCATCAAAATGGTTTTTGCAGAAACTGATACAATGGACATTGTTATGCTGTGCTTAACGAATTTTCACAACAGGCTCCAAATTTATGGGAATTGATAAATCATTTCTTACTTTTGCATTTATTACATTTGATTGTTATGGTAATCTCTCATTTGTCATGGAGAAATATTAACCCTCGTGCCACGGAGAACAATTGCTCGTGCCACGGTCTAATGGACCAGGTCCATTTAATTTTGAAACTGACTGTACTTTTTTATGCGCCCAGACCACTTCCCTCCCGAGTAGCTTCCCCTACCCCTTCCTAGACACGCTGCCACACTGTCCAACAGTTTAGTGTTTGACGTTGACTGAGTGTGATTGAATATTTCTCGGCCTAATCTAAAGTCCCTTGCATCTGTAGTATCCAGGAGTAATCAATCGCTCCCGCTCAAGTGATAGACTTTTGAGAGCTTGAATTTTATATCTAAACATCATAAATAACTTGTAAATATGTTCAGAATTTGTGTCCAAATTATAAATGTATGGTTTATTAAATTTTGATTACGTTTGACAAAGTTTTATGGCTACTTACATACCTGATCTTTTAGACCGTGTGCGAGCAAATTTGATAATTTTTTGGTGTGATTAATCCAGGGTTAATAAGCTATCATGAAGGTGATAAATGCATTAACACAGTACCGAATACTGCAGCAAATGTTAGAAAAAATTATGTTCACAACACTCTACTATAAAGCTAGAATAAGACCCATGAGACTTAACTAACCCACTGAAATTAATTTTTATCCACTTATGAGTATCATAACATTTTGAATTTTGGACTGTAAGTAAATCTAGCAATTTTGACTATAGAAACGTGATGGTTTTTGTGGGTTAAAAATGCAACATTCCCATTAGCATGACATGGTAAACTACATAGAAAAGAAAAACATTGTTCAAAAGACTGTATAACCAAGAAAATAAATTTTAAGCTACGCACATAGAAAACGGTTTTTACATTTTAAATACAAGGATTGCAATGTTACCAAATTATTAATATCTAGCTTGTAATCATGAACTTATAGAACCATTTACTTAAAACTGTATAGTAATTCATAAAAAAATATGACTTGAAATATTTTAGTACAGAGGAAATTTGTTGTTTTTCAATTACATAAAGATCACCAGTGTAACATGTTTCAAACAAATTAGTCAATAAATCAACAAGACATCGTATGACATATTGACATACGCTTTTTTTTACAGTACAACTTAAAAGTCTAACTTTGCATTTCAATGTATTGAGGTATTTGCGTTTTTGCATTTTTATTTTTCAGGTCACAAAATTTATTGTTAAGGGGTGACAGACATTCTATACAACTTTAAAAAGAAGGTAGTTGGAGCTATTTTACTGCGCTGATTGTTTACTGTCTGACCCAATTATAAGAGGAAATCAACCTATTATTTGTCCACTCAATGGTTGCCATCAACGTGAACACTACTTGAGAAGTCTGAGGTGTCCAAGTTCAGATGTTGTGTAGGGAAGAGAACTGAGTATTAAGCTTGTCAGTTAGCTGAAAATCATAACAACACGACGTGGTTCGGATTCCACGTAAAGCTGTAGGTCCCTTAGTTAACTTGGCTATTGGGCTATTAATAAATAGCTCTTTCTTAGGAATAATCGACCTTAGTTGGTTACAATTACTACACTCGTTCATCTACTCTCATTCGCCCCTCATATTTGACCATATCTTGATGATCGGTGTCTTTATAATATTATAAAGCCAAATAAAAAAAGAAAGAATTTGCTTTAATAAAATACTACTGTCATAACATTAGATATTTTTTGAAGTTTTAGAAGATTCCTTTTAATCTTATTGAACTAAAAATGGAATCTTAACAATTTTTAAAAGTGAAATATGTAAATGTGAAATATAATTTTAAAATTAAAAACGTTTTTTCCAAAAAAATTAAAAATTACTCACTGTTTGTTTTGAAGCAACTCTAGTGCTGTCTGTCTCAGTTGATCAGCTGTTACTGTGTTTACGTCTTCAGTTAGAGCTGCCCCTGCTCGTTGCATTCGCTCTGCATTGGCGTGTTGGTCTATGAAAACAGGCAGTGACAACAAAGGAACTCCATGGAATATGGCTTCCTGGAGGCTGAGGGAACCACAATGGGTGACAAAGAGACGGATGTTGGGGTGAGCTAAGTCAACAGAAAATTCTGACTCTTAGGCAATATTGTTAAAGATGAAAGCAAGCAGCTTATTTAACATCTAACTATCACATTAATTCGTTAGTTACTAACATATAGTCTTAGTTCTGGTTAAGTAGTGTGTTAAAACACTACTTTACCACAACCGAGCCAATGGCATCAGTTTACATCATTGCCAAAAACGCCTAAAGGGCTAACGATGCCTGTAGATACAACAATTTATATTTTTATCTCGATTATATATTTTTAATTCACCAATTGAGTTATTTCGTCCTATGCATGAGTGACCATCACGCTTGACAGAGTAGCGTGATTAGGTCACGTTTTTACACAGCAAGACAAAATAAAGGGCATTATGCCCACAGCCAATGACGTACACTCACGTTGTCTCTGGGAATGAGATAGATAGAATTTACCGGTAACTTTCAAATAGCTCCAGAACCATTCTCATATTTATAGTTTTAAGTTACATTTTAATAAGTAAACTAAGCAGATAGATATGCTCACTAAAGACAAAAACACACATTATAAAATTTCACTTATTTTTGGTTGCGCAGGAATGTGAGAAAATAATGTTTTCTTGTTTGTATCATCCTCATTTAGATTTTCGGGATACTGGAGTTAATTTTAGTTATTTTGGTTGTTAGAACACTTATTTATTTTCTGGGAGTTTATTTATTATTAATTGAAAAGGCCTCACAATTAAAGTGTTATATAATGGGTTAAAATGTATTTAAACTGGCAACACTATTTTCTGTACAAGTGCTCTCCAGAATTTGAGTTATTTTGGTTATCAGAACATTCATTTCTTGAAAACACAACACCTCAGCTAGCTTAGGGTCTACAGCAGGGGCTTTCGAAACGTACACAGGTCCTATTTTCAGTTTAATTAAAAGATGTTACCTATGTGCTGCTGTTGTCAAGTAACATTAATCTGATGGTGATTCAACGAACTTACAAAAATGACTTGTCTATAGGCGAGAGTAACTGAGCCTATAATCTTTCCTCATTAAAATAAGTGCAATACGAATGTGTGAGGAGTGATTAGGTTGGTTGTCAAGTTGAAGTGATTTTTGTTTCTTTAATACCATTTATATTGTCTATTGATAAAGTAAAATTCTTTTCTTATCTTGGTGTCATTTTAGATGAAAGATTTAGCTGAGAAAATCACATTTCTGACCTTCGTTCAAGGTTGAGAGCATCTGTGAATTGTTGTAACACGTCACTCTTAAGAATTCTATACGTTGCACCATTCATTCTAGACTACAGTACAGATTGACTTGTTGGGGTGCCACTTTTAAGTCTTTTATTGAAAAACTATGAATTAGACAACATTTCTACTTACAAATAATTCTGAAGAAAAATAAAAGAGAAAGTTCTTTTCCTTTGTACAGACAATTAAATATCCTTCCTGTCCAACATCTCATTGTTTTAAAGTCTTAAAAATATTTTACACTATGAACAGAGGAACTACGAATCTATTTTATAATCCTCAAAGTTTTAAATGTGGTGATTTTAAATTGCCAAGAGTTAATAAAACTATTATGAAACATTCATTCCAATATCTAGGGCCAACATTTTTCAACAGACTTCCAGACTGTATAAGGCAACTAAGTTCACTCAGAATATTTTGCAAAGAGTTATGTAAATTTTGTTTCCAACCATTTCCTATATCATTTTCAGGTTGTCATTACAATTTATTTTCTTTTTAGAGAGCATATTTTTGTTTGATAAAAAGAACGCTAAAGTGAAATTTATTTTGAGATTGTGTTGACAATGATATTAATATATTGTAAGATATTTTAATTCTTTATTAATTTCTAAATACTTTAAATAATCATAATTTTCATTATGTCATTTTAATTAATTATTTTGGTTTTTTGTGTGTAAAATTAAGTTGGTTATGTATAAGTTGGTTCACTAGTTTAATAAATTGAATAGTAACTTTTATTATTATTATTCAGTTTATAAAAAATTAATAAAAGGGTACTTAATTATAGTTATTATTCAATTTATTAAGTTGATTTATTAGAATTAAAATTGATACAACTGTTTTACAGGTAGCGAGAAATGTGTAGCTGTTGCTAGACTCAAGATATTTAGTTTTTTTATGTAATCATATTTTAATTTAAACTATGACAAACACTACTTGAAATAGTATAAGTTAATTTCTTAGTTTTTTGTTAACTTCTTATTGAGGAAATAAATTATTTATTCATATTTCACACTTCCGTTACACAAAAGCCTAAATTCAATCAAACCAAACCCCATCCAAGTTACTTGAAGATTATTTCAAATTACTTGAAGTAGCAACTTTGTGGCCGAGTTGCAAAATAAAACTATATCTCGCTTAGTTAATCTTAGTCTTAGTTAATCTATATAGAACTGACTAATCTTTAAAGGATCAGCTGCTAATAACTGGCTGTTCATTTGTCATTGGGCTATTAATTAATGACACTTTCTAAGGAATAGTCAGCCTTAGTTTGTAACAATGACTACATTCGCTCATCTACACTCATCACGCTCATTCGAAATCCATATTCACCAATTTAAATAGACAGTTACTGTCAGCGCAAAAATTATGTGCACTCGAGTTTGAAGGTTGTTTTCTAAGGAACTAAGAGAACTTCGAAAAATCTAATCACACCATTGTTTTTCTCATTTAATTGTACCTTATTTCATATGAATTTAAAAATTTAAATACAAATTTTAATAATTTTTATCTTATCTTCATGGATAGGTTTCCATGGTCGTCACTATCATTAACAAATTCTTGGTCTTAGGGGTTCGACCGCGTCACTGGGCTATGTACAAACCTATGTACGAACCCTGAAGACCAAGAATTTGTTAGTAATTTTTATCTTAGTTGCAACAAAAAAAGCACCGGAATTTTAACTTATTTTTATTGTACATCAAATTTACACCATTATTACTCAAAAATTCGTTGATGTATCGTATTTATATTTTAATACCTAGTCGATAAAAATGTTGTACTCCTTATGATTATAGTAACGATACATTACTTTCATATGTGTAAGTACAGTGATTTTATATTGAAATACATCAATTTAAAATGATCAATTTTAAGTTATTTTAAATTGATCTAAATCGATTGTTTTGCATCAATTGATAAATTGATTTCAACTTATGCATATGAAAGTAATTTATGGTAACCATATATATCCTAAAGATTACAACAAGATCAAGTAATTAATTCTACGACCTTTAAAGTCAAGAAAACAATGTTTCAGGAAATTGATAAGAACTTTTTTCTTGAGCTGCTAAAATTAAAAAAAATAATAATAAAACTTATATAGAGAAAACTCCTATCAACCAGGCATTAAAATATAAATTCGATATATTAGCGAGTTTTTGAGTAATAATGGTGTAAATTTTATGTACAATAAAAACTAGTTAAAAAAGTTAAAACTTTTTTTGTTGCAATTAGGATAAAAATTATTAAAATTTGTATTTAAATTTTAAAATTTATATGAAATAACGTACAATTAAATGAGAGAAACAATGGTGTGATTAGATTTTATGAAGTTCTCTTAGTTCCTTAGAAAACGACCTTCAAATTCGGGTGTACATAATTTATGCACCGACAGTAAGTAGCACTTATACAAAATGAGAAATAATAAATCTGATATTGATTTACCAACCTTTAGATTAACGAAAGCTATTGATAACTATCTTATATTCAATCTAAGTTACATTCAACACTATCACAGCCTGTGATGAATGTAACAATATCAAGTTGAACAAAATGTATTGACGAACAATGCATTGTTTACATTAAATGAGTATTGAAGCTTTAATTTCAGTTAACTTTAATGATTCTTACCTTATTTTTAGTTTACACATTGTTAATAAATATATTTCAAATGAATGAAAGAGATTTCATTCGGAAGACTGCTTATGTACTTAAGTAAATGCCATGCTAAGATGATATGTTATGTTGGAATACTAAAAATAAATAAATATTGTTTTACTTTTACTAGGCAAGATACCTAGTTCTGGCATAGTAGCTCAGTGGCTAAGGCATTGACTACGATGGATATTGTCCAAGGTATGAATCCCTCTGAGCTAATTGTCGTTACTTCACTCGTTGAATAAAGATCACGCCCAGGTTTGTCGGCTTATGTGAACTGGCAAGTTAAAAAATTAAGTTAATTAAGTTATTTAAGGCAATTAAAAATTAAGGCATTTTAAATTAAGTTAAAAAATGAAAGAATAAAACCATTGTCCAATTTTGTTGTAGGCTCGTTGGATCTTTACGTTGAATCTCATTGGATGGCTTTACGTGACTTCCGAACCATGGGAGTAGTTACGGATGAAACATTATGGTCACACTGGGAATCAACCTGCTTTAGCTGAATGGTGAGCCACTTTACTTTAAACTCCTGTAGTATGTTCTTCGCTTAACCCCTTTGATCATGAAGTGGTTTTTTTATATTGTAATAATATATAACTAAAGACTATTATTAACAAACTTGGTTAAGGAGATAAATCCATCCATTAAAAGCAAGCATACATTACAAATTAACACCACTATAGAGATAAAAAACAACATATAATAAAACTTGTGTTATGAATATGGTGGTATTATCTCCCTTTATATTTCTGATGATCTTATTAAATTGAACCCTGCTTAATTCGGCACTGGTGGCACAAAAAGCTACTTAGGGACAAAGTGTTTAGGAAATTGTAGGCGATAGGCTCCATGCTCAGTCCTCTTAATACAGACACGGCATCCGCTCAATGGTTACCATCAACGTGGACACTACTAGAGAAGTCTGAGGTGTCCATGTTGGATGTTAGGTTCAGATGTTGTGTAGGAATGAGAAATGAGTGTCAGACTTGTCAGTTAACTGAAAATCAGACCAACACTACGTGGTTCAGATTCCATGTAAAGCTATAGGTCCCATAGTTGATCTGGCTGTTGGGCTATTAATAAATAGTCCTTTCTGATCTCAGTTGAACTCAGATAGTAACAATGACTACACTTGTTCATCTACACTCATCACACTCATTCTCCACTCATATTCACCCATATCTCTACGATCGACGTCTTAGAAATTAATTATGAATAATAATAATACTCTAGCATAATATATAACTGGGCCCCCAAGCTAGAAAGGTTGGGAACCACAGCTCTAGCATAATCAAATAATTGACTGTTAGTTACTTTACCTAAAATGTCATTCTGAGGAAACCATTTTCCCACATTCATGTTGCTTGGAAGATCAGAAGGAATTCCATCCCATTTCCATAGTATTTTTTGAGGAAAGTCTCGAAAAGCATTCATGAGAGTTTCTTCTAAACTCTCTGGCAGCCAGGTTTTACCTACGTTGGACCCAAAGCTGATAAGAATGACTCCGTTGTTAGCAGAATCCATGAAATTCTTCAACTCCTAAAAATATTGTGATATAATTCTCCAGTCAACAGCCAACAAATCTCCCATTTAAATCTATCTATATATATATAAAAGCCATTTACAACACATGACTATTTCTCCAAAACTGTTGTTTGTGCAATTGAATTAAAACGTTGTACTTAGTTTTATCTGGGCCCCAAGAGGCTCACTAAGAAAGGATTTTCCTCTCCGACCTTAGAACTTTGTCCCAATGGTCACCAAAATTTGCATGGTATTCTTATGGAGCTATATTATTTTAATAACAGCTGATAAACAAAAACAAATTCTATCAAATTGTGGTAGGCTAAACTTTTAAAATAAAAAATAATGGAGTATAGTTCAATTTTTATAATGGTAGACTCGGGCTCCGGAAGCGGCGGCAGGCGAGGGGCGAGGAGGAGTGTCAAACGTTTGCTCAAATTAGGGCACTCGATGCAGGAATGACTCATCAGACTGAATTCATTGGTTTAAGTTAGTAGTGCACAGCCAAGTCTACAGTTATAAAAATTTTACCGTACAGTAGTAAATTATAAATAACATCAGCTGTTCTAAATTGGAGGTTAAATAATTGTTTTTACAATGTTTCTAAGAAATCCATTACAAATTATTTGAATAATAGTGGAAAAATACAGTGTAAACTGATAGCTTGCTGCACATTTTGATTATATAATCAAACTCAATATTATGACCGGCGAAGTGGGCGGGTACAGCTAGTTATAAATAGTTTTAACAATTTTCAGATACTCCAATAAAATTACTAAAAAAATACTATTAATTCTAGCTTCAACATGCAAATATATGAGGTTGAAACCTACTGAAATTTTTTACACATATTGTTCATGATCTGTAAAAATCTATCAGAAACATATCATTACCGTATAGAAGAACTCAAACTTAAAAAATTTTTCAACATTGCACTTTTTTGTTAAGGATGAATTTAAAATGAGAAACGTCGAATATGGCACCATCATCTGAAGACCTTTATGTGGATAAAGAATGTGAAACTGCATAGTTTATCATGTATACTACAAATACATATAAATCACTGGACATAACATTATATAGATCAACTGTGGGTGATTGGCTGTACGACTGTACTATATAAGATTTATTCTAACATCAAATATTACAAATAATTACTATTGGTCATCCACTTTGATATACATTTATATAATTCTGTTACAATATTTGTAAATTTTAAGAAGAAAATGTTAATAATAGTAAAAAATAAAAGATAGTACTTAACTAGACTTTTAAATAAATTTATATACCTCTGGAAGTTGTTGTGTTTCATCAACGTGAAGGCCAGGTATGGGAACTACTCCAGGAGAGAGAGGTATTGGTCCATCTATTGCGAAATGATGGTTGACCATGACAATGTTGGCTTGTTTGGCGATGTCGACCACTGAGGGCACATCGGGACCAAACACCTCCTTCATCAGTTGATCATTAAAGGGGATCAGTTGATACAAGAACATATTGTATGAGAGGAGGTATATGAACATATTATGGAATCTTTCGTAAAATGTCATCCGCTGGTCGTATGGTAACAATATATTCGGAACATAGGCAGGGTTTAGAAAGTTACCATTGTAAAACATCCACAATTCTGGGGCTCCGTACACCGTTGCCAGTAGCAATGGAGGATTGCCAAAATGATGTACGAGACCCACACAAGCGAAGCACATGATATGGTCATGAATAATTAGATCAAAAGGTTTCGTAATATTCTCATACTTTTTCAAAAGAGATCTAAATCCCTCCGAGCGGAGTGTCGTAGGCGTGCTGAGTTTGTGTTGCATCAAAAAAGACTCGGTCAAGCAGTTCACTATAGATTTAGAGTTTGTAAAACTCTCTGTTACTTCTGTGTTGTAAGTGGATTCGTATACTCCCTCTGCTACAAATGTTGTCAAATTTGCCATCAACTTTTTTGGTTTGTCCACTCCAAATACAGTTACCTGTAAACAATTAATTAATAATTGAAACAATGAGTAATAATTGAAGACCTGCTGTATATCATAATATTTAAATGAAATAATTATACACTTCCTATAACTACAGTTGACTCTTGCTAGTCCGACACTCTCAGTAGTCTGATGTCACATCAGATGACGTCTTGCGCCAATATTAAGGCTTCATCCTCCTACCATCTACATCTTGTCTACTGTCCGTGTTGAAGATTGGACCGTTGGTCCAAACCAGGGTAGGCAAAATAAATAACTGTCAAACTGTATGCCTGACTAATGATTCAATGTGCTACAAGTGTACTCCTATTTGCTTTTCTGTTCCCGTGTTGCTATTGTATTTGAATTCTGCTACTTTCATTGTTAAGTTGTTAATTGTTTAAAAGCACAATTGCTTGATGGCTCTATTTTTGCTTCAAATACCTTGATACATTAGTGTGAGAAGGGAACTTGACTACAAGAATATTTAAATGCTAAAAAGTAATCAAGAAAAAACCTTGACAGACTGTTTATATATGAAGAAACAAAACACTATTAAGATTTGTTTTACAGTAAATATAACAGTCCTTGTATATATATATATATATATATATATATATATATATATATATATATGTTTAATTTTGTTAAAGAATTGTGTAATACAGTTTTATTTTTTGTGAAACTACATACCTACAGTTAAGTTAAAGGGCACTAGGCCAGGAATTAGTATATTAGAGAGATAGGACATCAGCAAACTTACCTTAAAAGACAAGTTCACTAACATCAGAGTAGTAGTCACAAACACAAAATACACAAAATCTCACAAATTTTCAACACCACTGGCATTTTCTTCAGGTGAGTAGAGGGAGAGAGAGAGAGAGAGACACTGAAATGACTTCCACTATTGCTGGGTAGGTGGCTGTGGGGGGGGGGGGGTGTACATCCATAGAGCAACACTCAGGTGTAGATGCAGTATTTCAGTTAGTATATATATAAAAATATATATGAAGTTTGCTGATGGGGAAGGGGTTGAAGGGAAGTGGTCTATCTTATGTTCAGATTAGGTGGGTCACGGGATTTTGTTATCCATTGGTGTGCTAATTCCATCCTTCGGAGTTGGGAACTATTGGCATGGGAAGGAAGGGATCTGATTACCTTAGTGGTGTAACACTGATCAAAATTTTGATTATGGAGAAGAGTATGGGCAGAGACAGGTTTTTCAGGATTTTGGACTTTGCAATCATGTCTATGGCCATTCATGCGTTTACGAAGGGTTTCACTGGTAAGGCCAATATATTGGGCAGGACAGTGCTGGCACTGGAGTTGATAAATTAGATTGGTGGAATCACAGGAGTGGTTTCCAGGTATCTTGTAGGTTAAGGAGGTAGTGGAGCTGGTAAAATATGTGGCTGAGAGATGAATAGGGCAGGTTTTGCAAGATTTCTTGTTACAAGGATTGGAACCGGGTGGTTGCTGGTCTTTAGGACAGGTCAGGATGTTGGGATCAGGTAACTTAGGATGGAACAGGATTTGGCGGAGGTTTTTGTTTTGTGTGAAAGTTACAGTAGGAGGTTTTTCAAGGAGATCTTTGGTGTGGGGGGAAGCTTTTAAGATGTTGAAGCCATCTTTCAGGATTTGGTTGAGTTTTTGTAGGCCATGGTGGTAATTAGTGATAAGGGGTTAGCATTGGGAACTGCTTCTGGTTTGGGGTTGGTTTTGGGACTGGGCTAAACGGATTTGGTTTTTAACAAGGTTGGTAGGGTAACCTCTCTTTTGGAAATTTCCTACAAAGTCTGTAACTTTCAGACAAAACAAAAACCTCCGCCAAATCCTGTTCCATCCTAAGTTACCTGATCCCAACATCCTGACCTGTCCTAAAGACTAATTAATCAACTATTAATTTAAAAATTAAATTATCTACATTCTTAGGAAATCTAATGTTACATTTCTTGAAGCATTTAGTTGTTGCTATTTTATTTTTAAATATTAACTTGATAAGGTTAATAGTGATTAATTATTATCTTGATTTTGTTTTAGATAATGGTTGAATAATATGTTTCTTAAATTCAATTTATTAAACAGTTAAAATTATCTAATGTGCACATATTGTTTATCTTCTAATTTATCAACTCCAGTGCCAGCACTGTCCTGCCCAATATATTGGCCTTACCAGTGAAACCCTTCGTAAACGCATGAATGGCCATAGACATGATTGCAAAGTCCAAAATTCTGAAAAATCTGTCTCTGCCCATACTCTTCTCCATAATCAAAATTTTGATCAGTGTTACACCACTAAGGTAATCAGATCCCTTCCTTCCCATGCCAATAGTTCCCAACTCCGAAGGATGGAATTAGCACACCAATGGATAACAAAATCCTGTTACCCACCTAATCTGAACATAAGATAGACCACTTCCCTTCAACCCCTTCCCCATCAGCAAACTTCATATATATTTTTATATATATACTAACTGAAATACTGCATCTACACCTGAGTGTTGCTCTATGGATGTACACCCCCCCCCCACAGCCACCTACCCAGCAATAGTGGAAGTCATTTCAGTGTCTCTCTCTCTCTCTCCCTCTACTCACCTGAAGAAAATGCCAGTGGTGTTGAAAATTTGTGAGATTTTGTGTATTTTGTGTTTGTGACTACTACTCTGATGTTAGTGAACTTGTCTTTTAAGGTAAGTTTGCTGATGTCCTATCTCTCTAATATACTAATACCTACAGTTAAGTAAATGGTGTTATGAGATTAAAATATGTTTAATTGTAACAATAACAATCTACTTAATTACTGTAAATAGTTTTGTGTTGCTTAGTTTATTTTGCACTCTGTCATCTTGTCAGACAGGTAATAGCTTATTAGGAAGATAGCATGTAACTTAATTTCCAAGACTAGTATTCAGCAGCACCCATGTACAATACCACTGTTTACACAACAAAAAATGTATTATGTATTCCATGTACATAATAGGCCTACTCATCTGTAGACTGTACAGGTTTTCTTAGAAGTGATAATTCACAGAAATCAAAATTTTGGTAATCCGACCTGTCGGGTCTATAACTATATATAAAGAATCTATAACTGTCAGTTATCAAGATTTAACCGTATATAGAAAAAATTAAAATACTTTATTTTTTCTCAGTTTTAATAATACAGTACACAAGATCTAAATTTTTCAGTCATCAGATTTTTAACTAGTCTAATATTTAATCATTTTTATAACAAAAATAGCTAGTGATAAAAAAGTAACATACTACATTTTTACACAACTCTCAGATTTATCTTAATTAACTGCTAATTTTATCAAGGAAACGTTGTCTTCAAGTAATTTGTAGTTTCTTATCGTAGTATTTAATACAAACAGCTAACACTAAAAATGACTGTTTTTTTAGGTACATACGTGATGACCCCGTTCAATCAGTGCACTCATGAATTGGTAACACCAAAGTGAGTGGCTGTGTGAAACTACCGTGCATATGGCCAGAATGTTGGCTGAGTCAGCTGGTACGAAGCAGATAATTTGGAGGGTAAACACCACAATCCACCATGCTGTCACTCCACGAGTCATGCTGCCTGTAAGCATTTCAAATAAGATTAACTATACTGTAAAACTAGTTTCACTTATTGGGAGCGTTGCCCCGAAACTCTCATTAAGTAAAATAGAGGATATACAAAAGTAACAGATTATATGCCCCATTTGATTTACAAAATAGTGGAACTTGACATGTGAGTCAGAGAGAAAATGGCTCAGTAACTGTGTTTTTCTAGTTTGGTTTGATATGTTATTATCATAATACTCATCTTTTTAAATAGTTTTGCAAATAAAAACAGGTCATGCAAGATTCCTTATTGATCAATTAATTACAAACATTTTTTACCCTGGTGAAACTGATGTGAGAAATAGTAAGCATGTCACTTCTGAACAATGTTGGGTCATGATTTTCAAGGACTAAAAATGCTTTTGTAAATTTATATTATCTATTTGATCTAATAAGTTTGTACTGCTATGGTCCTCTGTAAAAAAAAATAGATGTGTCATGTAAATATTAAAAATCAATTTTCTTTGTTGTGTGACTGTTGGATCAAAGCTATGTAGTGTGCAGTGGCGTTAACCGTAGGCTACTATTCCTTATGGGAATGTAGCATTCTGTAATCCACCAAAAGTAGCCTAAAGTATTTGAGAAGCGAAAATTTTTTAAATTTTCTGGAGTTGTATGACTTTCAGTAATTATAGAGGGATAGCCTTAATGTGTCACAGTGCAAAGGTATATGAGAAAATTTTGGAAAAAAAGGTGAGGAACGAAGTAGAAAGAAAACTGAGAGAGGAGCAAAGTGGATTTAGACCGGGAAGATCAACAATAGACCTCATTTTTGCTGCTAAACAGATGCAGGAGAAGAATTATGAGTATGGAAGAGATCTAGTAATGGGGTTCCTAGATATGGAAAAAGCGTATGATACTGTGAGAAGAGATAAGGTATGGGAAGCACTTAAAAGGAAGGGAGTTAAAGACAGTATAATTGAAAGAGTAAGAGAGATTTGTGGAGAAAGCCAAAGTTGTGTAAAGATAGGGGGTGAAAAGACAGGGTGGTTCAATCAAGAAAACGGATTAAGACAGGGTAGCGCTCTGTCACCTCTTCTCTTCATAACAGTATTAGATGAAGTAATGAGTGGAGTGGCAAAAAGAATTGGAGAAGAAAATATGAAGGTTATGGCATTTGCGGATGACTTAATGGTTTGGGGAAGTAAAATAAAAGAGGTACAAAGACAGTTGGATGTGTGGGTAGAAGAAGTAAAGAAATATGGGATGAAATTCAATGTGTCGAAAAGTGAATATATGGTAACAACAAGGAACAAAGAGTGTATATTAGAAAAATTAATGCTGGGAAGAGAGGAAATGAAGAGAGTACAGTTCTTCAAATATTTGGGTAGTGTCCTGGAAGAAAATGGTAAAAATGAAAGAGACATAAATGAACGAGTTAGACAGGCTGGAAATTTCTACAAATTAGTTAGGGGATTAATAAGAGACAAAGGATTGCCACAAAGAAGTAAAGAAATTATATATAGGACATACTACATACCAATATTAACATATGGAGCAGAGACATGGGTAATGAAGAATAGAGAAAAGAGCAAGATACAGGCATGTGAGATGCGTTTCCTGAGAGGTAGATTAGGAGTAACGAAGTGGGATAGAATACGAAATGAAATTATAAGAGACAGATTAAATGAAGAACCTCTGCAAGATAAAATAGAAAGGGAAAGAATTAGATGGTTCGGACATGTGAAAAGGATGGAGGATGAGAGGATACCAAAAAAGTGGATGGAGTGGAGGATACAGGGTAAACGTCCAAGGGGTAGACCAAGGGATAGATGGAGAGATGGGTTAAAGGAGAGTGTAGTAAGAAGAGGGGAGGTATGGGAAAACATATTGGAAGAAAGGAAGTGGGAAGATAAGCTATGGTGGAGAGGACTGTGTACCAAGCAGACCCGGGAGAAGACTGGAACCTGCTGCTGATGATGATGATGTATGACTTTTATGTCAGACAGTCAGTTATTGATCCTTATAGTAGAGAGTCTCTTTTCACTTATAACCCCCCTAATGCCTCATGTGGTCTCTATGATTATGATCCATGAATTAATAGAACATTTGGTTTCTTAAAATGTCATAGACTCTCAATTTTTGGACTTATTGCTTAGTATCCGTCTATCTGTAAAATGGAAAAATTAGTTATTATTAATAACCTGTATTTCAACATTAGCACCCAACATTTTTAGTTTTCGAGAGAGTGAAAAACCTTTAGAAACCATTGTTTATGTTTGCATTTTTTACAATCAGAATTTAATTTAAACTACAGTAGTCCCTCATTAATCCGACATAATTCAGACCAGGTATGTGTTGGAATAGTGAAAAAGCCGGAGTACTGGAGTTTAGTTAAAAAACATGTTTAAGTTACATAATAGAATGTATATTGTAACAGAAAGAGTACATTTTTACAATTAAGATGTAGAATAGTTTCAAAGTAAGAAAAATACGGTACAGCAGCTGAAATGGTGTTATAATATAACATTGTTACATATGCATGAAAAAAGTTAAAAAGCTTACAACAGTAGTGAACTCCACACACGCAGAGTAGCGATAAACTGAACTGACAACTGAGTGAAGTGGTGTTTCAAAATACAACACAGTAGAATCCAGCCCACTGATAACAAACAGATTGGTCCTCACCTTTGACCTTGTCCTATCCCCACCAGACTACCTTTACCCAAGATATGTACAACAAATTTTATTTACAACAGTTGTGGTCTGTACAACAACAATTAGTTGACAACAATAACATTGTTTACTTTTACTTCCTGGACCAGCTATTCCTTCTCTCTCTCACACACATCAACACACAGTGACTTGAATTATGACACAGGCATTCCCAGACCGCCTTTATCTACTGGCTGGATTCCGGGGGGGGGGGGGAGAATGGTGCAGGGCAGGATTATAGAGGGACTACTGTAATATATGCAAAATTTTATTTTACTGGTTTGTGTAAAATTGAAACCCAGATAATTTAAAAATTTTATATTTTATTTAATTATATTTTTTAATATAAAAAAGTATTTCTTTATTAAGTCCAAAGTATAAACTGTAAGTCTTCATAAGTTCATACTTCATATCAATAAAAAATTGGTATAGCAAAAATATGCTTGTGGTGTGGATTAAACGTTGTAAATGATACCATTGAAGCTAGACTCATTTAATTTCATTTTTTTATCTACTACCTCAATATCGATTTTAATTTTCATAAGCTCCACTTCCATAGCACAAACCCTAGTCATATCTTCCAGTCATAATTCAAATCTTCTACCTAAAGTTTATAAAGCAAGAAGACCAAACAGCTGATCTTCATTGGACTGGAGTTGTTACAACATGCATAACTCTCTCTCAGTTATCTACAGTTCATAAAACAACACACTTCTAAGGTACAGGTAAAGTCAGTGGTCTTGACCGGTGGGTTCCGATATTATCGCAAGATAACGAAGTCAAGCAACAACGAGCGTGGCTGTCCCTTGGATGGGTGATCATCTGAACCTCCCGTCCTTGCACTCAGCCTGCCTGCCCGGTCACTGGTGGTGGTTCGGAAGTCACCATTAAGCCGTTCTTAGCCCTAACTTCGCCAGGTAAAATAAGACGATCTTTAACTTTTTCATTTTTCCAATTTTCCTAATTTTTTTACCTGTACCCACAGAAACTAATTGTAATTACAATTACAATTAGTTTCTGTACCTTAGAAGGGTGTGTGAGATTAAAAAGTTTTTTATTGTTTAATGAATTCAAATCTGCCATCGTGATTATCATAAGGATAAACTAAATAAATGCAGATTTATTATAGATATCTGTCCACTTCAAAGTTTACAGTGTCAATTTTAGGGGATTGGTCATTATGGAATAATAAGTTGGATAAAATTCAATAGACTGGCATGTTGCTATCAACAAAATTTGTGTTGTTTTTAAATAAAAAGGAATAAAATTGCATAGAACATAAAATTAGTGAACAAAATATCAAGATAAATCTAAAAAAGAAAAATAATGTAACTGTAAAGTTAATGAACTGTACAGAGGGTTATGGGTATTAAAAATACCCAAGAATAGTAAAAATAAATTTAATGAAGATAAACAATATGTGCACATTAGATAATTTTAACTGTTTAATAAATTGAATTTAAGAAACATATTATTCAACCATTATCTAAAACAAAATCAAGATAATAATTAATCACTATTAACCTTATCAAGTTAATATTTAAAAATAAAATAGCAACAACTAAATGCTTCAAGAAATGTAACATTAGATTTCCTAAGAATGTAGATAAGTTAATTTTTTTTTCTCAGATAAACTGTGAAAATATGGGAGAGAGATGATTGTCAATCTCTGACCTAGTTTTATGTTACATTTTTATAGCTTCCTTAATATTGACTGTTTCTTTTTTAGTATCTTAGCCTCAACTTATTGAGTGTGAGTGTTATTTTTGTAAATATATATATAGGTATTCCATCTTAAGGTATATTTATTTGACTAGTTTTGCATGCAGGTAATTCAAATTATATTTTCATAGACTGGCTTATAGAAAAATACAAAATTGATCAATTATTTTCAGATCCATTATTATAATTGAAGTAAAATAATTAAATGAGACAAAAATTGTATTACATTTCAAACTCAAAAATAGTCTTTAAATCTGATAAATTATTAGTATTGTAAATTATACAGTAGCTTTGGTCTATACTTAAATTAAATATTTTAAGTATCCTTTTTTTTTTTAAATGTCAAGTTTGTATAGCAGTAATGCTCTATCAACACTGTGATTGTTTCATGAAAAGGCTACTGAAAATTGAGATTATTTGATAGATCAAAATTTATTGAACGGAATACAGAATAATTTAAGAACTACGAGGGCCGTTCAGAAAGTAACCTCCGGTTGCTCATAGAATAGGAAGTGGAGGGGATAGTGCCACCATAGTAGCGTTGACGCGCAGGTCTCTTCAGTCGGCATCCAGCCGTGGTACTGTGAAGGTCGTCCGAGTGCTAGTTCGTTTTCTGTAGCTTGTGAAAATGGCGTCTGTCATAGAAAGTCCCGCCAAATGTAAGGTGCGATCTGTCATTCGATTTTTTACAGCCAAGCAGTATTCAGTGGCAGCCATTCATAGAGAATTGTGCACTGTGTATGGATCAAACAATCAACGCAGATTCATACGTTGAAACTTTAAAAAACCTACGAAGGGCAATTCAGAACAAACGACGCGGTTTATTGTCGTCTGGCGTCATTTTCCTTCATGACAACGCCCGACCCCACAGTGCTCGAAAAACCAAAGACCTTCTTGAACAATTTCAATGGGATGTTTTTAGCCATCCACCATACAGCCCAGATTTAGCTCCCAGTGACTTTCATCTGTTCATGCACTTGAAGAAATGGCTGGGCTCTCAGAAGTTTGAGGAGGATGAGGAACTCAAGAATGCAGTCTCTGGCTGGCTCAAGGCACAGGCGGCCGATTTTTATTCTGAAGGGATTTGTAAGTTAGTGGAAAGGTATGATAAGTGTTTGAATGTTTTTGGAAATTATGTTGAAAAATAGCTGAAAGATGTAGTTTTAAGATGTATATAATAAAATATTTTTAATTATGTCTGAGTTTTATTTAAAGCACACCGAAGGTTACTTTCCGAACGGCCCTCGTAGTTTCCAATATATCTTTAAAAGGTATACAGGGTGTTTTTTTTAAGTCTGCCACCATAGGCATCTTTTAAATCTGCAGAGATACAACAAACTTTAAATGGGAAACTTCTCCTTCCCTCACGAATAAAAATATGCATTTAGGAATTTTAAAAACAGCCACCATTTTCCAAAATGGAAAACCATTGTTCCGTAATATTACCTCTTAAATTGTATGGACATTGAAATAGTTTAAAACATCAACTTGTAGCCCAGTAAAATTGTCACTCAAAAGGTCCCTGACCAAGCATTAAATAGGCTAGAAGATTTTATTGTTTTGAGTGGTCTATTTGGGTGCTAGTAAAGCCCTGTTCCCACGGCCAGTGTTTTCACAGACATCAGATGGCTCAATGTCGGTATACGGATAGCCTGTCGCCTGTGTATCATCAGACAAGACCGTTCCAATGGCCTGTGAAGGTGGCGCGGCTTCGAACGACCTGTATTGGCCTGGCAGGGACGACCAGCATTCTGACATTGATGACATTCGAACAGGTGTAAGTATATCTTAATTATGATGAGTTCAGGACATTCAGGTTTTCTTTCTTTCATTTTAAATCTTTCAACGAACATTCAATGCTCATTTGCGCCTGAATGCACTTCCATGCATCATACTCTTGGTTCCTATCCCTGTGGTTCTCATTTAGGGTGTTCTAAATCATGGGTTCAGCCTCATAAAGGTCTAAAAGCTCAGTAGTAACCTCGTTCATCCACTTCATTGCTAAGGTTGTGACGGATTCAGCTTGTATGAGCTAACAAAATTATCTTGCCTAGTCTGGCATCTATTAGGTTGTGGGAACGGTGAGATACGCCCGACTCAACTCCGACCACAGGCCTTTGTAGTGCCGCCTCTTTTCCCATGTTTTACGGGACCTGTTTAGGTGGCCCCGGATGGCCTGTCCGAACGTCAGGCATACACAGGCAAGCTGTTCCAACGACCTGATATCTGGTAGACAGCAAATGAGGCTGTTATGTATTTGATTTATTTTTCCAATCATATGTTTTTGGTTGGTTTTGGTAGTCATGGTTTTTATATACACACTATTTGAATGTTGTTTCAAATAAGTGGAGAAGTTTTATTATAAATTGTAATATTTACTAGTGGCGACAAGGATCAAAATGCCAAGGAAGAGGGCATCAATATAATTAAGAACAGATTTGGATGAAAAGGAAAATGAAGGGAATAGCAGAGTGAACAACAACAATGAAGTAAGTAGTTCATGACAACTAAGTAGTTTACCCAGTTTTGACAACCCAACCTACAATTGGGATTAGTATTGCAGAAGACTTCTCAACAGATTTGTTCTAGCGGGAATACCTAGGTCTTAGCTAACACTTAGGAAAACAGATGTTAGCATTACTTGATATAATTGATACCAAGTTAAGTGACCTTTGTTCACCTGATCCACCAGAGAACAAGTCGTTAAATGAATTACTGGAAATTTTGGGAAAACATTTAAACCATGTTCCTAATAAATATGCAGAAAGTGTAACATTTCATATATGTTTCCAAATAAATGACAAAAATATTCAGGACTTTTCTGTAGAGTTAAAAAATTTGTCCAAACATTGTTAGTTTCCAACAGCATGGCTGGATGAAGCT
Organism: Stictocephala bisonia; assembly: GCA_035578905.1. Lineage (NCBI taxonomy): Eukaryota > Metazoa > Arthropoda > Insecta > Hemiptera > Membracidae > Stictocephala > Stictocephala bisonia. The sequence goes on from JAQJVL010000070.1 coordinate 1,407,628, forward strand.
TTAGTAACACAATTTATAATTGGGGTCAGCGATGAGAGACTAAGGTTAAGTTTATTCAATATAGATTATTTGACCTTTAATAAAGCAATTTAAGTAGGCTTAATTTTTTAAATAACCTTTCAGCCAACTCTCATGTTCACAGCAGTACTAGCACCGCTGATAAAGTTTACACAGTGACATCTCAGAAGCAAAACAGGATTATATCTTATAAAAATTGTAATCGGTGTAATAATAAGAGTCACAGCCAAGAAAATTATCCGTTTAAAGATGCAGTGTGTTTTCGTTATGGAGAAAAAGGTCATATTGCAAAATGTTGCAGGTTGAAATCACGACAAAGTATTCAACAAGTGGAACAAAGAATGAATGATTGTAATAGTATTGACAATCTTGAGTCTCAAGAAAAAAGAGATGAAGAATGTTATAAGCTTGTTTGCTATGAACTGAAACCCACTAAATCAAGGGGGATATTAACGTTGCCTGGTAAACTTGGAACATTTTTTAAATTGGAGCTTCTGTAAGTTTGATAGGTAAAAAACTGTTTTATCAGCTGTTTCAAGACTCTAAATTAGAACCGGACAATATATGCCTTAAAACATACGCAAAAGAACATGTAAATTTACTTGGACAGATATAACCCAATGTATGTGTTAATAAGCAAGAGAAATTAGGGACTCTTTATGTTGTGGACGGGGATTTTAACAGAACTTTTGGTCTAGAATGGTTATGGTGTTTTAAGCTGGACTGGCGGGAAATCTTTTCTAATTGTAAAGCAGTTATGATTCGATGGTTGGTGAAATAAAGGGTAAGCTGGACAAAAGAAAATACTACAATCATATAAAGAAGTTTTTCAAATTGGATGAACATTTCTCTATTTTGAAACAAGTTTTTGAACGGTTAAAGCAATATGGTATTCGTATAAATTCTGAGAATTCTTCATTTTTTAAAGATTCAATGGAGTACTGTGGTTTCAATCTTAACGAAAAAGGGGTCCACACTCTTCAAAACAAAATTGAAGCAATTATGTCAGTGTCTGAACCAACATCTGTAACAGAACTAAGATCATTTCTGGGTTTAGTCACGTTCTATGGAAAATGTATCAATTGAGTGATTTAGCTGCACCCCTTTATGGGTTGTTAAAGAAGGGAGTGAGTTTTAATTTCAATGACAAATGTAAGTAAGCTTTTCAAAGAATTAAAAATAAATTAGCTTCAGATAGAGTTTTGGTCCATTATGATCCACAAAAACAGCTTATATTAGCTACTGATTCAAGTCCCTTTGGACTAGGCGCTGTCTTATCTCATAAAATGGCTGATGGAAATGAGCAACCAATAGCATACGCTAGCCGTACACTATCTCCTACAGAGCATAAATATAGTCAGATTGACTAGGAAGCATTGTCCATAGTTTTGGTGTTAAAAGATTCTATTCCTACCTATTTGGAAGGAAGTTTACACTGGTTCCAAAATTTTCTGCAATACATATGCAGAATTATGCTTTATACTTACAAGCTTTTAATTATGACATTTGTTACAGATTAACTATAGAACATGGAAATGCTGATACTTTGTCTAGGTTACCAACTGTATTTATTTTAAATGATAAAAGTAGTGGAGCTGATGTTTTTCAAATAGAACAGATTAATACTCTTCCAATTACTGCACTGGAAATAAGAATTATCACAAGATGATGAAATTAATAATTTATACACATTTTTGAAACATGGACTGCACAGTAAAGAATTTTATTTTGGACATCCAGTAGCAGAATTTACTTTGCAGAGTGGTTGCATTCTACTTGGTCACCGAATATTTATATCTAAAAAAATTTAGAGAATGTGTTCTCAAAGAACTAAATGATGGGCAATAGGGTATTGTAAAAACAAAAAGATTAGCTAGAAATTTTATTTGGTGGCCAAACATTTATTCTGACATTGAGTTGTTGATAAGAAATTGCAAACCTTGTCAGTTGTATAGAAATAATCCAGCAAAAAGAAAACTCACATCAATGGGAGTACCCAATTCAACCCATGGACAGACCATGTCCAATAAACAGGACCATTTAAAGGAAACTACTATCTAATAATCATGGATGCATATAGTAAGTGGGTTGAAGTTTATTCAGTGTCGTCAACGTCATCAACCATTACAAAACAGAATCTCTTGAAGTTTTTTTGCTAGCTATGTTTTGCCAAGAGTGTTGGTATCTGACAATGGCCTTGCCTTTACTAGTCAAGAGTTTGTTAAATTTTGCAAAGGATGTTCAGCTCCCTATCACCCAGCCACCAATGGGCTGGCTTAGAGAAATGTGCAAACTATAAAAAAATGCACTAAAAATTGCATTAGTTAGTGACAAAAGTGTGCTAAGGACTCTGGTAACCTTTCTCTTCGCTTACAGGTGAACACCACAAACGGCTACAGGTAATATACCAGCCCAACGTTTTCTTGGGAGGGAAATTAGAACAAGAATTGATTTAGTTAGACGAGAGATAGAGACCAAAGTTAGTCCTATGAAAGTGCAGATAAGAAAAGACAGAAACCGAAAATGTCCTGTTTTACAAGTTGGAGACAGAGTGGCAATTCGTTTCTACAATTAGTTTCAAAAATGGAAATTTGGAACAGTGGAAAGGGTATTGGGAAGACTTAATTATCTTGTAAACGTTGAGAGAGTATCACACAGGCATAGACATAGACCAAATCAGGAAAGTTAATTTTAAGTAACTTCTAAATAAATTATAGAGTAATTGTTTTACTTGAGAGGAATTGTAATGTATTTGGATTATTTTTCCAATCATATGTTTTTGGTTGTCATGCTTTTTATATACAAACTGATTGAACGTTCTTTCAAATAAATGGAGAAGTTTTATTATAAATTGTAATAAAAATTCTGCCTACATTACAGGCAGAATGTAATAATTATATAAAAAAATTCTAATAAAGGGTACTAATTTAATTTATTAGAGGCCTTATGGATGGCAGGCTGTGGGAACAGGACTTAAGAGTAATTTGTGGTTTCCCAAATATTTGACAGTGTAACTTTTTGCAGCCTAAAAACCACGACATTTTTCAGTTTTTATGATATATCTCAGAAACAAATGGTCATATGGAATTGTTTACAAAATAGTTTTAAGTCCTTTCTAACTCTAATAACAAGCGAGCTACAGCTTGTCAAAAATTGAAGATTTTTTACAACTTTTCTAAAAATTGCAAAATCCACCCATTACCTCCTGTTCTCTTCTCTTTAACTCATCCTAAGTATTATTATAACAAAATAGACGTGTTGGCATGATGTTCATGCAGTATGTAATTAATAAATACATTTTGAAAAAATACACTTGAACCTACTTTGTAAGAACGAAGAGGCGACGTTAACCAACATAGGGCCTTTGAATTATGATAATCACTCATTACAAAAAATGTAATTTATTCAAATACAGTAGTAATTTTGAGGCAGTGAAATCCAAAAGACAAAGTAACCTCCCTGGCTACTGTTGTAGTTTGAAATTTGGAAATGTCAAAGTGGTCAAGTTGTATGATGGTAGCAGCGACGGGAGTAATAGCGAACAGCATCCTCGGTTGGTGGAAGCCTTGGCAAACTAAGTTTGCTCCTTGAGGAAGACTTGGCAAACAGCTGGTTTATCAGTTGGTTGAGGGTCAGTAGTGGATTTGGTCTTGATTCAATGTACAGGGTCAACATGGAGTTTGTTGAAGTTGGTTTGCGTTTGGTTTGTTGAACACGCTTACTGTTTCCTTCTGTTCTTCAGCGTTGTGTACATTTTCATTCTGCCTGCCATCTTCAGCAGCCTGAAGCACTTGAATCCCACTTAGTTCAGTGTGTGTTTATAACAGGGAAATGAGGCTGGTTGTTATCGTACAGAAGTAACTTTTCCTGTGGGATCTTGTTTGTCACTTCCCCACGAACTGCTACTTCAGTCGACGCTAGTAGCCGTGCCCGAATTGTAGGTTACATCTGGCACACAATTATAGGTTATGGCAATTGTAATAAATTTAAATTTGACAGCAATACAACAGCTAATATTTATATGAACAGCTGACGGATCAGTATTATGCAAGGCTTTCTTCAAACATTTTATTTCAATAATGTAGTGTCTATTTCTGGAGCAAGGGCATAAAGTATTAAAAATTATAATATGTTGCGATTACATACCTATCATAATAATTTACTTATGGCGTACTAAGTACTATTTTAATACAAAACATATTTAATTGTGAACTATGTTGAAAAAAGAAATATCAAAAGTTTTCAAAACTAGTAGCAGAATCTGGGTTATAAAAAATAGTCTTGAGCTAGTTTTATTTATTTTGTCTAAGGTATATATTTTATTTAAATTCTTACCTTTATGATAACTAAAATGTATGAATTTAAACATGCACCTTACTTTTGCAGGATAAAACATGCTTGTTATATCAATTTTGCAATATCAAAAGTTGCAGTTTTAAACTATTTTGGTTTCCATAGATTATAAATGGCTAATATTATGGGAAAAGTGGAAAGAATAAAAAAGTTTTAAAATTATACTTTCTATCAGTTATGATCATTAAATACATAATATTTTATAAGAAAAAATTAAGTTGTCCGCTTTTCGGGAAAGTGGTGGCTGTTTTTAAAATCGTTAAATTCATATTTTTATTCGTGAGGAAAAAGTAGGTGAAGTTCCCCATTTAACATTTGTTGTATCTCTACAGTATTAAAAGATCCCAATAGTAGAACACTTAAAAAAAATCACCCTGAATATTACTAACATTATCTGCATATTTAATAGTCAAAAAACTATTAAAAATACAAAAGTAAATGCAGTTAGTATATTTATGGTTATTACATCTAATACTTACATACATCAAACTAAAGTATTAAGCACTAGAACAGGATCCAAACAATAGGTGAAAATGTCGTGGCTTTTACAGTTTGTCTGTTCAACAACGTTTAGTGAATTATCTTTGGGGCTTACTTTCCTTATAGATATCTTATCTCTCCTAATTAGTTGATATTACTTATGGCTACTGCCCCCCTAATTAATTTTGGAACTACTTTGTAAATGTATCAGTCTCTATGTAAAAGAAACGTTCTACTATTTTATGATATCTATTTTTTTTCTGTATCATTGTTGAAAGTTAAAGGTTGTCTTATTTTACTAGGCAAAATTAGGGTTAAGAAACCTTTTCTAACACTTAATAACCTTCTTCAGAGTTTTGTGAAAAAAACAACACAATTTTGGTTTTCATATTTATTATTACCTTCTATTTTCATATTAGATTTTTCTGTTTGCTTTTGGTAAACATATTTTCTTTGATAAGTTAACAGATATACCATAAATGTTTAAATCATCAAAGGTTAGTTTCTTTTTAAGCTAATCTGCATTTGTTTATTTATTATCCATTTCCTACTCCAGTTATCCGGGTGTGGTTTACAGAGATTGAAAATAATAATAGATTCAGAATTGTTTGTATTTGTTCTTTTATCTGTAATAAATGAACAAGTTCTTCATAAAAATCAACAAACATAAAAAATAAAATTTGTATTGTCATTAAGCAACTAACATGAGCAATAGACAACGTCAACTTACTAGTACTTATTTACAGGCTAAGCTATATAATGATACAGTTGTGCATTTACATACCAATCATATCATACAGATAAAAACATTTCAGTATTTCAATAATCAGCAATTTTTAAACATTAAACAATACACCACTTTAAAAGTATAATAATCAACATACAAGAAAATCTCTAAAAACAAACAATTTATCTGTAAATACTGACACAACATTGAAATAAAAAAAAAATTACAATACATAAGGAAAATTCTAGTTATATAGTACGAGCTATAGTGTGCATCATTGAAACAAGTATAACTATAAAACAAATAAATACACAAATATTCAAGGAAATATGATATGGGTACTGGCTCCTTTATTGGCTCATTTGATAAATGTGTGTTTTCTGGCAGACTGCTTCCCAAATGATCTTAAACTGTCTCGAACAGTGCCAGTATATAAGAAGGGGAAAAAAGGTAATGTAGCTAGCTACAGACCAATATCGTTGATCCCTGTATTCTCAAAGATTTTTGAGGCCCTGATGTTTGCACAACTGTACAACCATCTTGAAGTACACAACCTTCTATTACCTGGGCAGTTTGGCTACAGGAAGGCCAAGTCGACAATTTTAGCTGTAGATTTTTTAGTGCAATTGACGCTTTTGAGTCAAAAATGTCGACATCCATAATTTTATGTGATCTTTCCCGGGCGTTTGAATGCGTTTCACACGAAATCCTGCTCCTCAAGCTAGGAAAGTATGGCTTTGAGATTGGTCAAGTCTTACCTTAGTGACTGTCATGAGATAGTAAGTTGGAACAGTAGCATGTCAAGTCCAATCGCTGTAAGGCATGGAGTCCCTCAGGGCTCCATTTTGGGACCCTTGCTCTTTTTAGTGACCATAAATGACCTCTATTGGCAACTGGATGGCAAATGTTTGCTTTATGCCGACGACACATCCCTTATATCTTGTAAGAATAGTCGTGAGCTGGCTGTAAATGTACTTTATGATGTAGCCTCACAATGGTTTATTGATAATAGAAAACTCAGAACATAACATTTAGCCTTTGTAAACCCCTTGCTCTCCCAACCCAAGAATCCATAAAACTCCTTGGTATTATACTTGACCCGTGTCTTAGTTGGCTGAACCATATTAACCAACTATGCAACAAACTTTGCAGGTCCTATACCTTCTTAGGCGCCTAAGAGAACAACTGCCTCAACATACCTTGAGATTGGCCTTCTTTGCCTTTTTCCAATCCCGTGTGTCCTATGGATTGATTCTCTGAGGCCACTCACACAAGGTTCATAAAATCTTGCTACTGCAAAAAAGGCTATTAGGATTTTATGCCATGCTCAGTATAGAGATCACTGTAGACCACTATTTAAGGAGCAGAAAGTTCTTACTGTAGTCAATTTGTATATATTTCAATGTCTTCTTAGGATTAAGGACAATCTGGATGATTTTATTGTAACTAGTTCAGTACATAATCATGATACTAGGTTCAGTACAAAACTTGTAATACCCAGGTCAAGGACAGATAAAAGAGACAAGTCTTCTCCTGTTTCAGAGATACGTTTTTTTAAATCACTTACCTAGTGAAGTAAGAAACCTAGAAAAGAAAAGTTTTAAAAACACCATCCTGTCTTGGCTAGTACAAAATCCGATGTACAAGATTGATGAATTTTTTGACCTATTGGTTTGTTAATGTAAGTCGCTTCTGCTTACTTGTGCATGTACTTGCTTGAAATGCTGTTTTATGAAAGTAGTTTTGCTGCATGGTTTGAATTTTCTGTTTTTTTTCTTTTTTCTTCTGTTTGTGCATGGCTTAGAAGTAGTGATCATTGTATATTCTGAGCTTGTATATTACTGGCATGTAGCCTGTAAACTCTTAGCTGTAGTACTGACGTAACCTGTAATAATTTGATATTGTTGATTGGTTTAATAAATTCATTGTATCATTGTAACTTAAAACTATAGATCCACAACTATACTTGGTTGGTTAAATCCCAGTTTCATAAGCTAAAGTTTCTCTGTTTGATCCTAATCAGAGTCGTAACACTTTGAAAGGCATCATCTGATGACTACCGGCTGTTTGTCATTGGGCTATTAATGACAATTTCTAAGGAATAGTCAGCCTTAGTTTGTCACAATGACCACATTCGCTCACCTACACTTATCACACTCATTCGAAATCTATATTCGCCCATATCTTGACGATCGGCATCTTGAGAATGAATAAATAAATACTATGATCAAATAATTCAGTAAGAGAATACACTGGGGTTGCCACTAACCAACTGAACAATTTAATTTTGAATCCATCCAAAGCTTCTTTTATTAAATATTGTGGTAATTTATTATTCGTTCAGTCCAATAAAATCATAGTATTCCGGGACTTTAACAGTCTTTGTAAAGGTATATTTAAAATATTTTTATTACTTGTTGCATGCGAATGTATATCATGCCTGAGTATTTATGCACATTAGTTTTTACATGAATTACAACTGTGTATATATACAAATGTATGATTGTCAACATTCTTAATTTGATAAATAAAGGCCTGCAATGATCTAATGTACCTGATCCAGATATTTTCCTTATAGCCTTTTTCTGTAATAATAATATACTATTTACATAACAACAATTATTCCAAAACAAAATACCATACAAAACTACACTTAGAAAAAAAGCAAATTATGATGACCTTACATAGCTTTCAGGAAAATGATTTTTAAGATTTGTTAGTAAACAAATCTTAAAATTACTCTTGATAGTTTGCTGGCAACAATCAATGTTCAATGTGGGGCTTCCATGACAACTTATTATCTATATATACACCTAAAAATGTAACATATTTTCTGTTTACGGTACGCAGCCACTGGCTTGTGCGACGGGCTGCCCAACGTACACCACCATCTAATAAAGTCACATTGTTTTGTGCCTTTTGAAATATCTCTTAAGTTAAAAACTATTTGTTGGGTTTTTCTAATCATTAAATAGGAAACCATTATTTGTCCTAAACCAGGTTGCAGCTTCAGCTATTCTGTGTTTTGTGGAGGTTAAGATCGTTGGTATCAAGCAAGGTAGTGTCGTCTGCATACAAACAGAACAGCTATAGATTTGATATAGGAAGCTCTTACAACATCATACTAAATGAAGGAACAGGTCAATCTAATAAGCTATGTACACTTATTTATTTAATTTTAAATTAAAAACAGATAACATTTAATAATTTAAGATGTTACATTAAAACTAATTACACTTGAATTAATGAGGAGTATTAGTCAAAATAATTAATATATAGATGAGATACTGCATCAAGTCCTCCATGTAAAAAAAGTTACTGATATCTTCTTGAGGAGCTTATACAAGTTCAAAACTGTCAAACTAGTTAACAATCAATAATTATGATAATATTAGCAATTCAATTGAAAATACGAGGTTTGCCGTAAACTAAGGTGTCCAATGCTTTTTCACAGAGTAAACTTAAATTTATTGAAAACTCAATTACAGATTTTGAAACCTTGGACTTATAGCTATTTTTCAACGTAGTTCCCATCACGATCAATGCACTTTTTGAGTCGCTCTAGAAGCTTTTTTCATTCCCGCATCATACCACTCTCCTGCCAACTCATGCAGGAAGAGATCAACAGCAGCCTTCAGCTTTTCGTTGCTTGAGAATTTCATTCCCTCCAAATATTGTTGTTTCAAGTTAGGGAAAAAATATTAGTCCCTAGGGACCAAATCAGGCCTGTATGGAGGTCAATGATTTACCAACCAAATTTGGCAATGAAATCTGACGAGTTACGGGCGACATGCCCTGGGCGTTGTCGTGTTGTAAATGAACACCCTTTGACATCCAACCCCTCCTTTTGTTCTAATAGCCATATTTTTGTTAGTGTCTTGCAGTACCTTGTTGCATTGATTGTTGTACCTCTTTTAACACTTTGAGTGCTGGTCCTAAATACGAAAGCCATTTGAAGAATGCTGGCCAAAAAAACATAGATCACTTCTACTTACATGTCTGGATTCTATATTTCTTTTTCTTTTTATCAGTATATCATATATATTCTTTTTCTCATCCTACACTCATATCATCTTTCATATTTGCCTTAAAACATTGTGTCTGCATCTCATGCAAGAATATACAATTAAAAATCACATTTTTTCATCTCATAATATCAGGTTTTTAGTATTAATATCAGGTGTTAAAAAAAATAATAAAAACAAAAAAAAAATCAAGCCAAGGGCAACTGAGCATACAAAATAATTTTGAACATAATTTTATTGCCCTATTCATACAAAACTAAGTAAAATAGGTAAAAATAAGTACTAATAAAATACTTGTTTTTTATTTACATGCTCTATTTACACTTTGCAATAGAGTCTACTCACTAAATAATGGTTCTGAAATGTGCAGAAAAATACAGTGCAGTCTAGTGGCTACAACTCAATCATTCCGGTTAAAAACAGTACAGTGTGCACATTCTAGCGGTGAAACGGCTCACTAACACCACTAGAGACCATTTAGAACACCAGACGCCATATTAATACTCAATAGGCTACTTAACAAAATTAAAACATCGATTCCATAAAACTACGGGATCCACATTCTTCGGAAGTTACGCTACTCCGTAAAAATAGGGGATCCGCAGCCAAAGTGTTTAGGTAGTCAATCAGCAGAACGCCTGTCCTGTCACCTTCCCAGCTAACATTGTATGTTTGAACTTTTTGACACTTATAGAACTGGAATACTTTGAAATTGGAAAAATCAATTTTGAAAAATTGATTTGACTGTTACTTAGTCTCTGTCGTGAAGTAGTGGACCCAAGTATCATCCCTGGTAACAATTGAATCTAAAAATTCATCACACTCTTCCTGGTAACGGCGCAGAGCACTTTCGATGTGCTTCTTTTTGTGTTTATTGATAAGCAAGAACCCACCTGGCGCTTACCTTGTGATACTTAAAAATATCAGTCGAAATCTTATCCACAGTAGTCTTAGAGTCATCCTCTACCTGCTCAGCAATGTCTCACACAGTTATATGCTGATCCGTAACTTCCTCATCTTTCGTCACTGTCTTGTCTGAAACTACTATCTATACGTGGCCAGTCCTGTAACGCATATTTGTACAGCCTTCTTCAAACTTCCTTCACCACTTACGCACATTTTTCATGTCCATATACTTCTCTTATATACATCAGGCAACTTGTGATGGATTTCAATAGGAGTTGACACCCTTAAACCACAAAAATCCAATCACAGACCACCATTTACATTTGGCGAGTTTGTCAATTTTCCATCATTAACAGCTGCTAAGCCAAAACTGAGTATTGTAGGGAGGTGGCAATGACCAGAATGGTGGTTGGGAAGCGAGGAACACAACGAATGCTGTTGTCAGATCTATGGTAGATGGAAGAACTCCATCGCAACAGGAGCTCGTTGGAGAACTTAATTTATGGATGACTCTTGTACAATAAGAGAAATAAGGTTTTATATAATGCCTCTGCTGCTTAAAAAACTAAATTTCATCTATTTCAAAATAATATAATAAGACCCAAATAAGAAGTGTTAGCATAAAAAAGTTATTTGGATTTATATCTTGCACCAAATATCATGAATGATAGTGTCTACGGGTTCCATAGACACAGGGGATGGATCAGGCCTGCTGCACACTGCCAGCAAACATGACCTTATGATGATTTGGCCAAGGGGTTTGCATGGATGTAAATGGAGCTTTTGCACACTGCCTTGACACAACAACAAAAATTCACCGGAGGCTTGTGGCATCAAAGGCATTTTGGCAAAGATCTCCCAAGATTTTCCATCAGTTAAAATGCCAATGAACAAAACAAAATGTGCTTGTGCCACTCCCACTGTTGGAAGATCAGTAAATATTATTACAGATTGTATTTTCTTGAACTGTATTTAAATGACTAGATATGCCATGTTTTGATTTTCAAGTGTTAATATGAAATTAATGTAAATGTACTTGGATTCATTTTTAACATAACATATTCAATATAATAAGCATATATTCGATTCACCAGTATTTTTAATTTATTACTAATTGAAAACCTACAGAAAAGACCAAACACGTAATTATATATACATACACCAAAATTACAAACATTACTCATGCACTTTATCAACAATTAAACTCATAAATATATAATTAAAACACTCATTATCAATAAACCTTATCAATTTTCTGTTTCTGTAGTACTAGTTTAGTTATTAACCATAGTAAATACATGCACATGAGTTATTGTAAGTAGGTACCTGATAACTAGCTAATCCTACTTTAAACAGTCTAGATCATCTTTCTCACTAATAAGAATAGCTCGAGATCCCTCCATCTTCCGTAGAAACACCTTCCCGGCGCTGGTAATCCAGGCATACTTGTATTGGTTTTTGACTTGTAATCCAAGAGTGTTGTGTTATATTGTCCTACTGAGCCATTTTGTGTTTAACCTAACAATACACTTGAATGCTTGACTTTCTTAACAGTCAGCTGTAGTTTTTAGTGTTTTCTTGAATTAGTATAGATCAAGGAAAGAAAACTAGTTTTAAATGTAGGCTAAGATAGTAACACCTGAAGACGACAGGAGTTTTTATACCTGTCGAAACATTGTGTCTGTCCTTAAACACTTGAAGTATTGGAAAACTCCAAATATTATCTACCAGTCATGAACAATCCAATGCTAACAAATAACTTTCAAACAACAAATTCGGATGAACAAAATATGATTTGATAAACAAAAATAATTAAATGAAAGTAATAACTAAATAACATTTTTAATGTATATACCCTGCATAATTATCAGTACATAGTGCACATGGTAATATTGTGTGACCACGTATGATTGACTCGAACAGTAGGGAAGTGGTTTAAAACTCAACAAACCATACCAATTGATTCTGTTATACCTGATGTCATATTGGATTTGATTCCCCATATGTTAAATTCAAATACAGATTACAGCTTTATTTCTGAACGTACAATTTTAAACTTGACTTGTTTAAAAGAGAACAGAATTGTCATGGGCTACTAGATACTAGAGCTCCTTAAGAAACACAAATAATGATTGTTGTAATTTAATAATTATATTTTAAATTATATTATAAACCAAAACTAGTTTGAAAAAATCTAATATAATGGAGTTCTTGTTACACTTATCGTGGAAAGCCAATCAAAGTTTATATTTCACATTTTGATAAATTTAAGCATGAAAAGTCTGTAAGTGAAGTAATGTTCAACTACAAAAGTTGGACGTTAGCTAATGATAAACCAAGTAGGGAAGATAGAGTTAACTGCCACCATTCTTCACCTCTCACACAGTGGTTTAAGGACTTAAGGACAGACATAAACCAGTCTAATAATGGTCGGTGGAGTTACAAGTAGTTCCAAAAGTCAACACCAGATAGTGGGTAAGAGGTTTGACTGCGATAGAATTATTCACTAGAGAAGACGGTTAATTACTCTTAAATTAAGTTGTGTTTTTTTCAGGAATGAGGCTGGTATTGGTGCATTTGTTAGTGGTGGGAGACTACCTACAATGTGGTCTGGCGGCTAGAATACTGGCTTTGTGCGTTACACCCGCACCAAGCCATTCCCTCTGGTGCTACAAGTACATGGCCGCTCTAGCTGACAGGGGGCACCAGGCAAGTAGTGGTCTTTGGGTACTAGTCTTACAGTACTTACCTGTGCTGTAGACAGGTGGTATACAGACATAGTCAATACCATTGTAAGTGGAGGGTGGATGGATCAATACCACTGTATGTGTATGGGTGGGTCAATACCACTGTACATGTTTGAGTGGGTTAATACCACTCTGCATGTGTGAGTGGGTGGATTAATACCTCTGTATGTGTATGGGTGGGTGGATCAATACCACTGTATGTGTATGGGTGGGTGGATCAATACCACTGTATGTGTATGGGTGGGTGGATCAATACCACTGTATGTGTATGGGTGGGTGGATCAATACCACTGTATGTGTATAGGTGGGTGGGTCAATACCACTTCACATGTTTGAGTGGGTTAATACCACTCTACATGTGTGAGTGGGTGGATTAATACCTCTGTATGTGTATGGGTGGGTGGATCAATACCACTGTATGTGTATGGATGGGTGGATCAATACCACTGTATGTGTATAGGTGGGTGGGTCAATACCACTGTACATGTTTGAGTGGGTGGATTAATACCTCTGTATGTGTATGGGTTGGTGGATCAATACCACTGTATGTGTATAGGTGGGTGGGTCAATACCACTGTACATGTTTGAGTGGGTGGATTAATACCTCTGTATGTGTATGGGTTGGTGGATCAATACCACTGTATGTGTATAGGTGGGTGGGTCAATACCACTGTACATGTTTGAGTGGGTGGATTAATACCTCTGTATGTGTATGGGTTGGTGGATCAATACCACTGTATGTGTATAGGTGGGTGGGTCAATACCACTGTACATGTTTGAGTGGGTCAATACCACTCTACATGTATGAGTGGGTGGATTAATACCTCTGTATGTGTATGGGTGGATCAATGTAATTCATAAATTTAACATGAATAAACTAATAATTCATAAATAAACAGTGCGTGTATGGGTGGGTGGGTGGGTCAATACTACAGTGCGTGTATGGGTGGGCGGGTGGATCAATACTACAGTGCGTGTATGGGCGGGCGGGTGGGTCAATACAACAGTGCATGTATGGGTGGGTGGGTGGGTCAATACCACAGTGTGTGTATGGGTGGGCGGGTGGGTCTATACCACAGTGCGTGTATGGGTGGGCAAGTGGGTCTATACCCCTGTGCGTGTATGGGTGGGTGGGTTAATACCACTGTGCGTGTATATTCAATACCCCAGTGTGTGTTTGGGTGAGTGGGTGGTACGGTAATTATGCACTTTCTAGACGCCTCTGAAAATGTGATTTCTTGTTGAAAAAGTGGTGAAATATAAATTTATTACTCATGAGGAGGTTAATTTCAGCCGCGTTATACATATTCTTCTCATACACAATTCAAAGTTTAGTTTTTTTTAATATTAATACATTTATTGACAACACCTAGTATACTCTTTTGTGTTAATAATTTATTTAATTAATTGAGACATACTTCTCAAACTAATCTTATTGTAAATTTGATCAAAAGGGCTTTACGTGTACGGATGGGTGGGTGGGTCATCATCACTCTAAGTGTATGGGTAGAGAAGTCATTAACTACAACGTGTAAAAGTAAAGTATATAGTTTCAAAAATTAATGTATATTATAAATAAGAGAGTCTACGAGTACAATTAAATATATCATAAAGTGAAAATTACAACAGCGTAAATATAATTGAGCTCGGAAAACAGAAATTAACTTGGTTTGGTATGATGTGTAGAACAGCTTACTACGCAGTTATATTGATTTATATTTTAAATTAATATACTTAAATTTACAGTCCTTATTTTGTAATAAGCGTAAAATGTTTACTACGCTCATATATTAGTGTAGGTAAAAAAGAACAGTATTGTCTTGTTGCTATACTTATTGTTTGCTTTATGACTAATTGGCAAACCAAATATATTAGTTTTTTAAATGATATGTGTATGGATGGTGGATCAATACCACTATGTCTATGGGTGGGTGGGTGGGTGAGTCAATACCACTGTACATGTTTGAGTGGGTCAATACCACTCTACGTGTATGAGTGGGTGAATTAATACCTCTGTATGTGTATGGGTGGGTGGATCAATACCACTGTATGTGTATGGATGGTGGATCAATACCACTATGTCTATGGGTGGGTGAGTGGTATGTCCGTTGTACGTGTTTGGGTCGGTCAATACCACTCTATGTGTATTGGTGGGTTGGGTCAACTCCACTGCACCAGTTTTACTAATAGTTAAGTAAGAGCCATAAAACTTTCTGCCAGTTGTCTCCTAAAGTGGCCTAAAGATCTATCGATTATTGTTTTTAGACAATGTATAATGGGTGTTCAATAATTTTGTAATTTTTATTTTATTCATTACATATCTAATAGCTTCAAGAAATGGATTCAAGTCAAACAATTTACAAGAGTAAGAAGTAACAGAGTTAATAGGTTATATTGCTGTTGTAAAGGTGGTCAAATCTTCATTGCAGTAGACTCTGGAATTTGTCAATGGTGTCCTGGACTGGGTTGTCCAAGAAGTATTATTGAAGCTCCTTCTTGAGGTACTTTCTTGTTAGGCTACTTAGGGTGTTTGGTAGCATGTTTTTTAGTTTTCATCCAACCAAATGATGTGTTATTTGTTGTCCAATGTCGTGGTATTGTATACTTTGCAGAATGACGAGTGTTATAGAAGTGAACATATTTACTTGTTTCAAGATAGATCCAATTTATGGAATATAATGTCTCAGGTAAGAGAAAACTGTGAAATTGAGTTATCTTTCAAAGAAATCTGAAATATTTTCTTATTTTAAATTTGTTAACTTTTACAAACATAATGTTTTGACAGGTATACAAAAATCCTGCAGTCCTGCAATCAAGTATGTTAGAATTACATTTAAATTAAAACTAGGTACCTCAGAAATCAAAACATATCAGAAAAACTATTAATATAAGTTTTGATTTAAAGACATTGATTTGATATAAAGATATTGATTTTCATTGTCAGTTCCGCCCGTGAGTATTGGTTCGTGGATTCTTATTTATGAGCTCTGAAGTAAATGGCCTACTCAGTTGGATAAGTTGATTTTTTACTTTTTAATAATTGGTTTTGTGTCTTTTTGATTGATAACGTTTTCATATTTTGTTGTTTCAATTGTTCACATTCGTAATAATTTTTATTAGTGATGGGTCGGTTCCATTTCTTTTTGGTTCCGGTTCAGCTCTTTACTGAAATCGGTTCTCAGTTCTTGGTTCTAAGTACTTTTTGAGAAAGTCTCGGAAAATTTTTCTAGTACCTTAATGCCAGTGAATCAACAGATTATGTGGAATCAGTCAGTAAAAACAGTGCATAGTATTTTTCCAATATGAAGTGTAATACACCCTAAAAATCTATGAAATGACATACAATATTTCCAATATCTAGAGAATTGGTAACATTTTATTTATTCTCAGGGTATGATTGTTCACACTTTTTGCATAAAAAAGTATTTACTTTAAATTTTAAAAAGTATACAATTTAGTTAAATGGAATATAATGCTCAAATTAGTATGCAATTAAATTTACCTTGAGGAAATTACAAAACTTATAAGCATAGAAAAAATTGAAAAATAACCTGCCAGTTTAGGTCTGGTTTAGTAATAAAATTTATTCAAAAAAAAATCACAACAATTGATTAAAATTACCATAACTAAATTGAAGAGGTTGATGCAATTGTAGTATGTCAAAAATAAACAGCAAAAACAAATAATAATATAACTAATTTAAAAAATTTTTTTATTAATTATTGTAAAAACCCTATTTTTACTAACTATTGGTTCTTTTCTCAATTGGTGATAATACTGAATTAAGAAAATATAAATGTAATTCACATTCATAAAAGCTTATACAGCCAATAATACCATAAATGTATTTAGAAATTACAGTATACGTTTTGTTTTAAATTTAAGAAATAATGAACTATTTTGGGTCAGTAAATGTTAAGTCAATTCAATTTAAAATATTAATCATTTAAACATTAATCCAATTTAAGACTTTGTAAAAAATATTAAAAATAAAATTTAACTATTTCAAAGTAAAAATGCTAGACTCATTTTGTTTAGTTTTTATACAATATTAATCTTAAAAATGTATTTTTCAATCCAATTCCCTAGGTTTTGTATGCATTGTTTTGTCATTACAAGTCTAAATAAATAAACTCTCAATATGTTAAGTTCATCATAAAAACTTTTTATTTTTCAAAATACACAATAAAACTAGAAGCATAATTAATTTCAGAATGTTAGGTGAGTTGTAAATAGAATGGAATGTTTCCACAAGGTGTTTTTTATCAGGCAGGAAGTGATAAAAAAGGGTCAAGATACAGTAAACAGGGTGGAGCTAAAAGGACTGACTCTGGACTCTTGAACAAATTCTGAATGGCTTTAATTCACTGCCTTTGCTATTTATTGATGTTATCTGTCTCTTTTCACATGCTAATAAGAAAGTGGCCAGACTATGGGCGAATATTTTCTGACTTAGATATTTTGTTTATTTTGTAGCCATATACTGCACTGAAGGAAGTGGCCTTCTGCAGTATATAATTTCTGACAAAGATATATTGTTTATCTTGTGGCCGGATGTTGTTCGATTGTTCTGTTTATCAGCACTTTTCACACCTGAAACACTTCTGATATGAAAGCTATCTCCCCATTTGTTTTTCTAGAACCGGGACTGCAGAATCGAGATTTTCTCATCGGTTCTCGGTTCGGGTTCTTTTGTCAATAACCGATACAACCGAGAACCAACTTTAGGGACCAACCTATCCCTAATTTTTATGAAGACTGGAGTTTCGATAGAGTCTACCTTAGTTGTTGTTGAATGTTTGTTTATGTGATATGTTTGATTTACTCTGAGCTACTTAAAGTTTATTGATATAAAAGATAAGGTAGTAGTAAAACTTGAGGATGTCAGAAGTTTTTTATACAGTTGATTTTTACTTTGATTGATTTTGCACATTGATTTTTTTAAATAGTGAAAGTGTTGTATATATCCAATAAATTTACAATATTTTTAATCCAATTAACACAATCAAACCCTTTCAAAGGATAGTTCTTTTATTCAGAATATGATGAACAGTTGATAATAGCTTCAAGAAGTATTCTTTTATATGCCATACTAACGTGACTAACAACATTTGAAATCTCCTCATACAGTAGAGCTTTGTTATCCGACATTTTGTTCTAACTTATGCCAAAAACAGTACTGTAATAACAATTGTCTGAAAATAACACAATGGATTGGAAAAAGAATAATGTTTTGTTGCTTACTGTACCTGACTTTTGATGAGAGAAGTTTTACTCAACAGACTTTTGTCATCTGTTGAAGTATGGAACTTTTAGGACAGACATCGCTTTAGGGAGGGGTAATAGTGATCACTTAACTCGTGCACTCTTATTCAGTAGTTTCCTGACTGGTCACTCATATTAGTTCGTTTTATTCAAGAATTTATTTACTGTGCTAGGCTTATTTAAAACATAATTTTATTTGCTATTTTAGATTTAAAAACAAAATTGTTATTTGTGACTGTCATTACTGTAATTTGATTGAAAAGCTCAGTGAAATGGCTTCCAAACGTAAAAGTGTTTTAGTGTCTATGGAAACTTAATGAAATGTTTTTGTTATCTCTCCCTACTATGCAATACTTTTAGTTATCCAACATCATTACGGACCTTTTACGTTTGATAAAAGAAGCTTTACTCTGCAAACAAATATAATTTATATTGAAGTGTATTACTATATATATGTGTAATATATACATACTATATATATATCTTATTTTAAGAAGTCCATAAAATAACATATATATATATATATATATATATATATATATATATATATATATGTTTTATATATAATTTAATAATCTATAAAACAATTCATAAATAATCAAAAAAAAATCTTTTTATTTCAGATAACTGTGTTGGGTGTGGATGAGCCCAAAATAAAAATTCCAAATATTACAACATTTATATCCCATGAAGTCTATCAAACATTTATGTCTAATGTATCCGAAGACCTCTGGGTAGATCCAGGAAATTCAAGAATTAAAGTGATGTATCCAGATTTCCAACTGTATAATGAAATGGCAACTAAAGCAATATTGAAAACAAAGGCTTTAAACAACCTATTGAGGCACTCTGAAAAAACATCCTTTGACTTGATCATTCATGACAACCCTATCGGAGAAGCCATTCTAGGGTTAGTGCCCATGTTTGGAAACCCCCCTCTCATACTAATGACACCTTGGGGCACACCTCAGTGGATGACATTCCGAGTTGGGAACATCTTCAACCCAGCATACATACCCAGCATGTTGTCCAAAATTGAACAGCGCATGAGTTTTTACCAGAGGTGCAAAAATGTTTTCTTCTGTGTGTTTTTGGAATGGTTCTATAATTTTGTCTCTTTTCCAAACCAAGACGAGATGATGCGGGAGAGGTTCGGTGAGCACTTACCTCCTGTGAGAGACATCGCTAAGCAAGCTAACATCATCTTCATCAACCACCACTTTGTCTTCGATGGGCCAAAATCGTTGCTGCCTGGGGTCATAGAAGTGGCCGGCTTGCACATCTCCGAACCAAAACCCTTGCCTCAGGTAATCTTCATGAATATAAAACTATAAAAGTAACATTTGCAATACAAAAGAAGTGAATGTCACACAACAAAATTTTATTATAATGTAAGTAAAAAATGTTATGGTGATTGATTTCAGTGGACCATGTTTTCCAAAATCGATCACAATGGTATTTTGTACTTACACTATAATAAATTTGCGTCAAGTGACGTTCACTTGTTTTATACAGTGTTTTATTATTGTTTGTTTTACCCATCAGTAAAATAAAAAATATTAAAGTAAATACAGTAGAACCTCATTATAACATACTTACTTACTCTTACTCCTGTGGCCATTGGAAACCTAGGTGGTTTTTGGCCTCGCCAACCATGTGCCTCCAAGCTCTTCTATCCTCTGCCAGCTCGAAATCTGCTCCCATTCTTCTCAGGTCCTTCGTCACCTCATCAACCCATCGCATCCTTGGTCTTCCTAATGGTCTCTTTCCTTCTGGTGTACCTCTGAGTACCATCTTTACCATCTCTCTCTCTCACTTCTACGGTTAATATGGCCCAGCCATCTCAACCTCCTACTCTTAACTATTCCCACAAGATCTGGTTCACCATATAATTCTTTTAACTCTCTATTTTTCCTTACCCTCCATACATTTCCTTCTTTTACTGGTCCAAAAATTCTTCTCAAAATTTTATTTTCAAACGTAATAAGGCGTTTCTTGGATTTTTTGGTAAAAGACCAAGTTTCTGATCTGTATAGCAATACAGGTTGCACTATAGTTTTATACATTCTTATTTTAGTGTTTTTTGATAGCAGTTTGCTTTTGAATAATTTTATTAAACTCCAGTATGATCTTTCTGCTGCTGTGAGTGCTCTGAATTTCTATTTCTTCTCTATTATTGTTTGTGATCATCACTCCCAGATACTTAAAAATACTAGTTTTCTGGAACCTATAATTTAATACTTCTAAGTGGTCTTCCTCATCATCTTGCCTACTTATTTTCATGTAGTTGGTTTTGTTTTCATTTATTTGTAAACCCACTTTTCTTGCTTCTTCAATTAGTACTTTTGTTAGTACTTTAAGATTATTTTTGTTTTCAGCTATAATGGCTACATCGTCTGCGAATGCTAGAAGGTTTATTTTATCAGTAAGTCTTGCCCCTCCTTCACTATTTCTTGTTTTCTTGAGAGCTTCTTCTAGTGCTATGTTGAATAATAATGGAGATAGACCATCACCTTGTCTCACTCCAGTATTTATATTAAATGTATCTGTATATTCTTTCCCTATTTTTACTTTCCCTTTGGATTCGTTTAAACACATTTTTGCCATCTGAATTATTTTATTAGGTAATCCATACTTTTTCATCATCTTCCACAGTTTATGTCTGTTTATTGAGTCGTAGGCTTTGCTTAAATCGACAAACATTACATATATATCTTTGTTGTATTCCCAATATTTTGAGGTTATTTGTTTTAGAATAAATATTTGGTCTGTTGTTGATCTCCCTTTCATAAAACCTGCTTGGTGGTCTCCTACTATTTCTTCTACATGGCATTTGAGTCTGTTTAAGACAAGTTTAAATAGTATTTTGTATGTTGTATTTATAAGGGATATACCTCTATAATTTTTGCATTCTAGTTTGTCCCCTTTTTTGTGCAGTGGGACTATTACTGCTTCAGTTCACTCTTTTGGCATTTTCTCGCTTTTCCATACTTGTAGAATCAGTTTGTGTAGATGTATGAAAAGTTCTTTGATTCCATTCTTTATTAATTCTATTGGGATCGCATCTTCACCAGGAGCTTTGCCATTTTTGAATGTTTTTAAAACATCCTTTATTTCTTGTATTGTGGGCTCAACACAAGGAATTTCTTCGATTCCGTGATCTTCTTCCTCCTCTGCCAAAACTTCATCTTCAATATTCCTTGCTTCATCTTCATTGCAGTTCAATAGTTCACAAAAGTATTCTCTCCAAGTTTTTAAAATTTCAGTTGGCTCACATGTTACTATTCCATTCCGATTTTTCACACCTATTACATTTGGTTTAAAACCTTTTTGGAAAAACCTAATTCTTCTGTAGAAGTCTTTAGAGTTATTTTGGTTGCAGTCCTGCTCTGCTCGTAATAGAGTGTTGTTTGTATACTTTCTTTTTTCTCTTCTTAGTGTTTTGTTTACTTCTCTATTTAGGAGTTGGTATCTTGCCTTTGACTCCGCCGTGTTATCTGCAAGAGTTTTCTTTTTCGTTTGTCTTCTTTCTTGAACAAGTTTTTGGCACTCTTCATTAAACCATGGTTTTTTAATAATCTTACTTTTTTCAAAGACTGTTTCAGCTGATTCTTTGACCCCTTTCTTAATGGTTTCCCATACTCTTTCTACATCCTCTCCGGCGTCTTGTGCTAATACAGAAAACCTATTCTTCAGTTCGATTTGGTATTCATTTATCTTGTTTGGTTCAAACAATATCCTTTCTTCAGCTTTATTCTTTTTTCTCCTTTCTATTTTTAATCTTTGTCTTATTTTTATTAAGACTAAATAGTGATCAGTGCCACATTCTGCTCCCCTTAGGCTTCTTACCTGGGTCACTGAGTTCAGATGTCTCTTATCTACTAGGGCATGGTCTATTTGGTTTACCGTGTGTCCATCAGGTGATACCCAGGTCTGTTTGTATATATTTTTTCTAGGAAATTTAGTACTTGCTATGAATAAGTCTGTGGAGCAAGCAAAACTTAGTAACCTTACACCATTTTCATTACTTTCTTCATGTAAGCTTTCTTTTCCAGCTACACCTCTCCATATATCTTCTCTACCTATTTTGGCATTTGCATCTCTTAACATTATAAGCGTATCATAATCTGAAATATCGGTAACTAATTCTTCTAATTGTGTATAAAAAATGTCTTTATCTTCATCATTGCTTTCTTCCGTTGGCGCATAGTAACTAATCACAGATAAATTATTAATTTTTCCTCTTAACCTAATGTAACAAATTCTTTCATTTATAGCTTTATAACATGTCACAGATTCTAGTAACTGTCTTCTTATGGCGAAACCTACGCCTGCGTAGTGTCTGCCATCGTCACAGCCGCTATATATTATTTGGTAACTTTCTGTGTTAAGTTTGCCACAAAATGGCCAC
This sequence comes from Stictocephala bisonia, assembly GCA_035578905.1. Classification (NCBI taxonomy): domain Eukaryota; kingdom Metazoa; phylum Arthropoda; class Insecta; order Hemiptera; family Membracidae; genus Stictocephala; species Stictocephala bisonia. The sequence continues at coordinate 1,430,560 of JAQJVL010000070.1, forward strand.
TTTGTCTCTTGTAAGGCTGCTATATCAATGTTATATTCTTTTAGCTCTTCACTCAAAATATTTATTTTTCCAGGCACAGCCAGGGTCCTTACGTTCCAAGTTCCAAGTCTCAAGTCCTTATTTCTTAGCAGGGGTCGTTTCCCAGGTGTTCCATCATGGTCCGAGGCATTTTGTTGGCGTTGCTGAACAAATGATTTTTCCAGGGTAGGGTTGTCGGCCCAACGCCCAACCCCCAACCTGGGGGACCAGGGTTTTGATTTCGGAGTCACCTTCTCCTAGGTTAGTGGCTTCCACTGCAGCTCCAAGATCCTAACCTGACCTCGGTGTTACATCGGAGTATCCTTCTCCTAGCCTTTGGGTACCCAAACCCTGTCGTACAAGGCAGTACGGGCAGTGCTTATTTAATGGCGGCACTTCCTCGCCATGACACAGCACTATCATCGGGCTCATGTGGATTTGCTGAGTGTGACCCTGCCACAGATCACCCTCCCACACCCTCTGGTGCTGCCGCCTCGGTCCGGGACTGCTTATTCGGGTTACCCCTTATTCGCAGCTGTCCACCATATCTGATGGAGCGTTCGCCATCCGCCACCTGCGACCCGCCCTAAACCTGAGGCTCGGTTCCCCTATTAGAGCTAGGACTAAAGGGGAGGGATTATAACATACTATTAGGGGATAAAGGCTGTCTGTTATAATGAAAGTCTGTAATATAACAAACTCTTTAGAGGCTGGGCGGAATGAGATAAAACTTGGCCTCGGGCCTGAAAAAGAGTTTACAAACTAGTTATATACGTAGTGGTAGACGCTCTGTCTGCCATTGTCATTTATGATGTGCGTATCACTTCATCTCTGGTTACTTAGTCTTCAACTCGTTTCGCGTTGCCTGTATTTTGGAGTAAATTATTAAGTTGAACAACAATAAAAACAATCACAAAATAGATTTGAATAAACATTATTTATTTATTGTTACCAAATAAAGAGTTAGGTAATCATGAACATTATTTAATTGTTTACATCCTGTTTACTAATATTTAGAACAAGAAGGTCTTGGTTCAGATTAGCTGTTTTTATCTGTAGGTTTAAAAAACGAATTTACCTATGGTTGGTTTTGTTTGCTGTGTTGGTGTTGTACTGTCGTAGGTGTTGTACAACACCTAACAAACTGTCGTAGGTGTTGTAAGTGTTCATAATATGCAAACACATTCTCATTTGTCAACTGTTCAACATAATTAACGACAACATTTAAATGTTCTCTCACCTTAATTGTTGGCTGAGGCGTGTATTTTAACTTCTTACTTCCTTCCTCTGAAGATTCAAATTCTCCACTTCCACTTACACTCGCAATAATTTCTTCTTCAGTCAAAATCTGAAAGCCCGGAACATCTTCATCTGCTTCAAGCCAAGCCTTGATATCATCCACCGAAATAGATTCCTCTCTTCTTTTCTGAAGAGCGTTACAGTAATCTTCTAACTCACAATTTTCTACTTCTGTAAGAGTTTCTTCAAACAATAACAATTGTTTTATTTCTTTAATAGCTTCAGAAAAATTGAAAATTTCAGATCGAATTTTTTTTAATTTTCTAGGGTCTTTTGTCCCTTTCAGCCTTCTTCACCAGCGGACGGTTCCAAAACAACAAGAATTTCATTTAGAAATTTCTTTTTATAAAGCCGCTTTGCTGTGTATATTACTCCTTGATCCATCAGCTGTAGGACAGAAGTTGTGTTAGGTGGCTTAAACATACCCCTGATCTTTTTATTTTTACTGCAAAGTTTGTCTTCAGAGGGGTGTGATGGTGCGTTATCTAAAAGAATCAACACCTTTACTTGGCCCCTGCTATTTCTTATATCTCGATCTGATGGTTTTTTTATAGCTGGGACAGCCTTTGTGTGAAACCAACCGTTTGTGATTTCCGATGTAAACCATGCATTCCGAGAACTATAATAATGCACTGGAAGATGCATCACATTTTTTAGAGACCTAGGATTTTTACTTTTCCCTAATAATAATAATAAATGTTTTATTTGCCATAAGACTATTTTTACAAGCATTGACAAAGTCATATTTATGGCTCTTGGCCAAGTCAAGTTATTTCAATGACAAATCTGTGAAAATATAAATAATTAGTAGACAAACTGATAAATTAAGAAGACAGACAAATAAATAAACAAGTAAACATATAATACAAATAATACAGGCCGATAAATAAATATTCAGACAAACAGATCAACACAGAGAGACAAATAAATATTTAGACAAACATATAGGTAGCTAGTCTTTTACATGACAGTATACAAGAAAAAGTTGAGCTAGCTGCTTAAAAATCAATGTTCCTTTGACTAAAGAACTCATCTATATTGTACATGGGGATTTCTAGAAGCCAGACATAAAATTTGTGCTTGAAAACTGTCATAGGGTATTTTAGAATTAGGTTTTTTTAAATGGTTATATATTTTAACTGACATTACAAAATGGCTGTTTTGAGTCTTACTCAATCTGTTGTGTCCAGTTGCTAGGCTATTCTTGTTTCTTGTATTATAATTATGGATATTGTAATTAAAGGTCATCATTTCTGGTCTATTAAGGATACATGCAACAGTGTCAAATAAATATAAATTAATTACAATTTGAATCTGTAATTTTTGAAAGAGTGGTCTGCAGTGTTCAGAGATACTTGATTTACATATTACTCTGATTGCTTTCTTTTGAATAATTAAGATATCCTGTATTGTACTACAGTTACCCCACAAAATCAATTCGTATCTAAGAATGGACTGAAAGTAGGCAAAATATGCAGTTTTGTCATAGTTTTGGTGTACACAGTTTGACTGTCGTCTCAACAAGTAAACTACTTTTGACAATTTAGAAGATATAAATACAGTATGAGAGCTCCAAGTAAGCTTATTATCTATGAAAACACAAAGAAATTTTACATGAGTGAAATATTCTCCATCAGTAAAGTCTTTATGTAGTGGCCTTAAACTAAATACAAGGTTTTGCGTTTTACTTTCATTTTGGAAAAAACCATTTGACTCAAACCATTTGGCTGCATCAGTCATAGTGTTAGTTACGAGCTGTTTGAGTTCTTGACAGGTAGTACCAGAATTGAAAAATGTAGTGCAATGACGAGGCATTAACTGAAAATGGCAGGTCATTGATACTCACGAGAAAAAGCAGAGGTCCAAGCACGGAACCTTGAGGAACTCCGAACTGAACCCCAACCTCGTCAGACCACATCCCATTAACCAGCACTCTTTGCCTCCTATTGCCAAGATATGAATGGAAAAATTTAAGTGAGGAATTTCTAAATCCATGGTGTTAAATTTTTTCGTAAAGATCAGTATGACTGACGCAATCGAACGCCCTGCTCAGGTCACAAAAAGTGGCTTGAGCAAAGGCCCTATTCTCAAAGCTAAGCAACACATCCTTTATTAGTTTATCTATTGCATCTGTGGTTGATTTCCCTTTCCGAAAACCAAATTGTGATACATTTAAGATCCCATTTATTTCAAGAAAGTCTTGAATTTGATCGTAGACAATAATTTCTGTAGCTTTACCTAGAACAGGTATAATTGAGATAGGGCGGAAACTGTGAGGTTCCTGTTTAGGGCCCTTTTTATAGACTGGACAGATGCGTGAAATCTTCAGAATATCTGGAAAAACCCCATCACAAAGACAACAGTTTATACAAAAAGTCAAAGGATGTGCTATAATGGAAATTAAATTCTTAAGCAAATTATTTGACATATTGTACATATCAGTGCTGTTTGAGTTGCTTAATCTTTTCACAGCATCAATTACATTTTTAACAGTGACAGTTTGCCAGTGAAACTTGTTTGATGAAGCTGGGCATTTTTTAACAAATTCTGCAGGACAGGTTTGAGGCTTTCCAACAGACATTTTTAATTCCTCTACAGATTTTATAAAAAAATTATTAAAAACATCAGGACTAATTTCTATTTTACTTGAGCCTTCATACTGTCAACCACCCCTAATTATATTCCAGGCAGCTTTGGTTTTGTTACTTCTGCTCTCGATAATACTAACATTATATTTCATTTTAGCAGCAATGATAGATTGTCTGTATTCTTTTTTAAGCTTCAAATAGAATGACTTCAGTTCTGGGTTAGGGCTATGATTTTGCCTAATTGACTTACTTAAAAATACTAATTTATTTTTCATGGCAATTAAGCCACTATTATACCAGCTGTGTTTCCTATAATGCTTAATAACATCTTTACCAGGTTTGACTAGTTTGATGGTTTCATAATGACGTATGCTACTGATCAAAATATTAAAGAATGTTCAAAAAGAGTGTCAGCACTGAATTTATTTGTTGATCCATAAAAATGGTCCCAATCTATAGACAAAATTTGTTCACTAAGCTCATACAATGCTGCTTTAGGCACAAAGCACTTAATTTTGCCCTCAGCAGGAGAAGTGCAGTTTCTTTGTACGGGCTTGATTTGATGACTACTGAGATTTAAAGTAACTACAATGCCATCATGATCAGAAAAGGGGAAAGGGATTACATTTGATGATAGGTTACTATTTCCATTAGGTATCTTTACAAAAACGTTATCTAAGCAGCTGTTTATTCTAGTGGGTTCACGATTAAGGTATTGAAAATTGTGCTCATCCAGAATATTTAGTAGGTTCTGTACATATTTTTTCTTTGGTTCAATTGAAACATCAAAATTTTTATTAAAGTCACCTCCAATCATTATTTTGTAGGTTGACCATTTTGTTAAAAAATTGAGAAGTATTTCAAAGCTATTTAAAAATATACTTGGGTCACCTGCTGTGGAGTGATATATGGAGACAACAATGATTTTTGAACTATCAATAAAAACAGCACTAACTTCAAAATGAAAGTCTAAGCAGAATTTACTGACATCACATGTTCTGGTAAATACATTGTCCCTGACAAAAATCAGAGAGCCGCCTCTCGTGTGAGCACTGCGACAATAAGAACCAGCACAGTGAAACCCGGTTTGAAATGAAAACGGTATTTCAGGCTCAGATAGCCAGTGTTCTGTTATGCAAACTATTTGTACATGTGGCAAATCTAATAAGAAACATTCAAGGATGGCTGTTTTTTCCCTTATTCCCTGTATATTTAAAAATAGTGCTGACACATTGAAACTCTTATCATTAGTATACCTTATAATATTACTAGTATTGCTAACTACACTTTGGGGACCATTACAGGAGTGTTCTCTCCTAAAAAACCTATTTCATCACTAGTTACTTTCTCACAAGCTCTGCTTTTATTTTTTTCCACATCACTCACACACAGAACACTTCCTCCTGGTAATGCCAATGATCAGCCAGGAGAAAATTGTGAATTATAACATGATTCAGTTACTAAAACTGAATCACTTCTCACTATTTCACTGAACATTGCAATACCAGATCTCACTATTGGGCTGCAGGCAGATTGGGCTGGAGTGGATTGCTGTGTGGGGAGAGCTGTAGGCTGTGCGCAAGGTTGAAAAAGGGCTTCAGTCGACTCGATGTTGGTAGTGAGCAGTTTTAGCTTGTTTAAAATCATCTTTGCAAGTACATGTTTTCCTCTTCGATTGATATGAAAACCGTGTCTGGAGACTATAACAGTCTTAAGTAAGTGACTACTATCTGCATCCGCACATAACAGAGCTGAAACACGATCCTTGCTTATTTTTCTGCCTGGCGTAGATTGTAATGCTTTAGAAGCTTGCGTATTATTGGGTAGATTTTTCCAAAATAAACCAGTTTCGTCAAAGTTATAAATTTGGCTAAACTGATAACCTTAATTTTTAATCAAATCATTTAGTTTATTTCTATATGGCTCAATAGCTTCAAAATCTGCACTTAAAATTTCCCAACAAATTCTCTTATTAGAAATTTTGTGATGAAAACGAAATCAATATAATCAACCAGAGCTGGCTTCAAAATGATCTATTTCAATTTGTTTAGATAGTCTATCAGCAGCTGCTTGAATTTCTATTCCACGCACATCTAGTCCAGACGAACAGAATTGTGTAAACCACTTATAAACTGCATCATCCAGAGTATCTTGAACAGGCATCCGCATACATTTAACTTCACTCTTTTTTTTCAACATTTAACTTAAGAAAAAAATTACGTATGTCACTTTTTGATTTCCTGATATCAGACACAGTTTGTCTTGTTATACCATACTCTGCGCAACTTGTTGATACTGGAAACTTTAACTCCCTTTTCAAGCTTTTCTATGACTAATAATTTGTCGTGAAGACTAAGCGTTTTGAGTTTTCGCTTTACACAAGGCTTACTTAACGACATAGTAATTAGTGGCTAGCAGCGGAAAACTCAGTAACAGTGTAAACAAGGACTCAAACTCAACTGAAATGCAAATGGCTAACTACGGAAACAATGTCGCGCCACTGCCCCTACCGCCACTATGTGTTAAGAGGGAGACAAGAGAGACAGTGCATGTCTATTATTAGCTAGGCGATGCCCCGCCTTCCACTTCACATTGGGAGTGTAGTGGGGACAAATCTCACTAGGTGTGCATTGCCGAACTTACAGCACAAGGCTGATGACTACAAGCAGCGGCACGCTGTCCAATGTAAGCGAAGTCCGTTATCATGAGGTCCATTATAATGAGGTTCTACTATAGTACATATTTCATGTTTCTCTTTATCATTAAATATACTCTCCTGTTGGCAAGTGGGACACTACTTGTTTCGGTTGCTTCTATAAGATCCTGAGTTCAATTTCCAGGCTGGCGTATAGTAAAATTGCACCTCATGTCCCTTGGTGTAGACCCAGCACCATTAGGCAATTGAGAAATCTTCGTGCTGGACGTTACGACCTGATGTAATACATCCCTGAGCAAAAAAGCCGTCCAGCATGATTAGTCCTTGTGGAATTATTATTGTAAACAACAAACCATTCCTATGTTTACTATTTTATCTGATGTAGTTTTTTTTAGAAACAGCTTTTTCAATTTTAAAAAGTTCTGTTATTAGGTTTTAAACGTTTTACTGGTAGCGTCTTATAAAAAATAGTGCAAAAAGCTCATAGCACCCAGTTTTTATTATTATAATTACCATATCTTATAATTACACTGAAGCATGTTGTATTTCTTTTAGCTTAGGTTCAGATTCAATTGATATATTCATATAGTGCAAAACAAATGGATGGATACAAATATTTTAATGGTAAAAATTTGTTGAATTCTTCCATTTGGTTCAATCAAATTCTAACCAAACTTCTTGTTTTCTTGGTTTTTAAAGAATTGCATATTACCCAAAAAATTTTCTTTCAGGACATAAAAGAGTTCATGGATGGGGCCAAGGAGGGGGCAGTTCTGATCAGCTTTGGCACTAACATTGGATCCAGGTTGCTACCCAAGGATTTGGAACTGACTATAGTCGCTGCATTAAGCCAGCTGCCTCAGAAGTTCTTGTGGAAGTGGGACAGATGTGTGGCGGATCTCCCACCAAATGTCAGAGTTAGCAAGTGGCTTCCACAGGCAGACATGTTGGGTGAATTTCTAATATTTGCCTATTCACTTTGCCTAGTAATAGACAAGTCAGTTGAGATAGGTTCATATAAAAGTCTATGTTTTAAATGGTCATGTTGTGATGTCATATGAATGGAGGAACCTGAATGTGAGTAAAAAAACACTTTCATGTTTTTGGACAAGAAAACTTATTTCTCCATCGAAACAGGTTTGATGGACGAAATAAGTTTCTTATTAATGATCCATTAATACCTGTAGGTGGGATGAACCTCCCTCGTAGGAAATGGACACTGTTGTGTAGTTTTCGAACTGGCGTAAGTAGATGTATCTACTGAATATACAAATGGAGATTGACAGTAGATCAGTCATGTGATTGTAGGGAGTACATCCAAACAATGAATCATATAGTTACAGAGTGCCTCCTGTCCTGTTTTACCTCCGTATTAGCTAGAATAATTGAATCAGTGTGAGGCAGATATTAAATTACTTGATGGATTGGATTTAGCTTTGTGACAAGTGATCACTTTACATTTTTATTAATAGAACATGACTTTCAGACCTTTTTCCAAATATTATTACAGCTTTTATCCTTTTTTAAATAAATAAATGGTAACTGAAAGAAATAAATGCTATACATATATATAAAACTCAAAATAATCTTTAAATTCTGATACTATAATCTTTAAGGGGAATTTTTTAAGACTTGAAGAAACAATCTTTCCATATTGAAGAAACAGAATATCAGATTTAAAATTGTGTGTTTTATTTGTATAGATCCAAAGAAATTCTTCAGCATGGTAATGTTTGCATATCTTAAAGTTTGCTTGAATGAAATTGTCTGGTAGTAGAAGCCAGATGTAGAGTCCACTCCATTTTTCTTTCTTTTTGCAGGCAGCCACAATCGCAAAAGTTTATTTTAATTTTTTAGTGAATTTCTACGTTTATGGTTTTTAGTGATCCTGTTAAGAAATCAGAAATCAGAAATAAACTGCAAAAATATATATTCTTTTGAAAAACTTATAGATTTAGTTAAAGCAATGTCATTAAATAAAAAATACTAAAACGACACCTTCTGGCGTGGTGGCTCAGTGGTTAAGGCTTCGAAATGCGGAGGGCAAGTTCCAAAGTTCAAATCCCAACTGAGCTAAATGGTCGGTACTTCACTTGTTGAATAAATTTTATGCACAGGCTTACATACCCATGTATACTGGTGAATGTAAAGTTAAAAAAATTTGATAGTTTAATATTTGTTTAAAGAATTTGCTGCTAAGATTAAATTTTATCCTTTGGAGTGGTTAACAAGTTTTTGGTTGGTATCAGTATCCAAGAGAATTCATAGTGTATTATCCATTTTTGAGAGATTATAACAATAGTAAACTACTCACTATAGTTTTAACCTTGTCCACATGGATCCTATTTGCACAAAGTTTTAGTCATTTGGCCTAAATAGGTCCTCTATTAAACACATGAGGGATTAGCTCGTCCATATTCATGGTAAGATAAGAAACAAATAACATATCCTTACTTCCCACACGGAAAACAAGTACGAGAACATTCTAGTTAGTGCAGGGTTCCCAGGTCTGCGTATAACTGGTTGAAACAAGTATTTTCAGTGTACAGCTAGATATGAAACCATGCAAACTTTTCCCTGGTTGACCAATGCTGTGAAATGCTAAAATAATCAATATTTGAAAAAGATCTTAATATTTAAATTATTATGGAGTGTTTGTCAATTATTCTCTTGCTATAAAGAACAGTATTTGAGGTGGGAAAGCTAGTCCTGGTATATATTCAGTTTATTTATTAAGTCTAGCCCTCCAGTGGTGAGTTTTTATTTATTACTTTAAAGTGAGTACAAAATCTAGGCCTCACTAAGTTACGCAAAACTTGTCGGTGAGGTCCTATAGTAAATAAGAAAGAAAGAAACGTAGTACAAATGAATACATGCATATATGCTTATATATATATATATATATTTTATAATGTTATTTATTAGTAATTATTGGCGGTTTAGGGCAGGCACCTACTTTAACAAAATGAAAAAGTTACCACAAGCTATCTCCACTCTTTGTCTAGTACTCTCTCTTCTCTTGTAGGCCAGAGCTCAATCCATTCCTGCTCAACTAATAAATGTACAATTAACGAAATCCCGTAGATAATCTGCAAAATTGATAAATTACTTGTAGATAATGGAGAGTTTACTGTCGAGGGTAGAGAGTACAAGTATACTACTTAGTTGCTCCTTTGACCAACAATGATATCTGACTTTCACCCCGTCAATTATTGTTTAAATAGATTGTATATGCAAGCTACCTAGAATATTGTTAAGCGGGCTACTACCACAGGGAGTTAAGCTGGCAACTAAGTCTTGTTGGAATATGTAAAAACTTAGGATGTGTTCACAAAGAAAGCTTGTTGCCCGAACATTAAGTTTCTGGTAACCTGCAGCTGGGAACAAGCGTGCAAATAATTTTTGGGATTTCACAATGAAAGCAGGAAACATGTTCAGTCTGGTCAGTATGAGCTGAACTTGACTGTTTGATGATGAAAAATAACTTTTCATCATCAATTGATGACATCTTGACTGATGTCATCAATTGATGATGTAAAGTTATTTTTAGCTATAGATTTAAGTGCTAAAAAATTGACGTACATGATAGTCGTAAAAATGAGACATAAAATTCATATCATATCTAAAAACTTAGGACAAATGAAAATTTTATCTATTCCTCCCTTCAATGTTTATCTTCTATGAAATCTCCTTCCACAACTTGTCCACATGGATGCTATTTGCACAAAGTTTTAGTCATTTGGTCCAAATAGATCCTCTATTGAACTCGTGAGAGATTAGCTCATCCACATCCATGCTAAGATAGAAAACAAATTACATTACCTGACTTCCCTTAGGGGACCTTTCCCAAAGAATCTTTTCTTACTCATTATTTTCCCATGTACAAACCTTCTCATCAGTTATTCTCCACTCTATTTCTTAATCATTCAATTCCTACCTTCCTATGTCCTCATTTCTCACTCTCTAATCTTGTCTTTTCAGCCTGTGTCCTGTACCTGTCTTTATTGTAACTTTCACCAAAAACAGCCATATAATATCTCTAAAAAGGAGAGTAAAATTTGTCATTTTAATGTATAAAATAATTTTGTAAATCTTAATGAGAAGTGTATACAACACCATAATATTCATAGACAAACAAAAACGGTTATGAACTAGTGACTAATCCGTCTATACATTGTCAACAGCCCACCCCAAGATGAGCCTGTTCATCACACACTGTGGCCTCGCCAGCACCCAAGAAGCAATGTTCCACAAGATACCAATCTTGGCACTGCCAGTGTTTTATGACCAGTGTGATGTTGCTGAGAAAATGGTAAGGCACAACCTTACCATCCAGCTAAATGTCTTTAACCTTACCATAGACATATTGCGAGATAACATCAGAGAAATCCTCTCCAACCCAATGTAAGTACCAAAGGCATTTATAAATTTCAAGAAAATTATAAAAGTATGATTAAATCAAACTATAATGTTAATATATTATATAGATTCTCTTTTTTATAGCAAATCATCAATGAAATAAGAATATATTTATAAAATTAGTTTGTTCTGTCCCTACAAAAAAAGGTATCTCTAAATTTTCGTCTCAAATCAGGTATCTGATTTTGCACTGAGAAATATTTTACTTGTTAGTCTAATTGTTAAAATTGTTGTTCCCTAAATAACACGAGACATCTTATTTCAGTAATATCTGGTTTAATTTTCTTATCTCGTCATCAATTTTTTTTATATTATAAATGGTATTTAAAGTAAATTGATTTACGTATATGAAATATATACCGTTTTGTTCACATCACTATGGCCTTTAAGGCAAATCTCATAAAGTTTTCTTTGAATATGATAATAATTGAAAAGTAAATGTTGAGAAACAAACTAATTCCGGAGATACAATTATTGCAAAATTTACTAAACCTGTCATAGTCATAGATTCCTTAGATTAATATAAACCAGTTATCGATATGAAGGCACAGTTAGATAGAAATATTGCTTGATATTGCTGGACAAGTGCTCACAGACCTTTAATTTTTATCTTCTTTTCTCTCACTTACACAATTCCCCTAAGTAATCTTTACATACCCTTTTTTGTTTCTTATAATTTAACTATTATTACTCCACTGTCATATTTATAGACGTTGACTCTTCAGTTTTTTTTTTTTTTTTAATTTACCCCTCATCCTTTTATAAATCTAACTAGAATTACTTGTATGAGAAATCATGTGAATTAAAACCCTTTTTCTATGATCATATTTCAAGTTCTTTCTAATATTTTGTAGTTTATTAACAGGTATAAGACGAACATGAAGAAGATAGGGGAACTTATGAGGGATACTCCACTGACGGCACGGCAGAAGGCAGTGTTCTGGACTGAATACGCTTTGAGACACCATGGAGCCCCACACCTAAGGAGTGCTGCGGCAGACATGCCTTGGCACCATCTGCTTCTCATAGACATGTTGGCAGCACTGATACTGGTGGGGCTGGTCTCTGTGTGGTTTATCAAGGTCACAATCTCATTCTTGCTAAGACTAAGTTTAGGCACCTGGAAAAAAAGAAAATCATATTGATCACAACAAAATAATTTTTCTTTATTTGGAAGTGTTCCAATAATAATGTTTTCCACAAAGTGATTTTATGGTAATAAAGCTTTTAAAAAGTACAAATATTATAGGCTTAACTTATTTAAAAAACAATTCAAACATGATATTAGGTTAGAGTTGAAATAAAATTTTAACACTTTAGAAATTGACTATTTATACATCCTTCTGTCACACTGGTGCCAAACGTATTAGTTGTTTACATTAATAACATTTTCTGAAGCTGACTATTTATACAATCAACATATTTTTTTACCATTTAATTGACAGCAGCACATGCATGCATCAACAACAAATGCATTGGTTAGGTTAGGTTAGGTTAGGTCAGTCTATTTGTTTCTACAGACAATAATTATGCTTTTTATATAATAATATCTTTCAATTTCATTTTAAACTATTTCATTGGTAATGTATTACAGCAATTTTGAAGTTTATTAAAAAATGTAAGTTCAATGTACTGACTTATTTTTGTAAAAAAACTGAGGTGATTATGCAGAATTCTGACATTTGTGTGCTTTCTTGATTTACATTTATGGGAAAATGTATTCACTTTAGGCACAGCATCTTCTGTATGGAACCAAAACAAAAGCTCCAAAATGTACATTCTGAGCGTGTCAAAAGATTTAGTTGTAGTAATTGGTTGTAGTTTTAATTATTCTTTTTTGCAAAATAAATACTGCATCCAAAACTGGCACAGTATCCCATAGTAACAATCCATTTATCAATTTTGATTCAATATAAGCAAAATAAACAATTCTGTTTGTTTAAATTGAATCGCTTTCTCTTAAATGTAGAAATAAAAATTAGATGGATTTCAAATTTAGTTTTTCACTAAAAATAACAACCAAGAATTTAAACATAATTTTTAATTTAAATTAACTAACTTGATTTATTTCCTGAAAATTTAATGGTTTGTATTTTGTCTATATTTAATATAAGCCAAATGTGTCCATGACTTGTTTCTATAGGGCTAGTGGGTAGGTCTTAAGGAGACATATCACATTCCCCTGTGATTTTTGTCAGAAGGGGAAGAGGGCAAATGGGTTTTTAAGGAAAATAGATGTTCCTATATGGCTTGTTAGGATCCTCCTTTTGTATAAGTACAGTGTACTTATGTTCTAACAATTCCCTTTATTTTTATTATTCATTATTTAGACACTGATCAGAGAGATATTGATAGGAAATAAAAAATGTTTTTATTAACCTTAAAGCACTCGCGCGTCTCTAATGACGCCAGAACTCTCACCGCAGACTCTTTGTCTGCTAAGCATTAATTATGCTTTGGAAGTGAAATAATACAATTTTATACTGAAATATATTTAATTTACTACACTGTTATTATTTTTTACACTTTATAGAAAGGTAATTCAATTATATTGTAATAATAATTAATAATATTTTATATAAAAGTAACATGTTTTCAATATTATTTCAATCAAAGGTACTTATATGACAAAGGAATCAGAATATAACATTAGTCACTCAGTTCTTCCACAACATGTCATCATTTCCTGCATTGTTAAAAGCACACTGGACACATGATGTTGTTGTGTGTTCTTTGCAGATAAAACAGGAACAAGCCTTACACCTTGTTTTACTTTTCCAATTTTTTTTTCGGTTACACAGGAAACAACATCCAATTACAAGTTCAGGTGCTGGTACTTGTTACCTTTTTTGTTCTGAAATTTCCAAGATCCAGCAGATTCGTATTTTAATATCTCGTGGAATGCAGTCAATTGACAGTCTTTGTACCATGTAGTCATGACGTAGCATTTCAGAAATGGATTTCAAGTACTGGTGACGGTTTATTGCTGCCGAAAAATGAACTAAAAACAGTACAATAACAATTAGCTATAATTTTCTTTTGTATATGACCTGGAATGAAAAAAAGTGCACAGTTTTACTTTTCTATCAAAATGCGCAAGTCTGCTAAGATATACCATCCATAACAATAAATCAACATGATATGACACAAAAAATTTATGTAAGAATGGTAGCTAAAACTAAAGCAAAATAAAATAATAAATTTGAAGTATCACCTTATTTACATATGTATAAACAAAACAAACAAACCAAGTCATTGTTGACATCGTGCAATGCTACATGGCTAAGCGGTATTTCGTTCGCGATAGCTGATTACTGCCCAAAGATAACACATTTTTATTTGTCTAACAAAGAGAATATAAAAATTATAAATTAGTACAATATTTGATGCTCTTTGAGAATATAATCATCGAAAGTCATTTTATGAAGTGTATTGCCAAAAGTTTAACAAAAACAACTCGTCTGTTTTGGCGACAAAAATTCATTTCTTGCCAGATTTTTGGTTAATACATTAAAATTATCTTTAAAAATGTATTAAAACAACACTTTTTATTTACTTTATTACTTGTCTTAAATTAAATTAATTAATGATAGTTTCAAATGATATATTTAAAGGAGAGATAAGGCATCAGAAAACTCACATTAGAGGATAATTCCTCTAAGGCACAATAGTCTACGCGAACTTAGTACAAATTTACAAGATCTCTTGTCACTAGTAGTGATGGCCCTTGATGATGTTATTCGTAGATAAGTTGCACAGTTGCATTTAACCTCTCCGCATCAGTTTAATTAAACAGTTGCAGCAGTTAAGATGACTATTCACAACTGCAACTAGAAAAGTGCTGCAAACAAACCTTGGATGAAATAAAACAATATTCCACTTTTGAATAAAACTTACTTTTGCATGGCATGAAGTGCAAAGTTCATAAGTTATTCAACACAGTTCCTTTTTTATTTCTTATTCTTTATCCTTTTTTAAAAAAACACAAACCTACATTTGTTTGTAAACCTTTATATAAATAAAGGTTTACAAACAACATTGTTGTAAACTTGAATATAAATAAACAAAGAGAAGTAAGAGGTTTTAGTCTTTTTACTAATTATAATACGACAAAAACTTATAATACCTCAAGTAGAGTTAATATTTTTTTTCATTTATTTATTTATTGTCATTTTACTTCATATATACATGACTGGACATTTTTCACTAAAAAAATAATACAAAATATGCTATCCCTAAAAATATAAAATGTTAGAAAATGTATAAACTTTGAATATCGAGTGATTAAAATTAGTATTATTACAGTTTAAATAATATACTATTGAATAAAATGATTTTAACCAGGCTTTCAGCTGGTTTGAGTGTTAAAAATGTCTGGGCCTGCATATTGTGTGTGTGTGTGGGGGGGGGGGGGTTAATCAGCATATCTGTAATCTGTGACCTTCAGGTTTAATACTAGTTTTTGGTTGTGAAGCAATTGTGGTTGGCCTTATCCTTAAATGTGGAAATGTTTTCCTTGATCGAGCCATATGTTTCAACAAGATAAAATGATGTCACAAAGTAAAAATTTAGAATTTTTAAAGTATATTTTCACAAGGAGTTCTGGACATATCAATTATTCTTATGGTTTTCTTTTGTAATTTAAACATTGTTTTTGAGTGGCAAAAGTTGTCCCTCATCAAAATAAAAGTTTAGTTTTCAAGTATCAACTGACTATCTAAAATATCTATTTAAGATTTTAATTAAATGTTATTCCTAAAAAAT
This sequence comes from Stictocephala bisonia, assembly GCA_035578905.1. Lineage (NCBI taxonomy): Eukaryota > Metazoa > Arthropoda > Insecta > Hemiptera > Membracidae > Stictocephala > Stictocephala bisonia. The sequence goes on from JAQJVL010000070.1 coordinate 1,446,304, forward strand.
TTATATTTTATGACGGACTTTTACACTAAAGCTGGATTTTATAATTATGTCGGTTTTGTTTTGAGTATTTACACTAATGTTTATTTACTGTGTTTTCATTCAGTGCGAGATCATTGTCAAGGAGGGTAGACAATTATTCTTTATCTTACAAGGTATATAAATGTAATTATGTATTGTTTTGTTAATACATATTCATTATTCAAATTCAAAAATTGTTTATTATTTTCATGATAGTTATATTTACATTGTAGCTTATACTAATCTCTTTAGTAGAACTGCTATTTAAGAGATAAGCTAAATTAACAATATATGTAACAGCAAAAATTTAAACAGTAACAAATAGTAATAACAAAATGTACTGCATCATCAAAATATCTGTAGTCCAAGTAATAAGATCGAAGCTCTTGAAACTGTGCTGTACGTTTTGGATGTTGATGTTTTAGCAGTCAGTGAACTTTGGCTAAATGAAGAAGATCAATGCAATGCTCTTACTTTGAGCGGCTACACTTTTGCAAGTAGTTTCTATAGATCAGTGATGAAACATGGCGGCGTTGGAATTTTCATAAAAAATTCACGCTTATTTAATGATTAGCATTGAAAGGTATTGGGCATCACAGTGTTGTGATACATTTTGAGGTTGCAGTTGTCTCCATTCTTGGAGAAATGCTTTTATTTATTTGGCAAATTTAAGACTATTTAGTAATCTCCACCACCTAACCACAAAGTGGAAATACTGGGAAATTTAAATTATTTTAATTTAAATAATTAACGTTGGTCAATGAAACAAATGTGTAAAGGCAGGCTACATGCTAATTGTTTATTGCAATTCAAATCACAGCTGCATTCTACCATACGCTTAGATAAACACTCAAACAGCTAGATGGATAGTATAACATTTTTGTACTCTTGTTTAATTTAAATTCCCTCTCTTTATGACTTTGCATGATGAATTATCTTGTATATCTCTGAGGGGTTTCTGAATATTTTTGTTTACTTACAATCGATCGATGTGATAGTTGACTTGCAGCTTAACTAGGTGGAGACCTCATTTGTCCTCAAGGTCAAACTGACAGCCCAACCCAGCCCTGCAACTTCACTGGATCTGCTGTTTTGTTCACACCAGTATCAGTTCTGTACAAGGTAATGTGTCCTGTGCTTTGTTTACATACTCGTACATAAAACTTTTGTCTGAATTTAGAACTTGCAAACTTTTACTTTTAATATAAAATAACTTGTCAATAAGTGCATGCATTTTAGCTATTCATTTACTAAATAGTAATTCATCCAAGTAAATCTGTACAAATCTACTAAATGTTACTGGTTTTGAATAAATTTTATTTAGAAGTGATTAAATCAATACTTATAATATAAAGGAAAAATTCAGAGCATACATAAAAACATATACATAAGAAAAGTTATGGCTATTAGTTAACAAAAAGTTGACTTGTTAACAATTTACATTAAAATTGAATAAGTTGTATTCAAGAAAATTTAAAGTAATATCCTAATATAAGCTATATTTTTGTATAATATTATTAGAGTATTGTGAAAACTACAAGTTATATTTAACCTAAAAGAAACTAACTCAAAATAGTCTGCTTATATTATAGCTTTAATTAACTATAAACAAACCTGCAAAATAACCTACTAGATTTAAATCAAAAGAAATGCCAAGTTTTACTAACTGAAACTAACCTAATGTTACAAATATAGCTTACGTCAGTGTTAACAATTAGTTGTCAGGTTTGATTGCTATAAATTTATCAAACAGTTCTTGTACATGAGGTTGATGTCCATCTAAACAAGATAATGAGGGCTCTCAGCGGCTATCTATAGCAACCCCTCTACCATGGCTTCCAGTGCTGTGCAACATAGCTCCTCAGGATGTACAATACTAAGAAGCACTACTCAGAGAATTTAAAAAGATCTTATGAACTCTGAATCTCCCCATTTTGTAAGACATTCCAAAACTTACTGGGTGACTTAAAAATAGAAAACCACCTCTTCGACTAGCTTTTCAGTTAATTTCAAAAAAAGTTTGCATAAAACCAACTGGGCGTTAACTTGAGATATGTTTGAGGACTGAAACTAGTTGTTAGGTCAAAATGAAGGCCCTGTTATCAATCCTATGCCAGTCATCGATGGAATGTGCGTTTTTTGTAAAGAGTGGAATAAGTTAAGTCGCTTCGCACATTGTGGAAAGATTCAACTATTGGAAATATAAGTTTGGATTGGCAAATGATCAGTAATTTAGTTGTGGAGCAAAATTCAAACTAATGATTACCCGCTGTATTCTTTTCATTCACTCAGAGAAGCAAGTGTTGAACGGTTATGAAACCTGGTTTCAGTTCAGTGAAGAGAGATCAATATTTTAAACAGTAAGACATAACACAAGTTCTTTTTACTTTATTTTTTTTTTTTTTAGGTTTAAAATTTTCAATCTGATTTTAAATTTCCACTGTATATGTACGGGGGTGAGTGGGAGAGTCTTTCTTCCTTCTTTTATTTTGGTTTCTGGTGTTGAATGTCTTACAATATATAGAGAGAGGTTCGATGGTGTCCTGTGGTATGCTAAAGGTTGAGGCTAGTTGGTCTGCTGTACACAAACACTTTACATCACTTTGTTGTGATTAATTTGTAATATAAATTTATCTGACAGTGGGAAGTCTTTCACTAAATAATTGATCGATCAACCCAAGTGGCACAGATTGTTGATGTAAATCGAATAATACTAAAATAATAATAACAAATAATAACTTCTTGTATGTTGAGCAATAATATATCTTGTCACGCCTGTACGTATAAAACCTTGCTAGCTCAGGGAGAATGGGGGGGGTTCTTCTAAGAGATAGGCCAAGTATAAGGGAAACGTTTTGAGTAGTTATCACCCAAATAAAAATAAGTGTTTCCAAGTTCATCAATAGTAGCCAGGGATTAGGGCGCCACCTTGTTGACCTAAGAATGGCAGGACTCCAACAAGGAAACTTTCCTGCAGGTGTAAGATGTACTTATGACTTTGTAAAAGTTCCGTTCTAGCACTATATCATGAACTGTGTAAATAAATATTTCTCCCTGTGGTTAGCCAGGAGTTAAAAAAAAAACTGTTAAACTAAACACCACTACCTAAAAACAAAACAAAAAAAATACTTATCCTCGTCGCAAAATTTAAAAACACAACATGTTAGTGTGAACTGAAAACTGAACTTTTTATTCCCAAAACATAACTTATTGTTGAACAGAAACAAATTTTAGAAACATACATATGAATAAATTGAGTTAAATAAATAACAGCTGATCATCTGTTTACAAATCGATCGTTCACATATAACAACTTTTTACCATTAAAGGCGTTACAACTGGTGCGCAAACGTTGGGCCTATGTTATAGGTTTTGGGAACAATAGAAGAATTAAGATATATTATCAGATATTTTATAAAGCATAAAGTGTCTTGTGTTTTTATATAAGTATCTTGTAAAAATTAAGTGTATGCAATTTTCTGATTCACTCTGGAACTTGGTGTTAATTATCAACATGAATGTGTATCATCTTCGCAAGCAGGAGGTAGAATATGAACTTAAGATTAGAGGTTTAAATACTGATGGTAATGCTAATGAACTTAGAAGGCGATTACAGCAATGCATGGCTAATAATGAGGAAATTAGAGTAGCTGTGGTCAATTCCTTAGATGTTTCGCAGGAGCTGGAGGAATGTGAGGAAAAGCTTCAAGACTTATCGACTTGTGTTGTTGACTATGAGGGTAATTTTAATGACAATCAATACCACCGTATAGTTGTTCGCTTGCTTCATCTTTATTTGCGTATTGGAAGGATTCCAGTGTCTGCAGATGCTGACAACGACCAAGAGAGTAACAAATCGGAGTTACAAGCTAAAACTAAGGAAATAATAGATTCTCTTAAGGCCCCGTTTTCAGGTGGGAAAGGCGATCAGGTGGATACGGCTAAGGTTGTCATTCCTTCTACACATCTGTCTGTACCGTCCACAACTGATTGTGGGAAGGAAGGCAATAGTAATGCTGGTGGCCATGTTTTGCCTAGTCTTCGTTCAGATGCTAATATGGAACATAATTTACCTGTACAGCAGCTCAGCCTACCTACTGAAATTAGGAAAGGGTCTGCAGTAGTTAACAGCTCAAATTCTGCGCATGTTGAGGAAGTAATGGATCCCAATCCTCTCAGGGAAACTTCTGGTCCTGGTGTCTGTCCTAAGTATGTTCCTGTTTACAAGTGGGGAATCAAATTTGACAATAATGGATCTAGCGTTGCTGCCTTTTTGGAACGTGTTGAGGAACTGCGCAGAGCTCGAAGAGTTACTCATAGTAAACTTTTTGAATCAGCTGTTGATCTTTTCTCTGGCCCCGCTCTTGTTTGGTACAGAGCTTCTACGAGTAGAATTCACTCATGGACACAGTTATCTAGGGAACTTCGAGAGGTATTTCAGCCCCCTGACTACGACTTCCGACTTCAGCAGGAAATTTTCAACAGAGTCCAAGGAGAACAAGAATCTATTGACCTGTACATGGCAGCTATGGAAGGCTTGTACGGTAGGCTATCTGTCCAGATTCCAGAATCAACTCGTCTGGCCCAGATCTTTAATAATTTGCACCCACAGCTGCAGGACAGACTTGCATTGTTTGATATTAAGAGTCTAGATGATCTGCGTTTTATGGGACGTTGAGCAGAAGCAGGTCGCTTGCGAACTTCAAGGCCTAGACCTTCTTGCAGGATTGATTCTGCATTGGAACCTGATCTAGCTTACTGGACACCCCATCAGAATAGAAGAGTGGTCACAGATAGAGTAGCTAGCGTGCAACATAAATTCTCTGGTAGTCATTCTGACATCACCTGTTGGAATTGTGGACCAGTTGGTCACCGGTTCAAAGATTGTCATAGGCCCAGGAGGAAATTTTGCTATGGCTGTGGAAAAGATGATACCTTAAAAAGGGATTGTGTTTCTTGCCGTCCAAAAAAACTTGCAGAGCAGGGAATCAGTGGAGTAAATAAAGCTGATTCCCAAAAACATTCCACTACTATCCAATTAAGTTATTTGATTAAGAACCAAATCCATGATCCTAGGCCGTACTTATCTGTCCAAGTGTTTGGCAAAAAGACTACTGCTTTGTTGGATTCAGGAGCCTCGCATACCATTTTGGGCAAAGATGGGATGTGGACTATTGATACTTACCCTGCTCATCTTCACTTGACTAATGATAAATTTGTATAAACTGCGGATGCACAGCGTCATGAGGTTAGTGGGTTCGTGGTCTTGCCTATCATGTTGAAAGGAAGGACGGAGAATTTGAAGGTTTTGGTGGTGCAAACTTTACATCAGTCCTTGATATTAGGCATTGACTTTTGGGAAGCCATGCATATTGTTGCTGACTTTCACAATTGGGAGTGGCATTTTGAAAATAAACTGCGTACAGCATTTTGTAGCTCTGTTGATGGTATCAGATCGGAGGAGCATCTATCCATAGACGAAAAGGCTAGGTTGAAGGAACTTGTGGGCGGCTTTTTCAAGAACGAAGCTACAGTATTAGGCCGCACAGATCGAGTTCAGCATGTTATCGACTCGGGAGATTCCCCAGCCATTAAACAACGGTATTTTCCAATGTCACCAGCCAGACAAGTGCTTATAGACAAGGAATTGGCTCAAATGTTAGAATTAGGTGTAGTAGAGCCATCTAAGAGTGAATGATCTTACCCGATCTTCTTAATCGATAAGCCTGATGGCTCAAAGAGGTTTGTTGTTGATTTTCGCAAGGTTAATGCAGTAAGTAAAAAGGACGCCTACCCGTTGCCAAACGTAACCTTCATCCTTGACAGACTTAGGGATGCCAAATTTTTCTCCAATCTGGACATTCGCAGTGCCTACTGGCAAATTCCGCTTGAAAAGAACAGCAAGGAAAAAACAGCCTTTACCATTCCCGGAAGAGGGCTGTTTCATTTCGTCACTATGCCCTTTGGACTTTGTGGTGCACCCGCTACATGGTAAAGGTTCGTGGACAATGTGCTAGGTCTTGACAGAGCCATACGTGTTTGTCTACTTGGATGACATAATTGTAGTCACACCCACTTTTCAGAAGCATTTAGATATATTGTCTGAAATATTTAAGTGAGTCCGTGAAGCTAAACTTACCTTGAATCAAGAAAAATGTAAATTTTGTAGAAGTGAGTTAAAATACCTGGGCTATATAGTTAGTAAGAAGGGTCTACATGTCGACCCAGAGAAGGTGAAGGCCATTGTGGACCTTCCAGTTCCTAAGAATCAGAAGGAAGTCCGCTAAGTGTGTGGAACCGCATCGTGAAATAGGAGATTTATCCCAGATTTTGCCAGCAGGATGTAACCACTCACGTCTCTCCTCAGAAAACATTCAAAATTTGAGTGGACCCAAGAGGCTGACCAAGCATTTCAGGACATTGCTTCATATATTTCAAAGTGTCACGTTTGCCAGTGTATCAAATATGACCAACAACGGCCAGCTGGCATGATGGGCAGTTATCGTGGTGTAAATGCCCCTTTCAAGATGTTGGCTGCTGATCTCATTGGGCCTCTACCTCGATCCATGAAGTGATTCAAATATCTCTCTGTTGTCACTGACACCTTTACAAAATTTACAATTTTACGTCCTCTTAGAGCAGCTACAGCCAAACTTGTAGCGCAAGACCTGGAAAATGATGTATTTCTAATGTTTGGGATACCAAAATATATCATTTGCGATAACAGTTCAGAATATATTGGAAGACTTGTGACCCAATTAGCAAGGAGTTATAACTGTAAGATACTGTTTAATGCCAGCCGACATCCACAGGCAAACCCTGCTGAACGTGTGAATTGTGAGATCGTGTCTATGCTACGAGCTTATGTGAAGGATAATCACCGTGATTGGGACAAATATATTCCACAGATTAGTTTCGCCTTGCTCATCATGAGTCCACAAAGCATACTCCTGCATTCCTCAATTTTGGGAGAGAACTTGCCATTTCCGGTCCGGGTTTCGAGGTTCTGCAAGATGGGGATACTCCAGATATTGAAGATTGTCAGCAATATGGGGAAAAATTGAAGAAGCTAAAAGGTTTCCACCTAGAAGTTTCAGACAGACTTAAGGAAACGCATCTGAAGAATGCCAAGAGATACAACTTTAGGAGGAGACACGTAGAGTTTAAAGTCAATGACCTCGTGCTAAAAAGAAATTACCCTTAGTCGGATGCTTCTAAACACTTTTTGGCGAAGTTGGCACCCCGCTTTGTTGGACCACTTGTTGTGACACGGAAAATCTCAAGTTTAGTTTATTCTCTGGCCAATCTAAAAGGAAAAGCACTTGTTAACTGGCATGTCACTGATCTGAAGAAGTATGTTCAGGATTAGAAAATTTGGGAAATTTTTTTGGAGGAAGGGGAGTGTTTGTGACATTTAAATTTTATGCTACACATGAAATTATATTACAGTCGGGACTTAAATATAATTGTATGTGTAGCATAAAATTGAAATGTCACAAACTACCAACTCTCCCACAAAACATTATACATTATACACTTCCAGTGATTTGAAGAAATGATGTCATATATCTGCCTGCCTTATGTGTTGTTGGTAGGTTGTGTGCATTTTGAAAAGTGATCATACATTAAAATTAAATGATGTCATATATCTGCCTGCCTTATGTGTTGTTGGTAGGTTGTGTGCATTTTGAAAAGTGATCATACATTAAAATTAAATGATGTCATATATCTGCCTGCCTTATGTGTTGTTGGTAGGTTGTGTGCATTTTGAAAAGTGATCATACATTAAAATTATAATAAGAGAACATAATTTACTATTACAAAATATATTACTAACTCCAAGTTTTGTGTGTTATAATAAAATACTCTTGTGGTGTATTTATTTGTATGAAGAATTGTTGATGAGAAATATGTTTGATTTTTACATATACTTTTATTTATTTATTTTGCCTATATCCTTTGTTTTTTTGAATTGGCTGTATTTTTATTTGTATACACTTTACATAGGTGTACAGTACATTAAAGGACATATAGTTAACTGGATATAAAGAATGGATATTAAAAAAATTTTTATTATTACCTTTTTAACAAAATAAATATGCATATGTACAATAATTGGCCAAGCTATCTGTGCACGAGGAAGGCGTTTAGATATTAAATATAACACTAAATTATGAAACATAATTTATAATAGACAGTAGTACATGGATATTCATCTCGGGAGTATTGCAGTCAGAGGGTCCAATGTTAGTACATAATTTCTAAGAGCATTTTTAACAGTAATATTTCTTCCTGTTAATGTTTTCAATGTGGATGGTAGAGAATTGTAAATTTTATGAGCAATATAGAGGCTGCTTCTTTGATAGAGACATATAAGATAAATAAATATAAACAAAATAAATGGACATATAAGAAATGCAAGCATATAGATGGGTTGAATAAAATGGTAAAGTTTAAAGAGGTCTAAAGTCCCATACACAAGGAGAAACTTGATCACTCGTCAACCAGCAGCCTGGCGGTTGGCTCATGGGTTGACGATCAACCAAAAGGTCACCAGTAAAAAAGTTGATCAGAATTGACAGCACATGTACAGTTCAGAAACATGTTTATCAATCTCAGATTATTTCTGCACGCTCTTCTACGAATATTCAAAGTGCGTTTAGGGTTTAACAGTACCTCAATTTCAAATCAGTATTTTATAATGTTTGTCAAAACTTTCAGTAATGAGTGGGCTTTCCTCCACGTCTTATTACTTCGTGGCATCTTCTTGGAATAGAGTTTATGAGGTCCAGTACCATTTCTCAAGGGATATGACTCCAAACTTCAATAACGGTCTATTGAAGCTCTTCAAAGTTGCCTGGAGTAACAGGCGATCCCTGATTTGCCCCTTCAGACGATCCCACAAGTTTTCTTTAAGATTAAGGTCTGGCGATTATACAGGCCACAGCATACAGCGTATTGTAAGTTCATGAACAAAATTATTGTGGGAGAGCATTGTCATCAACGTATGTGAACTCTTGTCCAATTTTTTGAGCTAATGGCATCCTAATATGCTGAAGTACCATGTCTAAGTACCAGACTTGGGAAAGTTAACAATTATTTTTAACTGAATAAAGTTAAAGTTAATCCTCTATTAAACTAACTAATTGAAGTTAAAAGTTAGAGTTCAATGAAACTAACTGATTAAAGTTAAATTTTAAAAAAGTAACTGAAATTAAAAGTTAAAAGTTAGTTTGTGTGGCATGAAAGAATACATACAATTATTTACAAAAAAACTGTTGTCTCTTATTATTATACATAACGTAAACCGTCTGGAAACTAATTCAACACACTTTATTATTCACTCGGCAAACTTTAAAACTGAAATGAATCCACCTTCAAGTCTCCCAGTATTATCACTAACACTATGACTACGTCTTGGACAAACAACAATGGGACACGTTGGGTGTGTCTATTAATTATGGGCAGGGCAGGAAGATGGCGGAAAGGGATGGGTGTGACTCATGACTTTGTTTGTCGGCGAATACTTGGGATTGAGGAAAACGCCCGGTCTTTGACCCTAAGTACATATATTCATAACATTGTTACCAAATATCACAATGGTTGTGATTGGAAATAAGAAATTCTACAAATTGAAATCGAACCACCTCCATGGCCCACTTTATAGGTCATATTATCCTCATCACAGCACGTCTCCACAATCTATTGCAGCCATCTCCTGAAACCTTTGTGCAGATATATTCTGGTTTCATCGGCCAACAGGCACACCTTCCACTGGTCAGGTGTCCAATCTGTATAATCATGAGCCCATTGACAGAACCTTTGCTTATGATTTTGAGCATGTTTTTAAAACATTTTGGGCACTCTGAATCTTAAATTACGTTCCTGGAGTCTCCTAAGTATTGTCTGCGTTGAAACCAGTATTTCAAGTTCTTCCTGAAGAATCCTGGCTGTAACACCGAGGTTTCTACGTGTTTGGTTTACTATAAACCGTTCCAGGACTTCTGAAGTGCATCGTCCACCTCAGCAATGCATGTATCGCACACTACTAGTCTCCAGACACCTTCTAGCTCAATGGATCAAGCTACCACTTAAATTAAAACGGTTGGCCACTGTACGCATGGATTCACCAACATTTAGAATTCTGATGGATTGAGTAAGCGATTCATAATCTATACAATTCACTTAAGAGAAAAAAAACATTGATAACAATGGTTTCCATCAATGAGGACATTACTAGAGAAGTCTGGAGTGTCCATGCTGGATGGTAGCCAAGGTTCGGATGTTGTGTGGGGAGTAGAACTAAGTGTCAGACTTGTCTGTTAGCTGAAAAATCAGACCAACACTACGTGGTTCATATTCCATGTAAAGCTGTAGGTTCCTTAGTCATTCTGGCTGTCGGGCGATTAATAAATTGCCCTTTCTGAGGAACAGTTGAACTCAGTTAGTAACCAGACAACACTCATCCTACACTCATATTATCATTCATATTCGCCTTAAAATACGTACAACATGTCAGCGTCTCATAAGTAAGAATAAGAATAAACTTGTCACATTGAAATACTGACATAGTTACATGACTGAAAAAAAAGACTCGCATGAAACCAAACTGTTATCTTTAGGATTAAGATTTGGACAAAAATAGGAAAAACCCAATATCTTACATAATAGCACAAAGGGATGGTCTCTCGACTTCGAATTCTTATTCAACTTAAGACACTTCATTTTTACAATGGCTTGTATTAAAAAAACAAACCTTTATACATGGACATATTTATGACCAATGATCAAATATCAAGTGTTCCACTTTGACCGCTAAGCTGTGTATACATCTTAACTTTTAGTAAATTTATTTTGCTGCCAGATAATATACAGTGTCTATTTACTGTTGACTTGTCTTCAATCTCAAACAATTTACTGCTCAGCTCATGAAACTAACCGATCGGTAGCCAGCTTGATAAGTATTTTACTTTATATGTCTTTTGGAAATGTAGATATGACAATTAATAATTGATAATACTAATCATTATTGCAATTAATCTATAATAGTTGTTTTCAGGAATGAGGCTGGTAACGGTGCTGTTACTGGTGGGCGGTTGCCTCCAATTTGGCCTGGCGGCCAAAATACTGGCTCTGTGTGCCGTGCCCTCTCCAAGCCACTCTCTCTGGTGCTACAAGTACATGGCCGCTCTAGCTGACAGGGGGCACCAGGCAAGTGGTTTTACAAGCCAAAGTAATTTGAAGTATGATTAACGCTAAAAGAAATTACTGCTCTGAAAAATTGCACCAATATTGATTCGTAGATAGAAGCAGAAAATCCTAAATAAGTAGAGATCTACCATGTATATTTAGTGAAGTAAGATCAAAAGCAAATAGAACACAAATATCCTTGATAAAAAACAATTGCAAGATCACAATCCTAACTATTAGCCTTCCAAAAGTTATTAAAAACACATTAGCTTCTTCTGATACTTTTTTTGATGATTTTATTAATGCATATTTTCTTACTAGTGTAATAATTAATTTGTTATTAATGAATACATTTGAACAGTTTCAAAAATACTTAAGTCAACATTGCAATGTAATTAGCAGTTTTTTCATTAATACAGGGATGAGAATTTGGATGTATTTATCTATTTTCCATATCTATTTTAAAATCATCCACACACCATAAGATATAGTATGGAAATTCAAACTGGCTTGAAATTAGCAAGGATTTTCTGCTTGTTTAAATTATATAAAAAGCATTTCAATTGTTAATTGTTCGTCACACTAGTATGAGTTAAAGATACACTATTAATCCTCTACAGAAAATGAATATAACTAAATGGTATCAACTCAGTTTGCTGTAGTACAGTGGTAAGTTAGAACTCTTACCTGAAGACCTGTTAAGAATCAGGTAGAGACCTGATTAGACTTAACAACTTAGAACAGCTACACACTAAAGGCATCTTCCTCTCATCTCAATCAAGCTTTCGCAAGAGAGCATAGAATGGCACAATCATAATTAATGTGTCTTAGCTACTGGTTGGAATACAGGCAATTACTACAAGAGAGCAAAGCTCTTCACGTTGTGAGTCCCAGACTCATGTGTGACCGAGCAAGCCTTTGCGGGTCCGTCCTGCCCAGGTAGTGAATAGCTTCACTACTTATGAGGTGGTTGTGTGGTGTTCCCAACTACAAGTTAGTGATTTAAGAGTCTGAAAGAGCCGTTTAATCAGGTATAGAGTTAAATATACACTTTAAAGATGGAAATGTCCAGTCTGTAATTGTTTTTTATCTAAACGTTTATTTCAAAAATGTCCATTACTTCAACCACAATGTGGTTTTTTTACACCCATATTAGACCATTTCAGTCATTTATTTCAGTCTCGTTTGTGACTTAGTATTAGCACAGTATAGCAATATACTCTGTTAGATATTGGCGGCAAGCACAATGCTAGCGATTCTAGCGGCCAGCTAGCAACAGTGTGTATCCCTGCACTGTACATCTACAGCTGTCTCTGTGGCCAATATCACCAAGTTAGATATTGGCAACAAGCACAACAAAGAATAAAGATTTTAAGTCATTTTTATAACTATTGTTCAGAAAATAAAATAATTAATTGGAGCAAAACATAGGCGACAACATTTTTGGGCTGCATCATTGTCTAGGACTAAACAAATGCTTTTGTTTCTTTGAAGCTTTATATACTTTACATTACATACTTGTTTTTTGGGAGTGAAATTATCTTTAATTTGATTTTATTAATCAAATTTTGCCCAAATTTATTTATTTCTTATAAAAAATAGATGATTTTTATGACTTATATTTTTTGGATTGACTTTGGTAAATACTCTTTAACAAGAGTCTTAGAACAAAAATAATCATGAAAATTTGCAGGATTTTCATGAAAAGCGCATATTAGTCACAGGAAGGAACAGGAAGAAAATGCCTAATGGCTGCAGCAAACACCCTAGTAGCAGTTAGAATTTAGGCCAGCAGACAGTGCTGGAGTATCAAAATGTATGTTTTTTCAAGAGGATGGCAGTAGTTATAGAGGGGGAGGTACGTCTAGTCCCCTCCACCAGATTCTGCTGGGAGGGAGAGAAAGACAAAAGGGGTTTGGGGTAGGAGAGGGAAGTACTGACAGTGTTGCTACCATTGCCTTGCACCGTGGCGAACTAGAGAACTGACTCCTCAACATCCATTCACTCGAGCTCTGTTTCTCCCTCCTCTCTATATAAGTTTATAAGCGTAACAGACATAAATTTGATTGCTGACTGTTTTATCTTTTATTTGTAAATTAAAACTCTACTCCTTGGTGGAAACCATAAAGTTGTGTCTTTGGCTCTGTATAAGTAGGCATTTTACCTTTCAAAGTCAAATATCTTTATTCATAAAATGTAAAAAAAATTACATTGAATAGTGTCAGTTTCTACAATATATAAATATTAAAATTAATGCTAAAACTAGTTAAAAATTAAAAATATTCTTCCAATGAGTACAAAGCCTTAGTAATAAGTAGTTTTTATCTTTGTGTTTAAACATTTTAATGTTATTTTCACCTTTTATGCTTACTGGCAGCATTTTTAGAAATTTAAAGCCTGTATAGCTTGGATATTCTTAAAAAATTCTAATCTATGTTGCTTAGTTAAAATCTCAGATTTGTGTCTTGTATTATAGTTATGTGTAACAATTGGTAGGTATTTACAATTTGTTAATTTTGTCAAACATATTTTATCATAAACATATTGTGGCTAAAAACTGTTAAAATCTTAAGACTTAAAATGATCTCGTAAGGATTTGATGATTCTAGACGAAATAGAAGAAAAGGTTACTTTGTATGTTCTATTCTAAAATTCACAAGTTTCTTTCCCAGAAACACTACTCTAAAGTACATTTAGCATTTTTTAAATCAGTTTTATCAAGAAACATTTGATAAGAGGTAACCAGTATTAACAAATTAATGTGCCTTGTTAAAGTCGTATTAGTCTAAGCCACTTTTTTGTATCTATTACCACATTTATACACAAATCTATTACAGTTTATCAATAGATAATAAAATAATAGAACGTGGTTTTATTTCCAGGTCACTGTGTTGGGTGTGGATGAGCCTAAAATAACTATTCCAAATATAACAAAATTTATTGCTCATGAAGTTTATGACTTATTTAAATTTGACTCTGAAGTCCCCTGGTTAGATGTTGGATATACAAAAATTAAAATGTTGTATCCAGATTTCAAATTGTTTAATGAAATGGGGACTACTGCAATACTGAAATCAAAAGCTTTAACCGACTTGCTGAAACATTGTGAAGGTACTGACAAACCCTTTGATCTGATCATCCATGACAATGCAGCAGTAGAAGCCCTTCTAGGATTGGTGCCCATATTTGGAAACCCCCCTCTCATACTAATGACACCTTGGGGTTCCCCACAGTGGATGACATCCAGAGTCGGGAACATCTTCAACCCAGCTTACGTCCCCAATATGTTGATCGGAAATGAACAATTTATGACTTTCTACCAGAGGTGTGAAAATCTTTTCTTGTATGTCTTTACAGAATGGTTTTACAATTTTGTCACCTTTCCAAACCAAGACAAGATGATGCGAGAAAGGTTTGGTGAACACTTACCTCCTGTGAGAGACATTGCTAAGCAAGCTAACATCGTCCTCCTCACTTATCACTTTGTCTTTGACGGTCCAAGACCGTTACTGCCTGGGGTCATAGGAGTAGCCGGCTTGCACATCTCCGAACCAAAACCCTTGCCTAGGGTAAGGTAGAAATACAACTAGTAAATAAGTTTACATTATGAAACACTATTTTCTGAGTAAATTACAAGATCATCATATTTACATCATTTGTGTTTTGTTTTTAATGTAATGGGACAAAATTTTTAGCAGTTTAAACAATTTTGTATTTTAGTTTTTTTACAGTGAAGAAAGAAACAGAGATCACTTTCTTATGGCTGTAGCAAATGCCTAAGTGGCAGTTATAAATAAATTTGAACTAATGAACATCTTTATTCATCTAATAATAATTACTACATTTATCCTTCAGGAATTCGGTGTATAGAGGGATTCATAAGGTGCTTATTCTGCCATCACATGGCAAACTAAACAAATAACTACTCAACACACTTACTCGACACACATTTGGTACATTATTGGATGCGACCACTGTTTCTTTATTCTCTATAGTTCTTTCCAAATTTTAAGATCTTTTTGTCTAGTTCATACACAAAAGTTGGTGTGATGTTTGCTGTGTGTTAAATTTAGGAATTTGAGATTTAAAAGGAATATTGGACCAATATTACGTGGTTCGGATTTCACAAAAGGCTGTAGAGGTCCCTTAGTTGCACTGGCTATTGGGCTATCAATAAATGGCTATTTTTAAAGAACAGTCGACCCTAGTTTATAACAGTGATCTACACTCATCACACTCATTTGGCCCTTATATCCACCCATATTTCTACGATCAGCATCTTAAAAATGAATAGTAAATACATATGTCCAGGTTCATACTGGTTCTTCCCAAGAGAGGAAAGAGTTTTATGCTATTAACCTTCCATTTGGTTCAATCAAATTCTAACCAAATTTCTTGTTTTCTTGGTTTTTAAAGAATTACATATTACCCAAAAAATTGTCTCTCAGGACATAAAAGAGTTCATGGATGGAGCCAAGGAGGGAGCAGTTCTGATCAGCTTTGGCACTAACATTGTTGCTAGTTGGTTGCCAAAAGGCTTTGAACAGACTGTAATTGCTGCGTTAAGTCAGCTGCCTCAGCGGTTCTTGTGGAAGTGGAACAGAGATGTGGCAGATCTCCCACCAAATGTCAAAGTTAGCAAGTGGCTTCCTCAAGGAGACATGTTGAGTGAGTTTATATACCTTTTATTTTTTAACTAACAAAGTACAGAGAACACATTTCAAGAACAATAATAATTAAGCTGTTAGCGGACAGAACAAAATTAAGGATTTGTAAAACACCAATTCGTGTTGGTATATAGATGGGAAAGGAAGGCCATTAGGGACAAGACCTCGAGTAAGACCAATATTTGTAAACAGTTGGCTAAGCTAAAACCAAAGAGAACAGAGGAGTAAGGCCGGGTACACACAGTCCCGGTAGCCGGGCCCAGGATGACATCAACACATTATTTTAAATGTGCGCGTTCACACATATCTCGGCAACGGACATCCCCTACTAAACACGGATGCATGCTGCCGGTAGCTGGGACCCGTCCGATTACCATGTGTTACATCAGTTAGTCTGCAGCTAGCAATGTGTTTGTTCAGACAGTGTCCATTTGAGCTATTTATTAAGATGTTCGATACGGATCAATTTATTTGAACTATGGAATAAAGCTTTGTCTGAGTATTCGGATAAAAACATAAAAGAGAAAATGATTTATTTGACTATGACTAGACATAGGAATCTAGATATATGAAGAATGGAATAATATCTCATTATAACAGAAAGATGAAAGAGTTAACAATAAATTGTTAATAATGTACATAAGTCAATATTTTTTGTTTAGCTAATGTCAATGTTAAATAAACTTAATGTACACATGAAATAATTTGCAGGTTCTAGATATCTTCTAGCTTTAAAAGCATGTTCTTTTCATTATCTAAGTGCTTATAGAGGTTTTATAGAGTAGGGCATAAAGAAGGGTTTGTGTCAGTTTCTCTCTCTGTACTGGGGGGCTGTGTTCCTCTTGCGTTCTTTTCTCTCTCTGTACTGGGGGGCTGTGTTCTTCTTGCGTTCTTTATATATATTTATATACATATATATATATATATATATATACATTATATATATATATATATATATTTGAATTATAGGCTATCATACCTGTTTTCTATAAAAATTACACCATCCTGTAGCATTTGTATTTTATGGATTTGATGTCTTATTCATATAAAAATTGTTTACTAAAACCATGTATTTGTAGACTCACTATAATAATAATCAATATCTACTCTATCTATTTGTTGTAGATCATTCGAAGATGCGCCTGTTTATCACACACTGTGGCCTCGCCAGCATCCAAGAAGCAATGTTCCATAAGGTACCCATCTTGGCACTGCCGGTTTTCTTTGACCAGTTTGAACTTGCTGAGTCAATGGTGAGACGTAACCTCACTATTCAACTGAATGTCTTTAACCTTACCACAGACGCACTGCGACTTGGCATCAGTGAAATCCTCTCAAACCCGATGTAAGTAACTCAGATATCTTCGCTTTTATTAAAAAATCTAGATATGTTAATGTTACCATCATTGTTTTCTTTATAATGATATTATTTTTGTATCCTAAACTAGGGGACATCTCTGCAAGTTTCATTTGCAACCCTATCACCCGCTATGCTTGTGTTACCTTGCTCCACAATTTTGTTATTTTTCCTTACATTGTACGAGTACATTGTTCAAAAATAACCTTCCATAACAAGTTGCACCGTTTTAAGCTCTATCATTTGTATGGTGAATGGTAACAAAAGCTTTGTTAGACCGGTATTAAGATATTTACAATACTATCCATCTTATTTTAACGCTTTTGATACAAAATACTTTTAAATTCTTTGTTAGTACACATCTTAAGCCTGTAAATAATATTTGTACCAAGTATCATGGTTCAAAGCCCAATAGCCTTGATACACCTACAATTTATACCCCATCTAATAGGAATATTTGTGCCTGTAGTTTTATTAGTTGATGAGGTCCGCAACCACAGCTGGTTTAAACTGGTGGCGCAGTGCTGTAACCCAGCTACTTGGGGACAAACTGTTTGGGAGATTGTAGGCGATAGGTTCCATGCTCGGTCCTCTTAATACTGATACAGCATCCGCTCAATGGTTGCCATCAACATAGACACTACTAGAGAAGTTTGGAGTGTCCGTGTTGAATGGTAGTCAAAGTTCAGATGTTGTGTAGGGGAGAGAACTGAGTGTCAGACTTGTCAGTTAGCTGAAAATCAGACCAACACTACGTGGTTCGGATTCCACGTAAATCTGTAGGTCCCGTAGTTGCCCTGACTATTGGGCTATTAATAAATAGTCCTTTTTGAGCTAAGTCGAACTCAAATAGTAACAATAACTACACTCTTTCATCTACACTCATTCACTCCTCATATTCGCCCATATCTCTACGATCGGCGTCTTAGAGATGAATAATGAATGAATAATGAAACTGCATTACATACACATGGGAATGCACTTGCACTCCACAATGGACCACAAAAACAGCTGATATTTTTATACTCAAAATGCAACATTGGATGGCAAATCTATTTGTGTATAAAATCATTGATAATAGTTTTTAGAAATATTCCAATATACAAGAACTGGTTTTGTGGTTATTTCTTACTAAGTAATATACCAAGATCTGAAAAATATAAAAGTTTATTAGTTAGAAAAGTAATGTCCAGGCCGCCCAAAACTCTGCCCATGAAGATTGCTGTAGTACTTCACCTATTTCTCTTAGCAGAAGTAAATGTTCCCTAAAAACTTGGCAGGGTGGAAAATGCGTTTACTACATAATAGCGACTGAAGCGCATACTGAACTTAATGTACGAGCAAGATCATAAAGTTTTCAGAACAATTGTTTTTTTATTCATTGGTAGCTATATTTATATACTACTCTATTCTTAAGAAAATCCAAGTTTGTTACATTAATAATATAAAAACTAAATACTTTTTCTTATTTTTGCTTCTTTGTTATCCAAACATTTCACACACCTGGACATCGTTTGGTCCTCTACTTTGGGTATGCGTATGCATACTTTATGTGGGATTACAACATTTAAAAATTAAAACTTACCTTTTAAAAACATTTCTGCACTCGTAATTCTTTTGTAATTGATGTAACAGGTATAAGACAAACATGGAGAGGATAGGTGAACTGATGAGGGACACTCCGTTGACGGCTCGGCAGAAGGCAGTATTCTGGACTGAATACGCGTTGAGGCACAATGGAGCACCACACCTAAGGAGTGCCGCGGCAAACATGCCATGGCACCAGCTGCTCCTCCTAGACGTGTTGGCAGCACTGATACTGGCTGTGCTGGTCTCTGTGTGGTTAATCAAGGTCACAGTCTCGTTCTTGCTAAAGTTACTTTTGGGCTCCAGAAAAAAAAGGAAATCAGATTGATTATAAGTAAATAAAATTCCATCTCCATCATTTTAAGTACATAAGTAGACTTGAAAGTTCTGTTTTTGCACAAGTTTTCCTGATTTAAGAATTTAAATATAAACTGTTATTTTAAAATATGTCCAGGCACTAAGGAGAAATTTAGTTAAAATTAAGTGAATTAAAAACCTAGATACCAAGTAATGTATGTGTAGTAAAATAGTTATGTTTAATGGCTTAAAATAATGAAGAATACTGTTAAATTTTAGACACAAAATGGCAGAAATTGTTCATCAATTACTTAATGACAGGCAAATACATTAGCAATGTAAAAATGCTTCACTCAAACTCACAGAGCATTGAATAAGTCACTGTTGTCAAATCTGCATTGATGATTACTACGTTTATACTTGAGGATTTGGAGTAATAACTACCCACCACACATTCAGTGCACTATTGGATGTGGCCCCTGTTTATTTCTTCTCTGAGCAACATCCAACTTCATTGCTCAAGTTGGAGACACACAGGATTTTAGGTTTACCACTTACATTGCAGAAAGAGGCCAGTGTGTGCATGTTGCAAATGTTCTGTCATGAAGAGTTCTACTGAACCAAGGCTTCTTTCAATGATCTATACTCGATCCAGTTTTATTTTTAATTTATGTGCATTATTTGGAAATATCGATTTAGATTGAAAAAGGTAGTTCAATATGATTACAACTTTCTGTGTCAAGGGAAAAACAAATAGCGATCTGAAACTAAATACAACTCAACTCATGCATTCAATAATTTTCAAACCTGAATAAAAAAGTTCATAGTACAAAAAAATAGCAGTATTAATTTTATCTTAAATAAGACAGTGGGTTTTGTCTTCTATCATGATTTGAAAACTACCTTCGTTGACTGGGGTCAGAATCATTAATAAACTACCTAGATTTTTAAAAAAACATCAAATTAAAAAAAAAACTGTAAAACTTGTAGAATTTATATCTCAAAAGTTCTCTACTTTTGGATCAGTTACTTCAATTACTGCTCAAGTTAGAGCAATTTAAAATATCCCAACACTAGTCTTATGAAAAATGTAAGTAAGCTTAACACTTTTGCTGCAGCTGTGCCCGACCGGGAATCCTTGTCCTTTGTTGACTTATCATTCATTATTGAGGTGGCATCTGCGAAGGAAAGTTGTTTTTGTCCGTAGCGTGTCTAGAATGACCTAATAACTTTGTATATGTTTTGGTTTCAGTTTTTGATTTTTTTTTGTAAGTGTAAATAGTAATAGTATAAACAATTTTTAGCACCTGAGGTAAGATTACCGACTATAGCAGCCGCAGTGATAGTGTTAATTGATGTATGTGTGACTGTTAGAAAGTACAGTAAATATTTAATAATGCTTGCAATACAATGTATAAATTGTCATTGTAATAAAGTGTTTATTTATTTAATCATTACATTGATTCCTAGAGACCTATAAGCTAACCTCATTCGTTTTAAAACACAACAGTTATAGATTGTTTTGAACTAAATCTTATATCTTCATTAACTGTCCAGTAATTATAAATATATTAGAAAACTAGCTATATTGTTTTAATACATAAAAAACTACAATACAGTTTTCCAATGCATAATCTCATATTTATTAGTTTGGAATAAATGTAAAAAACAGTTGATTCTGTGACACCAAAATCTCTGCAATTGCACATGCTAAGAAACGTGCATTTTATATCTTTATCCAGAGAAAATATTGTATCATGATGGATCATGTGGTATCTATGAAAGAAAAACTGTAAGTTTTAATTTGTTATTTGCTACGTTGGTAACTATATTTTCACAATTTCATAAGTTGAGGCAATGCAATAAACTGATTTTCTAGAATTTTTCTGTTAGCACTAACTGCAGGTTGCCGTGTAGAAAATCTCCTATAGATTGTATCACACAATCTAACAAATACTCATACCATTCTTAACCCATGAGCTGCTGAATGTTAAAGTCGCTTTTTCATGAGAAATGCAAATATTGCTTTGATGCACCAGGACTTGAGCAAGTGTATGTTCTCTTCACTTGATGTTTAATAAACTAGCCAGAGCAACTAAAGGACCAGCTGTTTTACGTGGAATCTGAACTATGTAGTACTGTTCTGATTTTCAGCTCATAACAAGCCTGAAACTGAATTCTCTTCTCAAAACAACATCCAGACCCTGACTACCACCCAACCCAGAAAAGCCTGACATCTCTGGTAGTGTCCACGTCGATAGCAACCATTGAACGGACTCCGTGTTAGAATTAAGAGGACTGAGCATAGAACCTACTGTAAATACAAAATAATTCAATTCACAATTAATTATAATATAATTTATTTATACAATTCTTCAATTTTGAACAGGTTTAATGTTCATTATACAACTGAATAAGAAAATTGATGGTTGTCATATTTTCTTTCATTTTAATCTGATAACAGAAGAGTTTCTTAAGAGCCTTAACCCTAATACTGGTACGCTGCGGAATTTCCGCAGTTTGTCTTATCTTAAAACCGGTAGACTGCGGAAATTCCGCAGTTTGACAGCACGCGACATAATCACTTGTCACAAAATAAACGTTAGCTGTATCGATATGATTCTTTCACCATTGTAATCATCGAAAGATACCAAATCCGATGGTATACATCGATTATTGTTCGATGTCTTTGCATTGATGTTACAAAGTGATGAAAAAGAAGAAACTTTGAAAGAAGCATCTGGGACCGGTCACCATTACTCCAAAGTAGACGCTGTCAGTCATTTGTTGTGTTGGTTGTAATTGTGTTGTAATTTGTTGTAAATATTCTCATATAACTATTTATATTATGTTAGAAAATACCATTATGGTAATTTTAAGACTAATTAGAAGTCTGTAGATGTGATAGTCAATTATTTATGAATTTTTATTTACAATGATTTCCATGGTAACAAAATTTTAGGTTTATGTAGTAGTCACGGATATTATTATACAAATTTTTTATTCATAAACATATCTCTATATATTTTATATTTTCTAAAACTAGACAACATTTGCTACAAATTGGCTATCTTGTAATATAAAATTTATAAGTATTATATAATTTTATAGGCATACCCCCACCCTTTTTTTATTTTTACTAATGCATTTTTGTAAATTTCAAACGTCAGAAAAAAACATACATATTTTATATGCACAATTTGCATGCTAATATGATTGCCTGGTTCATTGTGAGTGCAAGGATATATAATACAACCAGGTTTATTATATTTTGCTATTTTTTATGAATTTTATAAAAAAATTTAACAAAATGAGGAAAAACAGCCTGCCAGTTTAGGAAAATATAGCCGCCAGTAGTAGGGTTAAGAACTTAAGCCTTAAGAGTTCTTAAGTTTTTTAACACGTAAGCAATGAGAGCTACAATAGTTGTCTTTACTTCTAGTTATTGTTAATTAATATGTACGATGGAATGTTAATTATACTAGGATATTATAATTAAATTATCATATTACAATATCAAATGCAATAAACTGATATTGAACTATACTTGTTATAAAGGTGCTATACAGTTGAAACCCGCCAATATGAACTAATTGGGAGGACAGTCTGTTCGGATACCTTTAAGTTTGAACTACCCAAAAATTAGTTTTTTTTTTCTTTTTTGAATGATTTGAAGGAATAATTTAAAGGGTTCCTAACTCTAATAAGCAGGCTGTGTCACACATGGCGAATTTACTCTGAAATTATGTCAATAGTTAGTAGCGGCGACTAGCAGTAGCTGTCGAGTAAATTCTAGTCACCAGAGAAGTTGAACATGTCCAACTTTTGAAGCGACTACTCGCCGGTAGCTGATCTTGAGAGTCAGCTGATCTAGTGAAGTAGCCATGTGAGCGAGTCTAGTAGCAGTAGCACACAACCCCTCGTGGTTGCAAGGTGAAATTTGCCGGGTTAGAATTTTTTTGTTTCATAACATTGTATTACTACTAAACTATGGCGGTCAAGAAGGTATCAGTGTTTTTGGGGCTTGAAATCGCCAAATTACCTAAAACGATGGCATTTGCAAACCTCCAACATGAACTGGAACTTTCTGGTTTGTCATCTACGGTAGACGTATTGACTGTCATCACTGTGACAATCATGGCAATTAACTTTAATCTGCTTTGAAGTTATCTGCTTGTTACACACAGCACAGTTTGCCATTTTGAGGTTAGGCCTGCTGCAATTGACAACACTCACTTACTACTTTCAGACAATATCCACGGCAAATCACTATCTCAGCACTTAAGAGTATGCTCAAGGTATAAATAGAACTCACAAATAAGAGATCATTACATTAATAAACTTATTTAAAGGGAGTTTAACAGAGAACGAAATAGCCACATCTGTACTGTCTGACTTCTGTTTCTTTATTAGTGGTGTTATTAAATATAGGAGTTCTTCGAACTTTGGTACAGATAATTGTATAATATTGTAGTAAGATTTAGGGTCCTTGCTGGCTTGTTCTTTCATTAATGTACTTGAAGCACCCAGTTTACTCCTTCTTTCTATCCGTTCCCGAACCCACTTCTTTTTCATAGCTGTTAGTAGTTCTTGACAAAGTTCCCTAACTATGAGAAACAACAGCCTCCTTAACTTCTCCCGTCCAATACCCACGGGATGACACTATTTAACACACTACACCACTCAACCTCCGACACTCGCTGACTGTTACTCACCATATGTAACCGTAAAAGGTCTCGGTGACTAAATCACTGGCGACTACACAAAATAGCCGCTACCTATATGGCTCACCAGTTTAACTTGAGACATACCCAACCTACCTGCAGACCCAACAGCCGCCCAGCCGCCGTGACCCTTTTAAAATCCTATTAGCGATGCTTGGGTGAATGCCTCGTTCAATATTTATACAAACCAAATAATGATTCAAAAGTGTATATTAATAACATTGATGTAACAAATATATCAGTTTTTGTCCCATTTAAATCGTAAATTTTTTATGGTCTATACATATTATTATTACGTTTTGTATTATTATTAAGTTTGGTATTTTTTATGGTGTATAAAACGTAAAAAATATCTGACTTAAATGGGACAAAAACGGATATGTTTGTTACGTTGATGTTATTATTATAAACTGGTGAATTATTATATTAGAACAAAATTTGGTTTATATTAATATTGAACTGAGGCGTTCACCCAAGTGTTGCTAATAGGATTGTAAAAGAGTTGCGGCGACCCGGCGGCTTATGGGCCTGCAGGAAGGTTGAATCTGCCTCAAGTTAAACTGGCGAGCCGTATAGTAGCGGCGAGTAAATCGCCATGAGTGAAGGAGCCTTAAGATTGAGGTTACTGATGCATAGCTAGTGCCATTGTTTTGAGTTTACTCAAAAATTTACTGTACAGTTCATAACAGTTTTTATTCACTGTAAGTGGTACATTGTTCAATATTGTCACTACTTTATTATTTCAATTTTATACCACTTAATCGAGGTCAATGTTTGATTTGTTTTTTACGGTTAAACTGTTGTTTTGTTTTCGATAGGCCGATGCAACTGGTCTTGTATTGGAGTGTGGTACAACAGGATTTAATTTATCCTACACTATTCAATTTTCTCATTTTACTGTACACTGTATAGCTAAACATGTTTTCATCATTTGGACTTCAATTTTTTATTTCCAGTTTCTGTCGGTTAGGATTTACCAAAGTTCGGATTGGCAAGGTTTGGATTTGAAGGTTTTTATTGCAGTACATTAATCAACAAACTGACTACTGAAGATTAAGCACTATTTAAGTAAACAACTAGATGATTAAATAATTGATAGTTTTCACCACCACATGCACAGCATTTCATAATGATTCCGGCTTCCTAAAGAACAATAAAATCTGTATAATATGATTGAGTGACTGGACGGAATAAGTTTGCCTATTTTCTATCTACCATAGTTGTTGAATTTAATCCTAGCCTTAGTACTTCTTAAACTAACATTACTGTTAATGAAATATTACTTAATCGTGTTTTTGGAAGAGAATTAAACGTGGGAATAAGGGAATAAATACACCAGTTCCCAAGAAATAATAATAATTTTAATTTGAAATTTTTTCTCTGTACATTTTGGTCTTAAGCCTTAACCACCATCGTAACATATATTTAAAAACCATTATACAATAATTCTTTGTAAATTTAAAATACAACAATTTTGCAATTTGTCTCTTAATAATTCGGTTAAGTGTCCAAATGTATTGTATAACTCGATCAAGTATTGAAAATCTATTGTAACAGCAAAAATGTATTCCCCTTAGCTTAGTACACATACATTAAATAGTCAAAAATAGCGTTTACAATTGTATTAGTCATTACATAGCTGTGTAGTTTTGTGTTACTGAGGCGGTTGCAAGCTTACGTACATCAACACGTCTACTAAGCGGCTGCAACTACCGGTCTGCCGACCGTACCCAACCAGTCGGCAGGCCCGAGGTGCAGCAGTCTCCAGTCGGGCATCCCACTAAAACTGGAAAGCGCGACATCTCATTACGTTAGTGAGAGACATCTATATTAAATCTTTTACCTATACACTTTAAGAGAATTGAAAAATAATACCGTTAACATAATGCAAAGTTTTTACAATATATACATACAAAGGTTATATCGGGCACACTCGAATATAAACAACTAGGGTAAAGAAATATACAGTAAGTGTAATGCACAAAACACTATTAAGCCGGAGCGACGTTGGAATGTTGAATCACTTGGGTGAGAAGGGGGAGACGAAGGAAGCCGCGACAGCCGCCGCTTGTTGGGAGGCGAGAACTGCGGCTGGACAAAAAACGCGACATCAGTCACAGCCAATCAGCCAGACAACATATTTTGAAACCTATTCAAATATTCCAAAAATGGAATTTCACAATCATAAAATATTTTTAATATTCAACTGAGTGAAATCATTTTTCTGATTAACAAAAATAAATTACAAAAAAAGTGTTAAAGTAGTACTTATCTATCATTCCAAGTATAACAAATATTCAAAGCTGGAAACTACATTCTTCTGAATGCTGGCAAAATTTCTAAATTATCATACATTAAGTGTAGTAAAAAGTGAAATAAAAAAATTACTTAATATCATATTATAACAAAAGTATACATGAAATTCAAGATAACTGACACTTTTCTTGTTTAGCTAATATAATTTACCACATAATCTACTGCACAAATAGGTAGGTTAGCATTAAATTTCAGATTCATATCAGATACATACATTAACAAGCACCTTCCTAAATAAGGTTAGTTTCATAACCCTGTTTGCAATTTATATTTCTTGTAATTCAAAGCCAGTTTACAAATTGTTTTAAAATTTCACTGCGTATTCATGAAACATGGCTTGGTCAATTTGAACTAATTTACGTTTCTTCTGTCATACTAGATTGTAGTGAAACTGCTTAAAAAAACATGAACAAGTTTATGAATCCAAAAATCAATTTAAAATTAGTTGTTTATTTAAATAATTTTAACATGAAAACTAATTCAATTTTGAATTAGCTAAAAAACCGGTTGTATTTACAATTTTCCTATTGGCGGTTTCAAAATAAGTTGTCTGAGTTAATGTTCCATTATTAATAAACATTAAAACAAAACAAGTATCAGAACTCAACAGGCTGGCCATTTTATTGAACAGTTAATATAGTTCCATTCACTGTGAAAACAAGTGGAGTTATATTTAAACAAAATCTAACTTTGAATAGCACATTAAAATACCAAAACACTTATATATTGACACCCAAAATAAATGAAACATCTCATCACTAGTTCCTTATAGTTAACTACCTAAAGTTCAGACTTTGACCCACATGCTAAATAAGCGTGTATTAAAGCCATATACATTAAACGTTACCATGTTTCTCATAACAGAAGAAAACAATTATCTATGAATGATATTTATAATTCAGTCTGTGGGCAAAGGGGTACAAAGATATGTAATATAGACACAACAAATATATAACATAACTTATATAAAAGACCATACAATGTGTTTACCACCTAAACTTGTTAAACGTAAGGTTACTACTGTCTATTACTGCAAATAATAACCTTTTTCAATCAGAGTTTGTAAAGTCAACTGGGTTATTTTGTTGTGTTCAAGTTTTCTTTTAGTCATCTATTGCACAGTTAAAATCTCAACTATTAAAAGGAAAATTGTGCTAAAATACTTACTAATTTAAAATTAATAAAATTGTTTAAAGTCTGTTTAGTTTTAAATTACAATGTGATAGTTAGATTTAAAATACAGTACATGAAAAATTCTTTGACTGTTCAAAATTACCTAAACTAAATCCTTATATATCAGGCAACATTTTAATATCTTAAGTCTTAATATGTTCCAAACATGTATTACATTTATACCCCTAGTTAAAAAATATATATATTTACATTATTACAAAAAATTACATCGTACATTTTACAACAGACTTATATATACATTATTTCTATAAAATGTACACGGTTTTAAATGAATATATACATCAAACGAAGGTACATCCCCAACATTCACTTGGGACCAGTAAACAAGATTGTATCGATTCGGTTAGGTTGAGATCATTTTGTCCAATTTCGGGAGAACAGAGATATGAACACAATCAAAAGTGCACCCGTTTGGATTACTCCAATGCCGTAATAGATATATCACAGACTCGCCTAACCTAGTTATTCAAATTACCTTAAAGCACAATGAACCTTTACAAATATACTTTTGGTAACAAAATAAGTTACAACTCTTTTTGAGGAATGAGGGGATGTAAACCGCCAATGTGGCGTACACTTGTGTCAAACTGAATGTTGACAGAAAGAACAGACTAGGTAGCTCAGAGAGGCTTACCTCCATATGGGGCAGGATATTGTCCTGTCAGAATGGGGTACCCGAGACCCACATGAGTGTGGTGATGGGTGTGTACATGTCGTTGAGGAGGGGGCGAGCGGGCCTCCTTGCCTTCTACAGGAGAGCTCTTGGCACCTGCAGTTGAGGTCGGTGGGGCATTTGGAGCAGATGGGGGACCTTGGGGCCCGGCCACTGTTCCTACACTTGGTCCTCTCTCGGCTGACGGAGAAGCACTAGCCACTGCCGCTTTAGGAGTCGGTGATTTCAGAGCACGCTCTTGCAGCTCATGAATTTTGTGAGAGGTGTAGTATTGACTGGCATGATGCTGCAAGAGATCTAAGGCCTTTGGAGGCCCTGTGGGAGGTCGGGACAAGTCCTCGGGGGCATGATACCTGGGCATAGGTGGGTGTAGCTGGGGGTGAATGTAGGGGTTGTTGGAGTACGGCCCTGGCACAATCATCGGGTTGATACTACGGGCGTACATTGAGTGGCCAGGATCAAATGGGATCGCTCCATAGTGAGGTGACTGCATGTAGCCTGGATGGATGTAGGCATACGAAGAGGTTGGAGGAGGGGGAGGGCCTTGTGTCTCCATTGTGGGTTTTACTCCTTCTTGCTTTACCTTGTCCTCCTTTTTATCTTCCATAGCTGGTTTATCTTTGTGTTTGGGACTAGGGACCGGCAGAGCTTGTTTTGGCTGAGGTGGGGGAGTGGCCTTTAGACCAGAGGGGTTGTCAGCTGGGTTAGAGTGTTCTTTCCTCCTTTCTGGATATATATAATACCTCCTCATCTCATCTCCCTGCTGAACACCTTGTGATTGCTGTTGCTGTGGTCTTGCATACAGATATGCTGGACTCATTTGATTCTTCATCTCTATGCTTTCTTTTAAGATCTGGTGATTTTCATTTGGATGTTTCTCTTTTGTTCCAGGTTCGCATTTAATTTTACTTGGGTTAGGAACATGAAGTGTTGTTGGGGCGGAGGGATTGCTAGGTTTTGTATTTTCATTCGGTCCTGGGCTCTTCTCCTCCTTAATTATAGTGGGTTTATCTTCAGTAACCATTGGCACAGAATAACCTGGCTCCAAATTATAAGGATAACTAGGTACGTAGCCATAAGGATAATAATGTTGTGGCAGCATTTTCTGCTGAAATTCTCCACTAACATTGTTAGCTTCTTTCTTTTCCTTCTCTAGGTTTGGTTTTACATCTAAACTCTTATCACTTGTATTTTCTTTGGGCTTACTGTCAGTAGTAACTGAAGGTACCAAGTAAGGGGGTTGTCCGTAGTAAGGATACATATTGTAGTGTTGCATCGAATGAGGAGACTGGCCAGGGTTTACTTCAACTTTCTTGTCTCCGGTTACGGGTTTACTCTTAGACCCATCCACCTCTGGGTCCAAGACAGGGGCTCCATCGTCAGATATGTCTGAGTATGCTGGACTCTGAACATCCTCCCGTCCTCCAGGCTCCAACCCTAATGGCTGAGGTTCTAACAAATGTGGGTGAGGATGAGGACTTCCAGCAGGGGACTTTCTACTCTTCTTTTTATGATTTGTTGGTTTTACAACCTTTTTGTCATCAGGCATTAGAACAGAAGTAGGCTTAACTTTAAATTGTGGTACCTTGGCATTGATAGGAGGATTTTGCTGTGCAAGGGTCTGCGGTATCTGAACAACATGAGGGCTACTGACGACAGGTTGAGTTTGGGGTTGAATGACTAACTGAAGTGGTGTCTGGGGATTGGGGGAGAGTGAGAGTTGTCTGGGCGATGAAGGTTGCAGAGAACCCATAGGCTGAACCGGCCGTGAAGGTGGTGGTACAGAGGGAATCGTTAGCAATGCTTCTTCTTGAGTTCCAAACCTCAGCACACCTGGCTTGATCACAGACTTGTCTGGAGTAGATGGAGCAGAAGGAGCTTCCACCTCTGGAGTAGGAGTTGTAGGGGGTGGCTGAGGAGAAGGCGTGGGTACTTCCAATGGCGTTGGTGTTGGAGTTTCTGGGGCCACGACTTCAGGCGGTGAAGGTTCTCCCTCTTTCTTGAGTGGAACAGGACTAGGTGCCTCCTCAGCCTCAGATAGGCTTCCAGCTGACTCCTTTGTTTCTTCGTCATCTGCACTTCCATGTGCATGAGATTGGTGGTACTTGAGTCCATTAATATGCTTATACTTCTTAGAACAGTTGGGTTCTGGGCACTCCAGCAACACTGGTGAAGGAGGAGGACTAGATGGTACAGATGACACGAGTGTCGGAGTCACTGCTGGCACAGGCGTAGGTGCAGGTGTTGGTGTCGGTGTTGGAGGAGGAGGTGGTGGTTTGCTCTTCTTAGCTGGAGTCTCCTCCTCAGGGGCTTTGGGCTTCCTCTTGCCGGGAGTGGTATCAGTCTTTGGCGGGACAAAGGGGGTAGGAGACCCAGGGCCTCCTGGATTCCTTCGTCCCTTGGCACCTCCGTTGTTGTTACTCCTCAGCTTACTGTGCACTGACGACCTTGTCTCAGTGAAGTTGCTTAGATCATTATTTGTGGTTGTTCCTGTTGCCTGTCGTCCTCTCTTCCCCCTTCCTTTTGGTGTTCTTGCATCCAAATCACTTGTAGGAGAATCACAAAACCTGCAATTAATAATTACTTTTAATACGTATAGTGCAAAAATCAACAGTGGAAAGACTATTCCATAAATAATCGCTCTTTCATAATAAAACAATACTTTTGCCAATTGACATTACATTTTCCAAATTTAACTAATAATTTTAAAAATACCTAATTTAAATGCAATTTTTTTATGAAATGGTGCAGTTCTTTAAATATCCTCAACATTCAATATTTCAGGATATTTTTAAATTGTAATCAAAGATCATTGTCACCATACAATTGACTCTGAAGATAGTCTTATAGTTGAATATGTCTGCTTGATATTAACTGTTTATTGAAATCGAAAGTTGATGTTCAACTTTAATCATAGATCTGTGTAAAAGCATGAATCTAGAATTGATCATAGGAATTTTCAATTAAATTCACAAACATGTCTGCACTCTTTTGCAGATACACTGTAGAATACTCAAATATTTAAAAACATTTGACATATTTATTGCTCATTTCTTTCAACTTTGTCACATTACTGGTTTAATTAGATATTTTAACTGTTTCAGTAAATATTGGACATTTTTTTTACAGGAGGTAAACATACCATTCAGTTCAATAAAAATTTCTAATAATGGAAAAGTGTGTGGTTTTAATAGTTTTATTGTTCTGAGATAGTCAGCTGGCAATATTGTGCCTTTTTGATTGATATTCAGAAATACATCCCTTCAGACCTACCAATCGCAACACATTTTGCTAGATAGTAAATAGCTGTACAGTATCTGACATAGATAAATACCAATCATAATCTTCAACAAACTTGTGACATATACAAGAGCTTTAATAGCAAACTTATATTTTTCTTGAATAATCATTCATAAATTGGCTTTTAAATAAAATAATGAATAATACTGTTCGTAGAATCATAAGCCTACTAATTTGTAAAGAATTCCGGGGTTTACTTGTTTTATGACTGTTAACTTCCTACAACCCTTAGTTCAAGCGTTTTACGTTAATTTAAGAAAAATTGATCTTCTAAAGCTCAAATATGTTCTTATAAATGATATCTCACTTAATTTTAATCTTAAGAAAATTAAATTAAAACCGAAAGCTTTAGGCAAAATTAACTCTTCTATAATGTTGTGTAACTGTTACATGTTATTTAAATTATTTTGAAAAAACCAAGGTTGTTTGATAAGCTTGCGATTGATTAGAGTATTTTTTATAAAGATCGTTCATATTAGACCAGACAAACTTTTATTTTGTTGTTAGTTGAAAAATATTACAATCAATAACAGAAGAATTGTAACTATTTGTTGCCAGTTCTGATGTCATATAGAAAAATCGAGTAAACAATTTTATTTGATCATAACTACACTAACAGGTAATTGTTAAAACATATATTTAAGTTCTTTTTTAACCTCTTAACTGCTGTTAACAAATGTAGTCGTTTTTGGTTGGTGTGAGCACAGTGCTAAGCACTGCTCACTACACACTGTGTTGCTAATGACTGAAGGGGTACTTATTACTCCTTTACAATTGAGTGTTCGCGACATCTGTGAGAGTTTTGATGAGGTTTGTTTGATTGTATCAACAAATGATTTTCATTTTTCAGCTGTTGTCTGCTTGTTTACTTTTGGTAGTGTCTTGAAAACGTGTCTGTTGGTGGATTTCAGACATTTGTTTTAGAGCGGGAAATATACGATTTATTTATTTTGTGAAAACTATGATTAGAATGATTTATTTTTTGATAACATTGAGCACTGATAGCAATAACGATTCTGTGTTTAATCAGAATGAACAATAAGATTGTGAATGCACTACTGAGAGACCAACCAGACATAGTGCATTGACAACTGGTCTGTACCAACCTCCATCCTCCAACCAAACAGAGACATAAACAAGCAAAAGGTCGGCCTAAATTACAAACAAAAAAGTTGATAAGGTAATTTATATCTGGACTAATGATACTGTTGATCCAGCTGTCCATAATTTTGACTCATCAAATAGGTAAATACAATTGTTATAGAAAAAACTGAGCACATTGGGGTAGACTGGCGTTATTAACCCGGAGGGGTTAAGTAATTGAAAATATATATAAGTTTCCCAAAGGTTGTCACTGATTATATTGGTGATCTCTTTATTTTTGTGTGTACTTTAATGCTAACCTGGGAGGAGCCCAGTCGTGGCGTGTGCAGTCTAGTAGAGTACCTACGTAAGTCTTCCCTCTCCATGTCACATTCACTACCAACACACCTGCAACAGACGACAACAGATCAATCAATCTCGCAGCTAACACTGGAAAGCACAAATCTACTATCCATTACACTAATTTTAGGTTTTATCGACTCAACCAAAAACATAGCTTTACTCATAGTACTTTCCAAGGGTTTGTTTATTGACCAATTTTAACTATTTAATTGTTCTTAAATTCATAAGTTAAATACTTAATGTTGATTGCTTATTAAATTTTCCATATTTTTGAAATTTTTATTTCAATATTTTTTTTTTATTAGATCAATATGGCATTAAATAAAAAATGGAAATACTTTATACAATCAACATTCTCCTGTACAATACCTACAAAATGACATTTTAAACATGATTTTGTAGGAAAATGTGCAAAAATAGGTTTATACATTAAACATTGATGTTATAGAGAATAGATACAAGATGGCCGACCAACTTTTTGTCACATAGCAAGAACATCAACGTATCAAAATTTACTTCAGCCACAATTTTGTCAATAATTATATACACTTTGTAAAAATATAATAACAATTTTCCAAACATGAATTTAGACAGTCATATTAAATTTCATACCAAACAAACTTTAAAATTAGCCTTGGAATACGGGAGGGGGAATAACATATTACTCTACTACAAGCCCCAATACTAGAACATTCTTAAAGCCCCAAAAGAAAAAGATTTTTAAATATTCGTTAAGAATATTAATTAAATATTCCAATCGACAATATAAATTGCCAGCGTGGTGGTTCAGTTTTAAAGGTTTCAGTCTGCTGAGTCCATGGTTCAAATCCCCAACTGAGCTAACGGTTGGTACTTCACTCGTTGAATAAAGTTCACGTACAGGCTTGCAAGCCCATGTGAAATGGCAAGTAAAGTTTTAAATAAAAAAAGAAAGAAAAAAGGAGAGAGCTAAGCATTTTCAAATTATTCTGTATAAAAAAATTAAGTAATGGATGTTAATGCAACATTTTACAACTGAACAACTAACATTTTTTATTGAAAAATTGTTTGTAAGTCTAATTTACAATAATTTGTAAAAAAATTTAAAAAATCAAGCATTTTTTGACATTCAAATCGTTATGATCGATTGATGAACAACAAAATGCTTTAAAGTACTGCTAGTGGAGGTGTGTTTTTGCTATATTTGAGAACATTTCATATACGTTTTATCGAGAATAATTTGTGTTTGTTGGAAACTAGGCAGGAAGCATTGATTTTACAAGCACACAGATAGTTTGCTTATCCCATGTTAAATTATGTGTATCAAAAGATCAGTTGTTATGGGATTCAGTTGTGAAGCGCTAGTGTAGTCTCGTGTGAATGTAATGCAGTTTAGAACCAGCTGTGGTAGCAGACCTCACTAACTATCCAAATTACTGGCACAAATATTCCTATTACATGAGATATCTATTTGTAAGTAATTATAATCAAGACCGGAAGTTAACAGATTTCTTTATCACTTCAGCTCCTGTCTTCCTCTTGACAATAAATATTAGAAGGGATCAGACCGTTGCTAAATTATTAACGGCACTTTTTATATAATAGTTGGCCTTGTTTTATACAAAACCCTCACATTTACATTATCTTGAGATCTACAACTGATGAATGTAATAATAGTTCAGTACAGTTAGTCATTTGATGTCAAGGATAGAACATGCAAACCCAGCCATTGTATTCCAAGGTCTCTGACACAATCATTGGTCATGACCTTTTCAAAAGCCATGTTTTTTGTAAAAAATAAAATAAAAACTTGTAATATATTTTACGTAATTCATTTATAGCTTTTGATCACTATTGATAATTGTGGTACTGGTGAGGTGCCAATGATTTAATTATGAAAAAAAAAATTGTACCCGTAATCAATTTGTATAATCATTTGTCATGTATGGGCCCAATCACACCACATTAAGTAGTCACTACTGTCTCGATTGATTAGTTGGCATTTTTGTGCCCAAATTCATTTCATTCTTTCGGAACGTTTAAACGTTATTCTATGAAGTGGATTTAATCATTGTGTTAAGTTATTATGTATGAATGTATGTGGGGGTGGGTTATCGTAAGACAAATTGAAAGTTTAAAAAAATCACAGTAACGAAATGTGGTAGAATTTAATCTATCTTTTGTTTAAATAGGCGAATTAGATCTCTCTCCCTCTCTCCCTCCCCCCCCCTCTCTCTCTCTCTCTCTCTCTCTCTCTCTTTCTTTCTTTCTTTCTTTCTTTCTTTCTTTCTTTCTTTCTTTCTTTCTTTCTTTCTTTCTTTCTTTCTTTCTTTCTTTCTTTCTTTCTTTCTTTCTCTCTCTCATTACACAATGAGCCAATTAGTTTTTGCTGTCACCCTCTAATGAACTTTCTAAAAAAAATTTTTTTTACTAAATATCTATTTGAATTTTGAAATGTTAGTTGTGTTGTACATTTGCCATTTTTAAGTTTTCTTTCATTGCACCAATTTATAACTGTTGTAGCAAAATTTCTTGTATACTGTAAAACATAGAATAAACAAAAAAAATGTTGTCTACTTTTATTTACATAATGCAATTTTTTTTAAACTGAAAACTACAGGTACAAAATACCCTGAAAACAAAGTATGAGGACCCTTCTCAAAAAAATTAATAAAGGCCTATATGCCATGCAAAGTAAATAATGTAGCATATCATTTGGTTGAAACAACTAAATGAATCATGTAAATACATAAGTGATAGATTAGGAACAGAATTTGAATTGTGTAGTATAGGCGATGTTTACCCTATAAATAAGCCCGCTGCTGATTCTCACCTACGACGATGTTCAGTCGTCGGAAAACCAATACTTTAAAGGTGTTCGACTAAAATTAACTTCTGAAATTTTTTCTATTAAAAGTCTACTTATAAGAAATAAATGTGTTGAAGAGTAATCACAACAAAATTTCCTTATAAAAATATACTAAAGTGTCTAATTTTGGTCTTTCTTCAAATAACCCATAACCTATTAAGAAGCCATGTGAAATACTAAATTTTTGAGAATATAGTATATAAAAGGTACTAACCAACCTAGTGTCAAGTAAAAATTTTCTAAATGTGCAACCAACTATCTTTTTTATAAATATCAAGTTCAAATTTGTACAATTATCTTTGGCTGAAAGAGTGGATTAAAATAAATACAAACGTTGAGTTCAGATTAAGAAAGGAAGTTATGTACTTTTGTACAAATTGTTGGCCGAGACGGGCAAGGATTGTGAGGAGACTTTGTGTATATGTGAAAGTGATGCAGGTTTTTTTGCTACTCGTAGTGACAGTTATGTGAAATCTAGAACTAAATTCCTTGGAGCGGTCAAGCATGGGCCTTAATGAACACCCTTATTCTAACAGAGCAGTATAACAGCATCGGTAAACTGATGAGTAATCTTTTAAGGATTAACAAGTCTTGGAAAATGGACATTTATTTTTAGTTACCTTCAGTCTCATGCCAGACAATGCCTTCTAGTGTGACACTAGTGCCAGGTTCACAGGGTCCCAAGCAGTCTGGTTCTGTGATGGTCCCCACGCTGGTTCCCACGCATACATCTACCATCTCCTGTAACAACAATGCAACCATCAGTCATTTAACAGGACCGTGGCGGACCTTACTTCGTGGATGTGTGAACAGCAGATCTTACATCTTGGATGTGTGAAAGGCGGATCTTACACATGGATGGAACAGGCCCTAGTCCTTTAAAGCCGATTGTCCGTTAAATCAGGGTGATCCCACCTGAAGCTGTTATATGAGATTTCCACACCTTAATCAAAACTAACTGTGATGCTGCCAGCTAATAGTTAACTCTAAGATTAATAGAATATACGAATAAATATTGTATAAATGTGATTAACCTAGACATTTTATAAATTACAATTTGTCTATAAAAATTCCTTAATTACCTTAATTCCGTGATATATAGAATTTTAGATGCTGTATTGCAGCTGAAAGCTGTCCGTTAAATCCAAAGTACGTTAAATCAGGATCCATTAAATCGTGTGTTTACTGTATTTACCCTCTCACCTGCCTGCCTATACAAATACGGTGGTACTGACCCTCCCACCAACCCATTCATGTACCATCCACCTTCCCTCACAAACAAAAATAATTGTCAAGCGCCTTTTACAACATATTTGGAAATAATTACTACAATCTGACCACGTTAAGAATGAACTTGGAAAAACACAACTGGATTGCCTGAGGGGTTAGACCTATTTTTTATAGGGGAGGTTATATCAGGATGTCATTTTGTTGGTTACTCAGCATACTAGATAACTGATTTCGGCCATAACAGGACAAATATAAATAATTAAGTAAATAAAATGTTATATTAAATAAAACTAGTATGCAATAAAAATTACAAACTTAAAAATAACACTTATTAAGTTGATTAAAAAAAATGGGATGCTAACATTGGTGTGCCTTACTAAATAAAAATTAGTGTAAATAATAAACTATAGTGTTAATAGATGATTCTACAAAGGTAATTCAAATAGATTTTTTTTATTTGTTGTGAAGAGTGGAACTTGAAATTTCAAAGAGTACATCGCAGAGTAAGGACATTTATATAGATATCAAAAACATCTTGGAATGCTTTATTTTTGACAATGGTCCAGTGTTTGGCATGCATAATTATTCTGCACTTATATCACAAATTCTGCATTAAGAGATTGCGCAATATAAGGGTATGGAATTTTGGGATATTTTTTACCAGATGACATCGATCGACAACAGTGAAAGATTTGTCATAAGCCATACGTCACAGCATAACTATCAATAACTGGCAAACATGATAGCATTAACTGTTGGATTGACTGTTCAAGGCAAAGCATTTGCCGAAGACGAGTACCTGTGCTCATCTAACAGTGTTTGGTTTCAAATAAACCCTCAAAACGACAATTTTGCATAATAGTAGCTCTGCTATTAGTCACTTCAGTGTGTGCTGGAGAGAAACAGAGAAAGGGATGAAGAGATAGAGAGAGAGACCACTGGCGCTATCTGAGAAAAGCGAACGTGAACTAATTTGTTTAACAACTGTTTAATTTGTTGTATATTTAAAATTGTTATTATTATTGTTATTTGATTTATTGTTATATTGTTTGTGATTTAAGGAAGTTCCTAAAAAAAAAGTATATTATAATATATATGTATAAATATATGTTTAAAAATAATGAATTAACACACATAATTGTAAAGAAATTACTATGGTTTTTCTCTCAATTAGCCTTAAGCTAGAGAGATAAATAGAATTTGCATGTATAAATTGTCTTTTTCGCAAGTAAAAAATATATTTGAATTGAATTTGAAATTTACCAAACAGGAAAATTGGCTTCATGGAACAGTCAAATGAGTGTTTCTATATAATCAATGATGATACATGGCTTAAACTTAGAAGATAGAAACATTCAGTATAAAAAAGCCAAAAGTACATAGTTACAATAAAAATAATTTAATTAAAAATTTCTTGACTTACAAAAATCTTTTTAAATATATGAAATGAAAAATTAGTTTATTGATAAAAAATAGTAACAATTAGTGAAGTTATGACTAAAACGTCCTCTCTTACACCAGACCATTAGACATATTAATTAAATAAATAAATAAAAAATTAAAAAATGCAACTGATTATGTACCAAGCGTTATTGTTTTCAATCTAACTGCTGTTTCAGTGTTACAAACGAGAAAGAAATTACAGCCATAAGGTGTGTTAATTAAGGAGCGGAAATGATGATGACAAAACAAATGGGCACATTGTTAAAGAGCACTTCAACACTCCTCATCATCAATTCTGCCTTAATTAGTGTGAAAGGTTGGTTGGAGGTGTAAAGCAGCCCCTCCCCCACCACCCTCTGCAGACCACACTGTATTGATCCAACACAGCCCTGTCCTGGTATAAACAAACACTTTACAAGCTCCCCGCGTGCCACAGCTAACACAAATTGGATATCCCCTACTACTACATGTCTTTGTATAGCTAAATCCCTTCTCAGTCTTTTGTTTGGTTACATTTAATAAAGACAAAGAGTTTGCATTATTTCATATTACTGTACAACAATGTAGCATTACATTTCTACCTTTTTTACTTACCCTACATTTCCCCTTACTTTTATTATATAAAGTTAGTCAAAAGTCTAGAGATACTCCAATTATTTGTTGATGTAGAACAAACAAACTTAAAACATGTTCATAAAACAAAAATGTACTTTTTTATACACAAGGCTAATGGGCCCACAAGACCAAAATTGGATATTTTTTGGGGGCAACTTTAAACTTTTAAATACCATGGCACCCCTATTTAAAAAAAGATATTGGTTAAAGAACATGAACAGCAAAAAAAGTTCATCTTTGTGCCTTAAAACATGTTATGAGGTTGGTTGTTCTACACCCACAAGTAATCGGGATGTCTTCAAACTTTTGACGACACTGTATGCACAACTGAATTACCCTTGTTTCCAGAAATGGTATTATTTAAGGATCATGTTGTGACTATTTTATATTTTAAGTTGAAAAACTAGATTGTTATTTTCACTACATCCGAAATATTGTATACAAGGACACACCCTGCATGCTATTTGTGCCAGCCTGTCAGTTGCGAAGCTCGTGTCACTTTGGTCTCAGTAATGCCGGTTGGTAGCAAGTCTAATTTGCTGCGCTCATAACATATAATTTACCTATTTGACAGAATAAATACATTCTGTACAGAATTAAAAATGTGAACGATTATTCTGAGACCCATAAAACCTGCAATTGCAAATTTAAATTACAAACGTCCCACATTGTTCTTAAAAAAATTAGGAACATTTAAACTTTTAATCATGCCAACGTGCATATCTAAGATTTAAAAAATTGTAGAGAACTCTTCTCTTTACCAATGTATATTTAAGAGGGGAAAGGGCTTTCCTTATCTCTAAAACAAATTAAGTCAGCCTTTGTTTTTGATGGTAGACTATCCTGAACAAAACTATGAACTAAGCTTAGGTAATGACCCTATCCAGGTTATATTTACAATATTTACATCACCAAACGTTTCGCCCATGCTGTGATGTGGCGTCCTCAGTGATTTCTCTGAGTTACCAGAAGCTTCAGTTTTTGGAAATGACACCTACACATTACGATATCCTGAACATAATCTAACAGTATACAAAAAATATTATAAATGAAGGTAAACAAAAATAAAAACTAATTCATTGGATGAAGTTTGTTTTTACAACATGTTGGTGCACTTTAAAAAATCTTCTCAAGATTTTGAAGGGATTTAACTTAAAAATAACAATTCAGAGATGGGCGGAATGTGTAAAACAGTCCTTGGAGAGAAGTCATTACACCGATGGAGGCCGAGGTAATTGCCTAGCCAGTCCCCAGAGAGCAGGTTTGGGAAACTCATCTGCAGCCAGTGGCAGAACACTCTCATCTCTTTTTTTGTTAATTACGACCAACATCACTCTGACATGACATTTCCACAACAAACACACCACTTCAGATTACTTGTGGTCTTGTAGTCTTCTTGGTCTGAGATGTATCTAGGGTTTATTATTTGTAAAATTATTATGAAAATTAACACTGAAATTAGATTTACAGATCCCAGAAGAAGTACTTTCAAAACCGTTTCCTAATTGATAAATATGAAATTTTCATCGCCATGTTAAAATGCCTTTCACTCAAATTTGTTATTAAATAGTCAATTATCCTTCACGAAAAGGCTAATAACATGTGTTACTATTTCAACGATTCAATTCATAATAATAATCCTATCATAAGTGTCATTTGATAGGTAGACTTATTTTAGTGTACAATAAATTTGTTTTTAACGTAGAATGTCATTCTTGATTATTCTACATTAAAAAAACTCATAATATTAACGTATTATGATCCAATAGAATGGACCTTTAATAATCATACAGTTCTCATTATAATAATAAACACAAACCGTACAGTTGAAATAGAAAAACATGTTTTGGCCTGCTGACGGTAAAATGTCTTGCTACTGTAGAGCTGTCTCAGGTGTCCCTATAGTACTGTACCTGTTTTCAGTGGTGGTGGCTTAGTAGTTTGGGAACCGGCCAATTTTTAATTCCTGGAGAACAGATTGTCTTAAAAAAGCAGAGACATCATCTCACAGGATTTGGTGACCTTGTTGGTGATTTTCAGCCCGTTTCGTTACCTCGTTAATTCTAGATTTGAAAGTTTGTACATATGCACAATTTGAAAGTCTTAATGTGACGGTAAAGTAAATGTACACAGTGTATTGTCCATGTGTGGGCTTGATGGGATAGACATATAGAAACTTCATCACATATATTAGAAATATTTAAAGTGTAAGTATTGCATACATTAACACTATTCACCACAGCAAAACATGGATATTTGCCAAAACAACTATTAGAAAATAACGAGTAATCTAATCTTTAAAAGCTGATTGTTCATATATGATAGGTAACATTGGTTTCAGTGTCTTAATATAGAGGCCTACAGTAGTTGAGAATATTTTTTGGTTTAACAACAATTATCACCTTAATTTACCAGTACCTAAAAAGGAAGCCATCTGTAATTATTGCTGACATAAATTTTTAACTGTTGTTTATCTAATTCCATACCATTATGTATTTGTCCACCTAAAAAGGAAGCCATCTGTAATTATTGCTGTCATAAATTTTTCACTGTTGTTTCTCTAATTCCATACCATTATCTATTTGTCCACGGCCACCATGAAAAACAATAGCCTAATCTTGCACAATCAAACCTTCTACCAGACACAATACACTGTTTTTATATTGTACATTTATAAGCTTTCAGTATTGAGCTGGCACGGAGCGCTCGCTGACACGGCCACAGATATATGTTATTAAAGTACACACTTAATACGGTACAACAAAGTTTTTGGTCTTTATGGATTCTGCGTTAGTTTCCAATTACAGCGATAGGTTACTCTTAAAGAAAAAGAGGAATAAATAAGTGTCAATGATACAAAGTAAAAACCCAAGCCACTATCATTGATGGCCATCTTGGGTCCAAATACTTTGAATCATTATGAAATATAGCCATGAGAAAAAAATTGTGTCAATTTTTTGTTTCATAATGAAATAACAGTGTATTTGTATAAGCTATAATGACCTTGCTGTGTATGGTTGCTTATTATTTTTTATACATGAATCAAGTTCATATGAATATAAACACCAAAATAAAAATTCAACAACAAAATTTATTTTATAGAGAATATTTTAATCCATATTTTGGTATATATTATTGGTTTCCATGGTAACAGATTTTCTCAGTAAATTTATTTTTGCCTGTACGATATATATAATATGTGTACATTTCTTAAAACTAGATAACATTTCGAATATTTTAGCTATCTCACATTTTTTATTTTACTGTTACAACATTATTTACATGGGTTCCCCCTTTTCGCAATTTATGAAAACAAATGTCCATATTACATCACGAAAAAAATGTTTGTTGCTACTATGTTTTATATAATACATTTTAAGAAAAAGTAACCATAAGCTGGACAGTTAAGAGAAAGAAATACAATTTGTTTACTTTTTGTTTTTTAATGAAAATCCCAATCAGAGTGTGCCATTTATATTTTTTTCCAGATGATTCGGATTAAGTATCCAGAACAAAGCATATATATATAGGATAGAAGTTATACTCACAATTTTATTTATCTTTGTTTGGTAATACAGCTGGTTAAAACATATTTTCATAACCTAAAGGTAATGAATGACACTGGTAGGCTGCTGTTAAGACTGATCAGTTGATCACTTCCAGAGTCAATCATATGTTGAAAGGAATCAGCTGATTAATCTAGTTTTTCATTTGTCATGAGGTTATAATTAGAAACAACTACCAAGGTCAAAGACTTCATTCGCTCATTAGATTACATGAAAAAATATCAAAAATGACCTTAATTATACTATAAATAATATTAACAAATTAAACATTGAAATAGTAATATTTCATCCACATATTGTGTAACAGAATAAAATTAAATATTTATGAATTTATTACATTGCATATGGATCAGTACTGCTATATGTGCATTTATAAGCTCTTTACAATTTACTACTGTCCGTGCAGAAATTATGTACACTCGAGTTTGAAGGTTGTTTACTAATAAACTAAGAGGCCTATGAAAATGACAATTATACCATTGTTTTCTTTCTTTAATTGTACATTATGACATATGAATTTTTAATTTTACTATAAGTTTTAATAATTCTTATCCTAGTTGAAACAAAAAAGTACTGGAATTTTAACTAGTTTTTACTGTACATCAAATTTATACCGTTATTACTAAAAAACACATTGATGTATCACATTTGTAATTAAATACGTGGTTGGTATAAATGTTTGCTATACGTTTAATAAATTTTAGAATTTTTACTTTTTAAGAAAAAAGTGTTTGTCAATTCCCTGAAACAACATTTTCTTGGCTTCTAGAGGTTGTAAAATCGATTACTTGGTCACGTTGTAATTCTTATATGAAATGTATCATAAAAAATTAAACTTATAGGAAACATAATTATCAACCACATATTTAAATATAATGTGATAAATTAACAGGTTTTTAAGTAATAACAGCGTAAATTTATTAACAGTATAAACTAGTTAAATTTCTGGTAATTTTTTGTTCCAGCTAGGATACAAATTTTAAAACTTTAGTAAAATTAAAAAATTCAGACCTAAGAGCATATAACTAAACGAGGAAAATAATGGTATGATTGGAGTTTTCATAGGCCTCTTAGTTTCTTAGAAAACAACATTCAAACTCAGGTGCCCATAATTTCTGCACCAGTAAGTTCACAGTCTTGATAAAACATAACCTTGTATTTTGCAACACCATAATTAATTAGGTTATTCTGAGTGATCAGTGATAAACAGTTGTCAACAGCTGATGTTAGATTGGTGTGTGACCTAGTTTTATGTTTATCTGCCAAACTGCAGCTGACAGACTGAAGTTTGTTTAACCAGCATGAGTGACTCATTCTATTACTTTATAGGCCTATAAAAGTAAATTTATATCTGCTTATTATTATGTTAAATGTAATTTTTAGTCTTTGATGTTATTTATTCTTTTAATTAAGATGTTTTTACATTTAACTGACTAGGCTGTCTATGTCATGTAGATCAGAGTTAAATTTAAAAGAAAATATTCAATAAACATTATTTACTTCAATAATGGTGAACAGAAAAGCTAAAAAAAGTAATATAGTAATTTTTAATTATTTGCCTTTACAATTCCATTGGCAATTTTTACTTTGTAAAAAGTTAGGCATTTAAACATTTAGGCTAGCAAGAGACCCAAGTTTTGAAAACAAAATCTAATTTAGAGGAATAAACATATGGTTTTTTTATTATTAGTATTATTCATTGCTAAGA
The DNA here is from genome assembly GCA_035578905.1 of Stictocephala bisonia. Taxonomy (NCBI): domain Eukaryota; kingdom Metazoa; phylum Arthropoda; class Insecta; order Hemiptera; family Membracidae; genus Stictocephala; species Stictocephala bisonia. Next base: position 1,490,483 of record JAQJVL010000070.1, read on the forward strand.
TGCCGATCGTACAGATATGGCGAATATATGGGAGAATAAGTGTGATAAATATTTTTAGTTTCTTTCTTTTTTTATATAAAAATTAAAGCAAAAAGACAGATTTAACAGGAAGGATTTGTTATAAATGGAAACTATATTATAATTATGCGATAGTAAACCAACTTTATTTAATTAAAGAAATGTGAATTTCAACTTTAATGAGTATTCATTGTACTTCTTTCCATGAGAACAACGTTACTTGCAAATCTGTATTCTTTCATTATTTATTGACCAACAGTTGTGTATGAGGTGTCATTTTCGTTATCATTCCGCACAATGGGTTTGCTTTTGATATTTTGAATACATACGCTTAGTTTTGAAAAATATATGAAAATAAATAATTCTATCTAAATAGTTTTATGTTTTTTTTTCTATAAAACTAATTAGGAATTCGTAAGCAATTCCAACACCCAATTCCATTCTTGATCAAATGCAATTTGTTTGGAAAAAATCTGTTTAAAAATAGCTGTTTGATTTGGATATTTGTGATCGTACGTTCGGTTTGAAAATATCATTGTTCTTATGTGAATAAAACCAACATGGCCGACAGTCTCTTAAGGAGCCACTCGCACTCTACATTGGCCAGGAGATTTAGCGACCCATAGTTTTATTGACTCATAAACATACAAATATTTTCATACTAATAATATATTTTATAAGTTCTTTGTTCTTTAACTCCTAGTTGAGGCTCTGTGTTACTGACAAAGAAATCCGATTTATCCTAGCTTATGATAGGCCTGCTTGAAATTTTACCCTTTTTACAATGATCTTTGCAAACTACAGGCTTACTTCTTGATCTAGTTTTCAGTAAAAAATCTAATTATTTTTTTTTTTTCTATACAGCGTATCATAAATGTAATTAATTTGCCCCATCATGAGAGGGTATAGCTGTAGAGAGGCTGCTTATATAAGGTTAGCGAACCCCATCCTTTAATGGAGTGTTTAACTTGAATAGCAATCAGCTGTTTTGTTGTCACATGGATAATGATGCTCAGACAATTCAAAAAGACAAAGTTGTAGGGTTGACTTAATTGCACAGTGTAGTTGAATTAGTTGGAAGCCAACACTGAGTATCAGTTTGGCAATCACCCCTCCACCCTCTCCTGGGACTGGTAGTTTAGGGATTTCCCCTCCCCCCAACTGTAATGTAATTAACTGATTCCCTGCCTCAGCAAGCAACTGCGGCTGACAACTCTGCTTGCTTCATTCACTCCTATATTTTGATGCAAGAATTCTGATTCAGTTACAGAATAACATAAATTTCTATAGTAGTTAAATCATTTTTTGACTTATATCAAGATCTATTTGTAACTGGTTATTTTTGGATCTTATAATTTATCTAGGTATTTAGAAGAATGTAGCCAGCTACATTGTTTTCTATGGAAACAGCTCAACCTGAAATTTATGCATTTTTAAATGTTGTACATTATATTTCCATAAACAAAAATAGTAATAGAGAAGGTCATACACTAAATTATTACAAATATCTGTTTTGTTCTGTTTTTTTCTTTTCTTTTGATATTTATTATCCGCTACATAGCTTGAGATTTATTTTTCTACTCATAGAATTGTATAATGCCTTAGTATTTTTTTATTAAATGCAGGTCTTTCTAAGAAAGTAAATCTTTCTTCGCTGTAGCTGTTCTTCTATTCTTTTTCGTTTGCATTTTTTTTTTTTTCAAAAATGTTATTTTCCTGGTCTGTAAATGTTTTGTTCCATAAATTCTGTTTCAAATAATGTTATTTTTACTATTGGACAGATAGCATCCATAGCCATTGTTATTTTTCTTACAAAAAGCTGTTCTATGAAATATTAGTGTTTATAGAATCATCAAATCCTCAAGGTTCTTCTATTATCAGTAGAGCTCATCACCACTAATACTTTCTTCTCCCAACAGTCTCCTCGTGTGTACAATTTTATTGCTGTCGAGCCTCCAACCCCACTATCTTGTTTTGACTTTGAAACTACTAGTAAAACCTACATGTAAAGTCCATCAACCATTAGTAGGCCGGTTTCGTCTGTCCGTCCTTCCCTACACCATTGTGTTAGGTGAACAACGGTGGCAGTTCAATCTCTGTTTCCTGCTTGCCAACAGGCAATGCGTTTTTCAGTAGCTGAAGCGCACGTTTTGTAGCTTCACTCAAATGCATTTAAAAAAATATGTATTTCAAAATTTAACATACTTTATAGGATAAGTGCGACTACTGTTGGTTTCAAAATACATTGTACTCGAGTTTGGATTTCTGGTATAAATCTAATATTCGTTCAACTTACAAAAATTATATATAAATTTTTAGCTCATTTAATTCTTTGTCTTACCATATTAGTTAAATATTTTTATTTTAGTCATAAACATTTTTTAACTAAGGCTTGGTTTGAAGACAAAAAATTTTAATTTTTAGAATTTAAGAAACAAGGTACTAGTACCATTGATTATATTAACCTACAATAGATAAACCATCTAATAGAAATATTTGTTGCAGTAATTTTGTTAGTTTGTGTGGCCCGCAACCACAGCTGGTTTAAACTGCATTGCATTTACATTGAACTACACTAGCGCTCCACAAGGGACCACAAAAACAGCTGATATTTTGGGACTCAAAATTTAACATTGCATGGGAAATCTATTTGTGTATAAAATCAATGCTAGTACTAAACAAAAAACATACTAGTACTAAAAATAATGTTCTTATGTCTTCAAACTACAATAAAAAATATTTATGACTAAAAATAAATATGTTAAACTTATATAGTGAACACAAAATGAAATGAGCTACATTTTTAGAAATTGAATAAAACTAGACATACCATAAGTAAAAACTAGTGTACATTGCGTTTTCAATCCAACAATACAGCCCCATGAGATTTTAGATGTTTTCCTGCTGGTTTTAGTTTATTATAAAAAATATTTAAGGCAAGTTTAAATCAGAATATTAGTTATTTATATTTTTTTTAAATAAGAGTAAACAACTAAAATCTTATCACTAAAAAAGCTTTAAAATAAAATAATTTCGTTTTCTAAAAGAAAACCAAGTTTAAAATTTTAGGTTCATAAATAAAGCTGTTGGAGTGGCCGTAGATAAGGGGCTAATGCACTGGCTTGCCACGCTGCCGGTCCGGGTTCGATTCCCGATGTGACCAATAGTAGATTTTGCCCTGCCGCTCCCGTGGTTCGCAAGTCACGTAAAGCCGTTGGTCCCCAGGTTAAGTGTAAGAGAGGGCTCCTTAGCCCTAACTTCGCCTGGTTAAAATAAGACAATCTTTTTTTTCTTTTTTTTAAAGCTGTAATTTTTATTTGAATTTAATATTGGCCTTAACGAAAATCTAAACCTAAAGGTATTATACCTTTTAAAATATGCCTTTTGTCAGATAAACCCACTTCATTCACTGATAATGTAATGTGACGAAGGTTAGTGCATATGTAGACGTAGTCAATGACGTTAAGATTTGAAATCTATCCATATGTTATATTGAAAGCAAATCCAACGTGCAATATAAACATTTAAAATGACACCTCAAACACTACTTTCGGTCAATAAATAACGAAAAATATGGATTCGCAAATAATATTGTTTTTATGGATCAAAACCAACATGGCCGACAGCCTCTGCAGACTCGTAACACATTAATGTTGATATTAACGAGTTTAGCTGTCAATATTTGATAAGAACATTTCTTCATCAACACATTTTATCACAGGAAACAGTTATTTTATGAAAATTATAAAACATACTATCTAAAAATTTGAGGCTTCCACAAGTATTAAAATAATATAAATAGTAATACAAAATGCTTTCTGATCTGTTACTTTTTTAGCTATTTTTTAGTTCAATAAGAAATGCCAACGTTATTAATGAATTATTGGTATAACGTTATTGGTAATAATAGCACTTCAGCAGCAATGTTATAAAATGTGCTTTCTGTATTGTACATTTTAAGAAAAGAAAACATTGAAATAATTACAAAATGGTAAGTTTAAGTCAGCTTAAATGTTGCATACACCTCTTTACTACAGTTCTACCAATTTCGGGGCATTCAACACATAATTTAAGCCTATGTAAAACGTGATGGAACCGGTACTAGACTGGATTTAAAGTTCAACAACCAGACATTATTGATTACGATGGCTGCCAAGACAGTGAAGGTCACGTTACTTCACAAACCGGTTGTGTCCTAAGTGACCAGTCGGAGGTTAGAGTGCGGCTGTGGAACATTTATAAGTTTACAAACTAATTAAGCTACGTACAATCATTTACAAGAAAACAACGCATAGATTATTAAATAAAGACCATTGTTCCATAGTTTATCAGGCAAAATTGATGTTTGCTAAATGTTACTAGGAAGCTCTAATTTTTAATCATTAACAATAATTACATGGCCAACAAGGGATCCTAACAAGTGCCAGCTGAACAATCAACTGTCTTCATCAGAAAGTCCGCCTGAAAGATTTAGCAATTAAATAATAAACATTAATCTAGGCGGTCAATGTTTTAATCATGATTTTACACACTATAACATGAATTAAATGTATATGATTGTGTTAAAATGCAAAATTGTACAAGTTATATTTACTGTAGATAAATTAAAGCGTTTTAACATTACTTAATATAGGCCAAGGAAATCAATTGTTTGAGTATTGTTACAATCTTAAACTAATGAAGATATTAATATGATTAAAATTTCAATGTATATCCATTTTCTTTCACAACAGGTTCCAAGAAATCTTTTTAAAGTCATAAACTGAAGATTACAAAATAAATAACAATTTGTAAATTATTTACCTTGCTTACATCAGATGAAGATGGTAGGCACACCTTCGGCTTCTTTGGAGGTGGAGGTGGTGAAGAATCCATTGCTGGAGGTGGTGCCGCCTGGGGAGATGCCACAGGTGCCGGCTTAGGTTCCTCCAATGTGGGTGCTGGAGGGAGGGTGGGGGCAGGAGGTGTGGCAGGGGATGGTGGGTGCAAGGGTTCACTAGGTGGAGGTCCTGGGGCGTTAGGCAACCCAGGCCCTGAAGACACTGTCACTGGAAACACCACTCTCTGCACTGGTGGCCTCACTACACCGTTCACTTCGTGCTTGTCCCGCGCCTTGTCCCTACGATGACCACTCGAGCCTCGTTTCACTCCCGAATTCGCACTGTTCCCGTGTTTCTCACCGTTACCGTTGCCGTTTTGCTCACCACTTTTCACTATTTCGTGTTTGGCCTCAGACGTTTTTGTCCCCGGCTTGGTACGCTTGATCTTCATCTTCAGCCCCTTATCAACGGTGGCCGAATGCTCAACGGCCAGCTTGCCCGCAGACGCCATGGACCCAGCCCCGCCACTGCTGCTCCCTTCGCTGCTTGTCTTCTCGTTGGTTTTCTCTATATCAGCATCCAAATCTATAATAAGATCTCCGATTCCGATGTCCCACTCGTTGTCATCGTACTCGAAGTTTGTCTCCGCTTTGGCCGCCGTTGCCCCTCTGGGGTCTGCCACCTAACAACCAGCTAGAGTTAATGATAAAATATTACATAAAACGTAACAATCAATGTAAAAAATCAATAAAAATTATTAGCAGATACTTATAATATATGTGACAATGGCATAGTCTTGTTATCTGAATAAAGTATAATTCGATTGTTCAATCTTGCGGTATATTTCTGAAAAAGATACACATTCAAAAGGAATAAAGAACATTTGGTGTATTATATGTAAGTGGATATTTAGCTTTTCATGTGATGTACAACACTGCATAGGTTAAAATTCAAAACACCAAATTATACTATGTCATAAGTTTTATATTTATATTGTATTAAAGTAAATTTGAGATATTTCAAACAAAAAATACAAACGTAACTGAGTCAATATTAAATATTTATGTGAATAATGTAATTATAGTAAATATCAGATGCTATTAAGTGAGCTCTATTTTACCAAACACAGGGTTGAGCTCTTGAAATCATGATTACATTTATACTTCTCCAACCAAACAGTTTGATTGAATTTCTTTAGTTGTAACATGATGAGTGAAAAATGCATCAAAGAAATGTTCATTACAAGCCTGATAGGCTACATCTCCATAAACAGTGCTGGATCTACACTAAGGGTTTGGAACCATTCCACCGCCTTACCCTCTTATTGATGGCCAGGTTTACTTACACCTTGCTTTTGTGTAAGAAATACCTTCCAACAAGCTCTTTCCCACTCTTTGTTAACTTGTTATTACCTTTATTTTTAACCCTAGAACGGCCAGGCTGGGCCTGTGAGACCCAGCTCAAGACTTTTCTATGTTTTTTTAGTATAGGATTTTTGTTTTGAGCTTTGCAGTTCTGTAACTTCTTGAAATATCCCATAGAATGTGCTGGCGCTGCAAAATCAATGTTATATGCGGTTATTAGTGGTCAGTAGGGGAGTAAATGTCTTGAAGGCCTCAAACCCAGCCTGATTGTTTATGAGAGTTTTTATGACAATATAAGTCATATTGTCATATTTCAAATTGAATTTCAACACTTTAAAAACATTAAAATATGTATTTTATTCAATTATCCATAATATTGAAAAAAACAAAACCGTTTTATCTTAAAATTGTGACACATAATAATACATCAATACATGCAAAAAGATCAAAAGAATATAAGATTTTATTATTATTACTTTTTTGAATTTTTAAATTTATTTTTCCTAACTGAAAATGTTTTTACTTAGAATAAAAATAAATAATAAAATATATTTTGTAATCAAATTATTGTCTGATAATTTTTGTAAATTTTTATCTTTTAGGTCTAACAGACTCAGCCCGATTGTTCAAGGAACTTTTTTATCTGCCCGACCAACTTAAGGTTAAATAATGCTTAGCTGTACTCTATAATAATTAATCTATTAATAATTTAATATTAAAAACCTGTAAACACTTAATTAGTAGTAAAAAGAAATATTACACACAAAAATAACTGAATAAAATAAAAAGAAGCTAGAATTAATTTACTTCAGTTGAATATAATAACAATAAATATCAGAGTTGAACAACTGAGGTAATTTCAAGAATCTCTGTATGTCTATGGGTGGGTAGGTGGATGAAAGAGTTATGACTGAAACAACTCAAGACTTTAACAGTGAGTACACAGCACTGTGGGACGACTGACTCACACAAATACTCCCTGAGACTATTAATAAGTGACATTTACACTTTTCATCCCTTTTTTTACTTCTCAGTTAACTAAAATGTTCACCAGGAGTGTCAGATTGTCCAGATGTATCGTGTTCGTTATCAATACTAGGTTATTCATCAGATTCTTGAAGCCACATCCAAACGTCATCATTATGGTTTTCTACATTCTCAACCATGAATCCATGTACATGTATGAGTGAGCGTGTGGGTCAATACCACTTTTCTTTGAGTACTGGTACTTAGAAACCGGTTTTTGGATGCGATCAGCCTGTCAATAGTAAGCCTGAAACAAACACCGCTTTGTCTGCCTATCTCTATGCATCAACTTTCGACTTTCGCAAGTAAAATTGCTACCTCATTAGGCTACAACTCTTATATAATCTTTATCACTTTACATTGATACGAGTAGCCTATAGAACTTACTGATGGTTATATAGTTGATTAGACCAGAGTTCAACAACTGAGGCCATTTTGAGATTTACAAAGTCATCTATTAACTTTCACAAAAATATAACAACAGTAATTTCATATAAAATCAAGTAAGTTAAGTAGTTTTGACATACAGTTCAATGCTACATTATTTTATTCATACGTTCACTAATAAAGCTTATGAGTATTGGATGTTATTAATCAAAGACTTTCCACAGACATTTCAAATTAATATTTTTGTTATATAACTAAAAAAAGTTTAATGATATACGGACATAACCCCAACCAAGAAAGTTTTCACTAAACCAATGACTATATAAACAAATGAATCCGTTATCTGCAGATGGGCAAATTTGCTGTTATCAGACAATGAATGGTCTCAAATAAGTGCTAATGGTCACTTCAGCGTGTGCTGGTGAGAAAATGAGAAAGGGATGAAGAGAGTATGACCGCTGGCACTATCTGTGAAAACCGAACATGAACTAATTTCACCAAACAGTACAACCGGCTTCATGGGACCTACATGAGAGGCAAGTATTCTTGTTTCTACAGTCAATGGTTAAACAGTTACGGACGTGTGAGGATGGTACCTTGGTTCGGTGGCTGCCGTCCAGGGAGTTGTCTCTCATTGGGCCAGCCATGAGGGAGCAGAGCCGAGAGCTGAGGGCCGCACTGACCCCGGCCCGCCCCCCACAACCATCTTATCTCCTGAAACACACCAACAAAATTGATTAATCATTTAGATATTTGAAAATGTTAATATTTTAACATTTATAAGTACCATTCAAAATCAATCTTCTTGGTTAGTAGAAAACTATTGTTTTATAAGATACACAAGTTGTTGGTAGCGTGTACAGTTGTTACCAATTTAGTTTTTTGCGAAAATCTCAACAGCAGATAAAAGAAAAACTGGATTTTACATTGTTAACAATTCTAATACTGGTATATTGAATGTAGACAGAAAAATTTGGTAATCTTGTCAGGACTTTGTTATTACATAACCTAAAAGTATGTGTGTAATTCATATTTCAGTATTTGGTCACTAAACAGAACAGCTTACGATAAAATTAGATTTCTTGGTCACAAGCGGGTTATAAACAATTATTATTAACCATATATTTATTGATGGAGGCATATAGCTATCTGTATGACCCTTCTGTATATTATTACTTACAAATAGACATCTCATGTAATAGGAATATTTGCACCAGCACTTTGGCTAGTTAGTGAGGTCTGCTACTACAGCTGGTTTAAACTGCATTACATTTACATGTGACAACACAAATGCTCCACAACGGACCACAAAAACTGCAGATAATTCAAGACACAAAATTTAACATGAGAAATATATCTGTGTGCTTATAAAATCAACGGTATGATTTTGTCTATGGTGAGATGAGGAACGCAGGGTTAAATAAAAGCATTCCTAAAAACATTAACAGTACACCTAAGGTGATACATATAAAAGATAAAACAGCTGATTGATTTCACCGGGTTTATTTTTGTAAATAAAATTATAATATGCAGATGATTTATTAACACTATAATATGATCAAAATTAAAGAAATAATATTAGCCTATTACATCTTTTTCTTTAAATACAGTAGCCTATATGCTACAAATTATAATTTACTCACCAAAATCGGTATACAGTATTCTATTTGTTAATCAGCGGTACAATCTTAGTTTTGGAACATGGTTAGTAAACTATAAACGAACAAAAGTCACAAGCACAGCTATACACCTCCATATATTTACGCCTTCACAGATTTTTGTTTGGTAAATATTGCCTATTAAGGTAAGGCACCTTAATGATTATTAACTTATTTAGACAATGTTATACAATATTGCGTTTTGAGCCTATTCCCAATATATGTCATAAATTAATACCATTAACTTAATTTACACACACATACATTTCTCACCAAATGTAAAATTTGGTTTATCTAATTAATTATCAGCTGTTTTGGGGGGAAATTGTTGAGCGCTAGAGTAGTTCCATGTAAATGTAATGCAGTTTAAAACAGCTGTAATGGCATATAACACTAAAAATATATTCCTATTACATGAGATCTATTTTAAGTAATAATTAAGGTTGATAAACAACTGATATATCATTATAACACGTCTCACTAAACTATATTTTCACCTGCGACAGTTCATACATTTTCTAAGCTTAAGACAGTACCATTGATTATATGTTGTTACTTTCATACAAACAATTATTGTACCTATTAAAATATTTAAAGAATTTGCTGCATAAAAAGATGAATGTAGGTTATTTATGCGCTTTCTAGACGCCTCACCAATCTTGACTTTTACTACCAGTGGGTAGAAGATTAAAAATTATTAGGTCTATATTTTATGAGAAAACACTTTTTATTCTGTGGAAATAACGTTTTATTTGAAAAAAAAAACGAATTTCTAATTTTTGATAATGTTATTTTTCCTTTTATCGCTGGTATTTTATGTAATTTTTTTCATATTTTTTTTAATTTGATGTAGTTTTTCACAGACTATTTTGGTCTATAACAATTATTTCTCGAGATATCACGGAAAAACTACGTTCGCGGCAAATCACCTATGTTACTATCCATATGCACAATGTTAATATAATAGGAGCTATGACTAACCACCAAAAATAAATTCGCACGTATTCCTGCCTTAGTGAATTCTTGTTCAGCATTAAAATCAACTAAAATGAAATTAAAAAATTTATGAAAAATCCCACTTTTTAAAAAAGTTGGTTTTTCACAATCACATAAAAAACTATTTTCGATTTTTCATTAAAAACGTGTTTTCCGCGACAAAAATCAACCTCCTCAAGAATGTTGAACTCATATTTCACCACTTTTTCAACAAGAAATTGCATTTTCAGAGGACTAGAAAATGCATAATTACCGACTGTAGACCATATCTCAATTTTATTAACGATGGAGGATAGTTTACCCCCTCCCAATTAGTGAGTTGGCAAGACAGACATCCCTAAATCCGATAACTTATGCTGTAAAAACACATACCTGGCTAGTTTGAGGTTAGGCCTTCACGTGTTTTCCAACTGTAGCGCCGTTTAGTGAGAGGTAGGCAATACTGATACAGCTACCAAATTGCCTAACAACAAATGAAGGGGCCCAATATGCTACCCTACGGTCCGATTCAAAAAGCAATGTACTCGAGTTTGAACCACTGCTACAAAATAAATACTCATCCGATTCCGTTGTGTCATACACCAAAATTTATCTTATTTAATTCTACGTAATTAAATATAACTTACATATTTTTTATAGCAGGTATAATACAAAAAAAAAAAAAAAAACACGACATTTTTACACTTTTCGAGTAAAGCTCAACTTTAAAAATGTGTGAAACAAAAAGTACTAAAGATAAGTCAGTGAAACTTTAAGCATATATGAAGAAGGTTTGTTTTTATTGTCTGTTCAAATTCTAGAATTTTTACTCTTTTATAAAATTTTCTGTTGTAAGTTTAGTAAATCCTTGCAATCTTAAAATTGGCTGAGCATACAAACTTCCAAAACGGTTCAAAAATACCGGATTAAAAAATAAAGTAAGATTATAAAACGGTAAGTGCGATAAAAAAATCTTACGATACGTTATCTTATTTCGTTACCTATTTACTTATTTATTTTTTATTACTTGAGTTAGATACTGCTGGTTGCGTATTACCACAATTACTATGTCGGGATAATGTATTACATTCAAAAATCTTTTTATTCCGCATTTTTTAAATTTTAAAATGGCAACCTTTCTCCCGAGTAGTTTAATTCAAAATAACAATAAGCATAATGAAATTAATTATTGATTTTTTTTTACATAAATAAGCATAATGATTTCTTATTAATTCTAAACAGGAATTTAGATTTTTTATTTTATAAATTTCAAGACTATTTATTGACCGATTACCAGAAGAAAAACATGGATATTCTCCTTAAAATTTAAATATGTAATCAACAACAATCATTTTAATAAATAAAACGTAGATTATATCGTTCATACATCTGTTGGAAGGTAATTATTTTTGTGCTTAATTTGACGCACCTATGAGTAGCGCGCGTAATAAATTCGGCGAGCAGTCGGCGTCATTCTACAGGTGTGGAATACATGCAATTTAACCTAGGAGAGAACATTTGTTAAATTAAAAACTATAGTATATTTTATCTAGACAAGGTAGCATTAGCATAAATTAAGTCTAAAAGTTGATGGACAAAAATCAGGTGAAAAGAATGTCAGGTTGTAAACGATTAATATGTCTTTACACCAGAATATAATTAATTCATTTTCAGTGTGGTTATACCACTATGACGCAGTAAGTTATATATCGATGGTTATACCATTCAATATGAAACATATAACATGGTATAAATCAATATAAAATCATTGCATTTATTTACACAAATCAAAGTAATTTATCGTAACTATAAATGTCAAGGATTACAAGACCAAGTAATTAATTATATGACCTCTAGAAGCCGAGATGACAATGTTTCAGGAAATTGATAAGTACTTTTTAAAATCGGAAAGTTAACATTCTAAAATTAATCAAACTTATAAAAAACCTTCCTATCAACCAGGTATTAACATAAATGTGATACATTAAATTTTTTTTTAATAGCGGTGTAAATGTGATGTACAGTGAAAAATTGTGAAAATTCCGGTACTTATTTTGTTCGAACTAGGATAAAAATTATTAAAACTTGTCGTAAAATTTTAAAACTATATTTCATAATGTAACGTTAAACGAGGAATACAATGACGTGAATAGATTTTTCGTAGGCCTCTTAGTTCCTTAGAAAACAACCTTCAAACTCGGATGTACATAATTTCTGTCCTGACAGTAGTAATAATAATTGTGAATCAGTTCACAAGGACTACGCGTGCTGGACGTGGACGGGGCTGTGAAGTTTGCAAGTACACCACGTCCCTACACCGTTCGTTACCAGGATTCGCTACTGCGCAGCTGGATCCACGCCGAGGGACTTGACGTGTAAACTAACTATATTGTTGTTGGGACGTTTTATGGTGGCCAAGATGACTTCCGGTCAGAAAGTACGTAGTCGACTGGCAACCCACAAATGGTTCTTGTTGCAACACCGTCTACAATCTGTCCTAAAAATATATAACACAATATCTTACAAATGTTCACTGCCTTACTGTATATACAGGGTGTTTGGGAACTCTTTAGCCGAACCTTGGATTTAGTTCTGGAAACGAAAACAAACAAAAAATATAGTATAACAGTATAGCCTATATCGCTTCGTCAACCGTCTGTTAGTTTGTGATTTATATATATTTAAAAAAATGATAATAACATGAATGCTAAGATAAAATAAAACGAAAAGAACATAAATGCTATAGATATAAAATGTTGCATACAGTACGGCTGATGTTGCATACAGCATCTAGACGTACAATTATTTTCGATATTTTTTGTTCAACCCTTTGGAAATAGCTTAGAATAGGAAAATTAATGTTTTTTTTTTACATAATCACAAAGTTTTGCTAAAGAGTTACCAAACGCCCTGTATATATAATATACTGCAAATACAATACATTTAAATAAACCCATTACACAAGGTGCACCAAACTCGTATAGCAAAAATGTATATCACATTCTCCTTGAATTCTTGAGCTTAAACTTTAATTCTGTTTCTTGTCAAATTCCTTTGGCTGTCACCTGGCCATAAAGATCCAACAGTAGTCTGTTAGGGAAGGAACACTCTTGTTCAATGTGGCAACACCGCACGCACAGACTTCCAGAGAGTGTCCATTCCATAGTTTTCCCTATACCACGAGCGATGTGAGTATAGTAAGTTTTTTTTCTCGTTTCTTCCATAAATGTTTTCAGCCGAGCTATAGGGATCGGCTTTGAGCCTTTCACATACTCAGCGCCAACAATAAAGCATTCTATTTGTGTTTGCATCTAACAAGTTATTATATTATCCTTGTAACCTTAAAGAGGAAGTACAAGCGCCAATGAGGCTGCAGTTGCACACACAATGCACTTAGATACTAAGTGCTTTCAGCTATTCGACTAAAACCGGGATTGTAACAGCTGGCAGAGTGGTGAAGTTTATTTCTGACCCACAGCGCTGAGTTTACTCTAACTCGCTGACTTTGGAACCGCTCCAAGGGGTCAATAAATACCCCCTGCACATTTGGCTTTAAGTTAAATAAACACTTGCTGCCATTTAAATAACTGTTAACGCAAAACCAACCATTAAAACACTAATTTGGCCCACTCAGCAGCTTCACGAATTAAAGCGTTGAATTACCGCGTAGTCTAAAGTTCCAGCCAAAATAAAGACTTAACTGTGATAAGACGATATTTGACTTTCTGATTAGAGTATTTTTTTAAACATTTTTTATTAACATTCCAATTTATTATTATTATTCCGATTTATCGACTTGATATTTGACCGTGACCTTTTATTTGTTCACACTGTCTCGTGCGATAGGCTACAAAGTATGTACTGTTCCTCATTTCCGTGTATTCTTCGTCGCACATCAAGGCGAGTTGTTCCGTTGTACAGCACAAGTTATTCAGGTTGAATGGGACTTAGTGTTTAAAATTTTACCAGGTTATTGTACATGGTATTTGGAGTAAACATTTGGTTTTAGAAATTGTTTATTAAAATTTCTCACTAAACAGCGATTTTTAAATCTTTTACAAAACTAGTGACTTCAGACTACTAAAGTTAAGTTTTTCCTGTAAAAATCGAAAAAATATATTTTTAAATATATCCTGTATAAAATATTTTTAAATGTGGTATATTCTTAAAGAACGTCAAATTTCCAACAGAATGAACTGTTTTTCGTTAAGATTGAGTGTCTTTGATTGTGGTTTAATGTGCATGAAATAACAAAATGTTTACAAACTCACTTCTAATATTACAGCTAAGTCAGTCAAGAAAGCCGTTCTTCAAGTCCAATGTACCAAATAAAAGAAGATTTATCAAGGACGTTTTTAAGATAGTTTGACACCTTTCACATTCGCTTTTTGGTAATAAAAAGTCCTCTTAAAGTTAGAAGTAAATTTGTACTTGCACTTAAACCACAATAAAACACAATCAATCTTAACGGGAAACATTTTATTCCGATGGAAATTTAAAGTTATTTATTATAAGAATATGCCACACTTTTGAGTATTTCAATTCGATTATTGTGAGAAAAACTGACTTTGTTAGTCAAAAGTTACTAATTTTTCAATAAACCTTTAAAAATCGCAATTTCAAGAGAAATTGGAATAGAACCACTATTTTACCCAAAACTCCATGTACCCAGTACAATGTTAAACACTAAGTGCCAATCATCCTGTATGTTACAGTGATCGCAATACCAGCTTCAATACTGGCAGTTTAATAATACTGTATTAAAACAAGTAAATATGTGATAGAAAAACAAACCTACTACTACTGTCATATCATGGCACAATCTATTTTATATCAATTCAAACGTTAAAATACTTATTTTTTTTATTAGTAAAGAGTAGGGAATTTCCTGTATCTGGTCAACCAGCCCGAATCGATAAATTGTCAATAATTATTTAGCCGTTCGGACTAAATGTCCGACCATCGCGGTTTATCGAGGGTAAAGTACCACGACCAATTTATTCAGACTAATCGTTTGGGAATCAAAATTTCCAAATATATGGACTAACCTCTTAAAAATGGAACAACATTAAAGTATTTTCCAACAGTTTTTAGAAATTTAGCCAAACTGTAAACTCTGTTTTACATCGATCCTCCACAGCCTCCCAACAGTTTTCACGGTCTGGAGAGCAGGCCTTCTGGCCAACCAGTGGTTTGTGACGGCCAGTTTTTGTTGTCTGGACTGCCCAAGGCCCCCGACCGACAGACCTTCCATGTTTTATTGCCAACGCTTCCCTTTGTAAGGAGCTAGTACAATGGCTATTCAAGGAAGGCTGCTGTCCATGGGGAAAGTCAATCATAACGTACAGCGACCAGTTTCAGAAGACATTGTCGGGTACTTAGCAAGCGTCAACAACGTAAAGTAGTGATGGGAGAATCGAGTGAATCGATTCTGATAATTAAAAGAATCGAGTAAATTATCCGATGTATGAAGCGATTCACGTATAAGATACTGCTGTTGCAATACTCTCCCTTGACCCAGTTACGAATGAACTAAGAGTCAGTCTATGAACTTATCGTTTCGAGTTTTTACTAGGTATCGAATCTTCTACTCAATAGTACGTTGAGATATGTATAAACATGCAGTAGTAACATTGGTTGATTACCACGTACTCGATAAATTGGTGAAAACACCTGACTAAAAATATTTTTAATTTAAAAATGAAATTGTAAGAGAAAACAAGGTTTATTTATGTTACTGATGAATGGTAATTTTATTTTATTTAAATCTAAGCAAGGGAAATTTTGTTGAAAAAATACTATTTTTGGCAATAGTTTTAGGTTATGTTTTGTTAGTTGGACTAACATTGTTGAGTTGTGCTGGCTTTATTTTTCATGTACTTTAGTTTCTTTAGTAAATAATGGAGGTGATAATTATGAGTATACACTTAAATTACTATATTAAGGTTTTAGAAGGGATGAAAGTGAAGTAAACAGTGACATGGCCTGGTACTTTATTACAACTGTTTTTAGAAACAATATTGGTATTTGATTATTACCAATAACTCAATAAAAATGTTTACTATCTGCTAAATGTTTAAAAATCCAATTAACAAGACAGTTAACTGAAGCCATGAATACAAAATTGGTACTCACATTTTTGAATTGAATAATTATAAAATTCTTGCTAAAACCTCATTACTAGATAATTTTACATTACAAAATATAAGATAACAAACAAATTTAAAAAATATTCTTGGCCTCAGTGCCTACCTAGAGTGCATACCTAACTCTAGTATGACAGTCAACCTGATAATGTAGCAATATTTAAAAATGTTTTTATCACAGAAAAATTTAAGCGTATAAATTCTAGAAGAATCGAATATTACAAATTTGACGTCAGTCATATGAGAAAAAAATCCCAGGAAAATTTTTAAAAATAACTGAGTACTCGATTCTCCCATCAATAGTGTAAGACACCAGACTACTTCTGAGAAAAACTGAGTGTCCTTGATTCTTTGGGGATCCATAAAACGGACAGACATGCGGGTAAGTGACAGGGTAACGCCGGCGACCTGAAAAACTGAGTGTCCTTGATTCTTTTGGGGATCCATAAAACGGACAGACATGCGGGTAAGTGACAGGGTAACGCCGGCGACCTGAAAAACTGGTTTTAACACGTCCGATGTGGCAAGAGGCTCTGAGGGTCGATTTCTGCTACAAAAACCGAAGTGAACTGACGCCAGAGCACATTTTCACCTTCCAGGTAGCAAACCGTCTTTCTGCCAACACGCTTTGTGTGCTCTTTTCAATAGGTGTCATCGCTCTTTACAGGACATCTGGCTGAACTAGCGGACGGTGCCAAAACATAGGTCCTAAATACACTGAAAAAGGAAAAATTGACGATTCTTGGCCGTTATTTACAATTGGGTTATGAATTAATTGCATTTTCAAAAGATACCTCAGCCTGAGGGGTGTTCATGCAGGCGCTCCAAGGAACTGTCGTTAGGAGTAGAAAAGAGCACTGACACACAACTTGTTTTCTTTCGCTCTCTCTGTCTCACCCCACAAATTGACCTAACGTACAAAACTCCCTCATTTATGGTAAACTATCAATTAAGATTATATATTATCAATCTACCATTCTAGCCAAAAATAACTGTACAAATTTCAACTAAATATTTGTACAGATGTTATTTATATAAAATCAATTGATTGAACTTAAGAAGTATTTTTAACTTAAAGTTGAACTAATTTATTCAAACAATTTCAAAAATTACTTTTGATCGAACACCCATAGTTTAGAATAAATACTGTTTACCTATAGCCGCCCATATCCAAACTATTCGACAATTTGAATGCTTCGTGTCTCTGGCTGGCATCACCGAGGGCGTGCGTGTCACGACAGTTATCGATCACACGCCGACTGCCCATATGGTGTTAGTTCCACGCCATTAGGCACGTCATGTGAAGGGGGAGGCGGCCGTCGCCGGAAGTTGACCGTTACCGCCACTAGCGACTTCCGGTCATTGATCCACATCTCACACAATAGTGTGGCAAGACAAGACTGAGTGTGATGCTCATGTTGGCCGCAGACACTTTCACTCGGCTCTTAAATAGGAGTTTTAAGAATTTTGCTGCTACTTCTTGTACTGCTTTTAGGCCTACATAGCCAGATTTTATGTCAACAACCTTCAAAAACTTAGTGGGGTATACCTAATAGACAAGAATACCTAAAATATTCTTAATTGTAATTTACAACATTACTGAAACTTAAATCATAATCGTTTTAATAAACCTGTGAATAAAAAAGCATTTTTAACGTTTTTGGCCGTTAAAAAAATCTTGTAACTAAAAAACTATTAAAGATAAGGAAATGTGGCTTTGACTAAAATATTTTAAATTTTAACTCACATCTTACCTGAAAATTTAATCAAAATCGTTACAGCCATTTTTTGAGAAAATTCCATTAGTGTATGTTTTTTGTCCATAAAAATAAAAAAAAAAAAATAAATAAATAAAAACGGTCTGGAGATATTGGCTAAATACAAATACATACAACATTTCATAATAATCGATACATCCGTTTGGTCTCCAGCTAAGTGCACAGGCACACTACGGACAGACACCAAGACAAAAAAACAACACAATTTTATAGTTTGCGGGGGTCCTAAAGTGGATTTTTAGACCAACTTTTAAATTTATTTTTACGATCACAATACTTTTCTATGCTAAAGCATATGGGCGAAATTAAAATTATGTCTAATCCAGCATAAATATAATATACACAAACAGCTGTTATAAGTATGAATAGTCTAAATCAAGTGGGGTGGTGCCCAGATTAATTTTTACATTTCTGATATTTTTCCCAGGGATCAATCTAATCAAACTAACTTATCTTCTTCCCACCTGGACAAATTTCACGGGAGCCGATTCACTTAGACAATTAAATATTCAGACATATACAGTATTTAACAAAAACATGAGGAAAATAAATTAAAATACCACAAGTTTACAAAGGCAAATCCAGATGTTTGTACGACGTCAAGAATCCTCACTGGAATCGTAAGTATTTAGGACTCTTTTTCACAGTAATTTTAAATGGCCAATAACCTGAAATAGTCAGTGAGTGTGAGGCGTGTTGCGTACAAACACGTCCGTGCAGCCCCGAGAAATGGTTCCAAATGTCAATAATACTTCCATAAAAACGAGGCCAGCAGATTCGACACGACTGGAAAAGGAAGAGAAAGGCACAGCCAGACCATGGATCCATGGTGCAAGAAAGAGCCTTATTGTGCCACGTTCTCTAGCATGACGTAGACGCCTCCCTCTCTACAGACGGGACACATGTCTGTCAACTGGTCTTTGAAGAGCTGACCATCCTTCTATCTACAATTAAAAGTCTTTCAACTGGTCTTTGAAGAACTGACCATCCCTCTCTCTAAAATTAACCATTCCTCTCTCTAGAATTAAAAGTCTTTCAAATGGTCTTTGAAGAACTGACCACACCTCTCTCTGGAATGAAAACAGTCATTTAAATGGTCTTTGAAGAACTGACCATCCTTCTATCTACAATGAAAAGTCTTTCAAATGGTCTTTGAAGAACTGACCATCTTTCTATCTACAATGAAAAGTCTTTCAAATGGTCTTTGAAGAACTGACCACACCTCTCTCTGGAATGAAAACGGTCATTTAAATGGTCTTTGAAGAACTGACCATCCTTCTATCTACAATTAAAAGTCTTTCAACTGGTCTTTGAAGAACTGACCATCCCTCTCTCTAAAATTAACCATTCCTCTCTCTACAATTAAAAGTCTTTCAAATGGTCTTTGAAGAACTGACCACACCTCTCTCTGGAATGAAAACAGTCATTTAAATGGTCATTGAAGAACTGACCATCCTTCTATCTACAATTAAAAGTCTTTCAACTGGTCTTTGAAGAACTGACCATCCCTCTCTCTAAAATTAACCATTCCTCTCTCTACAATTAAAAGTCTTTCAAATGATCTTTGAAGAACTGATCACACCTCTCTCTGGAATGAAAACAGTCATTTAAATGGTCTTAATGGTCCGGATGATAACAGATTTAAAGTTCAATTAAAAGAATATTGTAAAAAACTAAAAAATTAGTCAAAGAGACTAAACAAAATTTTTATATTAGTAAATTTATTGAACATAAAGGAAATAGTAAGCAGTTATGGAAAACAATTAACGAGCTAACTGGTCAAAGGAAGCAGACAAATAATATAACATCACTTGACATAGACGGTAAACTTGAAGAAAATGACTATCTTTTAATAGCTAATACATTTAATGACTATTATTTGAATGTTGTTGAGAATTTAGTTGCTTCTGAAAAGAGGCCTGTTAATATAGATGAATTTGAAGAAAGTGCTCAATTTCCTGTTGGTAGTGTAAATTTGTCAATGTTTTTAATTCCTATCACGAAAGAGGACATTGAAATTGAGTTACGATCTTTAAAAGTGGGAAAATCCCCAGGTGTAGATAAAATAGGTACATATTTGATTAGGCGTATTTTTAGTAGTATAAGCGATGTGGTACTGTATATTTTTAATTTAAGTTTTGAAACTGGAATCTTTCCTCAAAAAATGAAGGAAGCTATCGTAATACCGGTTTATAAAAAAGATTCAAAACTTCTTCCAAAGAACTATAGACCTGTGTCTTTAGTTATAACTTTTTCTAAATTATTAGAAAGACTTATGAAAAAAAGGTTACTGTCGTTTTTTGATAAGGTTAATTACATAAGCACAAGGCAGTTCGGGTTTCAGTCGGGAGCCAACACAGAGAAAGCGCTTTTACATTACGTATCATCTGTATACGAGGGCATAAACAAAGGAAAGTGTGTAAGTGGACTTTTTTTGGATATTTCTAAAGCCTTCGATACGGTTAACCATAAAATTTTGCTTAGTAAGCTACACGGATCAGGCATTAGGGGTATTGTTCTCGATTGGTTCCGTAGTTACCTTAATGAAAGATCACAAATTGTTAGAGTGAATGGTGTATGCAGCGATAGACTTGTTATAAAACACGGGGTGCCTCAAGGCACAGTATTAGGTCCCATACTATTTCTTGTATATATAAATGACCTATGTCAAGGTAACTTTAAAGGACGACTGACCTCGTTTGCTGATGACACTGCACTTTGCTATGTAGAGGAAAATTGGGAGGATGTCGTGGTGTCTTTGAATGTAGATCTAAGATTGTTGAAGTGGTGGTTTCTTAAAAATTATATGGTTCTAAGTGTTGAAAAAACGTCTTATCTAAATTTTTCTCTAAGAAACACTCAAAATAGTTTCGAAGGTCTTGTAAAATACAGATGTACAAAGTGTTTGTTAGAAGATTCAGAGTGTAGGTCATTGTGTGCTGTTATACATTATAATCAGAGTGTTAAATACTTAGGTGTGTTTCTTGACCAGGAATTAAGTTGGAAACAACATATATCATCTTTAAAACTTAAACTAAGTAAAACACTGCGAATTTTTTATTTTGTGCGGGGTTTATGTCCGATAGAAGTAAAGAGAACGTTGTACTTTGCTTTGGTGCAAAGTAAAATAGAGTACGGCTTACTAATTTGGGGTGGAATTTACTTGTCCAGACTAAAACCAATAATAACGTTACAAAAGCGATTCATAAGAATTGTAATGTCGAAAGGTTATTTTGAACCAACTCGTCCTCTCTTTATCGTCCTGAAAGTTTTGCCACTTAGAAATTTATTTGTCTATAAAGTATTGCGAAATTTTTTTGTTAGGAGCGGAAACATGCCAGGAAATGAAAATGAATGGATGAAAAGACTTAGAAATCCTAGACAGTTATTTGTACCGAAACCAACAACTACATTTTTTACAAAATCAATCTCATTCTTAGCTCCTACAATTTTGAATAAGATTCCAGAAACATTAAAGAAAATTAGATCTATACACTCATTTAATAGAAAGGCAAGAGATTGGTTGTTGTCTTTGGGAAATGGTGCTGTCGAAGATGTATTAATTATAAGAAAATAGAATAAATATCACTTTGGGTAAATTTTTGCTTAAGTATAAAATACAAAATAAAATAAATAATATAAAAATAACAACTTTAGTTGGACACGACAGACTTAAATTGCATATGTTTATAGTTTTTCTTTATACATTTAGTACAATGGGTAATTACTTATTGATTGGCCACTCGATGATGTTAATATTGAACATGGCAGCCTCAAAACAGATAGTTTAGCTATCTTCGAGGTGCCTAGTCACTGCAGTACCATGTGGGACTATATTGTTGTAAAGTAATAATGTATACTAAGTTGACATTTTAGTTTTAAGTTATTGTTAGTATTTACTTATAAATGGTATTCAATTTTTTGTTATTGAAAGCTGTACTGTATGTGAAATAAATTTCTTTCTTTCTTTCTTTCTTTCTTTCTTTTCTTTGAAGAACTGACCATCCTTCTATCTACAATGAAAAGTCTTTCAAATGGTCTTTGAAGAACTGACCATCCTTCCCTCTAGAATGAAAACAGTTTTTCAAATGGTCTTTGAAGAACTGTCCATCCCTCTATCTACAATGAAAGTCTTTCAAATGGTCTTTGAAGAACTGACAATCCTTCTCTCTGGGATGAAAACAGTTTTTCAATTGTGAAGAACTGTCCATCCCTCTATCTACAATGAAAGTCTTTCAAATGGTCTTTGAAGAACTGACAATCCTTCTCTCTGGAATGAAAACAATCTTTCATATAGTCTTTGAAAATCTTGGACATAATTTTGTCTAGAACGCGTCTATCAACTGGTTTTTAAAGAACACCACTCCTCTTTCTCGTATAAAGGAAGTGTGTCTTTCAACTAGTGTATAAAGACCCACCCCTCTCTCTCTCTCTTTAGAGAGAGGTGGACACTCTAACTCTCAACCCGCCACCACCACCACCACTCAGAAGAACATGTAGCAAACTACTTCTTACTCGTTCGTGAGGTACGATCTGACTGACTGGTAATTATGAATAAATGGAAGGTGACTACATAAGGAACAAGATAACCAGCAACAATACAGAAAGGTGTTATCTAAAGCCTGTTCAGATGATGACATAACTCGACAACAGTAGGCCGCGATTTGCTGTAATGCACGCCTGAACAGCAGGGAGTAGAGGGTGAAGGTCAGAGGTGAGTGTCGAGGAGGTCACTCCAAGGTCAGTCGTGTCATCTCGGCCACGGCCACCTGGCGGAGTCTACTGAGGTGTCTGCCACGCCCTCTTGGTGTCATTTACCGACGTATATTTACGTTCATTAAACTAGCACGGCGTAATGCAAAAAAATTTTAATAGCCACCAGATAAAACTGAACAATATTTGGACATGCATCTTGTTCGTTTAAGAAATTACTGTTTAGTTGAATATTTTTCAAATATATTATGCGGCAGATGGAACGATTTTTGCGTAAAATATTAAACAGTCCTTGCACTTAGAGATGCATAAAAAAGTCAACAAAAACTTCAATTAATTTAATACAACACAAGTAAACGTCACAAAACACGAATTTATAACAATCTTAATAAATAACATCCAAACACGATGTACTCACCCATCACGAATCTCGAGAACACTGGACAGATGTTGATCACATTTAGATAAAGTTAGTTTTTGTATCATAGAAACTCACTAAGAAAGGATTTATCGAAATACAATTCGAGGAAAACAACCAAAAATTTACTTTTTTAAGTTGAACAGAACCGCAGTAAAACATAAATTCGTTATTAGGATTTCTTTTGGATTTTCATTATCAAAACATCCCAATAGACTTCCTTGGTGTCACCTTCACCATCGAAATCTATGGTCGGTTCTATGAGCTGCAGTGAATTTCATCACCGAGAAGAAAGAAGCAAATGTGAAGAAAGAAATCGCATCCAATAGAGCGTTAAACAGGTGTTAGTTATAAAAACTTGAGATTTCGAGTGGTTCTCTAGAGTTCTCTGTGCTGATGGCAGATCCAGCATTGTTGTCAGTTTCCACTAAATTTATTAAGGATAAATGTAAAAAATATTAATACAAATGTATAAAGATGTACATTAGTGGTAACAACCACTTAAACATTTGCCGCTGCGTGAGAAAGCCGTATCTATTTATTTTTTGTGGTTTCATTCATAAGACTGTATCGTCAACCACACTCCCACTGTTCGTAGCCTACAACACTTGCAGGTCACAAAGCACACCAACAACTGTGCACACCACAAACGTGCGTTAAGTTCGCTACTGAACTCGCCTCTCTTCAGTTAATTGCTAGCTAACCACACTGCAGCAACCACAACCAACAGGCTTATTGTTGACATCAAGGTATCAACAATCTGTCACATAACTCTATTGTTGGCTAACTACCTGTCTCCATTCCCTATCTAAAAATATAGACTTTTATATCAACTAATAACTGTTTTAATCTTCGAACAGATAAATCATTAACAATTCGATATATCGGTTACCAGATATATGGATATTTTTCTTTCGATATTATCGTTTGATCGGTATTTAGTTTGTGATAAATCGATATATCGATATGTTGAAAGTATTTGCCTTCCCTAGGCGACACGTCAACTTTCATTCCGAGACCGGCCACTGATCGGATTCCAGTCAAATGAGTTCGCCTTTCGTGTTATTATGAACCATTTAACGACAAACTCGTTCTGGAACAAGTTCTTCGTGGTAATTTATTCCAGTCGTATCCTGGAGCCGACATTGGACTTGTAAATATTTGTCGGTCCCAACTTTTCTTGTCACCCTAATTAAATGCTAATCTGTAACTAAGTAGTATTTTGGCTTGGGAACCTTTTAGAATTGTTGTTACCTTCCCGTTAGTAACAAGAAAACACTTGTTATCCCTTTAAACGAGTCGTTTACACGTCAACCGTTGATTTGTCAACAAACACAAGACAAAGTTTAATGATTTTAAAATTACATTAAACAATACTAATGGTTTCTCCACAATGACGCAGATGTCTGTTCTGATTACGATATCGATTGTTTAGGGATAACTATCGATAGAAATTTAAATTTTCATTCACATATTGATAGAGTTGCAAAAAAGATCTGTTCTGGATTCTTTTTTTACTTCGCAGACTTTCTTCTTTTACAGATACAGAAGTTCTTCTGACAACATATCATGCAACAATGTTTCCTTGTCTGTCATTTGTAGTCTCTATATGGGGTTCGGAGAGTTCTTATGTATATAACATATATGTCTTACAAAAAAAGGCCGTAAGAGTTATTCTTCAACAAGTATATAAAGTTGTGTAAAACTTCTTTAAAAACTCTAAAAATACTAACATTCCTGGAATTTACATTTTGCAAACAATTATGTTTTAGAAACAAAATCAACAAATTTTCAATCTCATATTCCTCAATCTAAGAATAATCTGAGAGATACGCAGATATTAAATATTCCCTAATATAAAACGTCTTTTTTTTAAGAAAACACACATATTATAATGCTGTAATTTTATATAATGCCCTAAATGACTACCCTAAACGTAGTCTCAAATCCTTTCTAATTGAAGAATGTTTTTATTCAGTTGATGACTTTTTAAATAACCAGTAATTAGGGTACACTGTAATTGTTATTACTGTATACATTAGTTTTGTATACTGCTTTATATTGACGCAAGCCAATGCACGTATATTGTTTTTATGGCAAAAAAGTTCTTTTTGATTTGATTTGTAGGAACTACATCTGATTGACAAATGTTCTAACCATTTCCCCCAAATCGGTCGGTTTGTTTTTTTGATATTCAATTAATGTATTATTAGACATATTTTGTATCTCAGCCTCCTCCTAACGTAATGTGAGATTTAAATTTATGGATACCAAATTATGGACACAAACTTTCGTTTCCCAAATCACCAAGTCACCGTTTGAAAGTCGACAGCCCTTTAGTAGCCATACTTACCGACTGCGGCTAAAAACATGCTTTTAGATTTTAAATGTATGGTTTATTATAATGTATTTTTGTTGACACTGTATTATTACTCAAAGGCCATCTAGAGGACCACAATTTGATATTATCAGTTTTATAAGTTTAAAATCGTCAAGAATGGCATTTAAAGCTTTATATGTTTAACAGATAAAAATTATAAATGACCCAATTTAAAAAACATTAACTTATTCATGAGGGGTAAATAGTGTGATAAGTGTACATGAACGAGTGCAGTCGATGTTACTATCCGAGTTCGACTTAGCTCAGAAAGGACTATTTATCAATAGCCCAATAGCCAGTACAACTATGGGACCTACAGCTTTACGTAGAATCCTAATCACGTAATGTTGGTCTGATTTTCAGCTAACTGACAAGTCTGACACTCAGTTCTCTTCCCAACACTAATAGTGTCCAAGTCGATGGCAACCATTGAACGGACGTCCTGTCGGCATTAAGAGGACCGAGCATAGAATCTATCGCCTACAATCTCCCAAACATTTTGTCCCCAAATAGCTGGATTACAGCACTGCGCCAACAGTGCCGACTTATGGTCCACTAGAACAGTTTTTCACCTATCAAATGACAGTGTTATTATATCAAACCAAATCAATGAAATGTAAATATATTATGTATTTGGCATTTCTTGTGAAGTGGAACGAATATTTTTTGCTGAAATGTTTGCTCAACAAACGACGTCCAGTTGAACATAGGTCTCATACTTTAGTTTTCACGTCCCACTATTGACACAACATGTTTTAGAAGGTACACAAAGGGGCAAATATTGGACCGGACCCAACACTGCAAGCCTGTGTGGAAGGCTCTAATGGCTCCGGTGTGTAAACCCGGCCACTCCTTCACAGGTTTGTCAACTGACTACGACAGTCTTTGAGTCGCCAAACAGCTTTTACGACAATATCTGCGCAAAAAATCGCTTGAATCAGTTTTTATTATTGTTTATACAACAACAAAATGTGTAATACTTTTATTAAAATGACAGAAAAGGAATAAATTAACTGTTAAATGAACAAAGAAACATTGTTAATGAACGTCACATTCGCTGTATCATACCAAACAGGGTGGAAAATATATGGAATCGCTTTCACAACGTTATTTTTCCATAGATAATTTGATAAATTAATTTTTTTAATAAATTGTGTTCCATAACGAACTAATAGTCCAGTCAAGGAATGAGGTGTAGAGTGCGTGAGCAGGTAACTAAACGATTCCTTCAGAAACTTGTTTAGGGTGCTTAGGTTGTTAACATACCAAAAGTCCTGACTCCTAGGTGATGAGCGGGGGGGAGGAGGGGGTAAAGGTACGAATTTTGGGTTTTTCGCTTATATCTCGAAAACGATGCATCGAAGAGAAATATTTTTAGATAATAAAATGGAGTTCTTAAAATTATTTAATTAAATAAAATTATAAAATTATAATTATAAAATTAAGTTAATTAATTGACTAACAATATTAAATTTAATTGACTAACAAATTGCTTATATTGTTATCTGTAATTTAAACAAAATAAACGAACAATGGTTGTGGGTTAAGAATATGATATACAAACTAATTTTCTGAAAATTGTAAAATGCTATACAAGTTTTAAAATAGCTGTAACTTTAGGCGGGTTGGACATTAATCAGCATATGTATATATATTCTAAAAGGGAATTTAAAAATCTACAACTTCTTTCCTATTCATACTTTTCGTTTATGAATAGGTTTAGACAATATGATGCAATGTTTATAAATATTTTGACGTAAATTGATTTTTTTTTGTAAATTTCAACTTTTTCCGAGGGTATAGCTCGAAAAGGGTTAGGAATTAGAAAAAAACATATGATATAAAAGTTTTAGATAATTTTAAGAACTCCATTTTATTATCTAAAAATATTTCTCTCCGATGCACCATTTTCGAGATATAAGCGAAAAACCCAAAAATCGTACCTTTACCCCCCTCCTCCCCCCTCCCGATCATCACCTAGGAGTCAGGACTTTTGGTATGTTAACAACCTAAGCACCCTAAACAAGTTTCTGAAGGAATCGTTTAGTTACCTGCTCACGCACTCTACACCTCATTTTGGGTCATTTATTGACTGGACTATAATTCTGATCAGAATAATTTACTTGAAACCGTTAAATAGCAGAGAAATAATATTGTTCAAATTAGTTACTTTGAAATTCAAATGACAGCTACTCTGGAAAGGGCAAACCTTTCGAAGTCCGGTTTGCGACAATTAATTTCTCTTGAATAGAACTTTCATTTGATACCAAACTCGACCTAGGCTTACATTGAAAATGTTCAAATCCTAGCGGGCAGTCCCTCTGAAAAGATAAAATGTCGCTAATGCCGTCAAAAAGTATGTTCTTTGCAACTATGATCATGTACAAGATTTCACTATTACAAATGAAGTCATTCAACTCAAGTGAACGTTTCCATATGTTTGTCCACCTTGTATAATTGCCTGTCCCTTACACGTGACACCCACATGTAATGAGCAGGTAAACGTTTTTATCATTAAAATTACATTAAAATTAATATTTAAACAGTTAAATGTTTTTTCTCGACGTACAAAAATAAAAATGTAATTTCAGATGATTTATCAGAATAATTTTTTTCTAAGGTTTTTTAATAAGTGTAGCCCGGAAACCTCAGCAGTAAATATATAACGGAAGGACTTTAACAATATAAAACAGTGGCGTTAATGGAAGACCTACACAAACAACAACTGGAGCAGTAGTTGGCAGCCGTTCAGGCGCCAGCTCAATCAATATTGATGACGAAAGGGATACAGTACTGTAGTCCGGACTCGCCATCTATCGGTGTGTAGGGATGGCAACGATATATCGAAAATATCGATAAATATGTTTCGATATATCGATATTTTCTTTCGATAATATCGGCTATATCGATATTTTGGTCCGATATATCACATCACTAAATACTGACGTTAAATTCTCTTTCCTCAAAATAATCACGATTAAAAAAACACATTTAAATTGCCTCTAGTGTGTACAAAAAATGCATTGATATAATAAAGTAACTTTAATTTGTTTTTTCTACGTGAGGTTAACGCACTTAAATGTAGTTTATTGTAGACCAGTGGGTGGAACGGGTAAATGAAGTTGTGTGCGAGTTGGCAACGCTGACTCTAGGATGCCTAACCAGTCGCCTTACAAACTATTATTACATTACTCTTTTATAATTAACATAATAATGAAAGGTATAATTATTCTTATTTTGAATTTTTTCATTCAACCCCATATATCCCTACTTATTTCGTGTAGATAAATGTATTCATTTTAACAACCAGTAGCTATTCTAAATAGTAACAACTAAACATGAGTGTATTTTTGGACATGACATAAGACTTAGTGCATAATTTTAAACAGATAAATAATTTACAGTTCGATATATCAGTTACCCGTTACTATAGGGTATTACTTAGCCTATTTCAAACATGTTCATATCATTTGTTTTTGTTTAGCATCTGAAGATTAAACTCATAATGCATAATAGAATAATGTCAAACATACAAAACAGCTGTTATTAATTTACTAAAATCAATCCAATGTTATTCTTATGAAAAAAAGGAAATTTTAAGGGGCTCTTTGTATCCCTTAGGAAAGGAATGTCGAAAATCCTTTCTTAGTGCGTCCCTTTGATACTAAAGCTAACTTCCTTTAAAATTTCGTGTAAATCTGTTCAGTGATTTTTGAGATCTCGTGATGAGTGGTATTTTGCTTATATATAGATTTATACAAAATCTTAAAACCACATTGTGGCAATTAAAGGCATTTTTTTAAATAAATAGTTATATTTATTTCGAAAATGACTTGATTTGTATAATTCTATTCAGCATAAGGTAAAGAATTAAAATGTATACATTTATTCCGATATTTAACATTACATCTACTGAAAGCGCACATACATTATGGTTTAAGATTAGACACACTGCTTAGTGGAATTTTGCAGATAAAAGAACACTTTCATGTTTTACAAATGTTACCAATCTACTAACGATGGACCGAAGTGGCGGTGGCAGATAGGAACGTTGGACGTGGTCCAGGAAGCTTCAGCTCCAGGGATCGCCGCACATTTGGCTTCCCACCTGGCAGGGATTGGCCGTGCAATACGGAAATAACGGACCAATTAACTGTTGATTTCTTGGCCACTTCATTTAATGGCATTATTTTACTTGCTAGTTGGCTCAGTCTAAAAAACTTAATTGGTTTGAATAAAAACCTTGGAGTGATATTTAATTTTGAAAAAATGGAGAGAAAATTCTTCCATATAATAGTGGATAATCAATTAATATTAAAAAGAATAAATTCAAATTCTTTATTTAACATTGTAAATTAAGTACTGCTATTGCTGGTACTTCATTAATGAACATGTTAACACTAATTATGCAATTTTATAACGATTGTTTAATTGCTTGATTATTATTTCACTCACTAACTAGGCGTTGACTTCTTGTTAGTATTTATATTGTTGTTTTTTACTATTTGTTAATACTTATTTTGCTAGTTTAGAACAATTTTGATTGATTATTGGTTCTGTCATTATTGTTGTTTACAATTTGTTGATGCTGATTTTGCCAGAACAATTGCGTTATTGTTTGATTGGTATTTCATTCTGTATCTAAATTACTATTTATTTTTAATATTTAATTGTCATTATTTATTATTTCTTAGCACTCGTTTTACTAGTTTTGAAGTTTTTTTATGATTATTGTTTCACTTGTTATTGTTGTTATTTATTAATTGTTGATGCTGCTTTTGCCACAACAACTAATTGTGTTATTGTTTGATTGGCACTTCGCTCCGTACCCAAATGTTTATTTCTTCTTTTATATTGTTGTTATTTAATATCTGTTTATGCTAATATTTCTATTTCGCAACGATTTTGTTGTTGTTGAATTAGCAATTCAATTCGTATCTAAATATTTATTTCTTGTTTATTTGTTGACATTGATGTTTGTTACTGCACATTAATTGAGTTATTTTTTAAATGGTACTTTACTACATAATTTAAACATTTTTGTCGAATTTCATCGCTACCATTTCTAAAACTTGATTAGTCTAACAAATAAATACTGTTAAGGCGGTTCGGCTGGCATTAGAGACAACTGAATTCCACCACGCACGCTAGCTGTACGTCTAACCACGAGGTACTCACACACAAACACTAGACCCCTCTCCCTCCCCTGGGATGGGTGGGGTATAATTGCAAGAAATCATTGAAGCGCGATCCTGCGGGTGCGGGTGTTGTGTCTCGCTGTACGTGTGCATAGCAATCGGATTGTAACATAACATGCGGGTAAAAACACATACTCCAGTTGAGTATATAAAGTTAATCGATTTCGTAAATTGTGTGATATTAAAAAGCATAAAATTCCAAACACGACATTGTATTTCTCGTCGTAATAAAATAAAAACAAACATATAACATTAATTATTTAAAATTAAATGTGCTAATTAAAATTACGTAATTTAAAATAACTGATGAGGAAGGCCAGTCCTGTGAGGGCTACTTTTAAAATTGGGAATAATCGGGACGTACCAAGAAAGCCCAAATTCTTATATTGATGTGACGCGTTTAAAACTATAAGCATAATTTTAACGAAAGAATCACTTCGGAGGCGTTTAATAGCTGATATAAAGACATTGCAATCGAAAAATAAAAAAAAAAAAAATGGTTTTACTAAAAACAGCCTTAAACCTTCACCAACCCTGTTCTCGGCTTTCGGACTCGGTAATGCCGGTTAGTAGTTAGTCTCACTCGCTGCGCTCGTGACACCTCGGCCTGTGTCTTAAGTCTGTGACTACGTTGACAGTAGTAGGTCAGCTGTAATGTAGAAATATTAAACGCAACAGAATATCAATAAGCGTTGATCTCAGTTTATGTTTTACTACTGAAATTTCGCGGGAATTCACAAAAAGAGGCCATCATTGGCAACAGCAAGTAGTTGACAACTACTAACAGACATAATGATAGAAATGAATGGAAGAGGCCCGTCAATCACACCCGGAGTGGATAACTGACGATACTGTACATCATATTTTAGTGGTGGATTTGATCAATTTTCAGTTATGTTACTTTTGGACGTTATTTTCGAGTATACTGTTTTCAGTTTTGCTTGTTTTTTTATTTTTTTGTTATTCCTAATTACTTGTGAGATCGCAGAAGAAACTCCCAACGAGGTACGTAAGTGAGCAACACATACAAACTCCTACAAGAGTCAAAGTTGTACATTTATGCGGCCATACTTATGAATACATTAATAATACGACACATGATAACATTTACTAAATAAAGTAGTCTGAGATAATTATTTATCTTTAATTAACTTGTAAACCTCCCAAATCCACCAGTACAATTTAAAATATTAATTAAGTTACAAAAACAAAAAATATTAGTCGTTTGGTAATCTATTTTACTCGCTCCCACATGCGTTAGCTAGAGAAATTACAGTATTGTATCGTAAAAATATTTTTTTAACAAGTTGGTCTACAAATCTATTTTAGGATCACCTGAACCCAAAAAAGTGTTTTTTCGAAAAGAAAAAAAAGCTTTTGGTGTCTGTCCGTATGTGTGTCAGTCTGTGTGTATGTGCAGTTCGCTGGAGACTAAACGGATGGATCGATTTTTATGAAATGTGGTATGTAGGTATATTTAGCCAATATCTCCAGAAATGTTTTCACTTTTTTTTAATTTTAGTTTTTTATATTTTTATGGGCAAAAAACATACAAAAATAGAATTTTCTCAAAAACGGCTCTTAACGATTTTGATTAAATTTTCTAGAAGGATGTTAATTACAATTTAAAATATTTTAGTAAAAACCGCATGTCTCTAACTTGACTAGTTTTTTTAGTTATGGCAAAAAACATATTTGGGGATCAAACTGCTATTTTTCAAATTTTTTATTTTTTAGTGTTTAATATTGGAGAAAGTTTGTGCCGATTCTTTGGAGCCATTTATTTTTACTATTTCCGTATACTCAGAATTGAATAGTTTCTACATGAGACTCAAGATAGTACTTCTGCATCAAAGTTAACACACTTGCGTATTTTTTTAAAGCTAACATCCGTTTACTATTTTAATTACGACCACGAGATAGTGTAATAAAGTAACATTACACATGAATAGTTCACATCAAGACTAACTGCTAAATGAACAATGTACATGTACTGTATTTGAGTCATAAAAAAGAAACATGTAAAACATGAAGAAGCCGTTCAGAAACAGAGTGGTTGCAGGCATGCAAGGCACTTCACTGTACATGACAGTAAATCACACGGGGTAAACATTCCAATCAGCAACAATTAAGTAAACAAGAAAGACAACAAGCATGACAGATCTGCTGATAGTCTGGCCTTGGACTGTACTATAATAAGGGCAATACAAGTATGTGTAGGCTATACCATCACAATAGCAGCCGGATGGAGGGAAAACAACGACTGGTGTACTGTATGATATTTAGTATGATATCTTTGTTATAATCTCAAAAAATACTCCAAAATTACTTTTATTGATTTATATAACTAAGTGTAAGAGGCGTTGACGTCGTCGACATGCGACGACGATGACGAGTTGTAGACATTGGACGACGATGATGGGTCGTAGACATGGGACGACGATTATGGGTTGTAGACATGGGACGACGATCTTGGATCGTAGATGTGAAATTAAGAAGCACTTAGTAAGTCATATTCTGATTACTTTATACTGATCCTGATGTTCTTCTCGCAATTAAAATTGTTATTTTTAATAAAATTCTATTTCAATTAAAACTATTCACAATTAATTACGCAGCTGGTCATTGAAATATGGGCGGATATGGATTGCAATTACTTGTAGAGTAAGCCTATACATGCTTGGGCGTAGCTTTGTACTGATTAGGCCTAATATCGGATCATAAGATGTATGAACCCAGACACATTTCCATAAACTTATATCTGTGCTGTCACAATATCCATTCCAAAACCGAGTCTACTGGACTCCTTTAGTCTGGAATACTTTGTGAGTGCTCCACAAGAACTCATGGCATACATGCCCAACTGTTGTCAACCAGGCCTGCCGAACTGTGAGCCCACCCATCCATACATGTACAGTGGCATTGACCCATCCATACACGCACAGTGGTATTGATTGACCAGTACCACTGTACGTATATGGGTGGGTGGGTGGGTCAGTACCACTGTACGTATATGGGTGGGTAGGTGGGTCAGTACCACCGTACGTATATGGGTGGGTGGGTCAGTACCACTGTACGTATATGGGTGGGTGGGTGGGTGGGTCAGTACCACTGTACGTATATGGGTGGGTTAGTAGGTCAGTACCACTGTACGTATATGGGTGGGTGGGTGGGTCAGTACCACTGTACGTATATGGGTGGGCAGGTGGGTCAGTACCACCGTACGTATATGGGTGGGTGGGTGGGTTATGATCGACATTCATTTAGCACGATATTCAATATTTCGACAATTATAAAACGTCTCATAATACATCGATTTGTAATATTTTACAAATGTTTAGCCCAGCATATAAATTTGTACAAAACCTGCAGTATAAGGAGCATCCAAAAGCACGCCACTTTTCCTCCAGCCAAAGACAATATATTAAAAAAACCTTCTGTAGATATGAAATTGTTGATAAAATCTGTGATGACACGGACTAATATATCTTTGTTGTCCGACAATAAATGTAGTTCTTAAAAACACTAACAGCAATCAAGAATATAAATTACAAAATTTGCTTGATTAAAGGGAAATATAGTGTAATCAAGTGCATTATCTAAGTATGGAAGAACATCTGACAAATGATTATTTTTAAATTTAAGAGCAAATAATTTTTTTGTGATAGTACTAAAATTGTTACTCACATGTAAGTTAACTCTACCTTATTTTTGTAAAAAATTAATATTATATGTGCCCGTTTGTTATAAATCTATCGAATTTATTTTCTAATGTCGTACAAATTTTTAATAACGTACCGCTACAAACTGTATAAATTCTTCTCGATTGGTATAAAATTACTTTACAGTTTTTTCCATAAATACCTTGCTTAAACCATGAGTGGTTTATATTTTAATGATTATAATATTTTTCCTTTAGCCGATCTCAAAACGGACACAACCATAGAGCCTATATAACTCAACGAGTAAGGCTGAAATTGCTGTAAATTTCAAACGGGCATATTCAGTGTCACAACAGCGATCAACACGTACTAAGGTCTACTACTTGTAATTAGAGTGTGCACTAGAACATTATTTCATTAAACACAATTATTTTTAAAAAGTATTATTAAACTACTCAACTTACAATTAGCATCCAGCTGTACAAGACACTCACCTAGAACAGAAACAAAATGACAAAAATTAATAGATACCACGTATAAAAGTAAATACGACAATAAAAGTACAAAGTGAACGTAATAATAATAATACTCGTACACGTTATCGTGATACATAAAGTTATAATAAAAACAAACTTAACTCAAAGACGCGGGATATTCAGAAATACAGTAAATAAGTGGGAATACATACCAGAGGAAGCAAAAAAAAAAAAAAAAAAAAACTCGATAGACCGAACAAGTCAAAAGAAAGAAACTTTCTCACAACTCATGTGAGAGTATTGGACCGACAAGAAAACAACAATAAGAATTGATTCATTTTGTTTATCGTCTTTTAATTAAGGGGGTATTGCGCAAATAATAATAATGGAAGTTAGAATGCAAATAATAATAATGATGCATTCAAATAAAAAATCGTATTTCATAAAAGTAACATGAATGGTGATTTATTGTTAAACAAATAT
This sequence comes from Stictocephala bisonia, assembly GCA_035578905.1. Classification (NCBI taxonomy): domain Eukaryota; kingdom Metazoa; phylum Arthropoda; class Insecta; order Hemiptera; family Membracidae; genus Stictocephala; species Stictocephala bisonia. The sequence goes on from JAQJVL010000070.1 coordinate 1,525,985, forward strand.
ATTTTATGGGGCATCTTGCTGTGTTTTTCTAACATAAAAGTTTGTTTTCTTGTATAGCTCCAATTGAATCATCATCGCCTTCATCTACATCCAAAGTATTACACTTAAAACGAACCCTCATTAAGGGGGCCGATTCGCTTAGTGAAAAACGCAAAACATATAATTCTGTATAGACTTCCACGGTCAACATCATTTTGTAGAAATTCTTGGTCTTCTTGAGATGACCGAGTTAATAAATTCCGTGCCAACGTTTCGGCCTCGATACAGAGACCATCATCAGGGCGACATACTGTAATTAACTGCTAACACCAATGACTCAGTGATTATTGTAATTGGTTGGTAATTGTCCGTAAACGGTTTTAGCAGTTAATTACAGTCTGTTGCCCTAATGATGGCTCTCTATCTAGAGGCATAAACGTTGGCTGATACTGTGTTTAATGCACCAAAAAATATGGTTTCCTATTTCAGGGATTTGATCTGTAATAATGATCTTATTACGGATCAAATCCCTGATCCGTACTTGGATGCCACTTGGAATGGGATACTTGGAGTGCCATTTGAAAGGTGAAGAACTGTTCTAGTGAACTATAAGTTGGTTTTTGAAAAAATTTATAATTTTTACACTTTTTCCATGCTTAACTTAGTAAAACTTCAAATGTTATTCTTGGCGATTTTAAATTAAAAAACTCATAATATCAACTTATTATCCACTTGATGGACTTTTAATAACCATGCAAAGTTCACTATAACTCATTATAATAATAAACACGAACCGTACAGCTGAAATAGAACACCATGTTTTAGCCCCATAGGGATGGAAACTTCCCAGTAGTGGCTCGGCAGCTTGCGAAACGACCACCTTAACACCATAACAAAACACGATTATCAAGGCAACCAATAAAGGTCATCGCCATAAAGTCAGAAGACTGGAAACAATCGTCCACTCGGGGCTGATTGACCGCGGCCCCTATCCATCACGGCGGAATTGATTGGTCGCTTGTTCTACGGCGCGGGTGGAGGGGGGGGGGTCACGTGACACCTCCCCTACGCCGGAGGTCACGTGACCTCGAGTGTTTACACACACGTGCCGTCCCTACTACTGACGAGACGGATGACTACCCGGCGTTAATTGATATGGCCAGCTTTCAGAGTTGATGGCAGAAGGAAAGTATAAGAATTTGGGGGTGAACTTAATAAAATGTTTTCTTCTTTTGCAATGAAATTCTAGAATTTGTTTAATCTTACAATCTTGTAATCTTACAACACATTTAACTTATTATAAGCTGTCTTAACTATTTTCACTTCTATAATTTACAATGATAAACTTAGAAAAGATTGCTTTTTCCATGTAAAACAGTGCTACGCTATTTCCTGTAGTTTGTGGACTGTCCGCTTTGCAGCGCGTCGAGCGTTTGTGTACTGAGAGTCGATGTCAGACCGTGCCAGTTTCCAGGGACCAAAAATAAATTCTCTCCATCACTTCCATTAATTACACCAATCTCGCATGCAAATCCATGCATATAAGGTGTTTTCAGATAATCAATGTAGATTCTCTTATACCATGAGCAATCAGCGCATAACACAATCTGGGTTTTAACTTCTGGAGACATGTTTAGTTTAGTTTGCTGAGGGGAAGGAAAGCTCTGAGGCTATTCTTAGATTGCACTTCAACCTTAGGTTTATTGTGCTAGAGTCATGTTAACTTCCCACGTTTATATGCAGTGCTTATGGAGGTTTTGGCAAGTTTTTGTACGTAAAGAAGGTGAGGAGTCAATGTTTCTACAGTTCGGTACGTAATCAACAGCCTCAAGGGAGAATCGTGCACTGCTCACCATATGAACTGACAGACAACGTTAATACACTTACTTACTACTACACATACTAGTGCTTGTACTTGTGGTAGCTATTTTCTACCATTTAAGCTGAATAGTTTTGATCCTTGAATATATTTTCTTGAAGCATAATCCGTCGATTATGATAATATTGTGCCACACTTCCATCATCTCAGTCGTCCATACAGTATTAGATACATTTGTATCTTCAACTAAAAAGGACATTAAGGAAGAATACAAATGATTGGGATTTAATAATCACCATAAACAAACAATAATCACCATAAACAAACAATAATCACCATAAACAAACAATAATCACCATAAACAAACAATAATCACCATAAACAATTTTGATTTTTATGACAGTCGAGTTTAATTTTAATGACACTTCCCGTACATTGTTCGTAAGATTCCCATGTCGTCATAATCATAGCAGCATATTTGACCTTGACATAATTTTGGCGGTGCTTTTATTCTAAATTCACGGATGAACCTTAGGTTTACATTCTAATATTTTTTAGTGCTCAAAGCAATGGTAGCTACTTTAATTGATAACTATAACAACAGTATTTATTTGAGTTGAATAGTACGTAATAAACAAGTTCGTAGGTAAATTTTAACGTATTAGCTTGCCGCGTAAGTTCGGCTGACCTCTGGAAACAACACTATACATCGTATTATTAGAAACACAATTCACGAATCCTAGCTTTCAGTCGAGCTAGACCATTATCACACTAGGGCGGTACCGTTATCTATCGGCACCAATGCCGACTTGACACAATGTGGGAGGCAGATAGCTTATCTCTACGGCTCACTTGCTTAGCCAGGCGCGTAACCCACTTCCGTATTTTACCAACACACGTTGGCACTTTTAACAGTTATTGCTGGTGGCAAGAACAATGTCAGCTCATAAAAAGACCTAACAGTTTAGTTCTAGTGTATACGTACAATTTCTTAATCAAATCAACTGTTTAAAAACTACATTATCTTCCAAATTTTGCACTACATGTTCCTTAATAATTTCCACACCTCTTTAGTCATCCGCATGTCGGTAGTTGTGTTATACATTATACTTATTTCTTCTCCCTAGACCAACCCAAATAAAGTTGCCTAAACATTTCTTACCGTTTCCTTTCATTTCTTCAAATTCCCTGACAAATCGTGCCTTAAGGACCTAATTTTTCCACAATTTTTAGACGGCTGTATCCAGTGTCATATCTTTATTCGTCAATCTTTCCTGATTACTTGTGCTGAAAGACAACGGAACAAGTGGCAAGGGATATGATAGAAAATGCTAATATAACGGATGGTCTAAAATCGATGTACTACTAGTTTTCCTCCTAAGTAACACATAAGAAAAATGATTGTTTGTTTACAAAGTAATTTGGTAAACCTTGTTAATTAGTAGGCACAGTTAAACTAAGCCTTTCACTGGCTTTTAACTTTATATTGATCGACATTACTTTAGTAGCAAGTTTTATGAAATGTACAAATGAATATCTTATCATCTTTCCAATAGTTAAAATCTTTATAAGAACAGACCTTATGGTAAAAAATCAGCATGCTTTCTTCAGGTTTAAGAGTCTTCATCATCCCTCTGAAAAACGCTAAAAACATGGTTTTGTAATCTCCTGTTTCGGACGCGTATAGTTGAAGAGTTGCGGCACGCCCCTTGGACCTGATAATTAAAAAAAAATTAATTAAAATATATATTTTTTGATCTGAAATGTATGATTTATACGGGTTTTTTGTAAGGTCACCACGAGTTTTTGGCCAATATTTACAAACTTCTAAAGTCCAAGAGGCGTGATCGTCAACTAAACGATCGCCCAGTTGCAAGAAAATCCGTTTAAAAATAGCGCCCGATAGCTGGAGACTACGAAAGCATGTTCTGACGAAAAACCGCACTAGCCGTCAGAGCCCACTGCACTACAAGCCTTTCACAAAACGTTGGCAGGTCGACTGGCGACGTGTTTGGGTGTTGGTTTTGAACCAACAACTGTTCTTCGTATTATCTACATGTGACGAAAGGTGTGCGTGCGGCCGACGCGGTTCAGAACGGCACAAACAATGACTCCGCACCGCCCTCCACTCTACCCTCCCTCTTATCCTAGGCTTCTTCCCCAGATCGCTAACTTGGCAAAGGTGATGACAGACTCTTAATAAGTCACTGAGTAATGCTCTGCTTTGAGTAAATGCAGCGAGAGATACAGACATAGCGAATAATGGCAGTGCGAGAGAGACGGCGATATACCTCTCTCACACAAACGCACGTGCGCACATACACACACTGACTTATGACTCTCCGTACAATCTACCGGCCACTTAATCAAACGTCTCTTACATCTAGATTAGTTCTTCTTCTTTTCTAATTCTTCCCTACAGGACTAAACAAAACCGTATTCTTCACACACAATTGTATCTCTTACTTCACACTCTGTTCCCAAAGTCTTTTGTACGTATTTTGCACAAGTCATGTAACGAATTCACTTTCTCATTACAATTGATAGTCTTCCTCTATTGCAGTGTTTTCCAGACTTTCCCATACATCTTTGTCTTTCCCATTGTTAGCCTTGTCAACGAAGACTGAGATGTGTGTTTCCCAAGCCACCTATGTTATGTCGTACACATGTCCTATTTGTTATTGTGTTTGGAATTCATGGTGTACTACTGTATCATGTAATCTCTCAAACTGCCTAACATAAACATTTAAGTACTGAACAACAACGTCTTAGTTTTTACATAAGAGACTTGTGTGATTTTTTCAGTTACTCAGAACATCGCAATAATATACTTTTTGTGATATCGTTTTAGTGATCGCGTGATAGTGCTCCGTGTACAATGACCGATAGTAAGTACGATGTTTTTACGGTGATGGAGTTGATAGAGTCAAAGCCAAAACAGAAACAAAACGTGTGAGGACAACAAAAATAAAACTGCAAGAGACAAAAGTTGGCAGGAAGTTTTTTTTAAATACATGAATACCTTATCAAATAAGGTGTAATACGAGCCAACCAAATAGCGAATTTTTATTATCGGGTCAATCCAAAATTGTCTATTTCGACTGTGGCTCTTCATTGTAGACATAATTTAACAAATACAATGTCCTGTTGTAATCAGCCGTTTGTGCTGCGTCGCCTAATGCAAATATGAGGTCAGATCTCCACTGACGACCAGAGTCGTGTCGGTGTCTGCGCCGTGTCGTCCAGTGTGAAAACAGCCATTACATTTAACCTTTTCTTACATTGATATGGGTAACTAACATTTTAAAAAAATGGTTTTGGCTGAATTTTTGTGTTTGTTTTTTAAACATTTGAAACGTTGTAAATCTCCAACAATGTAAAAATCGTCTTTCAGACCATTTGTTTTCTGAAAACCCGACATACAAATAAGCAACAAAATTACAAGTAGGCCTACACTAAGTCAGCAATAATTGAAACATACCAAAAGTTGCACTACATAAGCTAGATATCTACAATGGGGTTAAAATGTCACCGTGCACCATCAAGACGTGTTATACTGCACCTCATATCCTAACAATACCTACTGTGCGATCCTAGCTAGAAGGAAGTATTTCACTAGACATTTGGGTAGGATTTTTGTACTTGGTAACCGTACAAACTAACCATATGTCAAACGATTAGAGTTATTTAATCGTTATGTTTCACTTGATATGCCCAACAGTATTTGTTTCATGTTTGTTTACGGAAACTCTTAATATTGTCCTATTAATTTGGGACAGAAACTGAAACGTATTAAAATATTGATTAAATTCCTTTGATTTCCAAAGTTAAAATTTGAACTAGCGTGTTTGTAAACTTATTTGTTTACAACTGAGGGGGGGACGACGGTCTGGTCATTTAACTCTTTAACTTAGGTTGAGAAGCCCTTTAACTTGCAACATTGCTCTTATGGTGACAAAATCCAATATGGTGACTGCTTATGAAGAAATATTCGAGAATAGAGGATGGGGTTGGCCACCTTAAATACGAGGTGACTGGAGGAAAAATTAATTATATAGATAAAAATTTAACCGAAATTTTAAAATCGATTTATACAAGGTATTTGGGAAGGGCGGAAATCGGATCAATCATTCTCTTTAATCCAATTGAATGATACATTTACATGTTTGAATCGCAATGATGTAAATTGAAATCCAATCTGTAGGGGGCGACTCCACGTAACAATCCATCAAGGAGCCTCCCCGCCATGTGTTCCCTGATTGTCGGTTTGGTGTTGAAGGGTCCGACCCCTCCCCCCCCCTCTGGCTGGCAGCTGCGGTGGCACAATTAGCCAATGGATCAGAACACGAGATTACCCCTCCCCCCCTCCCGTTGAGGGGCGCACCACCCTTTGAACTGAACAGCACAAACCCCACAGACCGGCTCTACTTTGTATTGTTGTGTACACTGTATCCGTCACCGTGATTACGAGCGACTTTGCGTGAGTACCTGAAACAGTGCGCAATGTTGGAACTGTGTTTCGACAGTTTTTTCAAAACATTTCAAAACAAATGTCTTCCCTGGAAAGCCAACGGGCCCAGACAGCCCTACAGTAGATATATGCAAATTTACCGCCAGCGGTCTAAAACATGCTGTTCTATTTCAACTGTACGGTTCGTGTTTATTAATAAAATGAGTTATTGTGAACACTGTGTAATTATTAAAGATCCAATCTAGAGGACCTTAAGTTGATATTTTAAGTTTCTTAATGTAAAATCGTTAAAAATTACGTGTAAATTTCTCTTATTTAAACATCACACAGTTATAAAAATACTTAACTTTTTACAAAACCAACTTATGGTCCACTAAGACTGTTTTTCTTCATCAAATGACACTTCAAGTGTTGTGATACGATCATTATTACGGACCGAATCGTTGAAATATAAACCCATGTTTTTGGCGTTTACCGTGAAGTGAAACAGCCCCCTCACGAGTCTGCTACACCTTCACGTTGGAGTTCATTCTTCGTAAAAAATTTTAAAATCAAATAAACATTACAGATTTATTTATGAACATGACATATAAATTTGAACTTATCTAGAGAGAGGACAGAGTTTATTGTCTCGATATAGAGCACCCTGAGACCGTTCATTTATTTTTTCTCAAGATATATATATTAAGCCATACAAATAACAAATGTTCTTATTGAAAATGATGTTCAATGAACCGACACAAGTTGGAAATACAGTAAATGTAATCTAATGATGCTCTAGCCACATTTATCCTGTAAAGGATGTCAAAATTAAAAATATATACTTTACAGTTAATTGTAAACGTAACAGGTTTGTAAGTGAAGTAATGTTCAACTGTCGTCAGCTAGTGATAGATAACTGGCGCTGCCTGGTGGCAAAGCTGGGCTGACTAAAACCGAACGACTGTCACTATTGTTCATCTCAAGACAACGTTTAGCTGACATACAGAAGTCGACCGGTCTACAATAGTTCAAAGAGTTCCAAAATTTATCACTAGGTTTTAGTCGAATAAAATAACTTTGATACTGGCGGAACGGCCACGCGCCGCTTGTCTGAAATAACAAAACTCTTAGTTTTAATTTGCTGCCAAACTTAAAATAACAAAGCAATATTTTCAAATTAATTGTTTAGTGTCCACCGTGTTATATTCTTTAAGAAAAAATTGTGCTGGAGATTATGTTTGAACTAATTTGCTTTTTATAGTGATATTTATGTTTAAGAACACGTTTTTATAAGTGAAATTGCGTGTGAGCCGTCTTAAACCTGTCACTATTGCGAGAATAATAATAATAAAATTATTTCTTGTGGATGGATGACAGTTTGATTCATTGTGATTAGTTTGGTATATGTCTCATTTAATAATTCAAACAAGTTATGTGAAATTAATTTTTTGTGTAAACCCTTGCAAACTCGGTAACAACAAAGGCTAGACAAAATTTCTTTAAACCTAAATTAATTGTGTTATTTAAGTGACACTAAAATCGTACTCTCGTACTAAATAAATTTTTCTTCAACTACGAAGAAAGTGTTAGTAGTTTTCAAATCTAGATTGTCAACAAGGCGGCGGTGATACCACGCGCGCGTTGTACAGTCACTGGCCCAGCTATGTCCTCTTCCATTGCAAACTCAAGTCCAAGGCCTTCTTGTCAATTACTAACAGAATAAAATAATAATACAATTTTTATTCTACTTATTTTAAGTTTGATAACAAATTAAAACTTTGAGTTGTCAATCAACTTGAATTGTATCAACAAATACCCTAAATCCATAAATGCGGGGGCATATATATACTTTTATATATATACGTATATATACTTTTAAATATAAATAGGCCTCAACAATAGAGAAAAGTGTTATGACCCCAATTATCAATATATTTTTAAATCTCAATATACATACATTTATATAGGCCTATATAATTTTAAGGATTATATCTATATTATCAAAAGAAATATTTTTTTGTCTTTAGTTGATTTATAGAAAAATATAAAATATTGGTTTACTACAGTATTTAACACATAATTGTTGGTTTTATAATTGGGAAAAGATATTCAGACTAAATATAACATTTATTATTATTATTCTTACACATGTTAATTTTTTTTATAAGAAATTTCAGCTATTTACTGAATAAGAAACCTAATTAGATTCATAAAATTATTTTAAGTACAAAATGTCTTTATTGCAAATATGTCATTAGGTAAAAGAAGAAATTTTTTTAATGTTTTATCACAAAACAACTATTAATAGATAGCAAATATTAAACACTTATTGAACACATCATGGCTTTGCTCCCATTCAATGCCTCCAATCATTTGTCTCCTAGCTTATTTCTTTATCCAGCCCCTTGAATTAAAAGCGAGTAATTTAATGTTTTTTATTGAAACCAGTAGGGGTAGGACTAATGAATTCACAATGAGAATATATATATATCTGAAAATTTTATTGAAAAAAATCTTTTTTATTAGTTTATACTTTAGTTATTAATACCCTTAAAAATAATTTCCTTCCTACTAATGTAATTTAATAAATTAACCTTAGTCCAATTTTTAGAATTTATAGGGTGCAAAAAAATTGCTTGACAATACCACAGTTTATTAAGGCACTCAGTTATGATATGGGGATTTCACAAATACTATATGGAAGTTTTAAAGACTATATTTTAACAAGCTCAAGGTTTGTTCAATAACTACACTTTGATAATGGTCAAAGTTTTAGGAACTCAATAGTGGTCTTTAAGAAATGTATAGGCAGTAGGCACTCAAATAAATATTTACAAGCAGATTATGGTTAAAACTACTTTTTTATATAAATGCCCAGTTTTTGGGCGTTTAAAATTGCTTTGGGCAAATGCCTGAACAAATGTCCATTTACACATTTGCCCGGCCCACATCACTACACTAGGCAGATGGTCCCCTTCAATTGCGAGACAAATATTCAGTAGAGAAGATTGTTAAAAGAGTGCAATACTTATTCTATAGTTAGTTGACTATCCGCTTTGCAACGTTTCGAGCGTTTTTGGACCAAGCACGGTTGTCAGACCGTGCCAGTCTATAGAGGACCAAAACTAATATGCAAACGGTGCTATCTCTGTCACTCTTCGTTCATGATGACAACGCCGCTAGTACGGGTGCACAACACGTACAGTTTTCCCTATACCACGAGCCATCTATGTATAGTAGTTATTAATCTGTGCCTGTACGTTAAAACTTGCCCAGTGAACGAAATCGAGTCAACTATGGCAGACAAGTAAAGCTAGGTGAAAATATTAGTGAGAAATATGTCGTTCCATAGCTCGTGACAAGGTCAAATAAATACACGAGTTGCTCCATAACGTTCCTGTCTTATAATTATTATCGTTTCTCAACTGTTGCATTTTCCTATTAAATATATAGTATGTATGTAGGTTTCGCCTATCGCGATCGTAATTGCTTTATAACATATAACTAACTACCCACAGATCGCTCATAGTAGAGGGTAAACTGCGTGTTGTTCAACTGGTAAGCGTACAGTTTCTGCAGACGCGTGCGTGCGGTGTTGCCACAATGAACGGCAGTGACAACAAGAGATTCACAATTAATTATACTGTTATAACTCAGACTACAGGGAAGCGACGAGTAGGCCTAAGAAGGGGAGGGAGATTCAATTTCTGCGACTATTTTCTATTAGAATTTGAAAATTGGTGCAGAATTCCGTACGTAAAGTAAAAGTCCTAATCCGGGACGGCCGGCTCTGACAGTTTAGTGAAAAATACGAGGGGTCCCGCCATGAATGTCGACGGTTCTGAATTGGCAAGCACTTCCATTATATCTATACAAATCAGGGAGTGACTTTCAAAGGAGTGTCCATCTCAATGGGCGAAATAGTAGGGAGTTACTGACTGCTTACACAGACGGTATTACGTTATACGTTTCAGTCCCCTGCCATCCATCTCACTCCCTGTAACCCGGCAATGAAATCTCTTACATGCAATACGCTGATTTCATCAATATTTCGTGCAGATGTGCCGAACTTAGTAGATTCACAAGACGTGTTGGAAAACCCCTACACCACAACGGTTGCGATCTGGCGACCCGTGGATAGGAAATACTCAAGCTCGCTTGACGGGCTGACTAGTACAAATTAGGCGTGACAAGTGGCACACCGCTACTCGTCAATCCGTTCCGCTTCTAGCGCCAGAGGTTAGCCACGGTTACTGTTCAGTCACAGGGTGGATGGAATAATCACGTGAAAGATACAGGAAGTAGTTGTTGAGAGATATGATAGTGGTAGCATCGATGGAAATGAAAATATCTGGGTTTGTCGATTAACTTACCAAACTAATTGGAACGAAAACCAAGAGATACCAATAGGATGACCTAAAATGTAAAAGAACGTCAGTAACTATCAATAAGAAAGCCACCTATACAAAAGAGGCCAATAAAATAGCCCACAATGTATAGATACGCCCAATGACTGGCAATGGAAAAGAAAGTCACCAATTCAAAAGAAATGCTTGTAGAATTGCCAAAATTCCATAACAACCTTCAGTGACTATCAACAGAAAAGAAAACCACCATTAAAGAGAGTCCTGTAAAATGATCCAAAGTCCTGAAGAAAATCCCGTGACTAGCAATGGAAAAGAAAACCACATACTCCAGAGAAGCCAATAGGATACATTTAAACATATCGTATGGCTTCACAGGCCATCCAGCAAACTAATTAAAGATGACAGTACAAAGTACTTGTGTCTTAATTGTACAAATATTAATATCCCGTCATAGACCTAAATCCAGGTTTCTTAACCATTCAACACCTGCAAGTAGGATAGGCAAATTCTAGCAATGGATCCAATGACTAGCAATGGAAATGAAAAAGCTCCTACTCTAGAGCGACCGGTAGAATGGTCCAAATTGTTGGAGAACGTTCAATGGCAAGCAATGGAAAAGAAAGCCACCTATTCAAGGGAGGCCTGTATAATGGCATAAAATCTATAAAAACCTCCAGCAACTAGCACGAGTTTAACCAATCCTTGTGCCATGGATTACAATCTTCTTATCTATGAACTTAACAAAACTCACCACGTGACATGCAAAACTTTTGACATAAATTTAAATGCCACCAGCAAGTGACGTGGCCTGTCAATTACTATACAATTCATTACGCACTCCAAGAACAGAATTCATCTTAATCATTCATTTTGTGATCATAATCAATCTTAATTGAAATGCATAGTCACCTTTTCGAAGTTACTTTGTAATGATGTTGAATGAACAGTTACTTTTTACGTGTCGCGTGAAATGAGTTTACGAAACGTTAAGCAAGTATTACACAGTGAATGAGGAAAAGTGCTATCACAAGTCAGATTGCATTGTTGCCAACAGAACGACCGTGGCGAACAACCTAAACAATGACAACATAACGGCGCGGCTAGGATCTAACTATTGTAGAAGGTGTACTTCCTAACCGTAACACTACGGTCTACATTGAACCTTACAGTCAGTCTTTTATGACATGCAAGTTTCAAAAATAAACCTGAGTACTGATGTTCTCCTTACTATTTAGGATTTTCCTCAGTTTTTCAATATTGGAAGAACTATTTAATACTACCAAAATATATTGCAGAGCAAGATAAATAAATTGTTACTAAAATCAGCGAATGTTTTGGGCCTTACATTTTTAACACTTCAAACGACCTGTTGGCCGATCGGTCTAAGGCGTAATGAATGACTGAATCTGGGTTAGAAATGAAGTTCGAATCTTGGCCTGAACGCATTTATCCATATGTTCATCTTGTACTGTATGGTTCCCCCCTCACTCTGTCTGAGTAAGTTCCCCGCACAGACCAATAATCTATGGGGAATGGGAAGGCTAAGAAGGAAATCGGCATCTCCTTAAAAATAAAAAAATCTAGGCTGTAAAAAGTGGAATTTTGACCAATTTGTCTGTGCGTATGTTCGTACGTTCAAAATCGTCAGTTTTCTTGTGCCCAAATATCGCACGTAGAACTTTTGGAGATATGTAAACCTTATTTTCTTCAAGCTAAACGTCAAACTTTCCGTACACAACCAGTCTTATCTGTCAAACTTGGCATGATAATGCAAGATTGGCGATAAAGTTGAACGTGTAAACACGCCTTTGATAAGGAGAAGTTGGAAATAATGAACGGCCAGTGATTCAAGTCGTTTTATGACCTAAGACTAGGGAAACACATATAAAACAAAAATAGGCAAACGCTTCAGAATAGCTACAAAACATATTCAAGGTTCAGCAAATAGCTTATATTTAAAAATAAAATCACACTTCTTATTAATTCACAGATATTTCAATTGTAATTGTATGTAAAACAAAATCGAAAATGAACGGTATCTGGAAAGACATTCGAAGGTATTACCATGAATACGAAACGAGAGCCTTTGCGGCATTGTATTAAGTCGTGCCAACTTAATCCCGCTCTAGCTCGGCCGCTACTAGCCAAACTCCATACTACGGCTAAGGGTCTGCACATGTTTCGTTTTGTCCCTCTCCGGCCCGAACACAAAGATAGATTTATTACCTCGTCAACTCCTGGGCGCTAGTGTAAAAGAGTGTTTTTTGAGTTACTGGACAGAAGACAGTTTGTAACTGACTAGTGGTGTGTCGGTCTCCTCGAGTATACGATTACAGGACAATTCGTCCCACGGACATTTCGTCCCCAAAGAAAAATGCGGACATTCCGTCCCACTCTGTGGAGTGTCTACCTGGGTCGGGTTTGATAATTAGTCTCCAAATATTTCTAAACGGACACTTCGTCCCACCCTGAGAGAACCTAACCTAACCTAACCTAACCTTTTTACAACCCTTCTCTCAGGTGGGACGAAGTGTCCGTTTAGAAATATTTGGAGACTATTTATCAAACCCTACCCAGGTAGCCGTTCCACAAAGTGGGACGAAATGTCCGCATTTTTCTTGGGGGACGAAATGTCCGTGGGAGGAATTGTCCGGACACCGAGTAGACTACTAAAACCCGAAGGTAAGGGCTCGTCTCTTCACAGCAATAAAATCATAAACTTGGTCGGCTTTTTTCAAATAAAATCAATGTTTTCAGGCTGACATTTGTTATTATCCGAGTACCCCCCTCCGCACCCTCACTCACAGAGAGGCAGCCAGAGCGGAATTTAGTTGGCGCGACTTATAACTCGGTGGCTAAAGCTTCGGATTGCGGATGGATCGCTTGGTGCAAGGTTCTAACCCTCAACAGTCGGAACCTCACACGTCGAATAGACTTCACGCACAGGCCTGCAGACCCACGTGAACTGGCGATTTTAGTTTCAGATAAATAAATAGTGAAATAAATATCTCCGATGACAAGGACATCAGTGTTTCTACGCAGCTAGAGACCTGTTACCTATCAGTAGCTCTGTCACAGTAGTTAACAAACAAGTTGCTTGTTCATATATATGGATCCTGGATAAACAACGTTACCCTATCTGAGCCACTTAACAACCGCGCCTAATAAGGCCGAGAAAGCTATAAACAACTCCCAGCCACCTAGATATCCTCCGGTAGCGGTGTTAACACACATTCCTTCCCACCTGATACACAGATTATGAGATGGTCGTTAACAATCCGCACACAAGTGTGACACCAGAAAGGACTTTAAAACACAAAACCAATCAGAACAGTAACTATTTTTCAACAATTACTTCAGTTAAAATTACTGTATTTTATGAACAAAAAATTATAATTAAAATAACAAGTCTCTAGACCATCTTCAGATCAGAATGGCCTAAAACAAAATCTATTTTTTTATAACATTTAATCCTTGGCCAGAATTAAAATAGTTAAAAAACACAAATATGCAACTAACATGTAAATGTGCACACTTTCTCTTTCACTGCCCAATATTTGTAGCCCTTGACCTAAATAAAATTGTTTCGTGTGTTTATTATTATAATAAGGTACAGCACAGAAAAAATAATCGTATATCGTTATTCTTTGGTTTAGTGAACACGGCATGACTATTAAAGGTCCTATCTAGTACACGTTGTTGATAAATAAGTTGAAATTTTTAATTTAAATTCAAAAATTCTATTTTAAGATGTTATACATTTAACTGAAAACAAAAAACTATAAAAATTCTCAATTGTAAAAATACAAAAAAAAATTACAGATCTAGTTCTAGTCCACTAGTACAGTTCTCCATCTATTAAATGACACTTTTAAGTGTTATTATTAAAGACAGAATTGTTGATATAGAAACCAATGTTTTTGGCTTTTTCTAGTGAAACGGCCTCCTTAAAATGCTTGGCATACAAAACCACATTCTAATTAATCTGCAGAATTAAAACCTAATATTACAACACCTACTTTCTATTGCAAAGAACATATTTAACAGTCTGCAGAGGATGTCGGCCAAGGTTGAGGCAGTTGGTTTTAATCCCATAAGAACAATGTTATTTACGAACCGGACAAACGACCACGCGTGTCCATACTAAACAGTTATTTTTGAACGGAATTTTTTCCAAACAAAATTAATTTAATCAAGAATGAAATTGTGCATTGGAATCACTTCGCGAATTCCTAATTAGTTTTATAGTAAATAAATGGTTCCAAAGAAGTAGCAAAAACTTTCCCCCATATTAAACACTAAAAAAATTAAAAATTACCAGTTTAACTCCCATAATTGTTTTTCCATAACTCAAAAACTAGTCAAGTTAGAGACATGCGGTTTTTACTAAAATGTTTTAAATTGTAATTCATATTTCCTAAACATTTAACCAAAATCGTTAGAGCTGTTAATGAGAGCATTCCATTTTTTAATGTTTAAAAAAAAATAAATAAAAAATAAACTTTTAAAAAAGTGAAAAAATGATTTGGATATATTGGCTAAATACACCTACATACCGAATTCCATAAAAAATTATCCATACGTTTGGTTTCCAGCAAACTGCACATACACACAGACAAAAAACTTTTTTTTCAAAAAAACAACTTTTTGGGCTCAAGGGACCCTAAAATGAATTTTAAGACCAACTTTAAAAAAAAAAGTTTTTTGGACGATCACAATACTTTCCCTATGCTAACGCATAGGATAAAGTAAAAATATAAAAAATATTTACTTTGGTGTTCTTAAATTTTAATCTACTTTTCAATTCTAGGCATGTATTCTATGCCTATTCATGTATTAAATTCTAGAAATGTATTCTAAATATCAAAAGCAACTCAAATGCGAAATATGATAACGTTTAAAATGACACCTCATACACAACTTTTGGTCAAGAAAAAACGAAAAAATATGGATTCGCAAATAACATTTTTCTTATGAGATTAAAACCAACATAGCCGACAGCCTCTGCAGACTTTTAAATATATAATTTAAAATTCCTGCAAGAAAGAACAAAGGGCATTTTTGACAGAGAGGCGTGCCAACTTGTCCATGTGACACTCTCTAAAACACTTATCTCTAACTTCTTCAAATCCCACTCGTTTATCATCCATCTACTCCAGCCTCAGTTTATCTACTGTCTTATCACGCATACGATGCATCACTCCTCGAGATCGATTGGATACTCACAGCCTTTATCCAATCGATCTTCACTCGCCAACCTGTATTTCCTCCGAGGTTCATTACATCCGCCATAAACCTTGGTCGCAGATAAATCTCACGCAAATTACTTCTTGTTTCACTGGGCGGTTAATTTATTTAAACCACCGGCTGCGGGAATCGGTGATTTGTGTCCGATTAGAAGGTGGGAGGTGTTGGAATCAACGAGCAGACCAACAACTATCGATCATTTCAATGTAATTTGCACTAGATTCAATTATCGCTGCACTTATAACGACATTGACTGATTTTGTTTGGTTTCCTTTAATATTTTCCTCGTGTAGCACCGATAAGTAACTTTAGTCTTGACACTTCAAACATTCAAGAAGAGTATTCTAACTACAACATTAGTTAGGATAATATTTCGAATATCGAAAAAATCTTCATACAAATAAAAAATTGTACTTTACCTTTTCTATTCATGTTTAGATCACAATTTAGATCCTACTGTTTATTTAAAATCATCCAAAACATTTTACTAGAACTAAGAGGAGAATCAAAACCTGTACAAAATTACCATACTTCAACACAACACTTAATTTAAACAATTTTTTTTATAATTAAATAAAATCATATAATTAACTCCCAGATGGCCTCAAAAATAAGAGTTAACTTACAATTTTACCAAATTTATAAATTATTTAACAGATAAACCCTGCTACGAAAAGATTTCCTGGAAGACATTCATTGAAGAATACATGTACTGTTTAAGAACTTTGAAATATTTCAAAATTCTACTTACGTAATCACAAGAATCTGACATATTTTAACGAAGTTTTATTTAATTATTCATATGATATTTAATTCTTTTTTTTACATTTTTAGCTATTAGATTGCTTAATATATTTACATATATAAAAAGAACAACACTTAGCAATCTTTTTTGGTGTTTGTAATGTTCAAAATCCATTTGATGGTCTTTCGAGACAGAAATCGATTTTGAACATTACAAACACCAAAAAAAGATTGCTAAGTGTTGTTATTTTTATATTTATAAATTCATTTTTTATAATGTTATTTCTGTACACGTATATTTTTATTTATCTTGTAACGTAAAATAAATTGTAGAAAATTTAACAAACTATAAATGAATTATTATAATAATACGGACAATATTGTTTATTTATTGGCATATAAGTACAGTAATTAAAACGCGGCCGTAATAGTTTAAAATTTTTTTTACACATATCAAATAATTGGGACATGTAATTTAGCGCTAGCGGTAAACGATTGTCCTCAAATTACAGACGAACTGCCAGAAGTCTTTGTGTAGTGTCAGCTAGTCATTAATTGTATTTAAGATTTCATGTAGGTAAAACTGGACTAGACGCGGAAGGGTTTGGAGACGAATAACAAAGTTATTTCAGCACATGTAAAGCACATAATTTATTCATTTATTATTATTTTTTGTAGGGGACAAGATTTTTTTTCATCAAGCTTCAGAAAGCCGGTACTAATGCGTTAAATTAATAAATATAAATCTGTAACCCCATTAGACATCGATATGTCGTAAATAATTAATATATGACCACAATACTGATATTTCTAAATGTTGATCGAATAATTATGTAAATTTCCTTTGGATACTGTCAAAACTAAGACTAAAGCAGTTAATTTTATAATGCTTACAGGCCATTGGCTTAAGAACGAGTATTTCCAAATCTACACAGGTCAATTCCAGCAACCCGTTGTAACGTTTCGAACGATTCCCCTCAATTAGATCAGGTGACTTAAGTATGTTGCTAATAGGCTACAGCTGGACAACCTCATAACTACACGAGTGCTAATAGGCTCAGGAGAGTGACAGTGTCATTCTGTGGCCACGCCCTTTCTGAAACCAGAAATAATCATTACCTGTTGCTTGATAGCCTAGTTACATAACGCTGCGGCAACGGTCTCTGACAAATTACTATGAACCGTGTTTGTAGAGTCGCTAAACCGGCCCCCACTTAATGTTAATCACATGTTTATAGATACACAAATAGCTTCAGTTTCGCATTAACCTAATTTTCATAAAAATGTTAATCTTTTTACTACTATGCCTATTTTGACTATCGCAAGTACTGTGGTGGTGTCAAAACTGACCAAAATATTTACTTTCTCCTTAATACGTCGGTACAGAGAAAGTATTGTGATCGTAAAAAAAAGTTTTTTCAAGTTGGTAAAAAAATCCGTTTTAAGGTCTCCTGAACAAAAAGTGATTTTTTCTAAAAAAATGTTGGTGTCTCTCCGTTTGTGTGTCTGTCTGTATCTGCAGTTCGCTGGAGACGGATGGATCAATTTTTATGAAATTTCGTATGTATGTGTATTTAGCCAATATCTCCTCCAGAAAATTTTTTCACTTTTTTGAAATTTTAGTTTTTTATATTTTCATATGCAAAAAACACACAAAAATAGAATTTTCTCAAACACGGCTCTAACGGTTTTGATTACATTGTTGAAAGGATGTGAATTACAATTTAAAATATTTTATTAAAAACCGCATGTCTCTAACTTGACTAGTTTTTTAGTTATGGCAAATAACATATTGGGAATCAAACTGGTAATTTTCCAAGTTTTGATTTTTTTAGTGTTTAATATGGGAGAAAGTTTGTGCCAATTCTTTGGAACCATTTACTAAAAATTCATTAAGAATATCAAAAATATTGTTTTAATAACGTAAATTAAAAACATTATTAAACCCCTTTCTCTGTTACGTCGACTTGTAAACAGAACCATTTTTGGGTATTATTTTATACATTAAAGAGTTTTAATTTTAAATTTTCTGTAATGAGTTTTAGTTTCAAATTTTCTGTAATGTTAGAAATTTATTGTCTTGAAAAACATATTTTACAAACAAATGATTTTTTACCCTTAGTAAAGTTATAAAAAAAAAACTATATATTTTCTTTTACAACTAGACCCATATTATAAGAAATTATAACGGCTACAGTAAAAAAATATCACTTCTAAATTTGGCGAGACTTCTACTTGTTTAATTTCCCTTACTGGTACTCTTCACACGTAATAAGCTACTCTCTTTTCTATGGGTTTTTGTATACTGTCTTTTTGCAAATAACGCATACAGTTGAATGTATTCTGTTATTTCCTCTAGGACATACCGTTCATATCTTCTTCTTTAGAATTAGAATTTCAAATTGGAAGATAAAAAAGAGTGAAAAGTCTAACGTAACTACTATCGTGGACCCCAGAAGCTTCTCAGCCAGATATGGAGTGACTGAACAAGAAACCACCACATGCACCGCATGTCTCAATAGCTGGAAAGAGATTAAATAAAAAGATAGCACAATCCTCCAAGTAGAAAAGATGTAAAATAATTCCATTCTGGGGTCAAAATGACCCCAGTATAGTAGTTAAGTGTTAATAATGATACTTCAAGTGGTTATTGAATGGATTTTTGTACACTTTTCTAGTAATTCTCAATAGTCAGTATTCTAACAATATCAGCCTATTCTGTGATACTATCCTACAAATAAAACATATTAGATCCAACCGACTTCTTTAGACGAGTTTTTATATTAATATCAGTGTGTATTTAAATCTACTTTGTAAATATGACGCTTTCAAAAAATCTGAATTTAAAATATGAGAACAATTCAAAATAATAGCTGGTTATTCCCTATTCGGGATTTACGGGACAGTGCCGTATTTTTAGGGGCAAATCCGAGAACACAGTTTGTGCCAATGTTGCAACTAGGTGGTAACTTATGTAAGATTATAGTGATGCGTTCGTTAAATTCATTTAATTTGTTAAACTTAAATAAAATGTCAATAAAGAACGTAATTATTTTAATGTAATTGTAGAGAGGGTGCAAACTTTTGAAAATGTTTTCATTTATTTATTTTTTTGTCTATGAAACTTTTTCTTTACAAATTTCTTAGTAAATCAGTTACAATATTTTATTCCTAATTCTCTGTTTCGAACTGAACAAGTAAATATGCTACTTGATATTCTTTTTATTGTAAATTATAGTTTTATGATTTTTTTTTAAAATAAACACTGCAGCACTAGCAAAACAGGCGTAACCTTATTGAGTGTTATAGTGAACCAGTTGAGGATTAAGTCAGAAAAATTAAGTTTGTCTAACCAGGGTTAAGAGGACCGAGCATAGAACCTATCAACTACAATGTTCTTAACCAATCCCTTACGTTTACCAATAAATTAAGCTCGTCCGTAATGTAGCCACAAAATACAGTCACTTTCGGTTTGAAAAATGCCTACGTATTTAGATAAATAAGTGCTGATGGTTGATAGTCCGTCAGCCAGTGGCTCCAGCTGGCGGTAGATATCAGTGGCGCCAGGGCAGTCCCGCATCTCGGAGCCAGTCGGCCGGTCGACATTTACAATTCACTAAAACAGGTTGCTAAATGGGTCCACAAATTAAATGCTGCAGTTGAAACCCGCATACTGCCAACCCAACGAAGGACGAAACTGTATACAGTATGATTTAGAGCACTCACTACCTTGAAAATTACTGTTCCACAGACCTTTCACAAGGACCTGTCTACCAACACTTATCGGCAATAAAATCGCACAAATTCGGGCCATGTTCTACTTTATATACAATGTTGAGGTTATAACTCAAATAACCTTATAGATAATGGTATTTTTCCCCACACTCGCTGCGCTCGATACACCTCGGCCTCGGCTTGTGGCTTTTCATTACAAATAATAATACATTAACAGTATATCGTAAAATCACAATATTATGTTTATTTACAGTATCTCATTCACACTACTTGCGTTGCTTCTTATTTATTAGTATAAATACCGAATGGTTATTTCTTAGCCTAATTCAACGAATTATTATTAACCTGTTTCTTTTTTTCATCAGTTGTAGATAAAACTCTTAGTAGCCCATATAATATTAAAAATGCACAATTAGCAGCGTTGTTCTGAGGCATCATAGTAAAATGTTAAACATACAAAATAAAGTTTATTTATATGCAAAACATCTGTTATTAATTTACTAAAATCAACTTAATGTTATCCTTATGGAACAATCTTTTAAGAGCGGTTTCTACCCCTTAGGAGTAAAAATACTTTGGGTGTCCTATTTAAGCCCTAAATAAATAACGTACAAAATGTCAGCTCTGTACCTACATGGGAAGTTGGAGAATTAGTGATGAGTGAGTGAGTCAGCCAAGGCTTGGTCTTTTGCATAAGATACTAGGGGATAACACTGCACGCTTCGTACGCCAACCCCGACTCTCGCTGCGCTCGATACACCTCGGCCTCCGTACATTTACAGTATCTCACTCACACGACTTGCGTTGCTACCTATTTATTAGTATAAATACCTAATGTATTACTTATTCTATTTTAAACGTGTTTATTTCATTTGTTTTTGTTAAACAAGTGAAGGTTAGACTCTTAATGCATCAATAGGATAATGTCAAACATACAAAATAAATTGGTTTATTTATTTACAAAACAAATGTTATTAATTTACTAAAATCAACTCAATGTTATTTTTATGGGAAAAAGGAATTTTTTAGGGATTGTTAGTACCCCTTAGAAATATAATTTTGAAAAATCCTTTCTTAGAGGGTCCTTTCGATACTAAAGCTAACTTCCTTTAAAATTTCGTGTAAATCCGTTCAGTGGTTTTTGAGATTTCGCGATGAGTGAGTGAGTTGTCAGTGGTATTTGGCTTATAATATATAAATGTATAGATTCAGCAATCGCGAATGGGTCCAGAATGATCACTCAAGAATTATGACATCGTTTATTGCATAATTCCACTTTGCTACCTTATTTCTACAAAATATCTACCGCTTTTGGTTTAACTTTTCATTTTTGTAAACTTAACTTGGTGTCGTTTATTTGACGCGAGAATTTTGTTAGCAAGTCGTGTGAGAACAAGGCCATACAATTGTAATCTTCGCCTTTTTTTGTCAGCTGCCAGGTTTGATATATGTGTTTTCTTGATTGTATAGCCGGTATCGTTCTTCTGTTAATAATGGACCTAATACAACAAGTAAGTCTAGGAAAACAGTACACAAGATGCAATGTAATAAAACTTAGGGTATTTATGCAGTTTCTTGCCACCAAACAAATTTGGAACATTTTGCTTGAAATTGGTCTAGAATTGGCTGTATTTTCACGAGATATGATTTTTATTCCGCGGAAATAACGTATTTTACCAAAAAATTCGAAAAAGCCATATCACAACTTTTAGTATTTTTGTCATATTTCCATTAATTTAAATGGTATTTTAATTCTTTTTTTTGTGTTTTTTGCACTGAATACAAATTTGAAAACTATTTTGGTCTATTACAAATATTTCTCGAGATATAACGGAAAAACTACTATCGCGGCGAATCGCGATTAGCGGCCATTACGCGATCATTATATACAACAACTATTAATCACAAAAACCGAATTCACCTATATTCCCGCCAGAGTGACGGGCGGTAGGCCGTCACGGAGGCCAAACACTGGAATTTAATGCAAATTACAAATATTTGTTGAGAAAATAGACAGTTTTAGGTTATGTTTGGTTATGTCAGTAAAAAATGCATTTTTCGAACTGAAAAATAATTTTACTACAAAACCAGTTATATATTTGTGTTCAGCATTAAAGATACGAGAAATAAAAAAATAACAATTTTTTTTAAAGTTGGGGTTTTCACTATCAGATAAAAAACTAGTTTTGAGATTTTTCTGTAAAAAAACGAGTTTTCCGAGGATGAAATCAAACTCCTAAAGAGATAAAAACTCATATTTCACCACTTTTTCAACATGAAATCGTATTTTTAGAGGTGGCAAGAAAGTGCATAATTACGAAACTTAGATAAACTCAGGATAGCGTACATAACTAAAACAACAATACAGTAATTATCAAATTTATGAACACCGTTAATCAATGAGACAAAAAAATGGCATATCAAAGCATATAATACTTTATCTGGCATCCAAGCTATCTATTATTTTCATTACGAATGATTCATTATACAATGGAAGATAGCGTGTTGGCCGAATTCTCGGAATACCGATGGCGATAACGTAAATTAAGTACAGTGTTATTTTATTAACAAATTCCAATAACACACCAACACAGAGCAAATAATACAGGGTGTTTATTTTAAAACGCAACCCATGATTTTTATTGGGTTGAATTTCAATACAATACTGTAAAAAATTAACAATACATATAGTCAACACAGTGGGCTCAGAAAACTGATTGAAATCATCTTTACATAAAACAAACGATTTTGTTTTAAAATATTCCTCCACAATAAACACTCTCTGGTCTTTGCTCAAAACCATGTCTCTAACCTCAACTTAATGACATTGCACGAAACCCAAATAAAGTGAACAACAATGCAACACTGTAAATCAGCTGATAGCTACGGAAGAAGAACCAGTAAACCAACCTATGAACTTGTAATTATCTTAAACCTTCATTTTCTGTACTCGTAAATAGGGTTGCGTTTTAAAAGAAACCCTTTCCAATCTGAATACATACTCAGAAGATACGTACAGAAAAATATAACAAGTATGACATTTAATTTGCCATGTAACTAAAAATGAGTATACGCTTGCAGACATGAGGGAAAATTTTACTTTTTAATCCAAGACAATAATCCAAACAAAAAGCAGCGTGCTTCAAGAAAAGCAAGTGAAAAGATTAGAAAATGCTAATATCACTTCTCCGCCGTTAGGTGCTGCTGCCTGTCGGCTGTTTGTTTAACTACTCCCTGTCATACGGATCTCTCTTGTATGATTTTTTTAATTTAGGTTCCTAAATTTTTTTATTAACATCGTGTTATTTTATATTGTTTATTTTTTCCTGCAATACATTTCAAAATTATTAAAAACAAAAAATATCAGGCAAGCCTGGAATTAAAAAGAAAATATTTTTATAATTTACCTGGAAAGGCTTACGTAGTAATTTTATTATATACAATTCCATGAGGTTGAGCTGACAATTTCAATTGCTTTTTTCAAATTCATCAATCGTCGATTTTATTGACTCCTTATGACATGCAAAATAAATCTTTGCGCTAAACCAATACTTGTTCAGCTGATTTTATATACAAACTGATTACCAGGCCAATTATCAGCTGTTTTTGGTCCACTGGGGACTGACTGACAAAATTATTTATAACAATATATCTATTACATGAGTATATATTATACTGTACTCACGGGTTTAAAAAGAAGGAATGGGACAAGAGATGTTTTGAGGTAAACACGCACCTTGAAAACGAACATCTACAAACAGTCCGAAACGTCAATAATCAATCATTAATATAATGTACGTAAGCAATTGACACGATCAAACAATTGATCACTAACTTAAACGGAATTATTTTAATGGTAATGCTTGGTTGGAAAACGAAATCTTAAATCCATGTTGTTTGACTTTTCTCCGGTATTTTGAGATTCAAAATATATATTTTTGACAGTTTCCCATGTTACTAAGTAGGTCAACTAGCAGTGCTATTACTATTTTCCTCTACAGATAGTCGGTTACGAAACTACCCGTTGCAATCTTATCTAACTGCCGATGTAACAAGTAGTGTAAACAGCGGGAAGCCACCCAG
Source organism: Stictocephala bisonia (assembly GCA_035578905.1). NCBI lineage: Eukaryota > Metazoa > Arthropoda > Insecta > Hemiptera > Membracidae > Stictocephala > Stictocephala bisonia. The sequence goes on from JAQJVL010000070.1 coordinate 1,550,412, forward strand.
CTCGTGGCCTGTAATGGCGGTGAATAGGCCAACATTGATGTTATACAACTTGGTTACACATTAAACTTAATAGCGTTGGCCGCACAGTACATAAAATGAACCTTTTAGCGCTCTTACAACATATTTTGTCCACAAGTAAAATGAGGTTTAAGCATTGATTTCAAATGCACACAGATATCTCATCCAATATTACATTTTGTGTTTAAAATTACCAACTGTTTAGTGGTCCGTTGAGGAGCGCTAGTGTAGCTCCTGAGTAAATGTATTGCATTTTAAACCAGCTGTTGGAGCAGGCCTCACTAACTAACCAAATTACTGGCACAAATATTCCTATTAGACGAGATATATATTTGTAAGTTACAAAATAATCATTTTAAATCTTCAAACGTTCTAAATAAGATACAGTAATTAATTTCAAATTACTAAAAATATGACATTAATGACAATTGTTGACTGGCGCACCGATATTACGTATTAAATTTAAGGTAGTTGCCGATATTGCGCTCTCCGGAATAACCGATATATTGCGCACCTGCGCTTTGCCAAGAATGTTAAAAGGGATCTAAAACTGCAATGCGTGGTCCCATATACTGCCTTTATTTACCCTCCTGAAACTATAAATGAAATATCTATTTAAAGATAACAACTTTTTTGACTATAATCCCTTTTTTAACATTTTCGAATTCTTCTTTATTTTGATTTTATACTAAGGTGAAAATTAAATAACAACTATACAGTCTACAAGCATTTAATACAATTAAACAGTCGAGGAATATATTGATTTAACCTAACACAACGTACACTAACCTAACCGTGACACGTTCAAGGTCAATTTTAATGCGTCAGCTGAAATGTACTGATTGACTCATTAGTCTGGCCGCGTGGCGGTGTTGCTACTAACCGTATGTGTAAGAAATATTACAATAATAACTATCAGCTGACAGTAATAATAGATATTTAACATTTATACAAGACAAATATTTGTGTACGGAGGCTATGTTTTCGTATAAGAGCCCCCTCTTCACCCCTCTGGCCGAAGGCCCAGACTAATTGTTTGCTCTGTACCTGCTGGGTCAGGTGCCCAATATCGGTGTACCGTTAATGCCAATTCTACGTAAGCTATTCCTTCTGGACTACCTAATAGGTCTCCATAAAGAGTCGCCAATAAATAATATTGTTAGGAATTTGCTACACTTGACTACCATATTGGATTTGATTCTCCATAAGGTTGATGGTATTTTTTTTAAATACGCTTTATTTATGGATATAAAAATGTCAAATTGACCATTTTAGAAAGAAGAAACAATTAATTGAGTATGAATTTAATTGTATCCCTTGATTTACTGTTGTAATACAAATAATCGTGGTTCTAATTCAATATTTTTTAAACAAAGCACAATCAGTTAGAAAAAAATCTTATATCAGACGGTACTAACCATGTTAAAATTTGAAATACATGTTTAAAAATATAAGCATGAATTTTTTTTTTTTAAAGTGAAATAATGTCAACTGCAAAAGCGGGTGTCAGCTACTAATAAACACGTTGCCTGGTGGGCAAGCAAGGAAGAGAGATTAGACTGACACCATTATTCAACTCACACAACGGTTTGGGAACGGATATACGTTTTTTGATTGTCGAGGGTTATTTACAAAAAGTCAAGACTCCGCTCGACGGCGATAAAATTATTCACTGAAGAACTCCAATTTGAAATACTGTGACTTACTATTGCTAAAATGTATTATCAATTGTGTTGTACAAGGCTGATATTTTAGCAACAGTGAAATATTTACCACACAACAGCGAGAGAAGCGTCGTTATCGATCTCGGCCCGTTCGTTCCATTCCGTCGTTCCGCTCCGCGCCCACAGCCTCGGCGCAGACAGAAGCTTGTTCCTTGCTTTCCTTCTGTTTCGGTCCAATTAACAGCGCCTGTAGCGTGACCACAGTGACTGGTAAACCCTATACTTACTGTCTGAAACACGAAAAGTCTCGCCCTTTCGGTTTCCGTCTAACATATCGTAATGCAATGGTTTATTACTGCTTGAAAATCCGTCGTTTCACGTTATATACAATAAATGGTTCCAAAGAATTGGCACAAACGTCCCCCATATTAAACACTAAAAAATCAAAACCCTGAAAATTACCCAGTTTAATTCCCAAATATGTTTTTTGCCTTAGCTCAATAACTAGTCAAGTTAGAGACATGCGGTTTTTTTCTAAAATATTTTAAATTGTAATTCACATCATTCCTGAAGACTCAATCAGTATCGTTAGAGCCATTTTTTGATAAAATTCTATTTTTGTATGTTTTTGCCCATAAAAATATAAAAAACTAAAATTTCAAAAGTGAAAAAATTGTATGGAGATATTGGCTAAATACACATACATTCCAAAGTTGATAAAAATCCGTTTGTTAATTATACAAAGATACACGATGACACATAACAAAAAGAATTTTTTCTCGATAACCCCACTTTTTTGGGTTCAGGGGACCTTAAAATGGATGTTTAGACCAACTTGTAAAAATTTTGTTGGACGATCACAATTCTCTATTCCAACACATATGGGAGAAAGTAAAATGAGGAATAATCGTACATTTAACTTTTAAAAACTCTTCCATGATAACTAATAAATGTAATAACGCAAACAATTATTAGAACAACACTTTTAACAGGCATAACCTGAAAATTCCGTTCAAAACTTAAAATCTTAATTTTAACCCCGCTTAATTTTAACTCCGTTCGTAATTTTAATTTTATATTTTCGAATTAAAATCGAGATCCTGGAAATGAGGGCCGCTTAGCAATAGTTCCTTTCAGTAGATGCAGCCTACATGGACATGAGGCGTACAGCTGCTGTGCCCATTGCGGTTAGATGGGGAACGTAGGGTTGAATCAAAGCATTCCAAACAGAATTCGAATTGATTAGCAACAACTGATTGATAACCGAATCAAATAAAATGTCGATCATTATAACAGTCTGCCGGGTTTATTTTAGTAAGCAAAGTTATAATTTTTTTCTAAACTAAGAAATATTAGTCTGTTGTTATCCATGGAATGTTATTTTTAGAAAATAATACGATTCACTCAATCAATAAGATAGTCCGACTTTTCAATAGTCAATCAATAGCATTCATTGTTTCTAAGAAGATAGTCCGACTTTTTATAAACAATCTATAGTTCGTCGTTTCTGAGATTACTATTCAACTGTCACTTCATAAAAAAAAAAAACACACTTACCTATTCTTATGACTGACACCACTCCAGAAACAAGTGTTGAACGTTTCCGAGAACGCGGTTCAGCTGAGATTATAAGGACGCTTTCTTTTATATCTTTATTACAATTTTAAACTGCGTATGAACAAAGAACCCTGATTTTGGATAAAAATTATGATGAGGGAAACCAGTTTTATATATCCTCTATAAAAGCTAGCTGCCTTTGCGAACTTTGGTGTTTTATTCTCTGCAATTATTCCACAAATGTATAAATATTTGACTCACGCTGTTGAAATATGTGGACATGCATGTGTGAGTTCAAAGTTAAATCGTTTGACTTTTAACGGGGCCAGACTCTAAAATGCACTTAAGGCCTTTGATGGGAAAGTAAAAAAAACTCCTGCTCCACCTATTACGGCGTCGGGGGGTGAGTTTGTGGACCATGCCAATGTGTCGACTGTTAAAGCTCTCTCTCTTTACACTGTAAGAATATATCGTGAAAAATAGCAAGTTTTTATAAGTTTACTTTCATTGATAGGTTCTTGTTGAATTTTTTTATTTTGTGATTATGAATAACGCTTTATACAGTGAGTATAATTTTGCAGTCAACCAATTATGATTTCTCCACAGCTCTTCTATAAAATGTTAAGTCACAAAATTATGACATCACGCGTTGCAAAAGTACAGTCTGAGTGTACTTCTGCAGGTCGTTGACCCCAATGAATGGAGTCGTGACAGTTTACTGACATGTAGTAAACTTGTCACTGTTAAACCCGAAATACAATATACGACTTGATAGTCAGCTGTTCAAATATAAATTAACATCGAAACTCTCCTCTTCATCTATAACACGTTTACCTTCAACCTGATAAGAGGTCATAGATGAGTTAAACAATAAAAGACAAGTCAGTTTGTTTTCAACGTCAAAAACAACAAGGGCACACCCACGTAACAATTACCTTACCGTAGACATATTATTAACTGTGAAAGGCCTGTTTTCCTTTTATTGTTTTTCAACAATAATAATCCATATCGTAATTCTATAGCTACGTTTGCATTAATATACGTTGCGGACACGACATATGTTAGGCATAATATTTTGAGCAATTTTTTTCATTCGGTGAGTATCAAAACACGAATCCTAGCAGTATGCCCGCCCCCCCCCCCCCCACGGAGGGAAGTTGGAACTTGTTTTCGTAACACATTTCGAAAGGGATCAGCTGATAATCACCGGCTAATCGTTTGTCATTGGGCAATTAATTAATGAAAATTAAAACTAAAGAACAGTCGGCGTTCGTTTGTAACAATGACTACATTCGCTCATCTACACCCATCCGAAATCCATTTTCGCACATATTTTGATGAACGATATGTTTTAAAATGTTTTTAAAATTTAAAAATAAATAAATAAAAAAACGGCGTCTTGAGAATAAATAAATAAATTTTACAAATGACTCTCATCGTTACACTGTGTTGGTGTTGGTTGAAGTTGTGGTGGAGTGTATGTATTTAGCTTAGTATGCCTGTTTAGCTGAATATGATTAAATATCGTGAAAGACAACACCACGGTGGTGGGTTTTGTAGTTACCACATGTCTCAACCACCAAATGTTGGTAAAGGGGCTAAAAAGATCCAACATGAAGAAGTTTTCTTTACTTTTTCACTACGAAATCACCTATCTTGTTATTGTCATATAGTGGCGAGTTATCTGCATTGTTGGTCTTAAAGACATTCTGCGCATGCACGTGTTCCTAATACACGTGACATAACATTTCCATTATAAATGACAACATGTTATCCGCAGCCATCGCCTGGCGGCTAATTGTCCCAGAGAAAAGTTGCGCAATACAATATAGACATGTTTCCGCTCTTACAGATCCCGCAACATGTCTCATGCGTCGCGATACAAATAGAAGCGAAGCGTGCGTTATATGAGAAAGTCTTATTCGCAGAAATTATAAGCAATTTCAAATTCGTAGAACAACTATTACTAAATTAGTCAAAACGTATGCCTAATTGGCGAAGAAACGATGAGCCGGTCGTGTGAACAGAAGGCACCTGAGTTATAGGCAGTTAGCGTGCCTGGCCTGTCAGATTAGAATATTCAATTAGAGAACAGGTCTGCTGGGAACGGCGGGGGAGGGGAGGGGGAGTCAGGATCTGCTCATCAGGAATATACCATGTTGCATGGCTGCACACACTTTAAGTCATGTATCGTACTTCAGACTAGACATATATGAGGCACGTCATGATAAAATGGTCTGATAAAAAAACAATTACACCATACTATAGGCTGTGTCATTTCTGTTTCACATACAGGGTTGCGCAAGTCTGGAATATATTTATAAATTTCAAAACCGTTGAAATAAATGTTAATGAAACTTTGTAGTTATGTACATGTCGCTATACCAAACATTTCGACATATTTTATATGTTTTTCGCATAGCCAGATGATGGCCCATGAAGGAAGTCTTAATTTTGTTTAATTTAAGCCTACCTCGAGTTATACCTCCCTCATTTTAAAGGTCTTTGTTTATAAAATACAAAAGTGCAACTCTGAGGTCAAAAAGATCATCCATTCACAAATTACAGCAAAGAGTTTAATGTCATATTACTAATTCTTCTCAGTTTTAAGGCTATTTATTTAACAGTTTCAGGTCCCTGTTGCTGATTATGTTATTGATTGTTAACAATCGTAACAAACGACTGTGTTGTAAAAATAGCTATGTTATTTTAACTAAGATAAAAACAAGGAAAAAAATTAAACTCCTTTGACGGTTGTTTTACCTAAAATAGTTTTAGAATATTACAATTTGTTACTTATTTTTTGTGAAATTTAATTTCTCATGGTTATATAAATTATAGCTCTACGCAGCAATGATAACTATCGTACCTTTCTCTTAAGTAATGTAAGTTATATGACACTAAATCCTTTGAGGCTATATTTTCTGACTGTGTCGTCCTTTTGACCTCAGGTTTGCACTCTTGAGTTTTACACTGAGTGCAAACCTGCACTCAGTTATTCCTTTAAAATGAGGTATAACTCGAAGTAGGCTTACATTTAAAATGTTTAAGACTTCTTTCATGGACCATCACCTGGCTATTGTAACGGGTCCACCAAATTGACAAGTTAAATTAATTAAATAAAATAGATAATAAATTGTTTATTTGAGGAAAGGAATATATTTAATTAAAATAATTAATGAATGTTCAAAATATATTCGAGAATCGTTGTGAGTAAATCGCCAGTCAGATAGAAAAGCAAGCAGAAATATTTATCCCAAACAGACGCTTGAAGCCATAAACACATTCCTTTCTTTATCACCAACTCAGACATGGGTTGGGTTATTCCAGGAAAATATCGCAGTAACCAGATGTTGGACGGGTCTAGGAGGCACCGGTTGACAAAACAAGAGACACATTCAACTTATACGGTGTGTGCAAAAAAGGATCGTTGGGGCGCAGCACAGGACAGCGAACGAAAACGTATCGAAAACGAATAGCAGACGACCTTTTTGTGAACTCTCAAAAAAAGGAAGCACGCTATAGGCTGACAGAATAAGGGAGGGGGACCCAAGCACGACGGTTGAGAGATATACCTCACCCCATTCAAAGACTCTCAGCCTAGCAAAGAAGACGGACAAGATGACTTCATCGGCGGAAGTTCTGAAACCGCGAGGTCATAATTATACTAAATAATAAATTCTTCAACATATAAATACAGTTTGGTGATTTAAAGAAAGTTTTCTTCCAAATATATAATATGCGTGTGTTTTGAGTATTTAATTAAAGCAGGAAGTGATAGAAACCGAGATTCTTGTTGAAATTCACCTATAACGAGATGTTTCAGATAAGTTATAGCAATAAGCCATGTATTAAAATATAATTTTTCAAAATAAATTTGTAAAGAAAGATAAGCAAAATTAAAATTTTATTGTTGATTATTTAAATAAAAAAGAGAGAACAATTTTCAAAGATCATGTCAATAAAATAATTTTATAAAGTAAATCTTGATTTATTGTATTATACAGCTCCACCGAATTACCCACATTTAAACCCTGAGATATAAACAAAAGTTGAATTAAATTAAAGATTTTGATTTAAAGAATGTTTTGATTAAATTAATTGAGAAAAAGTAATTAATGTAACATCACATAGGTGTGGATGGTTACACTATGCGAAAAACAAATAAAATATGTCTAAATGTTTGGTATAGGGACATGATATAACTGCAAAGTTTCATTACATTTCTTTTAATGGTTTTGAAATTAATAAATTTATATTCCAGACTTTTGCCCGACCCTGTATAGTCGTTCCCACAAAATAAAACTTTATGGTGTTGACATAACAGCAAATGTAGGTTATGTTGACAAATCTACGTCACATTTGTAAATAATAATAAGAACGTTGTCTCTACGTTGCTTGGAAAAGTAAATATTTTGCAAATATTTCTGTTTTACACCAAAGAATTCAAAACAAGACGCCGATAGTAGATATATGGGCGAATATGAGGAGTGATTGAGTGTAGATGAACGAGTGTAGTCATTCTTACTAACTAAGGCTGACTGTTTCTTAGAAAGGGCCTTAGGTATAGCCAGTTTCTTAGCAAAAGCCAAGGCAACTAAGAGTCCTACAGCTTTACGTGGAATCTGAACCACATGGTATTGGTCTGATATTCTGTTGATTGACAAGCCTGATACTGAATTCTCTTTATACAACATCCGCTAAAGCATTTAGTAGGCTATATATTATTTAAATTTATGTTTGTCGATATCGATCAGTCTTTTCACAATAAAATTAGGGTGTTCAGATTTTTTCAATAACTTGTCCTATATGCCTATGTGCATGAACAGTTTTACTCTTTACATATAGAACTGATATTTATACGTTTTTTGAAAGAAGATTGCGGGTTTTGAAACCACCTACTTTCTATAGATTCTCTCTTTTTTTCTCAGGGAGACTAGTGTGCTTATTTCGATGAATTTTACCTATTCTAAAAATGAAAAATACAGATTCCTAGAGGAATTTTGGATCTTTGAAATTCTCCTAACCCAGAGTTTTGAGTTGCACTTATCATATTATTCCTGGACAATGTGTTGTTTGAAAAATTGTAATAGTAACTATGAACACAAGTGAGATGGATTACAATGGTGCAGTTTTTATGTGCTAGAACTTTTTCTGCAATTGTTTTACTGAATATTTTCTGCACTTCACGTTCAGGTAGGCCTACAACAACAACAACAGCATTTTAAACCAGTGCTCATTTTTGGAAAACTTGGTTGAAGAGTTCACTCCCAGGAAGATTTCTGGGATGGTTTCATTCACTTCCAAATCAAGGGCTCCACCCCACTGTTCTTTAAAGTTTCAATAATAATATGATAGAAGGATAAATGCACGGGGTTTCTTTAAAAAAATATTAATAATTCCAATAATCTACCAACGATTAAAAGAGCAACCATCATATAATGTTGATAACACAAACTACTGTACATATATTGATATATATGAATATCTGTAATCTAAGTTATATTAACAATCCTTCAACAAAAATAACAAAATCACATAAAAGAACAAATACTTTATACTAAATCCACTATTTTTTAATTTGAGTAAACAAGATTTTGAATAATATTAACACTAATAAACAACACTGGAATAAATCATAGATTATCCCAGAATTCTGAACGTTACAATCCTTCATTCGTTTTGTAATTTATAACAAATAATTTTATACGAAATTCAATTAATCAGTTAATCATTGGTTTAAATAAATTATTCAGGTATCGTGTTGGCATAAACAATACATGCTAAACCTCAAATCGGTCAGATTCCGGTATATGCCCCCAAATACCGGTTGTTATGTTAGGTTGGGGTTCGGGTGGGTTAGGTTAGGTTAGGTTACATGATTACAGCTGTTTAACATAGCCTCTATTTGGGGGAGTATACAACGGAATCTGACCCCCCAAGTCCATTTACACAGCACAACCACAATACATTCAGACCCAATGAGGAATCACATATGCGATCGTGTACCAATACACCTACACACCAGGTGACAATATCCACACCACATCAATCACACAGCCCGCCCGGCGTCCTCGTGTGGCCCCCTCCCCACCTCCCAGATCGGCGCACCCGATACACTCCCACCGTGCAATCAATTTCACTGGGTAAAGCTCCTTGTTATGTGTGGATTATGAGTTCATCGTCAGACTGGTTCTATTACAAACCACTTCGACTTATCTCGTTTTGAAAGTAAATTACCGTAATTCACCTGTAAATACACCGGTTGTGTAAGTAACAAATAGCTCGCTAAACTGGCGGTTAATAACTTACTCCGAGGTAAACAAACATTGTACCACATGTGTATGTCAAGGTTACGTCTATACAGGGCGTTTATTTTAAAACACAACCCATGGCTTGAAACACAAATAACGGACAAAACATACATCTACAGCATATTTTATTACACAACATAGCAGTACTAGTGTGACACACTTCCGTTACGTGGAGCTGTCTAGCTGTAGAACATCTCTACTGATCTGTGGAACTGAAATGTTCAGGGTGAAGCACAGCTAGGTGGCATGAAACTAGAGAAATCAAGTAATTAGAGCAACGATATAGGATACAGCATGGCGGTACACTAACGAGAGTAACAAACTTCGTTACGTGGAGCTGTCTAGCTGTAGAACATCTCTACTGATCTGTGGAACTGAAATGTTCAGGGTGAAGCACAGCTAGGTGGCATGAAACTAGAGAAGTAATTAGAGCAACGATATAGGATACAGCATGGCGGTACACTAACGAGAGTGACACACTTCGTTACGTAAAAGCTGTCTAGCTGTAGAACATCTCTACTGATAAGTGGAACTGAAATGTTCAGGGTGAAGCACATCTAGGTGTCATGTAACTAGAGAAGTAATTAGAGCAACGATATAGGATACAGCATGGCGGTACACTAACGAGAGTGACACACTTCGTTACGTAAAGCTGTCTAGCTGTAGAACATCTCTACTGATCTGTGGAACTGAAATGTTTAGGGTGAAGCACATCTAGGTGTCATGTAACTAGAGAAGTAATTAGAGCAACGATATAGGATACAGCATGGCGGTACACTAACGAGAGTGACACACTTCGTTAGGTAAAGCTGTCTAGCTTTAGAACATCTCTACTGATCTGTGGAACTGAAATGTTCAGGGTGAAGCACAGCTAGGTGGCATGAAACTAGAGAAGTAATTAGAGCAACGATATAGGATACAGCATGGCGGTACACTAACGAGAGTGACACACTTCGTTACGTAAAGCTGTCTAGCTGTAGAACATCTCTACTGATCTGTGGAACTGAAATGTTCAGGGTGAAGCACATCTAGGTGTCATGTAACTAGAGAAGTAATTAGAGCAACGATATAGGATACAGCATGGCGGTACACTAACGAGAGTGACACACTTCGTTACGTAAAGCTGTCTAGCTGTAGAACATCTCTACTGATCTGTGGAACTGAAATGTTTAGGGTGAAGCACATCTAGGTGTCATGTAACTAGAGAAGTAATTAGAGCAACGATATAGGATACAGCATGGCGGTACACTAACGAGAGTGACACACTTCGTTACGTAAAGCTGTCTAGCTTTAGAACATCTCTACTGAACTGTGGAACTGAAATGTTCAGGGTGAAGCACATCTAGGTGTCATGTAACTAGAGAAGTAATTAGAGCAACGATATACGATACAGCATGGCGGTACACTAACGAGAGTGACAAACTTCGTTACGTAAAGCTGTCTAGCTGTAGAACAACTCTACAGATCAGTGGAACTGATGCTCAGGGTGAAGCACACTTAAGTGTCATGTAACTGGACAACTCAGGTAGTCTAATTTAAGCCACTATAAAGGTTCAACATGTTGGTAGACCTACATTGTCATCAGCCCCTATGTACAACTTATTGTTATATGCTTATATAGAATAGTAGACGTCTACTATAAAAGTCTACGTCTAATTTTCACTGACACAAACTATTGTTTAATGAAAAGTGTTGTTATTATTATTAGGGTATTTCACGATTACTGATTTATAAATCTATAGGCTAAATTTCAATGGGCCAAATAGTCTTCAAATATAGTCGTCTAAAACTATTATTTGTACTCAGCGACGAGACTTTGTTAAGATCTTAACATATTTACTACTGTATCAACTTCCAGTCATCTTACATTAACAAATATTTGAATTACGAATTTAAAATCCCCTAATTTTGAATGAGGTTCTTCAGTAAGCATTGACATTTTTTTCTTGCAAGTTTTTTGAGACAAAAGTACGTTCGCTACAACCAAAGTTAAATACAAGCAATCTCTATAATGGACAAAATAACGCTGAGGATCCACGGAATACAATGGCCAATACACAACTGTAGTAACAATTGTGCGAAACGTTCCACATAAAACTGTCGACGTGACAACAGAAAGTGAGATATTAAAAGTTTGTCAACGCAAGTCTGTTCAAGCAATGTACTTAACTTTGCATAACTTATAATTTACTGCGGATTTATGCAATTGCATAAAATAATGGAGGTAGTTTTATCTCCACGGAAAATACTCATACTTTAACTATGAATTTACACGCACTTAATACAAGATTCAACAAAGGACAACAAAATTAACAACATTCCTACCTACGCAAATATTGCAACAAGGGTCTTTAGAATGAAATACAAAGTTGTACTTTCTAAGGCAAACTTCATGCGTACACGATATTCTTTCCGGACTCACCGAAATTGGCTAAATACACAATATTCCCTGTGTAATAAAGTCACGATATATTGTAAGATTGTGTATCATTTATATATCAACAAGGTTCACCTAAATACTTTCTACAACACCAATAACGTCATTCCGACACGGATTTAGATCTGGGTGAATCACTGGCGAGAGAGTTTCTTGAAAGTAATCTTAGGCAAATCAATTCTGCGTCTTCAGTTCTAACAAAAATCATTTCATACAGGAACAGAGCTTGCCAATAATATTTGCGAAGTAATAAATGAAATTATTGATATTTTATAAAATTGTCGATCTTAAAGTAGATTGGATCCAGCCTTGGCAGATTTTCCAAAGAACAAAATTAAACATTATAATTCCAAATCAGTCGAAATTACTTTGACTTCTATGATGTGTAATTACTGTTGCAGGATTAAGAAATGTTTATTACTAAGCCTACAAACAGCCTATTACAAATATAACGTTTTTCATGCTGAATTTCGACTCTTAGGTTTACACTGTGATTGAAACGGTCTGGAAATAATGAAACCCGACATTACATTTGACTGTCTATGATTAGAAGCGTTGATTCGTAACTGTTTCGTAATTCCATGTATTAGGCCCTACTGAAACGTCGTAAATTGCACGTAGCACTTCGTCGTGTAGTCGGACCCTTGTCGTGTAGCGGCTGTGCGTGCCAGCCCCACTAATGAGCCTGACCGCACCATTACCCGGCCCTCTTCGTGATGACACAATCGGCTAGGCCTTCCTGCCAACGGCGTCTAGACCCGAACAGAATCAATCACGCTGCATTCCCACTTTCAACTGTGAGAGGGTTTGACGAACGATTTCAAAACTAACTGTACGTTCTGATATAATTACCCACGTTTTACTATACATTTGAAATTAAAGGCAAAGAAGAGGTTATGATGCATTCCATTATTTATATTTTATACCCTCCCCCCCAGTAAGATGAACCCGATAGTCCAATGGTATGCTACTCACCTTCGGGAGACCTGAAATCATGGGTCCCATGGTACTGACCCCCTTGCATCGTGAGGCAAATGGAAATCCTAACACTTCAGTAGCATATTCTAGAATCTAGAAGAACGAGTAAGCAGAAAATATTTTCCAGTGACGAACGCTGTCCAGCATGCTTGACCCTAATTACCTTGAGCCAAATCTCATTCACTGATCGTAATTGTTGATTGGCTAAATGCTTCACAAAATGATAAAACAATGAGCAGTATTCAAACCTACATCTATTTAGAGAGCATTCGAGTTCAGAGTAGTCGTTAACTGTAAGAGGCCTAAATACAAATTATTTAAAGAAATTATAATTGCAATAAACTTTAAACAAACAAAAATATTTTTAACAATATACTGTAATAACATTCTATTTTTACTTTCTTAATACACATGGAAATTTAGACATTTTTAATTTTGAAATTTACCAGATATAAAATATTTGTCGATTAATAGTCTTTTATCTTTTAATTCCCCACGGTGTAGAACAGGAGAGGACAGAATGACGTAATTCCTTCCAAAAGGACAAAACTCTCTCAAATTTGTTTCGTTAATTGTAGTAATGGGTCGTAAGTTGTCTGTGCTCTTAAACCTGAGATGCCAAAAAAAGACAAGACGCCCCTCATTAATTACGTCCTCCTCATCAACATTCCTGACGTGATTATACAGGTTGAGACAGGAATGTGCCTGTTACCGCGGGGGACCGTGTGAATGAATTCAGCTACAGTCTCATCACACACGACGAGGGAATCAACGAAAAAGTCTTGGGGAAAGCGTAATATTTGGAAGCTAGAATCAATAAAGTCCTGAGTGTTATAAGACAATCATGGATTCCGGCTAAAAATCATTACCTAGATGAGAAATTGATTACAACATCGCTATAGCATCTATTAATTGAAAACTAATAAATTGCCTCAACAGGCTGACTGCCAAAACTATTTTTTATCCTGTGTCTGACTCTCATGAATATCATATCTGATATTCACCATTTTTTTTCATAAAACTATGAGTATCATATGTGATACTCAGGGAGTTGGCTGCACTGATAACATTGAGATTTTGTTTTATAAGCTAGTTATTAATATGATCAACAAGTCAAAAACAAGAAACACGATCATTTGAAAAATAAAGAGCTGACCAGATGTATTGCTGTAATCGTACAGCAGATATTCCATTCCTTGAGCACTACAGGGAATTTAGTGTTAGATTTTATAGCAACTGTCGCTAGGAGTAGCAAAGAGCCTGCCTCACTAATAAACAAACAACGTGTCCCCTTCCCTTCTCACCCCTCACTGCCACTGCCTGTTCCGCCCCGCAGAGGGACGTAACTCCCTCACTTAATAATTTTAAAAATAATTTTTGATCAAACACCCTTATTGTGAATTTATTCTATTTTTACTTAAATTTGTATCAAACAACACTCGATATGGCTAGAGTTTCTTTTATTTTATTTATTTTATTTTTTTTTTTTTTACTTTTTAATCATTCATTGTTTTGAACAATCCATATTGACCGAGTTATATACTGATCGTCAGTTTATTTGGAGTTTCAACTATGGACATCGGACTCCACACTACGCCGAGACTCTGATTGCTACCTTCACTCTCGACTACGTTCTTCCATGTGGCTTCATCATTACTTTATTATTTCTTGGTGAACGCTGTAACGTTTATTTGTGTATAAAATGTATTCCATACTTAATTAATTAAAAAATATGCTATCCGTTATAAACAAAAATTTGGCTATTTTTCAGCTATTTAAATTTAAACTCTACATTTGTACTTTGTCCACATACCTAAGGTTGCATTTAATTCATGTATTAAATGATATGGTAACATACCGAGCGACAAGAGTGAACGGTAATACTGTAAGACACAAACTGTTGTCTTAAGTAGCTGGATAACAGCACTGCGCCACTAGTGCTGAAATTAAATGCCTCGATTGCTGTGTCCGCTCGGAAATGAGTTTTGCGTAGGCTTCCCTAACAAGCGTCTACATCTACTTGGACATTTTGAATTAGTATAATGACAACTATCTATCTATTCTCCTGCTTAGAAAGATTTATGACCAATTAGCGACAACAAAAAAACTATGAACAATTTAATCTCCCATAAATTTGCCACACAACATAATCACAGATTGTCTGAATCAATCGTCTGTCGCAGAGCGCTCGAGGCAGTGGCAGATCCTACATATTCATGAGCTAACGTGCAGCCAATCTGTGATTCCCATGTCGCTGTAACTAGATACATCTAGAACATAATAGGGGGGGAGGTATATAAAACATACCATAAAAGTTACACTTTCATTTGGTCAATGTAGACGTTTTATCAACTATACTGTAATAAAATTAAAATAACTGAATCATGAGAACAATAAACAAAAATTAAAATTCAATAAATGGGTAAAAGAACTGATTTTTAAATGTACTTTTAAGACGGAGCTGACAAATATATATATATATATATATATATATATATATATATATATATATATATATATATATATGGAAAAGTTTTGAACATATAAATTGTGAGAAGTGAAACCAAGGACAGTCAGAGACGATGCACAGAGCACACGCGAATGGTCTTTTTTACAAATCCGAAGAGTGCTACGCTTCATCCACAATAATCAGCTGCAATTTTAGAAGCTCAGAAGAATAACTATTTCAACAAAAGACTGACTAAAATAAATTCCTAAATACAATAATATAAAGTAGATAAGAACGTGTACATCAATCTCAAAATGCCAACTGACCCTACAAAATACGGAATAAAGTAACACAATGACAAGAGTGGAATGAATTTCCCGGAACTCTTTTTCAGTGTTAAAACGTAGATTTCGGGATGCACATATATACAAAAATGGCAAGATATATTCCACCTGAATTAACACAGCTAACTAGTTACAAAACACAGTCAGAATACAAAACCTTTGTCAGCTATGTATGTTTTGCTTATCGTTGTAGAACTAAATAAGGATGCAACTATCTTCTTCTCATTGAAAGCTAGGACTATACTATGTAACAAGTTTGTAAAACAAGTCGTTTTGAAACAGTTACTTCACGTTCAGTCATAATTGGTCGGTAGCTTAGTTGGTTAAATCTCAGCTTCGTAAGCTAAAGGTTCTCAGTTCGATCCCAATCAGAATCGTAACACATTTTGAAAGGGATCAGCTGATGACCAACAGCTGTTCATTTGTCATTGGGCTATTAATTAATGACAGTTTCTAAGGAATAGTCGGCCTTAATTTTGTAACAATGACTACATTCGCTCATCTACATTCACTCATCACACTCATTCGAAATCCATATTCGCCAAAATCTTGACGATCGGCGTCTTAAGAATAAATTAAAAAAAAATAATAATAATGGCGACACCACACGATGATGCTGTACTAGCTGCTGCAGTTTCCGTGTTTAATTTTAATTAGAAAAAATCGTGCAAATAGGTAGTATTGGATGCGCTCCTCTCTTCTAGCCCGAAAGAAATTAAGTGGAGTTGTAATGCTAAGTGATTTTGAACGATATTATCGAGACCTTCTGTCACGCGAGTTGGGAACAAATGATAGTTTTTGCAAATTCATTAACCACACGACATAGTATGTCCGTACAGTAAACACGTGGATCACATTAAGTGATCCTCCTTATTTCTGGTTAAAGACAAAAATGGTACTTAGTGCAAACGGTGTTGTAAAGTGTTACAAACAACAAATTGAAGGTTTCTTTTGATATTTACCGACTCGATGCGGAAACGTGTAACATGTTTAAAAAAAAAAAAACATGGTAAAATGTTTTGCCGTTAATTTTCTGTAACATTTATTTAAACACGTAATGTTTTATATACTTGTTAACATAGTGTAATCCAAGCTATAGTGCCGCGACATTAGTGACGTAGTGAAAATAAAAATATGAACAGTTTCGTGTTTTCTATCGCAGTTGCGTGCCACGTATTTGCGTGTAACCTGCATTCAAACCAATACGATCTAATTTTGCACAATCGCGCTCTATAAATTACGAGTGGATGGAGAGCAATAGATATCGTAAAAAACTTTAACGGTATCTAAGGGAATATATCAGTTAACAATGTTTATTTAAAAAAATACATACCACGTGAAGCACTTACCATGAATTTTTTCTGTAAGACTAAGGCGTTTATTATTACCGTATCTACTAAGCTCCATCTGTTCTTGAGTAGCTACTTGAGTAGCAGATAAGAACCTACACAATAAAAAACGTCATAATATTATGTGATATGTGACATTGTAAGGAAATGATCACCCCAAAACATTTAAATTCTAGGGAGTACCCTTTTACGTTGGCAACTTCGTTCTGAGTACCGGATCCAGGTTCTGGGAAGTAATTTTTTATGTTGGTAGCATTTTCATATTATTATTAAAATACAGTGAAGATCAACATTTACGGTATTTACGGCGGCATTCGTGTGGGGTGGGTGGAAGGTCCGTCAACGTCGAGTTTGTGTTAAGGGGATTGTCGACATCGCATGGTAATGACAAGTTTTACAACCGTTGGCGACTGAAGCTTGAGTAATTCACATTTCTTAATGAAGTCTACCAGAAGCCATCCCCCCCAAAAATATTTTTAATGCTAAACTCAAAAAAACTCATAGGCCAAACTACTTACGAATATCAGTTTCAATCTTTATGATACAAGCATTTTCTTTTCGATTTTAAAAATAATACATACTACTTTAGTCCAATGAAAATCCGTTACTTCAGTCAGAGTAGGCCTTTGTTCTCGAAAGGCAGTGAGTGCTTCTTTCAGCAGTTCAATATGGCTCCCCCTCTTCCCCGCCACTCCTGAGCTTTATACACTTTACTCTAAGCATTAGACCTTTTGATAACTGTTTATTTAAAGCGTAATTCTGAAGTAAAAGGTTTTAATGAACAGCCACATAATGTTGGTGTCAGGTTTTCAACACTCTTGGAAATGTATGAATTATAGACTGTAATAACGGCTTATACCATTAATATGTGACCGACCAGTAAAAATCACACCTAATTTTTTAGGTAGACAACATGTCTATTATGTTAGAAATATTATGTTTGTTTGAAATTAAAATAGGATCCCAAAATGTGTGGTCTGATGCTAAATGTCCATTAAAAGCCTTAAATAAGCTTAGTATTTAAGAAATTGGTAGGTTATGTCTAAAAAGTAACAGCAACACTGTTTAATATACTTTTTAAAATATAAATTATGCTTCAATAGCTAAAATAAAATATGCCTAAACCTACCAACTCCTTTGCAGATCCTTTTGCTAGGCTATGTACAAATTTGAGATCGAGTACTTTTTACATTGTATAGGCCTATTAATCAAGTACCTTAATGAGATTTAATAGTTCGCCATTTATAAAAATATATCACTTATGTAAAATAAGATGACCTATTGATATTTTAGTGTAGTCCTATAAATAGATAGCCTAGCCTAAAAATATAATTTAATTTGTAAAGGAATCACAATAATGTTTGAGCTCCATAGGCCCTTTTAAAATGATTAGGCCTATGAAGGTTTGAAGACAGCAAAAAATAAGAGGGATTTCCAATTAAAACTAAAAATATTTACCTTTTTTCTAAATTTAATATAGGCCTAAGTAGGAACTAATAAAAGAATAAACCTCTTCTTGTGTCTTACTTACGGGACAGTTTGGTCCACTGTAATCTTAGGCATAGGCCTACAACCTCGGATCATGATCATTGTTTATAACCTAAAACTAATTAATTAAGTGTTCAATGAATTAATTTATAAAAACAATTTAAATTAAAACTGACCTCCGTGTGCGAAAGATGGGCTGCTCCATCAACAAAAAGGAACACGTGATAATCCAAAATAATGGGTGCGGCAGCGGAAAGCAGATATCCCTTCAACTGCACGAACACAATGGTAACAACATTCAACACGAAATCAAGCACTGGTAAAAACCAAAAACAATAAAACCAAATTGTATTCCTTGTTGGCACTGGACACTGCACTAGTGCACACACAGACGCACGTTACACACACATACACGGTTAGAACACGCACAACACATGCACTTTACACTGTGAACAGAACTGATGGCTGGCGTGGCGTTGGCTAAACGAGGGACCTCCACTGAACTGTTCGGCTCGGCACGGAGCGGCGCAGCGACTCGTCACGGCAGGGCAGCTGCGGCTCGACCTAGCAGCGGCCAGTAGAGGTATCCCACACTACACAAAGGAGTGATGGGATCTTGGCGCTTAGGGGAGAGACTGCCTACGAAAAAAACTAGTCCTCCCGGCACAAGACCAAGTAAGCAAGTTGTAATACAACTTTTCAGTTATTTGTCGTCCGCCTCGCCGCGCAGCTTCAATTGGAATAAAACAACAAAACCACTTCAGATTTTGCGTTCAGTTTGGTTTGTTTGTCACCTTCAAATGCCAAGCTAGGATGTTTGTGCTGCTATAATCCTTACAAATTGAACAGTTGGATATATGATATATGAGCACAACCATGATATACGATTAAGAATAAATCCATCATACAAATATAGTTTAAATTTTTTGATAGGGCTATATAACATAAAAATATTACTGTCTGTTACAAGATATTAAAATTATAAATATTAATATTATTCATGTGTGAGAAGTTCCATAATTGGAATGAAAAAGAATAATAAATATGACTTTAGTGCAGGATAGAATGAATCCATTTCCCTAAAAGTCCACGTCAAAGGATCTGTCTAGATTGTTGAGTGCCGCTGCTTCAATAAAAAGAAAGACAAATTCAATTTGCAAAGCAACGTCTCTTTTATATATAAAAAAAGTTCTCTGTAACTTACACTCCACGTAATTTTTTTATTAAATTCTACAATTATTGTACTTTGTATTTCATTTTTAGCTATATAATATTTGTTTTTGAAATTTGTTAATGATGGAGTATCAGATGAGGGAGACAAAGGTAGTTGGACATTTGCCATCATTACGTGAAAATTAACAATCACGACGTTTCGATTTGGTAAAACCCAAACCTTTTTCAAGTGCTAAAAACTAAATTACATCTACACAAACATGTTATAAAACTACGTTCTTAAACTAATAAACTTATCTACTTTAATTATTATCTACCGGTACATTTTAACCTAGATCCTAGAATGGGGTACAACAAAATGATCTTCTACTAATTATAAAAAATTATATTTAGTAGAAGTTCATTTTTTTATATTCTACTAAATATAAAAAAAATTATATTTAGTAGAAGTTCATTTTGTTGTACCCCATTCTAGGATCTAGGTTAAAATGTAGATAATTATTAAAGTAGATAAGTTTATTAGTTTAAGAACGTAGTTTTATAACATGTTTGTGTAGATGTAATTTAGTTTTTAGCACTTGAAAAAGGTTTGCGTTTTACCAAAATCGGAACGTCGTGATTGTTAATTTTCACGTAATGATGGCAAATGTCTAACTACCTTTATCTCCCTCATATAATATTTATTCGTCACTTAATTAATTGTTACTGAAACATTCAAATTTACAAAATGATGTTCAGCGAAACTACTATTATTATCTGCTTCAATGCAGCAATTTTAATCAGTGAAGATTCCATTTAACATTCACAAATTAATTAAGCATATTTCATTGGCTGAGTGAAGGTATTTATCGGTCACGTAATACGCATTACAGCCGCATACATAATGAAGAGCGGGTTAATATTGCTATTGTGTTCGACGAGGTTGGTACCACTGCATGAATTATTGCCGCTGCCTCCGTTATTGGATATCACATCTCGATCAGCTGATTATTATTGAAATTAACTTTAACGTCTTTTCCTTATTGTCATAGTGAATAAATATGATAATAGTGACGCGTTCAGTTATTAATGGTGTTTATTGTCAAGCTTATGAACTAAATTAAGCAACGAATGATACAGTAAATTACTCAATGTTTTTTCTTTCTAATGTACTATTTTTTCCATTGAATAGACTTTGTTTTTCCGTTTAGCGTTTCCGACCTTTCTACAGTAACAACGCAATTACTTACGTATTAGTACATTGAGATGTGAAAGACTGTAGTAGTTTATCTTATCATTCTTTATTGAGAATTAACCTATAATTAATTTATCTCCAAGTAATTAAAATCTACTGAAAATGTTTGTTTGCATCTGTTTACAACTATACATGATTTCCACGTCTGAAAATAAATGTTTCAAAGGTTAGTAGTCAGTTTTTGGGGTTTCCCTATTGTCATTTCATGTCATGTCATTCATTTATTATTAGTTTTATGAATTTAAAAATGTCAATGCAACATTTTGTACATAATATAGATTTATTTAATTAACGTTCAAATATTGCGCATAGTTATATATCTGTTTTGAAACATATGAACATTTGTCATATTATGACTTGAACAAGTCATATTATGACTTGAATCAGCTAGACTAAATGACTAAATATAGTTATTTAATATGCATTTTATTTCATATAGTGAGTGCTTTCAAATAAGTCTAGCTGATTCAAGTCATAATATGACAAATGTTCATATGTTTGTTGTTGTATGTTGTTGTTGTATGTTGTTGTTGTATGTTATTTGTATACTGTGCTGTAGTAGACAGTAGAAATAATGTATTGCCAAATTTGTTTATTGTTTATGCCTATTTGTTTCATTTTGGCAATACATTATTTCTACTGTCTACTACAGCACAGTATACAAATATGCCTACAGATATTTTTCTGGCAAATGTTCATACATTACTGTCATTACTATTACTGGACATTTTTATCAAGTGCCTAATGTAATATTGATTGACTTTAGTTCCACACTAATCTACTTCAGATGTTCAGAAACCCGACTTTTATTCATCCTAAACTTTTTCAGATTTTCAGAAACCCTACTTTAGTTCCTCCACTTCCTTTTAATCTACATCATACGTTCTGAAAACGTACTTATGTTCCACCTAATCTACTTCAGAAGTTTAAAACCGTACTTTTATTCCACGTAACCTATTTCAGACATTCCACCTAAACTATTTCAGACTTTCAGAAACCGTACTTTAGTTCCTCCACTTCCTTTTAATCTACATCTTACGTTCTGAAACCGTACTTATGTTCCACATAATCTACTTCAGAAGTTAAAAAACTGTACTGTTATTCCACTTAACCTATTTCAGACATTCCACCTAAACTATTTCAGACTTTCAGAAACCGTACTTTAGTTCCTCCACTTCCTTTTAATCTACATCTTACGTTCTGAAACCGTACTTATGTTCCACATAATCTACTTCAGAAATTAAAAAACTGTACTGTTATTCCACTTAACCTATTTCAGACATTCCAGCTAAACTATTTCATACTTTCAGAAACCGTACTTTAGTTCCTTCACTTCCTTTTAATCTACATCATACGTTCTGAAACCGTACTTATGTTCCACATAATCTACTTCAGAAGTTAAAAAAAACTGTACTTGTATTTCACCTAATCTATTTCAGATGTCCAGAAACCGTACTTTTATTCCATCTAAATTATTTCAGACGTCCAGAAACCATACTTTTGTTCCACCTAAACTATTTCAGACTCCTAGAAACCGTTCGCACCGGTTGAATGTGTGAAAGGCGTCAGCGGTCAGCTCGGCGCCGACCCACGTTCTTTCCTCATCATACTCAGAGGAAACAGGATAACCCATATCCGGAGAAGGTCTGGATTACGAAGAATCCGGTCCCCGCTCCTTCCACAGTCCATGTATTTGCAATGTGCTCTCTTTTATTCTGTTCATGATTCATTCATGAGAACGTAAGAAATAAAAAATAGCAAATAATGAGATATCTTTTTATCAAGGCCATGTATGGTCAGAAACATAGGCAATATACTTACAATTAAGCTACAAACGTGCACTTAAAATCCATCCTTCTAGCTAGATATTAAAAACATTCTACATAGCTTAATACATATTGTTTTAAAGTAGTGTGCCTTTGGTGATTTTAATTTTTATTTATTTTTTACCCGTTTGCGGAACTTTTACATTCTCCCATATGCGTTAGCATAGAGAAAGTATTGTGAACGTAAAAAAAATATTTACAAGTTGGGCTAACAATTTTAGGGTCTCCTGAACCCCAAAATGTGTTTTTTTTTTCAGAAAAAGATATTTTTGTGTCTCTCTGAGTGTATGTGTAGTTCACTGAAGTCCAAACTGATAGATCAATTGTTATGAAATTTGGTATGTAGATGTATTAAGCCGATATCTCTAGACCATCTTTTCACTTTTTTTAAATTTTAGTTATTTTTATTATTTTTTAACGTCTCTAACAATTTCATTATATTTTCAGGAAAGATGTAAATTACGATTTAAAATATTTTAGTAAAAACCACATGTTTCTAACTTCACTAGTTTTGAGTTATAGCAAAGAAACATATTTGGGAATCAAACTGTTAATTTTCAAAGTTTTGATATTTTAGAGTTAAATATGGGAGAAAGTTTGTGCCAATTCTTTAGAACCATTTATTTTATTTAGATTTAACTGATTTTTATTTTATCAAGTAGTTATATATAGTATGCAAGTGAGTGTATATAGACTATACTATTTTTATTGCTGAGCGTTAATACTAAGATAGTTAAAATCAATTGTTTGTTATGATTTTTCTTAATTTGTTTGTCGCTCCAACCAATTATTCTTTTCGGTCACTATTTTGGAATATAACAGCAAGATTCAATATTTTATTTTGTTTATTTTTTATTTTATTCACCAACGGCATACACCACTTTAGTCTACATTGAATGAAATTTCAATGATGGCCAACAAAGGCTTAACCGATAATAGATAAATACTATAATAGTTTAAAATAATAGTTTATGTTTAAGCCACAATATATGGAATTTATTGACTACAAACCACCGAAAATTACGTATAGGCATACTTGATGTTATTAATTTTAATGGGATTTTACTAAATTGATTGACAGTTAATATTAGTTAAAAATTCTTACCAGGTTCATTTGGGAATCGAACTGGAAATGTTTATACAATTAGCACACCACCTAGAATGGACTGATGGTGTTACAGGTGAAGTGAGAGCTTATTGGAGGGAACAGATGTTCGTGAAAAGTCAAGCCGCGGCAAGCAGCCCACATCTCATCCAGTGTTTTAAACTACTTCTGGACTAATAGCCAACTTCTAATTGATAAATTGGGTTTGTCGTTTGTTTGCGGAGGGCTCAAAGAGAGCAGCTGGCCTGGCAGGGCTGCCAACCTAAACCTAATGCTCTTGCCAACATACAGTCGTGTCTCCGGTCGGCAGCATTCTTGACACGTCTCCCCCTCCCCCCATGTCCCTCTCACACTCTACCACACCCATCCTTGCACAGCGCAACCGTCAAAGAAGGTTCTCGTAAACAACGTGTCACCTTATTTCTTATGAAAATCGCAGTTAAGAATTCCTGGGTGGGCTCCAGTGATGACGTTTGGTGACTTCCTCTCAGCAAAAATCTATTATACAATAGATCTATGTTGGAAGTTCTGAAATAAAGCAAAAACCTAGCTCCCGATTTTAATATTGACGCATTCTTGAACATATTCTTAATATTGGTAACTTATTGCTTTACCAATTTGATGGTGTTTTTATTTTAACATTTTTTTTTAATTCGACCAATTTCACGTAAGCCTTGTATTACAATCATTTTATTAAAAAAGAACATATACGCCAAGAAATCAACATTTCCCATCACAATATCTACAAAATGAGATAGCAAACATTATTTTATCAAGAAAATACATAAAATATCATCATTATGTAGGCCTATTATTTATCATTTGTCTTATGGAGCACACAGGTCCAAGATTGTTTACCACTCCTCTCACCTTTATAGAGGAAATAAATTTATTATTTATTAAATATTTAAAAACATGCAAATCATGCACATGCCTTAGGGGAGCAGTTTAGCTCTATGAAAATCAACCAAAACTGGTTTCTATTTCAACGATTCGGTCCGTAATAATGATCGTATCGCAACACTTGAAGTGTCATTTGATGAATAAAAACAGTCTTAGTGGACCATAAGTTGTTTTTGTAAAAAAGTTAGTATTATTATATAAGTTTTCTACAGTTAAATATGTGAAACGTTAAACGTCATTCTTAATGATTGAACACTAAATAAATGGTTCCAAAGAATAGGCACAAACTCTCCCCCATATTAAACACAAAAAACTCAATCAAACTGGAAATCAAAACTTTGAAAATTACCAGTTTGATTTCCAATTTTTTTTTCATAACTCAAAACTAGTCAAGTTAGAGACATGCTGTTTTTACTAAAATAGTTTAAATTGTAATTTACATCTTTCCTGAAAATTTAATCAAAATCGTTAGAGCCATTTTCGAGAAAATTCCATTTTTGTATGTTTTTGCCAATAAAAACAAAAAAGTTAAAATTTCAAAAAGTGTAAAATAATCTGGAGGTATTGGCTAAATACAACTACATACCAAATTTCATAAAAATTGACTCATCCGTTTGGTCTCTACTGCACATACACATAGACAGATAGTTTTTTAATTAGCATAATACGTGTTGGTACATATACAGTACAAGTAAACGTCACACAACACAAATGTATTACAATATAAGCACAAAATGCACAAATATACTACAATACAAGCACAAAATGCACAAATATTATGGTGATCGATTTCGGTGAACCACGCTCACCTTCCTCAGACCAGAGGGATTCACAAAAGAATGGAAAACGGTGTTCAACAACTCAATTTATAGGCCTATGATCACGTGACCTCATTGGCTGGAATCGTCAAAATGGCGGCTGCTGTGAAATTCCTATTGTCTGTTACTTCTCTTCTTTTATTCGCTGAAAATACATTATTAAAAAAATTTAATTTTGATTCCGAAATAGTTTTTAATAATGTATTTTCAGCGAATAAAAGAAGAGAAGTAACAGACAATAGGAATTTCACAGCAGCCGCCATTTTGACGATTCCAGCCAATGAGGTCACGTGATCATAGGCCTATAAATTGAGTTGTTGAACACCGTTTTCCATTCTTTTGTGAATCCCTCTGGTCTGAGGAAGGTGAGCGTGGTTCACCGAAATCGATCACCATAATATTTGTGCATTTTGTGCTTGTATTGTAGTATATTTGTGCATTTTGTGCTTATATTGTAATAAATTTGTGTTGTGTGACGTTTACTTGTACTGTACATAGACAGACACACATATAGACAGAAACAATGGATCTTTTCGAAAAAAACACTTTTTTGGGTTCAGGGGACCCTAACATGGATTTTTACACTATCTTGTAACAACAATGTTTTTGAACGATCACAAATAAAACACTTTTTGGGTTCAGGGAATCCTAAAATGGATTTTTAGACCATCTTGTAACAAAAATGTTTTTGAACGGTCACAATAGTCCACTTTCTCTATGCTAACGCATGTGGCGGAAAGTAAAAACTTATAATATTAACGGGCCTTTCATACGTATTAAACTGGGCGTTCACAATAACTCATTATAATGAAAATACGAACTGTACGCTAAAATAGAACAGCATGTTTGGGCCCGCTGACAGTGAAATTGCATTGCTTTACCACAGGGACAGTAGCCGCTGTCGATTTTCCAGCCGTGGCTTGGCAGTTTGGGGAACGACCATCCTCAACTCCCTGACATCTGAAGGGGAAAGTCCGAGTAGCGCCTGCTCAACACTAATTATTGTTCTGAATATGGTGTTTCTCAAACAGAAAAAAAAAGATAGGGGGGTTGACTTTTTATGATGATACCTTCATATCAACGTGGTTTTTCCGAAATCCATCACCATAATATTTGTACATTTTATACTTTATATTGTAATAAATTTGTGTGGTGTGACGTTCATTTGTATTGTAAGCCTAGAGTAAATGAATATGGAAAATATTGTGTATCCTTTTATAGGTTTATTGTTTATTTGGTCACCTACCTATACATTTGATACAAGGTGGTCATGACCCTCCCACCATCCATACACTTACTGCAATGGTGCATATAATACTGGTGTATTGTACAGACATATGAGTATTGAAAGTGAAGGGCTGTGATTATTGTTATATCTGTGATATAGAATTATTGTTACCCTGGCATATGAGAGTTTTGTAAAAACAACAATCGTACCAGATGACTCCATCGGCCTACTGTACAACAAAATGACAGTTTATGGATTCTACAGAAAAATAACGATTCTTTAATGTACAACTTAATAACAGTTGATTATTTTACAACTAGATAACAATTTGTTGTTGTACGGCAAATAAACAATTCGTTACTGTATAGCAAAGTAACAATTCGTTACTGTATAGCAAAGTAACAATTCGTTACTGTATAGCAAAGTAACAATTCGTTACTGTATAGCAAAGTAACAATTCGTTACTGTCTAGCAAAGTAACAATTCGTTACTGTATAGCAAAGTAACAATTCGTTACTGTATAGCACAGTAACAATTCGTTACTGTATAGCAAAGTAACAATTCCTTACTGTATAGCAAAGTAACAATTCGTTACTGTATAGCAAAGTAACAATTCGTTACTGTATAGCAAAGTAACAATTCCTTATGTATAGCAAAGTAACAATTAGTTACTGTATAGCAAATTAACAATTCGTTACTGTAGAGCAAAGTAACAATTCGTTACTGTATAGCAAAGTAACAATTCGTAACTGTACAGCAAAGTAACAATTCGTTACTGTATAGCAAAGTAACAATTCGTTACTTACGGCAAATAAACAATTCGTTACTGTATAGCAAAGTAACAATTCCTTACTGTATAGCAAATTAACAATTAGTTACTGTATAGCAAATTAACAATTCGTTACTGTATAGCAAAGTAACAATTCGTAACTGTACAACAAAGTAACAATTCGTTACTGTATAGCAAAGTAACAATTCGTTACTGTATAGCAAAGTAACAATTCGTTACTGTATAACAAAGTAACAATTCGTTACTGTATAGCAAAGTAACAATTCGTAACTGTACAACAAAGTAACAATTCGTTACTGTATAGCAAAGTAACAATTCGTTACTGTATAGCAAAGTAACAATTCGTTACTGTATAGCAAAGTAACGATTCGTAACTGTATAGCAAAGTAACAATTCGTTACTGTGCAGCAAAGGAACAATTCGTTACTGTTTAGTAAAGTAACAATTCGTTACTGTATAGCAAAGTAACAATTAATTACTGTATAGCAAATTAACAATTTGCTACTGTATAGCAAAGTAACAATTCTTTACTTTATATCAAAGTAACAATTAGTTACTGTATAGCAAATAAACAATTCGTTACTGTATAGCAAAGTAACAATTCGTTACTGTTTAGCAAATAAACAATTCGTTACTGTATAGCAAAGTAACAATTCGTTACTGTATAGCAAATTAACAATTTGCTACTGTATAGCAAAGTAACAATTCGTTACTGTGCAGCAAAGTAACAATTCGTTACTGTTTAGCAAAGTAACAATTCGTAACTGTACGGCAAAGTAACAATTCGTTACTTACGGCAAATAAACAATTCGTTACTGTATAGCAAAGTAACAATTGGTTACTGTTTAGCAAAGTAACAATTCGTTACTGTATAGCAAAGTAACAATTCGTTACTGTATAGCAATGTAACAATTCGTTACTGTTTAGCAAAGTAACAATTCGTAACTGTACGGCAAAGTAACAATTCGTTACTTACGGCAAATAAACAATTCGTTACTGTATAGCAAAGTAACAATTCGTTACTGTATGGCAAAGTAACAATTCGTTACTGTATAGCAAAGTAACAATTCGTTACTGTATAGCAAAGTAACAATTAGTTACTGTATAGCAAAGTAACAATTAGTTACTGTATAGCAATATAACAGCTCGTTACTGTATAGCAAAATAACAATTCGTTACTGTACGGCAAAGTAACAGCTCGTTACTGTATAGCAGAGTAACAATTCGTTACTGTATAGCAAAGTAACAGCTCGTTACTGTACGGTAAAGTAACAATTAATTACTGTATAGCAAAGTAACAGCTCGTTACTGTACGGCAAAGAAACAATTCGTTACTGTACGGCAAAGTAACAGCTCGTTACTGTACGGTAAAGTAACATTTAGTTACTGTATAGCAAAGTAACAGCTCGTTACTGTATAGCAAAATAACAATTCGTTACTGTACGGCAAAGTAACAGCTCGTTACTGTACGGTAAAGTAACAATTTGTTACTAAATAGCAAAGTAACAGCTCGTTACTGTACAGCGAAGAAACAATTCGTTACTGTACGGCAAAGTAACAGCTCGTTACTGTTTAGCAAAGAAACAATACGTTACTGTATAGCAAAGTAACAGCTCGTTACTGTATGGTAAAGTAACAATTAGTTATTGTATAGCAAAGTAACAGCTCGTTACTGTCTAGCAAAGTAACAATTTGATACTGTACGGCAAAGTAACAGTTCGTTACTGTAGCAAAATAACAATTCGTTACTCTACGACAAAGTAACATTTCGTTACTGTACGGAAAAGTAACAATTCGTTATTGTATTGCAAAGTAACATTTCGTTACTGTACGGCAAAGTAACAATTCTTTACTGTACGGCAAAGTAACAATTCGTTATTTTATAGCAAAGTAATAATTCGTTACTGTACGGAATATTAACAGCTCGTTACTGTATAGCAAAGTAAAAATTCGTTACTGTACGGCAAAGTAACAATTCGTTACTGTACTTTAAGTAACAGCTCGTTACTGTACAGCAAAAAAACAATTCGTTACTGTATAACAAAGTAACAATTCGTTACTGTATAGCAAAGTAACAATTTTTCCCTGTACAGCAAAGTAACAATTCGTTATTGTATAACAAAGAAACAATCCGTTTCTGTCCAACAAAGCAACAATTCGTTACTGTATGGCAAAGTAACAATTCGTTACTGTACTTTAAGTAACAGCTCGTTACTGTACAGCAAAGAAACAATTCGTTCTGTAGGGCAAAGTAACAATTCGTTACAGTACAGCAAAGTAACAATTCGTTCTGTATAGCAAAGTAACAATTCGTTCTGTATAGCAAAGTATCAATTCGTTATTGAACGTTAAGTAACAGCTCGTTACTGTACAGCAAATAATTAATTCGTTCTGTAGGGCAAAGTAACAATTCGTTACAGTACAGCAAAGTAACAATTCGTTCTGTATAGCAAAGTAACAATTCGTTACTGTACGTTAAGTAACAGCTCGTTACTGTACAGCAAAGTAACAATTCGTTACTGTACGGCAAAGTAACAATTTGTTACTGTACGTTAAGTAACAGCTCGTTACTGTACAGCAAAGAAACAATTAGTTCTGTAGGGCAAAGTAACAATTCGTTACTATACGGCAAAGTAACAATTTGTTACTGTATAGCAAAGTATCAATTCGTTACTGTATAGCAAAGTAACAATTCGTTACTGCACGGCAAAGTAACAATTCGTTACTGTATAGCAAAGTATCAAATCGTTACTGTATAGCAAAGTAACAATTCGTTACTGTACGGCAAAGTAACAATTCGTTCCTGTACGTTAAGTAACAGCTCGTTACTGTACAGCAAAGAAACAATTCGTTCTGTAGGGCAAAGTTACAATTCGTTACTGTACGGCAAAGTAACATTCGTTACTGTATAGCAAAGTATCAATTCGTTACTGTATAGCAAAGTAACAGCTCGTTACTGTACAGCAAAGAAACAATTCGTTCTGTAGGTCAAAGTAACAATTCGTTACTGTACGGCAAAGTAACAATTCGTTACTGTATAGCAAAGTATCAATTCGTTACTGTATAGCAAAGTAACAATTCGTTACTGTACGGCAAAGTAACAATTCGTTACTGTATAGCAAAGTATCAATTCATTACTGTACGTTAAGTAACAGTTAGTTACTGTACAGCAAAGAAACAATTCGTTCTGTAGGGCAAAGTCACAATTTGTTACTGTACGGCAAAGTAACAATTCGTTACTGTACGTTAAGTAACAGCTCGTTACTGTACAGCAAAGAAACAATTCGTTCTGTAGGGCAAAGTAACAATTCGTTACTGTACGGCAAAGTAACTATTCGTTACTGTACGTTAAGTAACAGCTCGTTACTGTACAGCAAAGAAACAATTCGTTACTGTACAGCAAAGTAACAATTCGTTACTGTATAGCAAAGTAATAATTCGTTACTGTATAGCAAAGTAACAATTCGTGACTGTATAGCAAAGTAACAATTCGTTACTGTATAGCAAAGTAACGATTCGTTACTGTACAGCAAAGTAACAATTCGTTACTGTACAGCAAAGTAACAATTCGTTACTGTATAGCAAAGTAACAATTCGTTACAGTATAGCAAAGTAACTATTCGTTACTGTACAGCAAAGTAACAATTCGTTACTGTATAGCAAAGTAACAATTCGTTACTGTATAACAAAGAAAGAATCCGTTTCTGTCCAACAAAGTAACAATTCCTTACTGTACAGGAAAGTAACAACCCGATACTGTACAACAAAGAAACAATTCGTTACTATACAACAAAAAACAATTCGTTACTGTACAACAAAGCAGCAGTTCGTTACTGTACAACAAAGAAACCATTCGTTACTGTACAATAAAGCAACAACTCGATACTGTGCAACAAAGCAACAATCGTCACTGTACAAACAATGTAGCAACTCATTACTTTACAACAAATTCAGAACTTGCTTGTGAAAAAAAGTAAACATTTTTACTGTACAGCAAAGTTACAATCAATTACTGTATAGCAAAGAACCATTCGTTAGTGTACAAAAATGTAACAATTTGTTACTGTAAGTAATAATTCGTTAATGTACAGTAAAGTATCAATTCGTTAATGATACAAAAAAGTAACATTCGTTACTGTATATAAATTTAATAATTTGTTACTGTACAGTTTGCTTTGGTAACAATTTGTAACTTCGGAAACCAATCGTTACTTTACAATAAAGTAATAATTCGTTAGTGTAAAAAAGCCACAATTCTTTATTGTAGTACAAAGCAACGATTCATTATTGTACTACAAAGCAACGATTCCTTATTGTACTACAAAGCAACGATTCATTATTGTACTACAAAGCAACACGTCGTTACTTTACTACAAATCAACAGTTTCTCAATAAAGATACGACGCGAACTGTGAAGTTGCTTGAGTTCACATAATTAGTTGATTAAGTCATTAGTATTAAGGTTGTTAAAGCTTAGTAATGAGATCGGAATGTGTCAATAGTCAATTAGTGTCATGAGCAATACCGTCGTGCAGTTTCACAACAACTCGACACGCTGAATTGACGCTTTTGCTTCTCTCCAGTCATCGCATTGATGCATGGTTGTACAACTGTGTTGATGGAGTCAGAGTTCTTGCAGAGGCGAGAATGTATCTATTAAATACTGATATTTACAGGTAAAACGAGAGTTGTAAATGAACGAATCATGCCAATTTCCAATTTAACTTAAACAATTGTAGGTGTTATGAATGGAATAAGATTTTTCTGGTAACAAACACATCAAGGCGCAATTTACACGATGACCAGACGTTTCACCCAAGCTGTGATGTAGCATCCTCAGTGGCACAATAGAACCTCGATAATTCGACACTTAGTACTTCGACAGTCCTTATAGTTCTACACCGGTAATGGTGACACCGTATGGCAAAATTATTCACCATGGCCGGTTGAATGTGTGTCAGCCTGCTACAGAACAATGAAATAACACTGTCAAAGTGAATATTTAGTTACTGTACCTTCCAAGTACTTTACTGTCCATACTTTAATAACTACTATTTTATCTCCATACCAATTCAATAGGCCATACAATGTTACAGAAATATATATATTTAGCATTTTTTAATTCTGTTAACTATTTACTGTATAAAGAAAATACACTACAGTTCTTTATGAAAATAATTTTTTATATATTTACCGTACATTCCTTATAGTTCGACATTCCGATACTTCGACACCCCTGTAGTCCACAAAGTGTCGAAGTATTGAGGTTTTACTGTATATCCATATCACAGTCATCGATGTATAAAGCTTGAGCGAAACTTCCAGTATTTTGTAAATAGCGTCTCGACACAATTATCACCGAATAATCTATATTCTAGTTATATACATTTTCAATTTACATTCCATTTATGTATACTATTATTTTTTTAATTTTCTTACGAAATTTACAGGAATTAGGAAAATTAACTAAAATCAAATTAATCATTAAAATAGTCTTTTATGTCAGGCAGGAAATCTATTGGCATGTTGAAACATAAATATAATGTAAATGTTTTGTTAAGGCAGAATACATTACTGTAGTTCACGGGCTTGAAGACCAAATTTAACGCACATTATACACTGACCAATTTATATATATATATATATATATATATATTTTTTTTTTTTTTTTTTTTTTTTTTTTTGCCTTCTACAACATAGGGCATATATTCATCCCAAGTTATATTCTACAACATATAGATCATAACATTAAATTGTAATAATTGTTAACATCGATAACAATACTTTGTTAAAAATTGTCAACTATTCTGTCCTTCTATTTAACTTACAGAGTCTGTCAAGGAAATAAATTAGGTATGTACGTACATGTCGGTGGGATGCCCTACTGAATCCAAATGTAACCAGGGATGGCAACGATATATCGATATATCAGAAATATCGATTGATATGTTTCGATATATTGATATATTAGTATCGATATTTTCTTTCGATATTATCGGCCATATTGATATTTTGGTCCAATATATCATATCACTTAACATTGAGTGTATTCTCTCTCCTCAAAATCATTACGATTCGAAAAAAACATATTTAAATTGCCACTTATGCGTGCAAAATATGCATTGAAATAATAATTCGAATTTATTTAGTTTTTACTTGAGATTAACGCAATAAAATTTAGTTTATTGTATACCAGTGGATGGAACGAGTAAATAAAGTTGTGTGTGAGTTGGCAATGCTGACTCTTCAATATTGTTTCATAATTAACATAATAATTAAAGGTATAATAATTATTCTTATTTAGGTTTTTTTTCATTCAACCCCACATACACTGCTTGTTTCGTGTTTATAAATGTATTTATTTAATTTTTACATTCAGTAGGATATTCTAAATAGTGACAGCAAAACATCAGTAAACAGGTAAATCGGTTACAATTCAATATATCAGTTACCCGATATATCGATACTTTTCTTTCGATACTATCTCTTAATCAATATTTGGTTTGCTATATACCGATATGGTGAAAATATTTGTCTTGCCAGTCGTGGGTGTGATCCGAGAGTCTGTGACATAAACTCACTCGCACCTTGCAAACCAAGTGTTTTACTTGTTGTGAGAGTATGATCACTCGGCAATTGTAAATAACACATTTCCAAGAGCTTTGACATTTAGGCCTTTAGAAAGTGCTCTATAATGAGACACGCTGTGGAACTTTCCTCAGGGACAAACTTAATGGCACGGCTCTACATTAAATAGCAACAGCCTTCCCGTCTGACACTTTCAATTGCTTATTAAATTCCCAACTTTACAATTTTAATATCTGTCTTAATTACTTTTTGTTTTATTATAATAAGTTTATAAACGAACTGACGAGAAAGTTGGAAAGTAAAATTTAATATACATGGGCTGTAATTAGTTTTAAGAGTATTTTTGGGGTGATTTTTTTTACGTACCTTTGAATTAGTAGGAGAACTACTCATTTTAAACAACCACATTGAAAAAAATCAATCTCACTCAGGAATTTATGCTTATCACCTCGAGAAGAATTGCTTTTGTCAAGTACATTTTACAACCAGTATTAAAATACGTGTTTCAAAAATTAACATAATCACTACCGGGGGTCTCCTTCATAGTATTAGCAACTGACTCTATACAGAGAGTATATGCTGGACCATTTATACACAGTACTTTATCGAGTGTTGACTAACATGGCAAACGGTGTTTGCTGAACTCACAATGCACATTTGTTACGGTGTCTGTTGAACCAGTAGCTGGGTTATGTAGGCCGGTAGTAATTCACCTTCGTGGGTTCTAGAAAGGCTCAGCAGTAGTTGTTGTAAATGGAGTAGTGAACTGTCGACATAGAAACAAGTCGAAATAACTTAGTGGAATATAAAAAAAAAAAAAAAAAAAAAATAGCAAAGCTAATATTTTTATATATAACAATTTTCCTGTTGATTGCTAGTATATTTTCGCAAATTTCACGTTTCTTGCTTTCCCATATAGAACTGAGTTAAAGGTTGTACACATGGATCAGTCATTTAGTATTATTTCTATACGGATCTATTTTATTATGAGTCAACGCGTCCAAAAGTAAAATATGCATTTAAAGCTACCCATTCAAGATATCA
Source organism: Stictocephala bisonia (assembly GCA_035578905.1). Classification (NCBI taxonomy): domain Eukaryota; kingdom Metazoa; phylum Arthropoda; class Insecta; order Hemiptera; family Membracidae; genus Stictocephala; species Stictocephala bisonia. The sequence continues at coordinate 1,585,719 of JAQJVL010000070.1, forward strand.
ATAGAAATACGATAATTTCTTCTACGACAATTTAAAACTGCAATAATGTTCCTAAGGGGTTTGTTTTTACTTTTTAGTTTGATAATAATACTTAAATGGACTTCATGGTAATATGAAATAGAGAATAATTGAAGTTAATATAAAACTACGCAAATCATCTAACTAAGTTCTGGGAATCATCTTGAAATTCGTCTGGGATCGACTGGAAGGGGACTTTTAGGATTCCTTGACCTAGCGATAGATAGGGGAGTTGTAACTTAGCTGGTGAGGTGTACTCTTTCCAAGGAGGACGGATAGTCGGGGTCAGAAGAATTTAAGAAAAGCCCAGGAATGTGAATTTGTGTATTAATGCGAACCAAAATTGAACCAGTTTGACCGGGTTTGAATTTGGATGTTGCTGGTGTTACCCTTATTAATTGTGTGAATTTGGAAACACCCGTCACACATACCTACTTTTACAGCTCATTTTAACCGTCCTCTGTAAAACCACTTCCCCAAAGACAATGTAAACAAAAGTAGGCTAAAATAGGTTTAGTGATCAGCACACACAACTTATAGTGATCCACCCACTCTCCCGAGAAATGTTTGAAACTATCGCTGAACCACCTTAGGAATACTTAATTTACTCGTGTACGATATATTGTTCCCACCAAATAAACTCGTACAACTGTGGGAAGGGCTACCGTCGTGTAATGTTCTGGAATGGACTACCAGTGAAAGGAGCATTGCTCCAAACAGGAACTATAAAACCCAAGGGAAAAAACAAAAAAAAGGAAATAAGAATCAACCGTGATGACAGCCCATACTAGTAAGAAGTTGTCAAAACCTTCAAATAAGAGCTGGTCCACTGTTTTCTATTGACATCTTCTTTCTAATAGATTTTGTTATTTTTTTGGATAAAGAATAGTTCGAAAATCGATTTATATTTCTTCGCATGAACTGTTCACTTGATTTATGGCAGTCAGAACGCGTTTCCTTAGCTTTATACAAGGTATGATCTTGTGTCATGATTTTTCAACGACATGCTGTTTTCCGATTTTGTTTGTACACAAATATCGACACTTGGTGCCACAGTCAGGTGATGAGACGTTCTGGATTTTCCAGGACAGTACCGAATTTTAACTGTGGGTTGGCCCTAAACTTTTTAGAGAACCATCCTAAACAGCAATTTGTACCAATTTTCCCTTTTTAAAGAAAATATTTGCTACTTTATTTGTATAATTATTACATTTCGTTTCAAAACATTTCAATTAAAGTTCACTTTTGTGAACAATCCAAACAAGCTTCAACAACTGAACTCCCTCACAAAATGTTAATAGTTTACTTGTTTCCCGGATTCAGCTCAGAAATATGTGGTAACCTAAAGCCATCTCTGAATTGTCTATAAATAGTCCGATTAAATTTGAAAGGTATTATGAGATAACAGACCTGGCTTAGAACTTTAATACATCACCAGTTTCATTCCAAAGATAGACGCATTGACATATTGTCTCTTTAGAAATCAAAGTCCTATTTAGTTTGAAGATACGATCTGGTCGTGACACATCGTTGACAACTTGGATGGTCTATAGCCTGAAGCACAACAATTCAATACAACTTTCTCTCTGAAACAATACGTCTGAACTAGACAACAAATAAGCCTACGCTAATTTGATTCAGGTCTTAATAGCGAGGAGTGAAAATTTCCGGGATTCTTTACACAACTGATAAAAATGGCGATGTTATGACAGCAAAATTCTCTTACACCTAACAGACATTAAATACCATAAATGTGACATTCATATGGTGAAATCAGGCATGGAATTCCTTTTAATTACAATCACTTTCATAGTACAAACAGAGTAAGATGAAGTAACTGCATTATAACCTCGATCAAAATGTCAAGCTTACATGTTTACAAGTATCGCCCTTATAGATGAAGCATCTTTATCGAGGCCGAAACGTTAGCTTCTGTGTTTAGTGCGCAGGACTCAATGACAGGTCATATCTCAAAGACGTCAAATTTGTATTTAAAATAAATATATTAGTGTTGACCGTGGGCAACTATCCAAGACTACTGTTTACTACAAGGCTTGTAAGTTTGATAATATCAAAACTGCACTATACTAGAAACCACAAACTTTCTTTTAAGACCTTTAGGGGAAATTTTGAGATGGTTCCATCATAGCTTTTATAATAGGTTGCCTTATTAGAGATGATTTAAAGGTGTTGAATTTATTTGGATGTATGAGTATAAGATAAAGAGAATGACACAGTTACAATGAGAAGATGGACTGTGCATTTATTTAGGGGTTATTTTTTGGGCATAGTCAAAGATTCCTTAAGGCTACTGACTGACAGAACAGAAAGTAACTGGTGTGTTAAAATGCCTTTAGCGTACTGACAGTTTAAATTATAGGATGATCGGCAATCATATATGTAGCCATAGTTAAATTGAAGGATATTCTTAAAAAAAACTGTAAATATCTAAAACAAAATTTCTTTCGTCAAGATGTTCGAAAAGATGTGAGGAATCTAACCGTATTGATATATAAAATTGACTATTAGAAGTATATTAAAGACGAAGAGCACTTTACAAAAGTAGAATTTTTTCATTTTGCTTTTATTTGTCAGATCTGCGTAACCTTTTTTAACAAATATTAATGGGGTAAATGTTGAGTAAATGCTTAACATATCAGAAGATTGTACTACATTACTGCATAGTTTCGTGAGATTATTTGATATAGGTTCTAAAGGTAGAAGGAAAAAATGACTAACAAAGGATTGAAAGTTGATTAAAAAAATTAAAGCAGCTTTTCATAACAGAAATTGTTTTTTTACAAGGTCGTCTCATTATATAATCATATCAATAACTTCTTGTCTTTACAACCTTTATCTTGTGGGGTTAGTATCGGTGACAAATTAACTTGGCGATGCCGTTCACAAGCTCGGTAGGGCTTCTTGTCAATCCTCTTCACCGTCGGAGGTATCATTTACCTGTCCGGATACCGGAGGGGTTTCTCACGCTACACTCGATACGGGCTGCGGTAGCCTTGCTTGAACAGGTAAACGACATATCACCCTCACACCAGGGTAAAAAAATATAACGAACCACAGACCACATTTATTGTGGTTCAAGTGTAGAGAGAGATAAAAGAGTGAGCTGTTCTTCACGGGAAACCTTATAAATCCTTTAAAATTAACATTCCTTGACAATAGCAATATTATCAAGTTAAGTTGGCTTAAGTAAGATTAACAAAGTATTTATACACACACTTGGTTTTTCACGTACCCAACCTGGATAGGGTATGGCGATAAAGTAATTTTCGGACTAGAGATGTTTTCTTAAACTATCATCGAAATGTCTTGTGGTAGCTGCCACAGGTGGAAGATAACAAAATCGTGACAATCTAGCTTCGGAGGAATAACTCAATGAATTCAATAAGATCTGGAATGCCCCGCACCTACCCATTATACAGGATCTCCCACGTCAGAACAGTCGCTTAAAATCTCGAAACCCACCTTTACGTACTGCTTTCCATTTCAGCAGATCAAAATTCTCGCCCAATACCAGCGGGCTTTAGCGTGGAATAGTTTTTATGGACGTAATAAGTTCCTTATTAACGATCCGTCAATACCTGTAGGTGGGATGAACCTCCCTCGTAGAGATTGGACACTGATAAATCGGTTCTGAACTGGCGTTGGCAGATGCAATTACTGGAAGTATAATTGGGGATTGACAGTAGATCAGTCATGTGTTTGCGAGGAGTCTATCCAAACAATGGATCACATAGTTACAGAGTGCCCTCTGCGCTCTTTTACGGAGGGATTGGTTAGCATACACAGAATCACTGAAGCTGGTTTTAGATGGCTCGATGGATTACACTTAGCTTTGTGAAAGGAGATCATTTTACATTTTATAATCAATGAATATATAATCCTGACTTTTGGATATTTATCCAAATATACATCTTAGCTTTATAATTAACAAATGGGAGCTGACAACAAAATACAATATGTAGAAACGTCTGAAAAATTCCTAGATGATTTTATGTTTTTAAACGATCAATCTCCTGAAGCTTATCAGTACGGTATATTAGAAACACAAGTACGAATTAAAAACTTGCGATTTGAATCCAAGTTGCTACATTTACTAAAATTGAAGAATCATTCTTTTTGCTCAGCCTTGTCCATTAATTAGGTAACCACGGCTCAGGTGTGGCGATCTGGTGTGATGTCTTTAGTCTCCCAACCCACACAGACATACCTAGTACGGAGACGTGACTCAGTTATCTAAGATTGAAGAAACATTCTATATGCTCTGCCTTGCCATTGATGAGGTAACCGTGCCTCAGGTGTGGCGATCTGGTGTGATGTCTTTAGTCTCCCAACCCACGCAGACATACCTAGTATGGAGAAGTTATACAGTTATCTGAGATTGAAGAAACATTCTATTTGCTCTGCCTTGTCATTGATGAGGTAACCGTGCCTCAGGTGTGGCGATCTGGTGTGATGTCTTTAGTCTCCCAACCCACGCAGACATACCTAGTATGGAGAAGTTATACAGTTATCTTAGATTGAAGAAAGATTCTATTTGCTCAGCCTTGCCATTGATAAGGTAACCGTACATCAGGTGTGGCGGTCTGGTGTGATGTCTTTAGTCTCCCAACCCAAGCAGACATACCTAGAACGGAGACGTGACACAGTTATTTCAGATTGAAGAAACATTTTATTTGCTCAGCCTTGCCATTGATGAGGTAACCGTACATCAGGTGTTGCGGTCTGGTGTGATGTCTTTAGTCTCCCAACCCACGCAGACATACCTAATACGGAGACGTGACTCAGTTATCTCAGATTGAAGAAACATTCTATTTGCTCAGCCTTGCCATTGATGAAGTAACCGTGCCTCAAGTATGGCAGTCTGGTGTGATGTCTTTAGTATTCCAACCCACGCAGAAATACCTAGTACGGAGACGTGACTCAGTTATCTCAGATTGAAGAAACATTCTATTTTCTCAGTCTTGCCATAGATGAGATAACCGTGCCTCAGGTGTGATGGTCTGGTGTGATGTCTTTAGTCTCCCAACCCACGCAGACATACCTAATACGGAGACGTGACTCAGTTATCTGAGATTAAAGAAACATTCTATTTGCTCTGCCTTGCCATTGAGTAGGTAACCACGCCTCAGGTATGGCGGTCTGGTGTGATGTCTTTAGTCTCCCAACCCACGCAGACATACCTAGTACGGAGAAGTGATACAGTTATCTCAGATTGAAGAAACATTCTATTTGCTCAGCCTTGCCATTGATGAGGTAACCGTGCCTCAGGTGAGGCGGTCTGGTGTGATGTTTTAGTCTCCCAACCCACGCAGACATACCTAGTACGGAGACGTGACTCAGTTATTTCAGATTGAAGAAACATTCTATTTGCTCAGCCTTGCCATTGATGAGGTAACCGTGCCTCAGGTGTGACGGTCTGGTGTGATGTCTTTAGTCTCCCAACCCACGCAGACACACCTAGTACGGAGACGTGACTCAGTTATCTGAGATTGAAGAAACATTCTATTTGCTCTGCCTTGCCATTGATGAGGTAACCTTGCCTCAGGTGTGACGGTCTGGTGTGATGTCTTTAGTCTCCCAACCCACACAGACATACCTAGTACGGAGACGTGACTCAGTTATTTCAGATTGAAGAAACATTCTATTTGCTCTGCCTTGCCATTGATGAGGTAACCGTGCCTCAGGTGTGGCAGTCTGGTCTAATGTTTTAGTCTCCCAACCCAATCAGACATACCTAGTACGGAGACGTGACTCAGTTAACTTAGATTGAAGAAACATTCTATTTGCTCAGCCTTGCCATTGATGAGGTAACCATGCCTCAGGTGTGACGGTCTGGTGCGATGTCTTTAGTCTCCCAACCCACGCAGACATACCTAGTACGGAGACGTGACTCAGTTATCTGAGATTGAAGAAAGATTCTATTTGCTTAGCCTTGCCATTGATGAGGTAACCGTGCCTCAGGTGTGACGGCCTGGTGTGATGTCTTTAGTCTCCCAACCCACGCAGACATACCTAGTACGGAGACGTGACTCAGTTATTTCAGATTGAAGAAACATTTTATTTGCTCAGCCTTGCCATTGATGAGGTAACCGTACATCAGGTGTTGCGGTCTGGTGTGATGTCTTTAGTCTCCCAACCCACGCAGACATACCTAATACGGAGACGTGACTCAGTTATCTCAGATTGAAGAAACATTCTATTTGCTCAGCCTTCCCATTGATGAGGTAACCTTGCCTCAGGTGTGACGGCCTGGTGTGTTGTCTTTAGTCTCCCAACCCACGCAGACATACCTAGTACGGAGACGTGACTCAGTTATTTCAGATTGAAGAAACATTCTATTTGCTCAGCCTTGCCATTGATGAGGTAACCGTGCCTCAGGTGTGGCGGTCTGGTGTGATGTCTTTAGTCTCCCAACCCACGCAGACATACCTAGTACGGAGACGTGACTCAGTTATCTTAGATTGAAGAAACATTCTATTTGCTCTGCCTTGCCATATATGAGGTAACCGTGCCTCAGGTGTGGCGGTCTGGTGTGATGTCTTTAGTCTCCCAACCCACGCAAACATACCTAGTACGGAGACGTGACTCAGTTATCTTAGATTGAAGAAACATTCTATTTGCTCTGCCTTGCCATTGATGAGGTAACCATGCCTCAGGTGTGGCGGTCTGGTGTGATGTCTTTAGTCTCCCAACCCACGCAGACATACCTAGTACGGAGACGTGACTCAGTTATTTCAGATTGAAGAATCATTCTATTTGCTCTGCCTTGCCATTGATGAGGTAACCGTGCCTCAGGTGTGGCAGTCTGGTCTAATGTTTTAGTCTCCCAACCCAATCAGACATACTTAGTACGGAGACATGACTCAGTTATCTGAGATTGAAGAAACATTCTATTTGCTCTGCCTTGCCATATATGAGGTAACCGTGCCTCAGGTGTGACGGTCTGGTGTGATGTCTTTAGTCTCCCAACCCACACAGATAAACCTAGTACGGAGACGTGACTCAGTTAACTTAGATTGAAGAAACATTCTATTTGCTCAGCCTTGCCATTGATGAGGTAACCATGCCTCAGGTGTGACGGTCTGGTGTGATGTCTTTAGTCTCCCAACCCACGCAGACATACCTAGTACGGAGACGTGACTCAGTTATCTGAGGTTGTAGAAAGATTCTATTTGCTTAGCCTTGCCATTGATGAGGTAACCGTGCCTCAGGTGTGACGGCCTAGTGTGATGTCTTTAGTCTCCCAACCCACGCAGACATACCGAGTACGGAGACGTGACTCAGTTATTTCAGATTGAAGAAACATTTTATTTGCTCAGCCTTGCCATTGATGAGGTAACCGTACATCAGGTGTTGCGGTCTGGTGTGATGTCTTTAGTCTCCCAACCCACGCAGACATACCTAATACGGAGACGTGACTCAGTTATCTCAGATTGAAGAAACATTCTATTTGCTCAGCCTTGCAATTGATGAGGTAACCTTGCCTCAGGTGTGACGGCCTGGTGTGATGTCTTTAGTCTCCCAACCCACGCAGACATACCTAGTACGGAGACGTGACTCAGTTATTTCAGATTGAAGAAACATTCTATTTGCTCAGCCTTGCCATTGATGAGGTAACCGTGCCTCAGGTGTGGCGGTCTGGTGTGATGTCTTTAGTCTCCCAACCCACGCAGACATACCTAGTACGGAGACGTGACTCAGTTATCTTAGATTGAAGAAACATTCTATTTGCTCAGCCTTGCCATTGATGAGGTAACCATGCCTCAGGTGTGACGGTCTGGTGTGATGTCTTTAGTGTCCCAACCCACGCAGACATACCTAGTACGGAGACGTGACTCAGTTATCTGAGATTGAAGAAAGATTCTATTTGCTTAGCCTTGCCATTGATGAGGTAACCGTGCCTCAGGTGTGACGGCCTGGTGTGATGTCTTTAGTCTCCCAACCCACGCAGACATACCTAGTACGGAGACGTGACTCAGTTATTTCAGATTGAAGAAACATTTTATTTGCTCAGCCTTGCCATTGATGAGGTAACCGTACATCAGGTGTTGCGGTCTGGTGTGATGTCTTTAGTCTCCCAACCCACGCAGACATACCTAATACGGAGACGTGACTCAGTTATCTCAGATTGAAGAAACATTCTATTTGCTCAGCCTTCCCATTGATGAGGTAACCTTGCCTCAGGTGTGACGGCCTGGTGTGTTGTCTTTAGTCTCCCAACCCACGCAGACATACCTAGTACGGAGACGTGACTCAGTTATTTCAGATTGAAGAAACATTCTATTTGCTCAGCCTTGCCATTGATGAGGTAACCGTGCCTCAGGTGTGGCGGTCTGGTGTGATGTCTTTAGTCTCCCAACCCACGCAGACATACCTAGTACGGAGACGTGACTCAGTTATCTTAGATTGAAGAAACATTCTATTTGCTCTGCCTTGCCATATATGAGGTAACCGTGCCTCAGGTGTGGCGGTCTGGTGTGATGTCTTTAGTCTCCCAACCCACGCAAACATACCTAGTACGGAGACGTGACTCAGTTATCTTAGATTGAAGAAACATTCTATTTGCTCTGCCTTGCCATTGATGAGGTAACCATGCCTCAGGTGTGGCGGTCTGGTGTGATGTCTTTAGTCTCCCAACCCACGCAGACATACCTAGTACGGAGACGTGACTCAGTTATTTCAGATTGAAGAATCATTCTATTTGCTCTGCCTTGCCATTGATGAGGTAACCGTGCCTCAGGTGTGGCAGTCTGGTCTAATGTTTTAGTCTCCCAACCCAATCAGACATACTTAGTACGGAGACATGACTCAGTTATCTGAGATTGAAGAAACATTCTATTTGCTCTGCCTTGCCATATATGAGGTAACCGTGCCTCAGGTGTGACGGTCTGGTGTGATGTCTTTAGTCTCCCAACCCACACAGATAAACCTAGTACGGAGACGTGACTCAGTTAACTTAGATTGAAGAAACATTCTATTTGCTCAGCCTTGCCATTGATGAGGTAACCATGCCTCAGGTGTGACGGTCTGGTGTGATGTCTTTAGTCTCCCAACCCACGCAGACATACCTAGTACGGAGACGTGACTCAGTTATCTGAGGTTGTAGAAAGATTCTATTTGCTTAGCCTTGCCATTGATGAGGTAACCGTGCCTCAGGTGTGACGGCCTAGTGTGATGTCTTTAGTCTCCCAACCCACGCAGACATACCGAGTACGGAGACGTGACTCAGTTATTTCAGATTGAAGAAACATTTTATTTGCTCAGCCTTGCCATTGATGAGGTAACCGTACATCAGGTGTTGCGGTCTGGTGTGATGTCTTTAGTCTCCCAACCCACGCAGACATACCTAATACGGAGACGTGACTCAGTTATCTCAGATTGAAGAAACATTCTATTTGCTCAGCCTTGCAATTGATGAGGTAACCTTGCCTCAGGTGTGACGGCCTGGTGTGATGTCTTTAGTCTCCCAACCCACGCAGACATACCTAGTACGGAGACGTGACTCAGTTATTTCAGATTGAAGAAACATTCTATTTGCTCAGCCTTGCCATTGATGAGGTAACCGTGCCTCAGGTGTGGCGGTCTGGTGTGATGTCTTTAGTCTCCCAACCCACGCAGACATACCTAGTACGGAGACGTGACTCAGTTATCTTAGATTGAAGAAACATTCTATTTGCTCAGCCTTGCCATTGATGAGGTAACCGTACATCAGGTGTGGCGGTCTGGTGTGATGTCTTTAGTATCCCAACCCACGCAGACAAACCTAGTACGGAGACGTGACTCAGTTATCTGAGATTGAAGAAACATTCTATTTCCTCAGCCTTGCCATTGATAAGGTAACCGTACATCAGGTGTGGCGGTCCGGTGTGATGTCTTAAGTCTCCCAACCCACGCAGACATACCTAGTACGGAGACGTGACTCAGTTATTTCAGATTGAAGAAACATTTTATTTGCTCAGCCTTGCCATTGATGAGGTAACCGTACATCAGGTGTTGCGGTCTGGTGTGATGTCTTTAGTCTCCCAACCCACGCAGACATACCTAATACGGAGACGTGACTCAGTTATCTCAGATTGAAGAAACATTCTATTTGCTCAGCCTTCCCATTGATGAGGTAACCTTGCCTCAGGTGTGACGGCCTGGTGTGATGTCTTTAGTCTCCCAACCCACGCAGACATACCTAGTACGGAGACGTGACTCAGTTATTTCAGATTGAAGAAACATTCTATTTGCTCAGCCTTGCCATTGATGAGGTAACCGTGCCTCAGGTGTGGCGGTCTGGTGTGATGTCTTTAGTCTCCCAACCCACGCAGACATACCTAGTACGGAGACGTGACTCAGTTATCTTAGATTGAAGAAACATTCTATTTGCTCTGCCTTGCCATTGATGAGGTAACCATGCCTCAGGTGTGGCGGTCTGGTGTGATGTCTTTAGTCTCCCAACCCACGCAGACATACCTAGTACGGAGACGTGACTCAGTTATTTCAGATTGAAGAATCATTCTATTTGCTCTGCCTTGCCATTGATGAGGTAACCGTGCCTCAGGTGTGGCGGTCTGGTCTAATGTTTTAGTCTCCCAACCCAATCAGACATACCTAGTACGGAGACATGACTCAGTTATCTGAGATTGAAGAAACATTCTATTTGCTCTGCCTTGCCATATATGAGGTAACCGTGCCTCAGGTGTGACGGTCTGGTGTGATGTCTTTAGTCTCCCAACCCACACAGATAAACCTAGTACGGAGACGTGACTCAGTTAACTTAGATTGAAGAAACATTCTATTTGCTCAGCCTTGCCATTGATGAGGTAACCATGCCTCAGGTGTGACGGTCTGGTGTGATGTCTTTAGTCTCCCAACCCACGCAGACATACCTAGTACGGAGACGTGACTCAGTTATCTGAGATTGTAGAAATATTCTATTTGCTTAGCCTTGCCATTGATGAGGTAACCGTGCCTCAGGTGTGACGGCCTAGTGTGATGTCTTTAGTCTCCCAACCCACGCAGACATACCGAGTACGGAGACGTGACTCAGTTATTTCAGATTGAAGAAACATTTTATTTGCTCAGCCTTGCCATTGATGAGGTAACCGTACATCAGGTGTTGCGGTCTGGTGTGATGTCTTTAGTCTCCCAACCCACGCAGACATACCTAATACGGAGACGTGACTCAGTTATCTCAGATTGAAGAAACATTCTATTTGCTCAGCCTTGCAATTGATGAGGTAACCTTGCCTCAGGTGTGACGGCCTGGTGTGATGTCTTTAGTCTCCCAACCCACGCAGACATACCTAGTACGGAGACGTGACTCAGTTATTTCAGATTGAAGAAACATTCTATTTGCTCAGCCTTGCCATTGATGAGGTAACCGTGCCTCAGGTGTGGCGGTCTGGTGTGATGTCTTTAGTCTCCCAACCCACGCAGACATACCTAGTACGGAGACGTGACTCAGTTATCTTAGATTGAAGAAACATTCTATTTGCTCTGCCTTGCCATATATGAGGTAACCTTGCCTCAGGTGTGACGGTCTGGTGTGATGTCTTTAGTCTCCCAACCCACACAGATAAACCTAGTACGGAGACGTGACTCAGTTAACTTAGATTGAAGAAACATTCTATTTGCTCAGCCTTGCCATTGATGAGGTAACCATGCCTCAGGTGTGACGGTCTGGTGTGATGTCTTTAGTGTCCCAACCCACGCAGACATACCTAGTACGGAGACGTGACTCAGTTATCTGAGATTGAAGAAAGATTCTATTTGCTCAGCCTTGCCATTGATGAGGTAACCGTGCCTCAGGTGTGACGGCCTGGTGTGATGTCTTTAGTCTCCCAACCCACGCAGACATACCTAGTACGGAGACGTGACTCAGTTATTTCAGATTGAAGAAACATTTTATTTGCTCAGCCTTGCCATTGATGAGGTAACCGTACATCAGGTGTTGCGGTCTGGTGTGATGTCTTTAGTCTCCCAACCCACGCAGACATACCTAATACGGAGACGTGACTCAGTTATCTCAGATTGAAGAAACATTCTATTTGCTCAGCCTTGCCATTGATGAGGTAACCTTGCCTCAGGTGTGACGGCCTGGTGTGATGTCTTTAGTCTCCCAACCCACGCAGACATACCTAGTACGGAGACGTGACTCAGTTATTTCAGATTGAAGAAACATTCTATTTGCTCAGCCTTGCCATTGATGAGTAACCGTGCCTCAGGTGTGGCGGTCTGGTGTGATGTCTTTAGTCTCCCAACCCACGCAGACATACCTAGTACGGAGACGTGACTCAGTTATCTTAGATTGAAGAAACATTCTATTTGCTCTGCCTTGCCATTGATGAGGTAACCATGCCTCAGGTGTGGCGGTCTGGTGTGATGTCTTTAGTCTCCCAACCCACGCAGACATACCTAGTACGGAGACGTGACTCAGTTATCTTAGATTGAAGAAACATTCTATTTGCTCTTCCTTGCCATTGATGAGGTAACCGTGCCTCAGGTGTGGCGGTCTGGTGTGATGTCTTTAGTCTCCCAACCCACGCAGACATACCTAGTACGGAGACGTGACTCAGTTATCTTAGATTGAAGAAACATTCTATTTGCTCTGCCTTGCCATTGATGAGGTAACCGTGCCTCAGGTGTGGTGGTCTGGTGTGATGTCTTTAGTCTCCCAACCCACGCAGACATACCTAGTACGGAGACGTGACTCAGTTATCTGGATTTAACGACTTTAGTCTCGCTTCACAGTTAATTGGCTTACCTATTTCCATTTACTATTTTATGAGTGTCAGATTATCTATAGAAACTCTACACTAATAGCAAGTGGCATAGCCTTTTAGCATTTTATTTATTTTACATTCCACTGATATGTTATTTTTAACTATTATTTTTTGACTATGACACTTGGTATGCTTATATCAATCATTTCACGTATCTCGTAAAATGTTATCATTGATTGGTTAACTATCTTTTAATTAGGTCATTAGTTTTTAATCTTAAGTAGGCTATGTGACTGAGATTTTTTGTATTATAGGCCTCATATTTCACGCATGTATATTAAATTTGTCTATACAATACACCGTATTGTATTTAATACATTACTTCTTTAAATACGTAAAAATGCACGCACCCACGGGTTTTTGTTATTATGTTTGATTAGTTTGGATTTTCAAGAGCAAAAAGTGGTTTTTATGTCGATTCGACGTTTTTCTAGTTCTGATCTAGTGTAATGTTTCATACTTTGGTGGTGGAATGGCTATATTTATGTACTTATGTTTGGGAAACCAATTGCGTTAATTATAATTTGTTACAGAGTAGACAAAAAATTCATTTTTGAATACAGGGTGTTAGAGAACTCTTTTTAAACGAATTGTAGGTATGTTCCTTGGGTCAAGAGAAACAAAAAAACACTACACAACCAATTGTCTAAAATGTCTATATTTCTGTCTATCGTTCTGTATGTGTTTTTTACAAATGTTCTCTAATTCAAGATCTATTTGAGTTATAAACTTCAAATCTGGGCTTCATATGTGTCGTAGTAGGTAAAATGAATATTTAAAATTTATTTGCTGTAACTAAAGCCGTTTCAAGATGGCGTCCATTAAAAATGTTTGATGTCAAATTTCATGAAAACGCTTATGAATACAACAAATATTGTCGAAAAACAAACATGGTGTTTTGTACCGTAATCATTAATGTTTACAAAATTGATTACTCAGCTATTTATCATTAGATTTTATCAAACAATTTATCGTTGGATTTGCCTTTAAATTCTAAATCTTTTACCTTTCGACAAATTTGTTGTATTCATGAAATTTGACATTAAACATTTTAAATGGACGCCATCTTAAGACGGTTTTAGTTACAGTAAATATATTTTAAAAATTCATTTTACCTACTACGACAGACATGAAGCCCAAATTTGAAGTTTCTAACTCAAATAGATCTTGAGTTATAAAAACGTTTGTAAAATACACATACAGAACGACAGACAAATATCGGGACATTTTAGTCAAATAGTTGTGCGGTGTTTTTTGTTTGTCTTGACCCAAGGAACAGACTTCAACTTATTTAAAGAGAGTTCACTAACACCCTGTACATGAGATAGGAAGTTACATAGGAATCAAGTACAAAAGGCCTCACAGCCTAATTGTAAACTGTAAACGGTTCTATAATGTAACATATCGCTCCCTTGATCACGATGTAAACGTGAATAGCCTCAAACGACGTACAGCGACACAGACGCATGTGTTGTATGTACGATTTATTTGTGTAGCAACCTACAAGGGGATTCAATTGACCGCCGTTTAACTGGAATTGGCTCATTAAGTAGTAAACCAATCAATTTGAAAGGGCTTCGTTGATAAAAGTCCTTGAGCACAAAGTATCAGTTACTTGGCACAAAAGTAAACTTATTCCAGAGAAAACTGATAAAGCAATCCTTTGGTTGGATCAGCAACATTATAATCCTTATGTATAATACGTGAAGCCGGTTTTTGTCAACGTAACTCCTCCCTTATTTCTTAACCAATTCAAACGGTTGTGGTATCAAAAAATGTGCCTCTGCTCGTAATTTTGCAATAAGGTCTTAATTTTGAGGGCACGGGAAGCCTTCAAAGTACGCCTTTTAGCCATAAGAATAACATGGAGAGAGATTTAAATAAATCGAAAAGTACCAGCTGTTCGAATGTAAATTTAATTTTTTTTTTTGACAAATTTTTATTTACAATCTGTTTTTACAAAAACAATGAGTAAATGCGATAACATTATACAAGTAACACGCAGTTAGTTAATGTTCATCAACAAAACTAACAAAGAATAAATAATATTTACAACATCATTCCCTGAAACGAGAATCTAGGTCTAGCACGTGAAATCGGTTAAGTCTATAAACATGATCACTGTTGTCCAGTAGGTTTAGTGCCAGGGAGTTTGGATGGTTTTCCAATTTTGAAATGTATTTTGAACTGAATCTTGAAATTTCTTGTTTCACTTTTGGAATTTTGGTGTCCTGATGGAGTATGTTGTTATTTATATACCATGGAGCTTGGAGAATACAACGGAGAGCTTTATTCTGAAATCGTTGAATTATTTCAATATTTGTATTACTTGCTGTACCCCAAAGTTGAATTCCGTACGTCCAAATGGGCTTTAGAACTTAATGATTTACAAAACGTTTTAACAGCTGTTAGAATGTAAACAACGCGGTTTGTAATACTTGTGAGGTTAAATCTGTCATAATGTTAAACCAGGAAAGGTTGTAGGCAGAGTTTTAATGGTAATTTAATGCAGCTATTTTATGTATCTAATTAATCATTCGACAAATTAGATGAACATGTTTGAAATAGGCAAAGTAATATCATTGGGTGTTTATATTAACAAATAGATAGAAACGCAAGTAATGTGATACTGTAAATAAATTTAATGTTGTGATTTTACGTTATCCAGTTATATGTAGTCAAAAGTCAAAGTCCGAGGTCGCAGGCTGAGGTGTAATGAGCGCACGCGTAGCGTGCAGAAGTGTCCCCTAGTTAAAAATAATATGAATTTTTACATAATAAGAACCAGTTGTTAAATAAAAACAACAATAAATATTTTTTGGAAGATTTTAATAATAGCCATTATGCCGTTGATGTACACGAGCTCAGAGTGACAACGTTGGCACGCGAAGCGTTGCAGGGTTGTTCCCTAGTAATAAAGTACTAAATAGTCGATAAGTCATTAATAATCAGTTACTAATACGTAGATTACATCTAATCCAATATTGGAATCTAGTTACTTTTCTTTAGGCACTCAACTGATCTAAGAGTCCCTTGCAGAAGTACTTGTAATGTGATAGACTAAGAAAACACGAATACAGTTTACTGTATTTAACCAGTTATCTTATTCTAGTTATTTTACCGCTAAAAATCATAACAAAGTCATTTATAATACTTGATAATCAGTAAACAGGTTCGAATCACTCGTAGTTTAGGATTACAAAGTTAGTCTGTAAGATATTTAAAGGGGGGGGGGGGTTAATTTGTGACCATCTTTGATATATTCTTCATAAAAGATTTGCTAAACGGACTAGCTGATTTCTATTTATTATTTTTTTCTCATAAAATGATGATTGATTTGCATTTTGTAGATATTGTAATAGAGACTGTTTATGGTTTAGCTTATTTAAACATTTAATTTTAATCTGTGTGATATAAGAACTTAAATATTGTTATAATTTAAACAATTACTTGATAAGAAACGTCAACAAACACGGGAAACCCCATAAGCAATCATCATAGTGCATGTAGGCCTATCCAAGAACTTCTCAAACTTTAAGTAGCTAAAATCGGTTAGTGATTAAATGATTTAAAGGACTACAAGTGAAGTTATCTTTTTGTTTGATTTTCAATACGGTAGTTTTACTTTGATCTCATCTTGCAGAGAATTCATCTACTCCAGATTCATGTGGGTCAGAAATCAAGCTGAAGTCACCAGAATTTCCGATCACCCCAGCACTGTTAGTACTCAAAGTCATAATGATTGATTTGTTGAATGTAGACCTGAATAATAGTTTTGCCTTTTACGGTTATGATTTGTTCTAGATAAGGCCCATTTGTCCGAAACAAATAACAATATTTGTTAAAGCAAAGCAAATTAAATATGTAAACATCCGCTGATAGTGGTTGTAACCTCATTTCTCTAAAGCTAGTTGTCACTACGTTGAGCAGGTTGACAGATGCATTTTGAGCATTATCCTCTTACAAGTACAAAATTACCCTCTTTCCCCCCTGATCACTTGCTTTCATATAATCTGATGAAAAAAAGAAAAAGTATTGAAATATTGTTACATATTACATCATCGAATATATTTCAAGATTCGTTTATTTAAAGCCTATATATAATTATTATAAATACATATATTCTTTTTTAGTATACATAATAGCATTTTTCTTTATCTTTCGTACTATCCTAAACTTTTGAACTCTTTCTTTTCTTTTTATATTTTGTTAGTTTTTAGTTTACAATCATTTTTAAGGTCGTAATAAACTACATAATTTTATTATCCTATAAATATACATTTTAGTGATTTTACACTTTAGTTAGTTTTGGCAAAAACTCTCCAAATAAATCAAATTTTGCATGAGAGAATCAAAGGAGTAGTATTTTGGTTAGGCAGCTGCAAAAATAGTACGTCACCACCAGCGAGTATTTCTTCTTATCAACTCTAAAGAGGATTAAAACTATGGCCTGAAGATAATATCCCTGCTTAAAGAATGAGAAAAGCTATTAAAAAAAGTTATATTAAAAATGACTTTGATTAATCAAACTTTCTAAACATTATTTGCAATCAATTTCAACTTACGTGAACATTATGATCTTTGCTAATTACCCGGGTTTTCTATAGACTACTACCCTCTTCGTACCCGAAAATCGGGTAATTACCCGCTTATTAGCAACACTTACGTTGAGTATACGGAAATGTGCAGTTAATTTGCACAAATCTGTCACGGTCTGCTACCCACCCGGCAGTGTCGGTTGGTGACCCATTTCAGTTGTTCTCACACGCCCTTGTCGGTGCGGTCTATCGGATATAATGTGAAGAGGGGGAGAGTTCAGAACTGGAATGTGTTCTTAAGCTTGCTGCAATCTGCGACAAGTAAATTGAAACGTTTAGTGATCTACGTAAAGACGTGCCTCTCCGCAGCGGAAGGCCTGGCATTAGAGCGCTAAAGTATATTATATGACTTGGACTAGAATAAAGATGGGTACGTTAGTTAATTTTCACAATATTAAAGGACCCCATATAAATGGCACATTGCATTAACACATTTAAGGTGGCCGTTTCCTGAACTGCCAAGTGACCAAGTGACCACAATTTAAAATCGTCAAGAATGGCATGTAAAATCTTACACATTTGACTGTAGAGATGTTATACAAATATATATAACATACATGTATACAAATATAAAAATACACACACACACACACACACACACACACACACACACACACACACACACATATATATATATATATATATATATATATATATATATATATATATATATTAATTTTATATAACAAACTTAAGACCACTACAGATCACTATCTTGGGTCTTTTTCGGAATTTCCTCGCATATGGTAAATATTGTTTAACAAGTCTAGAACTGTATAATAACTTACAAACACATTACTTTTGTTGTTGGTCACGTGTTTTTGACCTACCAAAAATATTATAAGTGCTATCGTTTTAATAATTATGAATCAAAGCCCTCTGGTATTTAGGTTAGGTTAGGTTGTAAGCACTTTCACCATGGGTTGTTAGGTTAGGATGAAATAGATATAGTTAAATATCAGTTGACTTGTTAACGATACACGTGAACTTGCTACTTCGTTTAATGATTAGTCACTTGGTAAACAAATGCGGAGACATTTCGGTAAAAATCCGATATCTTCACTGTCCGATATCTTCACTGTACGATATCTTCACTGTCCGATATCTTCACTGTCCGATATCTTCATTGTCCGATATTTTCACTGCCCGATATCTTCACTGCCCGATATATTCACTGTACAATATCTTCATTGTCCGATATCTTCACTGTACGATATCTTCACTGTACGATATCTTCACTGTCCGATATCTTCACTGTACGATATCTTCACTATCCTATATCTTCACTGTACAATATCTTCATTGTCCTATATCTTCACTGCCCGATATCTTCACTGTACGATATCTTCACTGTAAGATAGTATAGTAAAATAAATTCGTTGTGACGTGCTGGATCACAGAGAGAAAATCAAGCAGACGTCGCTTTCTTATGGCTGCAGCGAACGCCTCAGTCGCTGTTATAAATGGATTACAACTAATTAATGTACATCTTTATACATCTGTAGTAATAATTACTACGTTTATTTTTGAGGATTTGGAGAAAATAAGTGAGGGACTGTAAACGTGCTGGTCCTGTCATCGTATGCCAAACTGGAGAAATAACTACTCGACCGACACACATTCAACACACTATTGGAATCTACCTCTGTTTATTTCTTCTCTGTGAAGTTGCTAAACTTCAGACTTGGGAGGACATTATCCAAGGTTCAAATCAACAACTGAGTCGGTATTTCACTCACTGAATAAAGTTCAAGGACGGCCTGCATGTCCATTTCAACTGGCGAGTCAAGCTAATTACGTATCTTTATTATAGTTCAATTTATATGCTGTAGTTCTGTAATGAAATATATTTTATAAAAATTTGTGCTACAAATTGTCCTTTTTGGGCAAATGTTTATTTTGTATAAGTTTACACAATACTGTACTCAATTAGTTCTAATTAACTAGTTAGTATTTTAAAACGAACCGTTTTATTTATGTGATTTTTAACTTAAACCAAACGTTAATATGATCGGAATTTAGTGAGTGCATCCAACGACATTCATTTACTCACTCCTTAATTGGTCTTGATATCTTTAAAATTAATTTTATATTACATCGTTGGTAGAGTAATATTACTCAAAAAAGTAATACGAGAGAATTGACAGCATTGTTCTATCTGAAATCTTATCATTTTGAGTATAGATTGAATTTTCTGCCAATATTAAAAACAAAGTTTGGACTTTTCAACCAGTCAATACCATTGAATATAAAAAGTCAACCTTAATCTTTTGAGTTCGATAATGGTCAATGCTTTCAAACTTAAATGCGGTGTCACAAAAATAACAAAAAAGGACATAAATTCTCCACTTCACTTAAGCACAAATAAAAGCTGGAAATGCCGATGAGAAAAATGCTATTTGTCGAGAGGTACGGCTCAGTTCGCGATGAACAAATTCCTCAACCTCAGAGCTCTGGAATTTGTATGCAAACTACTTCATACTCAACAACATTTTCTTAACATTCTTTTAAACTTTTATGTGTTTTTTTATGACCTACTAACATTACATTCTTTAAACCAAGATGAATTATTTAAAAAATTTTATTTAAAAAAATACTTTAGTTTATTGATTTATGAAACCTGCACAATTTTGATGTGATGACGAAGAAATTTGACGTAGGCTTACCATTCTTATGTAGTAAGGTTGGACCGGGATCGACATATTCAGAAAGAATAGTAGGCCTACGCTATGTTCTGAGAATATGCCAAAAGTTAAATACTATACTAATATTTCATCAGGAATCCAAACCAGGCACTGAAGATCTGAACTGTTTATTGATAAGGTGGAAGATGGCAAGATAAGGTGGAAGATGGCTAGATAAGGTGGAAGATGGCAAGATAAGGTGGAAGATGGCAAGATAAGGTGGAAGGTGGCAAGATAAGGTGGAGGATGGCAAGATAAGGTGGAGGATGGCAAGATAAGATGACTAATGAGGCAGTATTTAGAAGAGTAGGGAGGACAGGGAAATAGTTAAAGAAATAAAGAGTAGAAAAAGAATTCGGTTTTAATAACGAAAGGGTGTTTATGAAGAAATTTTGGAAGGAAGAGGAAGAAAGAGAGGAAGAAGAAGGTGTCAATTGATGGATGATAAAAAGAATGGAAAAGGATACTGTGACACAAAGGAAGTTGTGCAAGATAAAGGATCATGGAAAATATTTCATGAAAACCTGCCAGGAGGCAGAAATACCGATGATGATGATGATGAATGTGCGGATAAGTAAGTACGTAAAATAGTGTCACTGTTCGATTCATCAGAGATACTCACACAAATACTGTTTCATATAAGTAACACAGTATGTTGATTCATTTTCTAATCATTACTTCATACCGTCACTAGTGTCAAGGGGGCATAATTATTCATCTGCCGTTTCGTACAAGATCACAGAGCTGATCTCGTCAGCACCAGACTCAGCGCCAACGGCTCCCCTCGGCCACCCGGGGATCCCAACAAAGCCTCAGACCGGTTCTCGTTTTTCCTGCCTTTAATTATTTCTTGAGGTCTCGACCGCCCCTTAATCACATTCTTTACGCTCCTTGGAGGATGTAAACCGATGGCGTCCAGTCGTTAGCTGTGCAATTAAACAACTCGTGCACGTCCATGTGTGCACGCGTGTTTGCGTAGTTCACAGTTGTACGTCGGGTTTTAATGAATCGTCAATTAACTAATTATCACGAATTATATGGCAAGGATAGGTCTGAAATGTTTCATGAAAGACAAACAAGTAGGTATATATGATTGATATTTGTCAAAATAATAAATTCTAACCTACTTTGTTTTATATTTTTTATGAGTGGACTGATCAGACATTTTGGTGACTTCCGACCAGGTTTCCGACGGTTACGAATCAATTCATAATTACACCATACATAATCAAGGTAAAACATAGCTTCAATGGCATCACTTTTAAAATATTTGTCCATTTTAACTACTTATATTTTGACAAATTCTTAGACAGATACTTCTAATTGATTGCCTTTTTGTTTTACCAGTTTGATGGCGTTTTCATTCAAACTAATTTTGACTCGTGCCATAAAGTAATCTCTACTATTATGCATCTGGTTACAGAAAATAGAAGGCTGTGTAACAAAATGTGTGGGAAGAAGTCCCATGCCTGTCGTGTCTTAAAAGCAACCTTACTCTGATCTCTATTACTAACCCTCGATCTTTCCTTAGTTACCATAGAGAGTCCAAAGTGGTAACTGCTAAATAAATTCTTTGCTGCTCATTTTGAACTTCTTTCCTGATAAACTCTTGTAACTTACCAAGCTTTTGATCTGCATCTTTAACCTCATCAGAAATACAAATCCTTTGTCATGTACGTAAAAACTCTTCAGGCATACATGATTCTAATAAAGGTCATAAAATAGCAGCACTTTCTCCAGTAGTGATGCCTAGGACTATGGAGAAATCTTAGGTGAAATTCTATTTTATCATACATATCAATCATAATTCTATCAGAAAATGCGTTAAAATATAGATCCGGCTGTCATATGTAGAGATGGCCAAGATGGCCAACCACTCCAGCTCCCCTTAAAAGTTATACTAGTGAAATATATATTGTTTTTAAATTGTTATCATTGTAAGGCACTACGATAAAATACAATTTGTTCGCAGAAAAATCCTGAAACGACATAGTACAATCTCCATTTGTTTGGATCGTTTAAAATTCTGTAATTTCTAGGTTGTGATGAGTATTCACTGTTTTTGTTCAGTTTTATTAAATTTTAAACAAACCTAAAACAAAGCAAAGTCACTTTATCCTTCAATGTAAAATCTGGCGCGAAATATTGAGCTGAAATAAAATTAAATATGAGAGTGATCACTTAAATTATAACAAATTACGCAGCGGGCAGATACCTATGGATAAATACCTAGACTCTATAGGTATAACGGCATTTTATGAACCGTTCCGTGTTTGAGTTGTTCTTTGTGGCAATGTAACAGTTCATGACGTACATGTTAGATTAAATTTCAATGCTTTATTATTAGCATGTACTAAAATAACGACATTAGTTTCGAGTGTAAGGGAGGGTGGGTTGGCTGTTGGTTTCGTGTGTAAGGGAATGTGGGTGAGCTGTTGGTTTCGTGTGTAAGGGAGGTTGTGTGGGCTGTAGTTTTCGTGTGTAAGGGAATGTGGGTGAGCTGTTGGTTTCGTGTGTAAGTGAGGTTGTGTTGGCTGTTGGTTTCGTGTGTAAGGGAGGTTGTGTGGGCTGTAGTTTTCGTGTGTAAGGGAATGTAGGTGAGCTGTTGGTTTCGTGTGTAAGGGAGGTTGTGTAGGCTGTAGTTTTCGTGTGTAAGGGAATGTGGGTGAGCTGTTGGTTTCGTGTGTAAGGGAGGTTGTGTAGGCTGTAGTTTTCGTGTGTAAGGGAATGTGGGTGAGCTGTTGGTTTCGTGTGTAAGGGAGGTTGTGTAGGCTGTTGGTTTCGTGTGTAAGGGAGGTTGTGTGAGCTGTTGGTTTCGAGTGTAAGGGAGGCTGTGTGAGCTGTTGGTTTCTAATGTAAGGGAGGTTGTGTAGGCTGTAGTTTTCAGGTGTATGTGGGCTGTTGTTTTCGTGCGTAAGAGAGGGTGGTTTGTCTGTTTGTTTCGAGTGAAAGGGAAGGTGGGTGAGCTGTTGTTTTCGTGTGTAAGGAGGGTGGGTTGGCTGTTAGTTTCGTGTGTAATGGAGGGTGGGTGTGTCTGCTATAATCTTACAAACCCGTAAAGTAAATGTTTTTGGCTTATGCCTGAGTAGATAGTAGAAAAGATGTATTTAGTTTTCATTTTAATATGTCCAAAGATATATAATTCGTTTTCATTGAAAAATGTTATCTAAGCAAGCTAATATTTGTTAAATAATAAAAGATTGAATTCTTTAGTTAAACTTGTTACGTTAGGAGTTACTACTATCATTGATAAACAATTTTGTCACGCAAGTTTAACTTTTAAAGTGTCATTTCCGCTTAAGCACGTGGTCTGTCTGTGCCAGGCGGCCTCAGTGGCTAACCTTGGCTTATCAGCTGTGACCTCAGATAACCCTGTTGCCGTCACAGACCTAACACAGACTTTGCCTTGTTTTCTCACCAACTACCAAGTCCCGTGCTTCAACAGTCTCGTGTCACATGTGTATCTATCTACGCCGTACTTCATATTGAATACATAGACAAACACACTTTAGATCAGCCCCTTCAGCTACGGCCGCTAGCGGATTACACCCTTACTACCTACCACACACGTACGTCGGTAGAACTGTCCACCTCTCCTTCTGGCCAGCCCTACCTAGCGAACAAGAGGTGTTAAACTATACTTTGGCAAATGTGCTTTTGAAATGAGATATTTTTTATTATATTATATTCATAATCAACTAAAAATGATAAAGAAAATGAGCCCAAACGAGAAAAGAATGCGACATAAACTAACAAATATAAACGAAAAACAGAAAACAAATTTTTATTGACATAAACCGTTATATATGTTAGTTTATATCGCTTTCTTTTTCTGTTTACTATTTTGCTTATAATCTTTAATATATTATGGAAATATTATGATAAGAAAGATCTCATTTGAAAAGCATACATTTTCCAAAGTTTAGTGTAACATAAAATTGTTCGCTAATTAAGGGTGGCCGGAAGCAGAGGTAAACAGCCCTATCTTCGTCCGTGTTTTGTAGTAAGGTTTTATAATCCACTAGCGGCCACATATGAAAGAACGGACTGTAGTTTATTGGTACTGAAAGTGTCTCCAAAATTGGGGACTTACAAAGCCAAAAATTAGCACGCATTGATTTGGAAACCCCGTCTTGACTGTAGCTTAAAAACGCGTAATGACTCCAAAGGGCGAAGATTAAGTTCTACCAAATATCCTTAGAACAGATCAAATCAGTTGGTTATCTATCTACAAACACTGTCATATGATTGTCCGCTCGCGCGCACGTAAGCACGCAATCGCGTGTAGTTGATCCTAAGTTATGTTTTGATATTCACTATAAAATGTATTTTGTTCCTGGGTGATTATCAGACTGGTTACTATATAACATTTTTAAATTTTAAAATATCGTCTTGCTTTGTGCATAAACTGAGAAATGAGGCACTAACTAACTCTTAATACTTGATTAGTTCAATGTAAGATTTTTATGGATAAATCTGCATATTTAACTTTTAATAAACAGACAATAACATAACATAAAATTAAATTTGAATCAAGAAATTCAATGATACATAATTTAAAATCGTTGATAAATCTGTACTCTTTCATTATAATTAAACTAAGAACGACTCACTTTATACTTCCTCCCGGTACATCAGAAATCTGAAAAATTCCGCAAATTGCCAATAATTATTTCCTATATAATTGAGAAAATATATACCTTGTTCAATCACTTTATTTCATATACACATGTAGTTAAAATACTCCCTTAAGTCGGAACTTGTGTTACACAATGTTAATATTATGTAAGTTTTAACACTATTAATTCAGTTTTGAACTGTTATGTTTTTAAGTTCGAAGTGAAACTCAGTTTTTATTTGAACTCTCGTGTGATAATCTCCTGAGATTCAATTCTTCTAGGTGTCCTGAAGAGAACGCTACTTGGCCACTCTGTGTATATGAAATAAAGTGATTGAACAAGGTATATATTTTCTCAATTATATATTATTTTCAATCCAGGGTCAATATGATTATCACAATTATTTCCTGATTTTCACTAAATTCCCTTTAATAACGTGGCCGTACCGGATGTTAAAAAACTAATGAGCCGGGTTCAGAAAGGTCGGAGAAACGAGATCCCATAACCCTCTATTAAGAAGATTGAACGAAACCCAGAAAGGCGGGAGAGCTGTGACGAAATGGATTCAAAGAGTCAGAGGAAGTTGGAGCAAATTTCTCCTCTAATCACGTTCTTATCAGTTGGTAGAGCTGTGATGTAACGGATTCCAAGAGTCAGGAAAGGTTGGAGCAAATTGCTCCTCTAATCACGTTCTTATTAGTTGGTAGAGCTGTGACGAAATGGATTCCAAGAGTCAGAGGAAGTTGGAGCAAATTTCTCCTCTAATCACGTTCTTATCAGTTGGTAGAGCTGTGATGTAACGGATTCCAAGAGTCAGGAAAGGTTGGAGCAAATTGCTCCTCTAATCATGTTCTTATTAGTTGGTAGAGCTGTGATGTAACGGATTCCAAGAGTCAGGGGAGGTTGGAGCAAATTGCTCCTCTAATCATGTTCTTATTAGTTGGTAGAGCTGTGATGTAACGGATTCCAAGAGTCAGGGGAGGTTGGAGCAAATTGCTCCTCTAATCATGTTCTTATTAGTTGGTAGAGCTGTGATGTAAAGGATTCCAAGAGTCAGGGGAGGTTGGAGCAAATTGCTCCTCTAATCATGTTCTTATTAGTTGGTAGAGCTGTGATGTAACGGATTCCAAGAGTCAGGGGAGGTTGGAGCAAATTTCTCCTCTAATCACGTTCTTATCAGTTGGTAGAGCTGTGATGTAACGGATTCCAAGAGTCAGGAAAGGTTGGAGCAAATTGCTCCTCTAATCATGTTCTTATTAGTTGGTAGAGCTGTGATGTAACGGATTCCAAGAGTCAGGGGAGGTTGGAGCAAATTGCTCCTCTAATCATGTTCTTATTAGTTGGTAGAGCTGTGATGTAAAGGATTCCAAGAGTCAGGGGAGGTTGGAGCAAATTGCTCCTCTAATCATGTTCTTATTAGTTGGTAGAGCTGTGATGTAACGGATTCCAAGAGTCAGGGGAGGTTGGAGCAAATTTCTCCTCTAATCACGTTCTTATCAGTTGGTAGAGCTGTGATGTAACGGATTCCAAGAGTCAGGAAAGGTTGGAGCAAATTGCTCCTCTAATCATGTTCTTATTAGTTGGTAGAGCTGTGATGTAACGGATTCCAAGAGTCAGGGGAGGTTGGAGCAAATTGCTCCTCTAATCACCTTCTTATTCAACCCTAAATCTCCTTATGATTTGAGACCTATAAGTATTCGTCCTGCATTATCAGTGTCTGGAAAAGATCACACATAATCAACTATCAAGATATCTTGAAAACCAAAAATCGAATTTCTAATTTTCAATCTGGCTTCCGTAGATATCATAGCACTCCAACTGCTCTCCTCAAAATCACTGACGATATTCGATTAGCTATGGACGTAATGGATTCAAGACGAAGAGATGGTTTGAACAAATTTCTCCTTCAATAACTTCCAAATCAGTTTAGATGTTAGAGCTGGATGGATGGATTCCAAGCAAAGGGGGGTTGGAGCAAATTACCCTTATAAACAACATCTTATCATTTGGGAGATGTGACGTAATAGGATCCAAGAGGGACGATATGCTGAAGTAAAGATGTGTTCCTCTAATACGTCCTCATCAATTGGGAGAGCTGTGATGTAATGTAAATGTGGGATCCCTATTGCAGTTGTACTGTGATCCTTGTCTGAAATAACTTCCGTTGAATCGGTGAATTTTAAATGTTGCTTTGGCAAACTCGAGTTTGACTTTTCTTTGACTTCTATTTCTTCTGGATCTGGAGTCTTCTGTTGGCTGTTGTAAAGTTGGCCTGTAAACATTGAACTTTGAAGGATTCATTGACAAATCAGTGTGAGGGTTTGATGTCTTGTATTGTACTTCACATTTCCTTAATTGATCTACGTGTCTCTTGATGGTTAAGTTAAGTGTTCCTTCAATACCTCCTCAACAGTTGGGAGGGCTGTGATGTAATGGTTTCCAAGAGAAAGGAGACATTGAAGCAAAGTGTTCCTCTAATACCTCCTCATCAATTGGGAGAGCTGTGATGTAATTATTTCCAAGAGAGAGGAGATACTGAAGTAAAGTGTTCCTCTAATACCTCCTCATCAGTTGGGAGAGCTGGTATGTAATGGCTTCCAATAGAGAGGAGAGATTGAAGTAAAGTGTTCCTCCAATACCTCTTCATCAGTTGGGAGAGCTGGTATGTAATGGCTTCCAATAGAGAGGAGAGATTGAAGTAAAGTGTTCCTCCAATACCTCCTCATCAGTTGGGAGGGCTGTGATGTAATGGCTTCCAAGAGAGAGGAGAGATTGAAGTAAAGTGTTCCTCCAATACCTCTTCATCAGTTGGGAGAGCTGTGATGTAATGGCTTCCAAGAGAGAGGAGAGATTGAAGTAAAGTGTTCCTCCAATACCTCTTCATCAGTTGGGAGAGCTGGTATGTAATGGCTTCCAAGAGAGAGGAGAGATTGAAGTAAAGTGTTCCTCCAATACCTCTTCATCAGTTGGGA
The DNA here is from genome assembly GCA_035578905.1 of Stictocephala bisonia. Classification (NCBI taxonomy): domain Eukaryota; kingdom Metazoa; phylum Arthropoda; class Insecta; order Hemiptera; family Membracidae; genus Stictocephala; species Stictocephala bisonia. The sequence goes on from JAQJVL010000070.1 coordinate 1,613,401, forward strand.
GAGCTGGTATGTAATGGCTTCCAATAGAGAGGAGAGATTGAAGTAAAGTGTTCATCCAATACCTCTTCATCAGTTGGGAGAGCTGGTATGTAATGGCTTCCAATAGAGAGGAGAGATTGAAGTAAAGTGTTCCTCCAATACCTCTTCATCAGTTGGGAGAGCTGGTATGTAATGGCTTCCAATAGAGAGGAGAGGTTGAAGTGAAGTTCCTCGAATACCTTCTCGTCATTTTGGAGAGCTGTTATTAAATGGGTTCCAAGAGGGAGAAAAGATTGAAGTAAAGTGTTCCTTCAATCGCTGCCTTATCAGTTGGTGGCTTCCACCCATTGACTCTTATGTACAGCTCAAGATTGTCTATCTATCACCACTTGTATCGTTAATTAGTTAGCACAATTTTGAATTGTAGATTAGCTGTTAATACAGCCCAGATACAGATACTTAATGAAATTCGTCTTTGTATAAAGTCGCCTTTGAAATTGCTATAATGGCCTGTATTATATGTTACTATAATATAATATATATTCTGTTTTACAATAGCTGAGTTGAATGTTTTATTATTCTCTTTTGATCTGTAATAACAGTTCGTACAAATTGTTAGTTGTTGTACTTCTTAACAGACATGGAATAATCATCGCTGTGGAAGATCTTCAAACAGACATTAATTCTCGTTCAAGTCTTTCACCCACACATACTGTTGTTGACTTACACATGTCAAATCCTTCATCATGCAACATAAAAATAGCTGTACGCAACTGCATCTCTTGTGCGGTATTAATGAGGCCCGAGCTTAACACCTCTCGGAATTAGGTCAAATCTTAAATCGTGACTAATTAGCAGTTCATTAATTATAGTGTAATTATTGTAAACAAGTGACGATGTATGACAAGGCCGACGATGCTTGCATAATATGCAACACAGTTCTGCATTTAAATAAATACGGTACCAACTATACAATATTGCTATGCACTTATCGTTCTTTTTAAGCAGAGAATTGAGTTTATTTTCGAATTCGACTGCTAGTTTTCTGATCAGATGGAATAATTAAGATAAAATTAACACTAACGTAACATTGACATTATCCTTGCTTTATGCTTGTTTCTAGATAAGTATAATAATATACTTTTATACAGTCTCGATAAATATACAGTCTGTTACTGTACGTGTATTGGGCCGATACTAACTGGTAACAATCAAACATTTAGGACAGTCATTTGCTATTATTTTTTAAAAATAACAAATTAACTCCTCTATAAAGTTTGTTTTTTTCCTGAGTTGAATATAACTATTTAATTCATCGTTAAGAGTTTTCATCACCCCTCTGAAAAACACTAAATACATGGTTTTGTAGTCTCCTGTTTTGGACGCTAATTTTCAACGGATCGTCTTAAAATTCGGTAATCATATAGTTGAAGAGTTGCGGCACGCCCCTTGGACCTGATATTTCAAAAAAACGATTAAAATATATACATTTTGTATCTGAAATGTATGATTTATATGGTTTTTTTGTATGGTCACCAAGGGTTTTTGACCAATATTTACGAACTTCTAAGGTCCAAGAGGCATGATGTAGCTCTTCAAATAAACGATCATCCAGTTTCAAGAAAATCCGTTTTAAAATAGTGCCCAAAACAGGAGACTACGAAACCTTGTTTTGACGAAAAATCGCACAGACCGTCAGAGCCTATTGCACCACAAGCCTTTCACCAAACTTGAGTTGGTCGACTGGCGACGTGTTTGGTTGTTGGTTTTGAACCAACAACTGTTCTTCGTATTATTTACTTGTGACGAGAGGTGAGCGTGCGGGCGACGCGGTTCAGAGCGGTTGCAACTATGTTTTTTGAACGGCACAAACAATGACCCCGCACTGCCCTCCACTCTACCCTACCTCATATCCTAGGCTTCTCCCCCAGATCGCTAACTTGTCAAAAGGTGATGAAGACTGTTAATGTGTGTTGTAAATTTTATTTATATTTTTGTAACCAAGTGTGGTAGTTTTTACAAACGACCTTTTTGCTCCCCATTTTTTGAAAACAAAGCTATGCACTTCCATTTCTTCAAATTCACGTTAAAACGTGCAAATCGTGCGCTTGAATTGCAAATCATGCACGTGCATATCTAGAGTTAGCCTATATACGCAGGTTAAATCTATTTCTATTTGTAAGTGGAGAGATGGCAAAGAGTGTTATTGTTGTAGAAGCCATCATATATAACAGTTCACTTTGTGTTGCGTGACCAATTAAAACAACTCCATTGTTATGGAACAATGTGACATTGTGCATGTAACAATCCACATTTTTATCGGATATTACATTATTGTACAATACATGATAACTGTGGTAAAGCTATTCATTGTTCTGACTAGTTCACGGTTTTATTTAGTTTATGAGGAAATGTCTAATACATTTCTAATACAACTTGTTGGAAAACCTAAGAGTAAATTTGACGTGAACAAAGTTGAATGTTTGTTTTCAGTTTTTATTAAACCGTTGCTTAAAAGGAAAAATAAATGGTTTATGGATCATGAGAAATTATTTTAGCCGAAGTTTCCTCAAGACAAGAAACGAGTTAATTATCTCGGTAAAATAACTACCATAGTTGATCACATTAATGTTAGTGACGAACATACCTCATGGCGTTTCACATACTCTTGGAAATGTGATCTGGATCTGTGAACCCCATTCTGTTAATGTATACCACTAATGGAGAAGACATTGGCCTAGCGGTCAAAGGCTTCAGGGCTTCGAACCTGAGTCAGAGATAGTGCAGGTTCGGATCCTAGCCTTGACTGCTGGTTTTTATCAGCAATGTTCACCTTGAATTGTACTGGTCCTTACTTTTACTCTTTCTGAATAAGTTTCCCATCCAGATTAATTAATGTATGGGAAAAAATCAGAGTAAAGTTGAAAAGGAAATCGGTATATCCTACTACTATTTAAAAATAAGTATAATTAAGTCACGGCCTAATGCTGAACCTTCCCCACTAGACCGTCCTGGGACCATTGTACCTAATTAGCATTCGGAGTGAGGTTGAGCACATTAGAATTTGCTTTCGGAGTGAGAGTGATCTCACAGGAGATCGCCTTCGGAACCAAAATGAGCTCTTAAGAGTTTTCCTTCGGAGCGGGGGAGAAAAATGTAGTTTGCCTTCCGAGTGAGCGAACTAGAGTTCGACTTCAGAGCCTGAATGGGGTCTAAGAGTTTGTTTTCAGACTGAGAATTAGCATGGTACAGTTCGTCTTTGGAGTAACAGTAAGCTCGCTTAAGTTTGTCCTCAGAGCGAGGGAGAAAGAGCTAGAGTTTGCCTTCAGAGTGAGAGTGAGCTGGATAGAGTTCACCTTTGAAGTCATAGTGACATCATCAGTTTGTCTTCGCAGTGAGACTGAACATGCTACAGTTCACCTTTGAAGTCATAGTGACCTCACCAGTTTGCCTTCAGGGTGATAGTGAACATGCTTCAGTTCAGCTTTGGAGTAACAGTGAGCTCGCTTAAGTTTGTCCTCAGAGCGAGGGAGAAGAGCTAGAGTTTGCCTTCAGAGTGAGAGTGAGCTGGATAGAGTTCACCTTTGAGGTCATAGTGAGCTCGTCAGTTTGCCTTCGCAGTGAGAGTGAGCATGCTAAAGTTTATCTTTGGAGCAATAGTGAGCTCGCTAGAGTTTGTCTGTAGAGCGAAGGAGAAAGAGCTAGAGTTTGCCTTCAGAATGAGTGTTAGCATAATACAGTTTACCTTTGGTACAATAGCGAGCACCCTAGAGTTTGTTGCGAGTGAAATACCAATATTGTATTAGAATCAGCTCTTCGTGTGGTTTATGTTCACGATGGTAATACTCAGGGCTGTCAAGGGAATACGGTCAAATACCCTACATTCACAGTATTCTTATACGCCATCAACTCTTATCCATCCACATTAATTTTGGAGGATCGTTGTTAGAAAATGGAATAAAATGAAACAAATGCATATAATTTCATTTTGAAAGGAATAATATTAATTAAATCAATAAGAAAAAGGACATGTTAATTTAAAAAAGCTTTCTCCTCCTTTTTGACGCTAATTTCAACAAAGTAAACAACAAAAATACCGTTTAAATTTAATCAAACGTACTATGCCTAAACGTACATGCTTTTTCCACACAGTACGTACATAAAGATTTGTTGTGACCATCGAGATTAATTTTCTACTCTTTATTTCCTAGGCTAAGGGGATTGAAAATAAGTCAAATTATTAATAAATTCCTTAGTTACTTAATCCAGTCTCTACAGCATTATTTATGGAAATGCCTTATTCTTTTGAGTACTAACTTTTAGAAATAATCTATCAATCATAATATTTTGAGTTATAATTTAAAGGCCAAGATGGCTTGTCTTATCTGGCGGTGAATCAGACGGTGGAGCATAATTGTTCCATGTAAAGCAGAAGCCAGGAAGTTCTAATTGGCTGGTTAGGTTAGTACCCGTGTCCGTGTCTACGTTAATTGGAGGTAGGAGGTTGGCACCGCTGCCTCGCCAATCTCGACAGCTGACTAATTGTGCTAGCATGGGTACTCAGCAGCTGGCTGGCCACCTTGATGACGTCGTTAGCGCTAAGGTCAGCGCCCACTGTCCACTAGGCCAGTTTCGTATGTACCATGTTCGTGTCTGCGCTGTAATTGGAGGTAGGAGGTTGGCACCGCTGCCTCGGCAATCACGACAGCTGACTAATTGTGCCAGCATGGGTACTCAGCAGCTGGCTGGCCACCTTGATGACGTCGTTAGCGCTAAGGTCAGCGCCCACTGTCCACTAGGCCAGTTTCGTAGGTACCATGTTCGTGTCTGCGCTGTAATTGGAGGTAGGAGGTTGGTACCACTGACTCGGTAATCACGACAGCTGACTAATTGTGCCAGCATGGGTACTCAGCAGGTAGCTGGCCACCTTGATTACGTCGTTAGCGCTAAGGTCTGAGCCCACTTTCAACGATGCCAGTTTCGTCGATGCCATATTCGTGTCTGCGCTGTAATTGGAGGAAAGTGGATGGCACCACTGACTCGGTAATCATGACAGCTGACTTATTGCACCAGCATGGAGTACTCAGCAGCTGGCTGACCACCTTGATGATGTCGCTAGCGCTAATATCAGCGCCCACTGTCCATTAGGTCAGTTTCGTCGGAGCATGTTCGTGTCTGCGCTATAATTGTAGATAGGAGGTTGATACCACTGACTCGCTAATCACGACAGCTGACTAATTGTACCTGCATGGAGTACTCAGCAGCTGGCTGAAAACCTGATGATGTCGCTAGCGCTAATATCAGCGCCCACTGTCCATTAGGTCAGTTTCGTCGGTGCATGTTCGTGTCTGCGCTATAATTGTAGGTAGGTGGTTGACACCACTGACTCGGCAATCACGACAGCTGACTAATTGCACCAACATGGAGTACTCAGCAGCTGGCTGACCACCTTGATGATGTCGTTAGCGCTAATATCAGCGCCCACTGTCCATTAGGCCAGTTTCGTTGGTGCATGTTCGTGTCTGCACTATAATTGTAGGTAGGTGGTTAACACCACTGACTCGGCAATCATGACAGCTGACTAATTGCACCAGCATGGAGTACTCAGCAGCTGGCTGACCACCTTGATGATGTCGTTAGCGCTAAGATCCGCGCCCACTGTCCACTAGGCCAGTTTCTTTAGTCCCCCTCAGTTTCATTGGTCTCTTGTTCGTGCCTGCGCTGTAATCGCAGGTGGGTGGTTGCCACCATTGCCTTGGCAATCACGAATCACAACAGCTAGTTGTATATACATTTCCGATCAGCAGATTTTGTCATTCTACTTCACAGACATTATTCGAAACGGAATATGACTTAATATTATAAGAAAATAGTATTGTTTAAGTGAAAAGGAAATAGAATTTTAATAGCGACTTTTAAATCAATATCATCCAATGCTCAAATATTGTGTATTTGTCTGCTGTATAGATAACAAAATAAACAAACGTCCAAATAAATTCTTCAGAGGTTAAAGTAGGCTACGTATAATGGGGAAATTCTTTTGAAAATTTTTGTTTAGTCCAACGAAATATGACGTGATAGGCAAGTAAGCTGTTGGGCAGAACTTATTGTAAATAAGATTTTTGGAGGTGTCAGTAAGAAAAAAAAAACGAAATCCAAGCAACAGAGTATTGAAATTAACACTAGTATCACACTAGTTACTATTCAATAATATATCTATTATTGAGAAATGTGTGAGCTTATAGAGAAACAACGAATGATTTGTGCCAATTGCCACATGTCCTTGCAGGATTGTTACATGATGGTCACTCAAGTGACTCGTGCCTATTGCTACGATTCCTTGCAGGATTAATACACTTTGACCTTACGAGTAACTCTTATCTATTGCTAAAATTCCTTGCAAGATAGGTCACAATAGTCATACTAGTGACGCGTTCCTATTACGACCTTGCAAGATTGAAACTTTGTGGTCGTACGAATTACAAGTGTCCATCACCACACGTTTATGTATGGCTAGTATACGGTGGCTAAACGAATCACTCGTGTAGCAATGAAAGACACAAGTCAGTCATGATTGATGTCAACATTCGATATCTGAAAGAATGTTCAATTAATGATTGAATGTAACTGGATACTGGATTGTGAAATTGAATCGTGATTGGTCAACTGACTTGTATGTATAGTGATTATAGATTTAATCAACAGTTAATTGAGGAAACAGCTGGAAAAGGAGTGGCCGCTTCCCTGTCGATGCCATCTGTTCGTAGGACTTGGATGACACATAACTTGTACAGTTTATGAATCGAATGGAACTCTGCATCTGATTGGCGCAAGATATGTCTTGGCCTGTGATGTTGAGTGATCTCTAAGACAGGGAGGAAGGGGATGAGTTGTAGGTAAGGTTGCATACATTTTCATAGTAAAATATGGATACCAGATTTACTTAAGGGACTGGCCGGGGGTTCTGAAAATCATCTTTTATGAATTAATTTTATAATGTGTAATTTTGGTTGTTAAATTGGAAAAATAATACTTTGTGATACTTAATATTAATACGATAGTAATGTTTATGTTACGACTAAATTTGAGATTTTAGAGTAATACAATATTAACAAACAATAATTTTAACAAGTCATTCGTTTAGTTTAAGTTATGTTGGCAGAACTCAATGAATTGTCATAAATCTCCTTAAAAATGTTTACCCGAAGAGATTGACCTTTCTAAGTAAAGAAATATTGTTTTTAATGGCTTCAAAAATTAATTATGTGACATGTCAGTGTTAATTTTGATGCTCATAATGCTTTTGACCTTCTCCACTATTCTACTGACAGTCTGTTCCGATCGGGTGTCCAGACATTTATCGTAAGTGAAAAAACTTGTTCAACTAGTGCTGAAGTACCGGGTACAGAAAGAAGAAACTCCAACACTATTTCAAATTGTTCACACTTATTCTGCTTGAAACTCAGGAGAGGGAAGTGTGTGGTAGTATAATAGTGCATAGTATATGAGTCACCATAAAACACACAACCACCCACGATTGACGATTGCCCAAAGTAATAGTAATAGATGTTTGTCTTTTCTACAATATTATATATTTCAAATATATTTTTAATACTAAAAGAACGAAAAATACGGATATCTACCAGGATTTTTCTTTGTACGGTACGGACACACACACAGAACGTAAAATACGAATACAGTAGTACGTACAAAATACGGCCGTATGGCAACCCTTGTTATAGAGGAGGATCACTTGTGAAAAGGAAGGCTGGATGTATGAATGAGAGATAATAGGGTTTAAGTTGTGGGAGGAGTGTCTTTGTAGGGTCAGATTGGTCTGTCAGATTTAAATAGATTTAATCGGTTCACAAATTGGTGATTCTACTGTAACTTATAAATGGTTTAGTCATCGAACTATCGTTTTCTTGGACACTTCAGTTCAATAGAGAAGAATAAATAATTAATATTGTGAGTTGTTTCTGGGTATTATCACATGTTCTGGAACATTTCTTGATGAGTGTCGGAACAGGTCCGATTAAAGGTAGTGATTTAATTTGGAACATAACTGATCAAGGGTCATATTCACTACACCAGTTTAGTGTATTTTAGGATTATCTAAAACATGTATAACTAATCTGATCTGTCTTAATCTTAGAAAAGAATTTAATCCTTTAAAAGATCGATGGACGTAGAATGGAGGAATAGCTGATTGAAAATATACACAAGAAATTATTGTTGGAGTTGAGTCCCACAAAGTGTGTCCAGACAGGCAAGCGTGCAGTTGGGCTGAAAAAACTCTTTAGTTTTATAATAGTTCGATTACACAGTATAAAACAACAGAAGTGAAGGAACTTCATTTTCATTCACAATATTTTCAGATGCTTCAGACTACCTTCCAGCCAAAATGTTCCATAACACTAATACTTCATTTTATACTGATTATCGAGAATTTTAGTTTTGTCGTCCAAAAGATTTTTAAATGTTTATCTGGGAAAGGTACAGAATTAAACAGGACAAATCGTCCCTGCAATTGATATTGTGGATCCTAGAATTAAATACAATATTAGATTGAACATGAAATAGTAGTTTCCTTACAAAAATATCACTTATTGACATTAAAGATTTAAGTAGGATAGAGCTTTATCTTCCACAAGTTGACAATTGATTTCGTTGTAATGAATGTACTTTCCAGTTTTATCTGTTACCAAATACAGATTCCTTGGATTTTTGTTTTACCAGAGGAAGTTATTTTCCATTAATAGCTTTCATTAAAAATGGTAAATAAATTATAAAAATTCGGTGACAATCTGATCAAATATCTTTTTTCGATCTGCATAATATACCAACGAGATCCCTCTACGCAAGATTAACGAATTCAGTTGATCATAGCTGGTGGACTAGTTAGCTAGAAACATAATCATTTCTTTTCTAAAACAGCTGTTCTTGATCATTCATCAGATGATGTGAGATGTAATGAGTAATCATGTAATCAAAATGGTATACTAGAAACCCAAAGATGTAAACGTATATTTCTCAAAAGCAACGGCTTAGGTTATAAAAATCGAGGATATTAACAAATTGTCAAGAATTACTGACTAAAAACTAAAAAACACGTTCATAATACACATGATAGGGAATGAAAATCACACGAGTACCTATTTTGAAAGACTGGCTGATTAGAAAAACTACAAATGTGAACACTCTTACAAACCAGATGTTCCGGTTATACAGAGAGGGGGATGCGAATTAAAATTCCCTTCAGCTAAAAAGGGCCCACGAATACGTTGTGTTCTTGTACCACTATAACAGTGCTAGTAGAGTAGTGTGAATAATGAGGGGTTCTGGTTCGCTGGCTCACACTCCACTTTCAACCCCTCATCAAACGACGTAATTGCAGCAACTGGCATGCAACCCCTCTTTTGTCTCGTCAAGCACCAGCTTTTGACTGGGATAAATAAACACAGGCACGCTTGGTAGAACTGACAATGCCAATAATCAGACCCTTGTACTCTAACTGGCAATTCCAATACTAATCAGTATATATGATAAAAGCAAGTATACTATGAGCATCCAACTAAAACTCAAAAATGAACTACGATACAATCAAGGGAGCAGTAGGGTGTGGTAGGCCTCTATATCATATTCATGAAGAAATTTCCCTGTTTTTTATCCGAAATTCATTTTAATGAAGATATAAACGCTGAAAGTTTCACCCTCTAGACATTTCTAAAACAGTTCAGAAAACTTAAGAGTATTCAAGAGCATTCCACAACATACCACGGGTTCTGGTATGTTCTCGAACTCTTCCAGAACTTTCTTGCAAGTATTAAAATGTTCTGAAACATTGAGGACTACTTTAAGTATTCTTTTTGTATGAGTGTTTCTCTGTAGATACAGAAGCTCACTCACTACAAAGACGTTGCTACCTAATAATTTATAAAAACAACAAATTTTATTACTTAGCTTATTTCGAAAGTTTTAATCTTATTGGCGTTTACTTAACAGCTGATGATTAATCTTCATAAATAAAATAGCTCCCTTTGCTATCTTGCTATTTCAACTGAATAGAAACAAAATTGTACATTTCAACATTACTTAAGTCATTTTTGACAATGTCACATATTTACGTACCCGCTCTCCCATACACGTACAGTAGTAATGACCCACCCGCCCACCCATACACGTACAGTTGTATTGACCCACCCGCCCACCTATACACGTACAGTAGTATTGACCCACGCGCCCACCTATAAACGTACAGTAGTACATGGGACCCACGCGCCCACCCATACGCGTACAGTGGTATTGACACAACCACCCACCCATACACGTACAGTGGTAATCACCCACCCGCCCACCCATACACGTACAGTGGTATTGACTCACCCACCCAACCAGTCTCGTACAGTGGTATTGACCCTACCGCCCACCTATACACGTACAGTGGTATTGATACACCTACCCACCCATACACAAACGGTGGTATTGACCCACCCATCCACCCATACAAAAACGGTGGTATTGACTCACCCACCCACTTATAAAGGTACGGTAGTATTGACCCACCCACCCACTCATACACTTCGCGGGTGGTTAGTATAAGCCTATTAGCCTCTATGCTCACGTGATGCCCGGTGCTAATCATACCGGAATAATAAATTCAAGAACCATATTTTAATCTCCCACCATTCGTAGCCATAATCATTCAAGTAAGTAATATGGTAATAACCCGCCCACCCGCCCCACCCATACACGTACAGTGGTGAATGACCCACCACTTACCCCTACAATAATTGTAATTATAATTATAATTATTATAATAGCAATGGCAACATGACCCAATCACCCATAATATGCGTACAATGGTATTGACCCACCTAGCCACCCATACTCGAACAGTGGTAATGACCCTGTTAATGCCTTCCCCTACAAATACGTTGATAAAATATATTCGCGGAGTCTTTGTGAGTTATATACGCAGAAAGGCCAAATTAGCCACTTTAGGGAACCATACCTCCATAAAGACATTTTACAAATTGTCCACTCAATACATTTATTACTTTTTGATTGAAAGTATAATTTTTTATTGAACACCCTTATGCAGATATTTTAATTTCTTCGAGGCAACTATGTTTAAAATGTCATTTTGTAGGTATAAGGACTAATATTATAATTTCTTATCATATTTCATTTTTTAATTTAAATGTTTGTGATAAACGTACCTTATATTGTCATAATTTCAGAAATTATTTTAAATAAAAATACTTTCGAATTGGAAAAACCAACAGGAAATGAAGCATCTGTTCAAGAATTTGTCTAAAGTTAATTCCTTAGAATTGGCTTATAAAAATATTTAATGGAGGTAATTAATTTTAGTGGAGGTATGTTTTTTTTTTTTGTTTCTTTTTCTTTGGGAAAATTTAACATTAGTCTAATGTAGAATGTAGTCGTATAGGTAAGAAACCAAGCCGGATGTCACTAGAATTTCTTATCACTATAGCAGTAACCCCCCCCCCCCCCTCTTCCTACTTTGCTGTGTCCCTAGTCTTCTCAGGCTAATGCTACGGCTTATCTGAACTTCACTTGCTTGAGAGAATTTTGTATTAAAATATACAATCCTAAGATTAAAATCTAAGCTATTTGCTCTACAATGTTCTAAACAAAAGGAAATAAAAATATAGAATAAATTAATAATATATTTAATGTTATTAATATTCAACTGCATAAAACACAGATTAAAGTAATTTGCAATTTGTACAGGTATAAGTAAAAATGAGCGTAACAATGTTTAAAGTTAATAACAACACTTAGCATGAGTAAACTAAACAATGATTCAAGATTTGTTACCGTACCAAACAGATTTGAGTTCACTAATTAGATCAACAGTGCGCTAACTATTAGTCGTCCATAATCAATAAGTTTAATAAATATAAATGTTTATTTTAATTTTAATTGTTGTGAATTACAAATCTGTTAGTAATTTGCTTGGATAGGAAGTTATTTGCTTTATTTATCTTATGATAAAGAATCACAAAATATAAAACTTACGAATCATTCATAGGATACTGATTTTGACCGGGATATTTCATTACAATTTGTTTAGTTCACATCACCTAAAATTTATTCTTCCTTTTCAGTTTTAACCGTTAAAGGTTCTTGATTTTCAGTAAAAGATTTGGTTGGAAGGTAGACAAGTTCTTCAGCTTTTATTTCTTCGAGAGTAATGGCTGAAGAAGAGACTCAGTTATCAGAAAGCAACGTTGATGGCTCTTGTAATACTTCTGAAGATTCGAATATTTCAAAGCTTATGATGCATCATCAATTTACATATCTCCATCTTAAGATCTTCCAATACTGTAGGGTCGAATGTTTTAGTAGTCGAAGGTATACTTTTGAGGAATATGTCTGGGGCGTTTTTGATCTCACTTGTTGCTTCCTCTGGAAAATTATCAATAGTTTCAATTTGTTTTATTTCATTTTTTCGAATATCCAACGTTTTCTGGTAATAAAGTCAAGTTTCGTATTTTCCTCTGAAGACAAATCACCTGGTTGTCTATGGGTCAATCACCTTTTACCTAGAGAGTTGATTTGATCTTGGTATTGAGAGCTTGGTTTTACAAGTATGCCATGTTCTAGGTCTTCCTTCACAGTTTCGGTGCAGTTGCTACATTCCATGACTAGATTCTCAACATAACCTTGAGTTTTGGGAATAGCTGGGTCGAGTCTATTAATATCATGCGAGTTTGATCTGAAATGTTTGTCAAATGAATAATGAATAATAAACATTGGACATTTTAATGAACATTATTCACAACCTGTATGTGTATAGGTGGATGAAAGGGTCGTCACCACTACACGTATATGGTGGGGGGGGGGGGGATTACCACTACGTGTATGGGTGGGTTGGATGGACTATACGTGTATGATTGGTGGGAGGGAACTTACCACTGTACGTGTATGGGTGGGTTGGGTGGACTATACGTGTATGATTGGTGGGAGGGAACTTACCACTGTACGTGTATGGGTGGGTTGGGTGGACTATACGTGTATGATTGGTGGGAGGGAACTTACCACTGTACGTGTATGGGTGGGTTGGGTGGACTATACGTGTATGATTGGTGGGAGAGAAATTACCACTGTACGTGTATGGGTGGGTTGGGTGGACTATACGTCTATGATTGGTGGGAGAGAAATTACCACTGTACGTGTATGGGTGGGTTGGGTGGACTATACGTGTATGATTGGTGGGAGGGAACTTACCACTGTACGTGTATGGGTGGGTTGGGTGGACTATACGTGTATGATTGGTGGGAGAGAAATTACCACTGTACGTGTATGGGTGGGTTGGGTGGACTATACGTATATGATTGGTGGGAGGGAACTTACCACTGTACGTGTATGGGTGGGTTGGGTGGACTATACGTATATGATTGGTGGGAGGGAACTTACCACTGTACGTGTATGGGTGGGTTGGGTGGACTATACGTGTATGATTGGTGGGAGGGAACTTACCACTGTACGTGTATGGGTGGGTTGGATGGACTATACGTGTATGATTGGTGGGAGAGAAATTACCACTGTACGTGTATGGATGGGTTGGATGGACTATACGTGTATGATTGGTGGGAGAGAAATTACCACTGTACGTGTATGGATGGGTTGGATGGACTATACGTGTATGATTGGTGGGAGAGAAATTACCACTGTACGTGTATGGATGGGTTGGGTGGACTATACGTATATGATTGGTGGGAGGGAACTTACCACTGTACGTGTATGGGTGGGTTGGGTGGACTATACGTATATGATTGGTGGGAGGGAACTTACCACTGTACGTGTATGGGTGGGTTGGGTGGACTATACGTGTATGATTGGTGGGAGGGAACTTACCACTGTACGTGTATGGGTGGGTTGGGTGGACTATACGTATATGATTGGTGGGAGGGAACTTACCACTGTACGTGTATGGGTGGGTTGGGTGGACTATACGTATATGATTGGTGGGAGGGAAATTACCACTGTACGTGTATGGGTGGGTTGGGTGGACTATACGTATATGATTGGTGGGAGAGAAATTACCATTGTACGTGTATGGGTGGGTTGAATGGCCTATACGTGTATGATTGGTGGGAGAGAAATTACCACTGTACGTGTATGGGTGGGTTGGGTGGACTATACGTATATGATTGGTGGGAGGGAACTTACCACTGTACGTGTATGGGTGGGTTGGGTGGACTATACGTATATGATTGGTGGGAGGGAACTTACCACTGTACGTGTATGGGTGGGTTGGGTGGACTATACGTGTATGATTGGTGGGAGGGAACTTACCACTGTACGTGTATGGGTGGGTTGGGTGGACTATACGTATATGATTGGTGGGAGGGAACTTACCACTGTACGTGTATGGGTGGGTTGGGTGGACTATACGTATATGATTGGTGGGAGGGAAATTACCACTGTACGTGTATGGGTGGGTTGGGTGGACTATACGTATATGATTGGTGGGAGAGAAATTACCATTGTACGTGTATGGGTGGGTTGAATGGCCTATACGTGTATGATTGGTGGAAGGGAAATTACCACTGTACGTGTATGGGTGGGTTGAATGGCCTATACGTGTATGATTGGTGGGAGGGAACTTACCACTGTACGTGTATGGGTGGGTTGGATGGCCCATATGTGTATGATTGGTGGGAGGGAACTTACCACTGTACGTGTATGGGTGGGTTGAATGGCCTATACGTGTATGATTGGTGGGAGGGAACTTACCACTGTACGTGTATGGGTGGGTTGAATGGCCTATATGTGTATGATTGGTGGGAGGGAAATTACCACTGTACGTGTATGGGTGGGTTGAATGGCCTATACGTGTATGATTGGTGGGAGGGAACTTACCACTGTACGTGTATGGGTGGGTTGAATGGCCTATACGTGTATGATTGGTGGGAGGGAACTTACCACTGTACGTGTATGGGTGGGTTGAATGGCCTATATGTGTATGATTGGTGGGAGGGAAATTACCACTGTACGTGTATGGGTGGGTTGGATGGCCTATACGTGTATAGTTGGTGGGAGAGAAATTACCACTGTACGTGTATGGGTGGGTTGAATGGCCTATACGTGTATGATTGGTGGGAGGGAACTTACCACTGTACGTGTATGGGTGGGTTGGATGGCCTATATGTGTATGATTGGTGGGAGGGAACTTACCACTGTACGTGTATGGGTGGGTTGAATGGCCTATACGTGTATAGTTGGTGGGAGAGAAATTACTACTGTACGTGTATGGGTGGGTTGAATGGCCTATACGTGTATGATTGGTGGGAGGGAACTTACCACTGTACGTGTATGGGTGGGTTGGATGGCCTATATGTGTATGATTGGTGGGAGGGAACTTACCACTGTACGTGTATGGGTGGGTTGAATGGCCTATACGTGTATGATTGGTGGGAGGGAACTTACCACTGTACGTGTATGGGTGGGTTGAATGGCCTATACGTGTATGATTGGTGGGAGGGAACTTACCACTGTACGTGTATGGGTGGGTTGAATGGCCTATATGTGTATGATTGGTGGGAGGGAAATTACCACTGTACGTGTATGGGTGGGTTGGATGGCCTATACGTGTATAGTTGGTGGGAGAGAAATTACCACTGTACGTGTATGGGTGGGTTGAATGGCCTATACGTGTATGATTGGTGGGAGGGAACTTACCACTGTACGTGTATGGGTGGGTTGAATGGCCTATACGTGTATGATTGGTGGGAGGGAACTTACCACTGTACGTGTATGGGTGGGTTGGATGGCCTATACGTGTATGATTGGTGGGAGGGAACTTACCACTGTACGTGTATGGGTGGGTTGGATGGCCCATATGTGTATGATTGGTGGGAGGGAAATTACCACTGTACGTGTATGTATGGGCCATTACCATTGTACTGTAGTACATGTATTGTGGGTAGTAGGCTTATTACTATTGTACGTGTATGAGTGGGTTGGGTGGCCTATACGTGTATGATTGGTGGGAGGGAAATTACCACTGTACGTGTATGTATGGGCCATTACCACTGTACTGTAGTACATGTATTGTGGGTAGTAGGCTTATTACTATTGTACGTGTATGAGTGGGTTGGGTGGCCTATACGTGTATGATTGGTGGGAGGGAAATTACCACTGTACATGTATGGATGGGCCATTACCACTGTACTGTAGTACATGTATTGTGGGTAGTAGGCTTATTACTATTGTACGTGTATGAGTGGGTTGGGTGGCCTATACGTGTATGATTGGTGGGAGGGAAATTACCACTGTACGTGTATGGATGGGCCATTACCACTGTACTGTAGTACATGTATTGTGGGTAGTAGGCTTATTACTATTGTACGTGTATGAGTGGGTTGGGTGGCCTATACGTGTATGATTGGTGGGAGGGAAATTACCACTGTACGTGTATGGATGGGCCATTACCACTGTACTGTAGTACATGTATTGTGGGTAGTAGGCTTATTACTATTGTACGTGTATGGGGAGGTGAGAGAATCAATTAGTCGTGGATGATTGGAGCTAGATTTGATTGATCTGATATTGACGTGAATACGATTAATTTTTAGCTAATTGTCATATGTGATTATTTAATTGGCTACAACTAAATGTCCAAACTAATTTAATTTGGTTACTCGGTTAATCAGTGGGAGAGAGGCTAACATTTGTAACAGAAGAAAGTAGTGAACAGAGTTCGGAGACCTCTCCACATTCCGAGGTTGATTAACGGTAAACACCCTAAAAGACGCGACCTTCACCAACACTGACGGACCAAGGATAGGTAGCTTGGCTTGGTGCTCAAGAAGGAATGTGCCACGATCGGTAAAACTAGGATAATTAACAATTTTAATCATAGTCATTATGGTACAGAGAAACTCCAATTTCCGAACTCCAACCATCCGAATCACCGATTATCCGAATTACTTTCAGAATGTCATAAAATAAACTTTAAATATTCAGCTTTAAAATTTTGTTCTGAAAAAAAGGAAGCGAATAACAATATACAATACTATTTTTAATCTTTTAAAAGATAAGTCATACATAAGTTTATCACAGTAAATAAAGTATAATATGCTTCAATAAATTCTGTACACTGTAATAACGTCTTAGAAGCAAATACAAATTCCATCAGGGAACATAATTTCTTAAATTCTCTTTCTCGTTTAAAATATTTGTTTTTCATCCCATTTCATTATACATATAATAAATAAATAAAATACTCTGTTTGTTGACAAAAATCCAATTATCCGAATGTTGATTATCCGAATGGTATCTGGTCCCAATTGATTCAGATAATTATATATACAGTACAACCTACCCAAGATAACGAAATATATTATAAAACTAATAATGTAGCTAGCTGATGGAGTCATCATAACTGTCATCACACTTTCACCTGCTCGTCACCACGTATGAGCTAAACAGTTGCCGGGGACTACACTATACAAAAGTCTCAGAACTGCATTAGCTATTTATAATACATATATTATATCTACATCTTGCCGTTTTAACAGTCTTGTATACATGCTGCCATACTGGATTTGATTCTCCATAAAGCTAATGTTAGTTTCAAATAAAGATTACAACTTTATTTATGAACGTATTATTTTAAACTTGACCTTTTTTGAAAGAGAACATGAGAGATTTCCTCCCAAAATTTTTGATTTATTTCTAATTTAATTATTATTTTTTTAATTTAATTTAAAAATAATAATTAGCTGTAATTTAATTATTGTTTTTTGAAATAAACAAATAAGCTACAAGACTCTGTCTCATGGGGCACTAATCGCTCTTGTCTTCTCCGAGGTGGCGGTATCTCATATTGCCAAATCACTGCTGCGAATTGGATAAAGCCCTATAGTAGACATACAATTTTACCGTCAGTGGGCTAAAACACACTATTCTATTTCGACTGTACAGTTCTTTTTTATTATTATGATGAGTTATAGAGAACATTTTATCATTGTTATAGTTCCAATCTAGTGAGACATGTGTTGACTTGAGTTTTCAAATTTCAAATTGTCAAGAATTACATAAAACATATCTGATACTTAACTGTAAAAAATTATAAAATTATAAATTTTTTAAACAACTTATCGGTCTCTAGATCACATATTCATCTATAAAATGACATTTCAAGTGTTACTATACGATCGAATGATTAATTGATATCATTGAATGTGTATGGCTGTGGGTGGGTGAGCTAATACCATCGTATGTGTACGGGTGGGTGAGTGGGCTAATACCATCGTATGTGTACGGGTGGGTGAGTGGGCTAATACCATCGTATGTGAACGGGTGGGTGAGTGGGCTAATAACCCTTTATGTGTATGGGTGGGCTAATATCAATTCAATTAAATTTATTTTCGCAAGCGCAAACACACATTGCTGCAACGCACATATAAATCATCTAGCTATATGCTAGTTGATGGAAAATATATATTACTAAATAATTTTGTCGTTATATAATATTTAAACATTCAATATGAAGTTATAAATGAGAAAAAAATACTCAGAATTAATCAGTTTAACTAAAAAATAAGACAACTATCCTATTTGATACAATATAAATAGAAATAATAATAATAAATTAAATTAAGTAATATGGGGATTTTTTCTGAACAGAGAGAGAGGTAAAATATCTTTATGAATATGCAGTGTATATTATTCTTGATCAAACAATGAACCAGAATAATTTTCAAGAGTGCTCCTGACATTTTAGAGGGCTCGTCGGGACAGTACCTTGGAATTCTTAAAATGCAGTTTTAATATCAAAGAACCATATTCATGTTCAAGTTATTATACTATACGGAGCGACTCCTTGAAATTGAAAATCGTGTTTTGGCCTTTTTCGTGGAGCAAAACGTCCTCCTTAATGAACGCGGGACACATGAATGATTCATGTCATTGTCACATAAAAGTCGTATTGTTACGATTCATTGAAGGGTTAAAAAACAATTGTCTTGGTGATCACTCATTTGGCAATGATTGCCTTAATTCAAGTAAATGGTATGAACACTAATTGGTCTAAGTACGAAAGTTGAAAGTGCTGCAAGGTAGTGTTTTAAAACCTATCTCGTCGTGAAATTGAATTTTAATTGGCCAACAGACTTGTATGGGCAGTGGTTATGTTCAATCAACGGTTAATTGAAAAAATACCTGGAAAAAAGTAATAGCTTCTACCACTTGCCAGTTGTGTGATCGTGGAAGCATAAAAAAAACATAAGTCATACAGTTAAGGGAATGGAACGAAAATTTTAATGTGTAGTTTGTTTACATGAGGAATTATCTTGACTTGTGATCTTGAGTGACCTCTATGTCTAATAGAGAAATAGATTACTTGGAGCTATAGAGGAAGATCATTTGTAAAAATAATGTTGGATATGAATTATTTGTGGTAAGATTTGCATCAAGGTCCCTTTTACAATTATATTAGTTTTGTCCCCGATCTTTATTAAAGGTGTTATATTAAATATATAATTTGCTAGAGCAAAATCTTTTATTACAATGGTGTTATACCCATATTTAGTTACAGAGTGGGAATTAGACCATAACTGAACGATGGTTTTGTTACATGAATCTTATCAATAACTTAACATTTTTCTAGGTTCAGATGGCTGTTCGGATGTGCTGGCTTGAGGTCGATCAGAAAACACCCAAAAAAGTAAGTAACATTAGTAATTTTCTTGATATAAAATGAGAAAAATCACGACATTTTAGAGAAACAAATAATGTATATAATGTTTTTCGTGAGTGTCATCGTGTGACTACAGAAGGTTTTAGTCAACATCTATAGCCTTTTTATTTAGAAGGTTGTTGGAAACAGCATACGTGGATATTTCCAAACCGCCGTCACCACTGGAAGGTCGATAATGCATTTAATAGGGGTACCGTCTTACCGACGCAGGCTGGGGTTATTTCCAGGAGAGTGAGGAGAGACAAGTAGGTCCAGGCGAGTCAAAAAGGCTCTTGTGGCTGATCGTTGTCAATGCTATTTTTACAGAGATATTATGCAGTTCGTTCTTGCGTCTATACTTAAGCAGGCCACAAAAATTTAAAACGATTGTATCAAAAAAGGAAGTCAACAGTATTAATTGCAGCAACAATATTGCAAAAGTACAGTGATAACAAATTAACTATTATCATTACCCAGTACTGGATAGATAATTTGGTACTTACTATACATAACCCAAGGTATGAAGGTCACCTTTACTGTTAAAAAAACTAATCTACGCAACATATATTTTACTGTACCAAGAAAACAAATACATTTAAATTTACCAAAACATTTTTATAATTTAAATTATTTAACAACAATTTAACTAATATCAGTTTTATAGTATTCATATATATTTTATTCAGTTATTGTTATGATTATAATTTATAAAACGTCAAGAGCAGTTAATATGGATTGCGAAATATTATATCACATCACAAGAATATGCGTATTAACCAGAGTGCCAGCGAGATAGGCGAAACGGCAACCACCGTAAGTTCTCATTTCGGGGGAAATTCGGCTACGTTTGATCTTGGTGGAGCGCCGTGTTGCCAAATTAATTGTTGTCAGACCTAAGCCCTTCAACTGTACTTTCTGCCTAACCCAAGGAACAGCGTTGGGCGTGCTGTGTATAGTTGCTCACCGGTTGTTTTAAAATGCCTCTACTTGCATTATTAGAGCCTACCATTACAAATAAATTATTCTTCCCTTGCATTAATTAACAATAAATCAGTCTAGTAGCAGCCTTGCTACTACAGATAACGTTTATTCATCACTATTCAATAATATCCTAGTCGGAACAAGAAAAGTACAGCTATGTTAACTATTTTTACTGTGCGTACAATTTACATTTGTATTACTAAAAACCCCGTTAGTAATAAAACGGCCGAGGCTGTTGGCTTTAAAACTAGGCGTATGTATCGAAAATATCAAAAGCAAATCCAATGCGCAATATGATAACGTTTAAAATGACACCTCATACACAACTTTGGTCAATAAATAACGGACAAATATTCAGGGTTGTTAGTTTGTAAATTATAGAAGTTCAAATCACTGTAGTCGTCCACATTCACCAGACGTCAATATTTTAATATTTCCTGTACGTTGAATTTTAACAATTAAATTTCTTCAATTTTATAATAATTTTCTTGAAAAGGAGTTAGGCTTACTTGTTTTATGAGGCAGCTCAAAGATACGGGTTCATCACCGGTATACAAAACTTCTTTTTAAGAAATATAGTGATTGATAAAAGTTAAAATTTGTTAGGTTCTTTATGGAAAATTAAAATTTAGTATAACAAATAAATTTATGACAAACTTATATCATTTCCACAGATCAATTAGCACTTTTAGTTTTAATTAGTGTCACTACCTAAAATATATACTTCATTCTTGGTTTTAACTGTTAAAGATTGCTGGTTTGTAGTCAGAGATTTGATGGCAGGGAAGGATCGATGCTCACTTGTTCGTCTTGGGGATTCATGGACGAAGAAGACACTGAGTTGTCCGAAAGCAATGTTGATGGCATTTTTAATGTCTTTGAACATATGAACTTTTCATTTGCTAACTGATGACGTTTCACCAAGTTACATATCTTCATATTTAGGCCCGCCAATATTGTAGGGTGGAATGTTTTAGTTTTCATTTCCAAACTTTTGAGGAATATGTCCAGGTCGTCTTTGATCTCGTCTGTTACTTCCTCTGTAAAATCATTTTTCATTTCAAATTGTTTTAATCCATTGTTTATTGTAGTTTCAACATTGTATTCTAATATAAACTCAGTTTTTGTGTTTTCCTCTTAATATAGATGACTTGATCCTTCAACATTATGTTTTTTAATAAGAAGGGTGTTCTGATGGTATTGAGGATTTGGTTTAAAGGTGATGTCATGTTCTCCGCCTTCCTTTTCAGTTTCGGCGCAGTTACTACATTCCATGACTAGATTTGCAATATTGTCTTCAGTTTCGAAAGTAGCTGGGTCGTCTCTATTCATTTCTTGGGATTTTGATCTGAAATAATAAATGCTTAATTAGTACTTTATTTTATAATTTTTGTCAAATATTTTCATAAGTATTTACAACTATGCACTATATGGAATGTAATGAAGATACATTGTTGTTTATTCGTACCTTATGTATTAATTATAGTATTACAGTTATTTATATTTATCTTAGATTATGTCTCATATAAATAATACCACTTGTGTCCCAGGATAATCCGGGCGGGCTGTCGTGCGTGGATTTATGGTCCTCCGATTCGCGATCGACAAAGCGATCAGTGATGTACACAGTTAAATGAGGGATGTGAAATCAACAGAGGCAATTTTTGAAGACGGGTGCTCACTTCAGGGCAGTTTTGGTGAGGTAGGATGCGACTCCTCCTGCACAGAACAATAGTAAGGGACCGTTAGACCTGCGCTGGCCCTATTTCAGTTTCACCTTCTGGAAGGCAGTCCATCCCATCCCCGGCACAGAAGATAGAAACCGCTCGAGGCATTTGCAGAAAGCCTTTTTGTCATCAAAGGTGAGCTGTATATCCCTTTCGATTTCCTTCCGCTAATAGCCAATACCTCTGTCTCTTTCCTCAAATCAGTCTGTTCTATTTTCAATAGTACGGTCTATATCCAATGATACGGGTAGGTGGATTAACACTGTACGTGTATGGCTGGGTGTATTGTAGGTGGGTGGGTCAATATACCTACGTATATAAGTGGGTGGGTAAATAAATACCACTGTACGTGTATGCGTGGGCGGCTGGGTCATTACCGTGTGTGGGTCAAATTGATATTGTGATCATCTTATGCTTTGTGTATTCAATTATGACTTATAGTTCTGTATTCTGTACAATAGCTATCATTACTGTAAATTGGTTTGACATATTTCTGAACCAGTTACATTACTTTATTTAAAAAAAGTTCCCATCCTGGTAAATAATGAATAATTGCTTCATAGTGTAAATCCATCTGACTACAGAATTCTGCAATTTGAGACTAATCCAAGCCAATCTAAAGCTGAGAATTTGACATCAAGACAGTCCCTTAGTAGCAGCAATGCAATCATACCGTCAGTGGGATAAAACATGCCCAATTGCATTTCGTGTTTATTATCATGGTAAGTTAGACGAAACACTGTATAATTATTATATGTTACTATAGTGGACCATAAGTTGATATTATGATATTTTAATTTGAAATAGTCAAGAATGATATTCATATTTTCACATATTTAGCTGTTAAAAATTACAGAAACCCTAAAAGTTTTACAAAAATCTTCTTATGAACCATTAGAACAGGTCTTAACCTATCAAATGACACTTCAAGCG
Organism: Stictocephala bisonia; assembly: GCA_035578905.1. Taxonomy (NCBI): domain Eukaryota; kingdom Metazoa; phylum Arthropoda; class Insecta; order Hemiptera; family Membracidae; genus Stictocephala; species Stictocephala bisonia. The sequence continues at coordinate 1,636,741 of JAQJVL010000070.1, forward strand.
TTGCGATAAGATCATTACCGAATCTAGAATCGTTGAAAAGAAAGCCATGTTTTGGGTGTTCTTCGAAGAGCGAAACGGCCCCCTTAAAAGTTCAAAATAGAAAAGAATGTAATTGTAAACTCATAAAAGTTGATATTTTTAACACTTTGCTTTTCAGACAATCGCAATTTACTGATGTATCTTTATGAATAAAACTGATAACAATATAAGTCATCAGATTTGATAATTAGAGGATTGTTAAGTGTGGAAGAATTATATCTAGACAGTGTCGTGTAAAACGAGCTTTTCATCGCTTCTGAAGATCAGATGATAATATCCTGGACACTGAATGAATGAGATGAATATTCAACAGGACTTGGTATTGCTTACTGCTGTTTTTCCCATTGGAAGCTAATAGTTGATCTATTTTATGAACAATTTCTTGTTTTTATCGACTTTTTGCAAATCTTCTTCGTAGAACGTTCCCTCTACAGTCACATCATTTAGATATTGAATTGAACAAAAGATCCGAGTAGGGAATCATATCAGCTACTTTAAATAACTCTTTGCTGAAATAGGCATTCCCATTTTAAAATCTCTCTTTCACTTCCCTAAATCCGACAACATACAAGCTGCATTATAAGTAGGTGTTTTTCAGTTTTGTGGTTACAAGGGTTTTGAAAGGCGTCCGCTGCAACAGTAATCATTTTTTAAGCGCTGTCCAAGAATAAAACAGATCACTTCATATTTGGCTCTTATTTTTCAGACGTAAGCAGCTTGGCCAACACAGATGTAGAGGAGCTAATAAAAGAATCAAAAAATGTATTTACGAAGATTTCATCTTTTGATGACCAGGATAAATCAAGATTTGAAAGAAAAATAGAGAAAATAGGGTAATTAATCATTCATATCCTGATAAGTTAGGTGTGACATTAGTAGAATCTGTCATCTTCTGATAAGTTTAATGATATATTAGTAGAATTCCATATCCTGACAAGTTGCAAAATACTCTTAGGCCTCTTGCTAGCTTAGTGGTTAGCACTTCTGCTTTATATGTAGAATGTCCGGGTTCTAATCCCGGGAGGACCACTACAAATTTGCTTGATGGTGTTGGACCGTTGTCCCATAACAACGTTTGTAGAATTAGTAAAAAATGCCATTGACGTAGATAGACAGAAAAAATAAAATTGATAGAATCTTTCATGTCAATTTGAGTTTCATAGTCCGCTAAATTGCGAGATGATAATTGGATCGTTCATAAGTTGATAACGAAGTTAATATCTCCTCAAGAATACATCCAGGTGCCTGTTAATAGGACAGTGTAATAAGACCACCCTTCCCCCCAAGGCCTATAGAGGAGAGAGAAAATGAGCGACGTTCATTAATAATTCAGTGAAGTTATGCGATAAATTAAAATCTGAGAATACTAATAAGAAAGTGAATTGTGCATGCAACGGGTGTTCAGAAACCATACAGCCCAAGTATTGTATTTTTGGTTTAAATTTTATAGTTTACTAAGAAAAATCAATATTTTTTATTCTTAAATTACCTATTCAAGGTTTATTTCATAATATTGTTACTGAATATAAATATCATAATAGTTTTAATATTTAAATTAAGATGAAGCAAAATATCTATAAGTCTATGCAAAAAATATATACAATTTTCGATTCCAACTCATTGGATTTCATCGAGTGCTAGACTACACTAATCCCTGATTTTGTCCGTAAACTCATCAACTATGTACATTTAAAACATTCCAGACGTTTCGGTCTTTGTTGTGAACACGGTCATCTAATAACACTTCGTACAGAAAGCAGTAATCAGGGTACTTCGAGTAATCAGTACTTCGAGTGAATGGAGGTTACCTTTAAATGCATTTTTGGGAACTTTTAACTAAATATCAAACGGACATCCACTTAAATTTACAAAGAGAGTAATTTAAAGGAGATTAGTTCCTTGACTATAATAATTACCTCAACTAGAGAGCTGAAATTGTATCACTCAATTTACGTAAAATCTAAAATTAACAAATCTAAGTAACTATGAAATTTCAAACTAAATTATCGCTAAAAGTAAGTAATTTTAAGGTATGATACGTTTAATTAAATGAAAATATATAGATCACAAAATAACAACATTTTTCACATTCTTAACTCCGAAACAAAAAGTAAAAATGGACTGATTGATGATACTTTCAAATTTGAAAGTAAACTTAACAACCTACCTCTTTTCTAACTGTGTTTATGTATTTTAATCTCTCAAAGCATTATTGACGGGAGTGGACTCGTTCACTGTTTTTCTTGTGTTAGGGAATCAGGTGGTCCGCAGGATAAAAAACCAAAAGAGTTAAGTTACTTCAACAACATCTTAAGTTGGTTAATGAAGAGTTCTCCAAGCAACAAAACTAACAACACGAACAAAATTAAAGTTTTTGTTCGTGAACAGAAACAAGTTTCCTGTCCATACTTAAAACAGCAAATTTCATCAAATTAAAAAAAGACAAGTATCCTTGTATCTCAAATATCCATCTTCTAATTTCCAGTCTTCGAGTTCTTAGACAAATTTTCGATAGACATTTGGTTTCAGCAACATAAAATCAACCATTGATATCATGATCTATCTTATTTCAATGCTGTCGATGTCTTGGAGAATGCTCAGAAAATTCCTTAACCTCTCCAAAGCTCTTGACTGTGTGCATCAGACGGTACTGTTGTACCATTACTGGATAAATGATATTCGGAGTTTACCATTCAGTTAGATCTCGTATTATTTGAAAGACAGAGAAGTACACAGATTGTGAATGATTTATCAGGCAAAGCCAAAACGCCCTGATGGGAGCATTGCTGTGCAAAAGACACACAAGTATTCGCCCGCTATCATCATTGGTCGTTTGGTTGGCAAGATGCGATGTAGATTTGGCCCTTCTTCAGGAAACACATCTCAGGCCTACAGATCTCCTGACTATACCTAACTATGTGGTCTATTGAACAGATCGACCAGGTCAACATCCAGCAGCACTTTCTGGAGGCATAGTCGTCCTAGTTCATCGGTGGGTCACCCACGTCCACTTACCGCGGCTTACGACTATTATGGAGGCGACTAACAGTTTCACTGCAGTTGGGAGGAATAGACAGACACTGGGGTTACATCCCTCTACGTTCAGCCGGGCAGGCTGATCTCAGCAGATCTGACAGGCTACTTCGTCTGGGTGTTGCGACGATTGTGGGTGGAGACTTCATCGCAAAACATCCTACCTGCGGTTGCAGGACATCCAATGCATGTGGAGACAGGCTACACACTTTTCTTCAAACACGACCTCACATTGACCTAGCTGTTCCAGATCAACCCACACACTACCATTACAACAGATGACATGCACCTGACATTCTAGACTTTGTAGCTTTCTGCAACTTGCCTGCTGTCCATATACCCTACTACTGTGGTCGACTTATCCTCAGACCAATTCCCTGTATTATTACTTATTGAAGACCAAATGGTGGCTCGTATCCCTCCTCCTCAACGAACCAGGGTCAAGTGGAAAGACTACAGGGCACAACTAGTAGCTGAACATCATCCTTCCCTCCTGCTGGCTACTGCTCCAGACCAACTTGGTGAACAGGTTGATTGCCTCTAATTCCATCTTTGAAAAGCCCTTCTTGCTTCAACCACAAACAAGTGTCCACAAGCTGACTTCCGCAGTTCTCTCCCTACTTGGCTTATGGGTGAAGTTAAACTCCGTAGAGTGCTCAGGCGAATCTGGCATAGGCAAGGTATTCTGCTGACAAGACAGTCGTCAATCTTCAAGCCTTGAGGGTTAAGTCTCTGCTTCAGGAATACAGTGAAGGCAAATGGAAGGACATCCTCAGCACTCTTGAGGCTGCTGATGGTTCCTTATGGAAGCTTACGAAGGCCTCGCGGAAGGACTAGCCTATCAAGTACTCTCTTCAAGTTGGTCAGGACTGGTTCTTTTTGGACCATGAAGAATCAGGAATCTTTGCTGATACCCTAGAGGAAGTTCCGGAAGAAGAGGAACCTTTGTTTTTCACGCAAGAAGAGGTCTCGTCTGCTCTTGCCAAATTAAAGCCGAAGAAAACTCCAGGTCTCGATACTCTTGTCTCCCCAGCATTCTAGGACCTGCCTAATTGGACCATTCAATGGATTACATTTATTTTTAATTCATGTGTCTCCCTTAACTATTTTCCGTCTCAATAGAAATTGGCTAAGGTAACCCTGATCCCCAAGCCAGGGAAGAATACTTCCGTTTCAGTCAATCATCAACCTATCAGTCTACTTCCAACTTTTACTAAGATCCTGGAACGGCTGATCCTCTCCTGTTTCCTTGACGGATACTATTCGGAACTTCGGCAAGAGCAGTATGGTTTCAGAAGAGGTCACTCGACTGATCTTCAGCTCTCCAGAGTGGTGGACGTCACTTGTGGATGCTGCAAACAACAGGCCTCACACTTCGGCTATTTTTATCGATGTCAACAAGGCTTTTGACAAAGTCTGGCACGAAGGGGCTCCTCTACAAGCTGGCCCATAGCCCCCTTCTCGGGAATCTGGTGATTCTTCCGCGGTCCTACCTAGCTGATCGCCACTTCATGGTTTCTGTTGGTGCGGCAATGTCAACCCAACGTGCGGTAGCTGCTGTTGTACCAGAGTTCAGTGCTTGGACCTCTTCTGTACTTGTGGTACACCAGTGTCCCCCGGGTCTCTCTCTCTCTCTCTCTCTCTCTCTCTCTCTCTCTCTCTCTCTCTCTCTCTCTCTCTCTCTCTCTCTCTCTCTCTCTCTCTCTCCCCCTATCCCTCCCCCTCCCGCACCCCTCTCCCTATCCCCCCTCCACTCTCCTCCCTCTCTGGAAAGAAGAAGCTTGAGAGTTTCCAGGCAACCATCCTGCGACGAGCCACGGACTCGCCTTGGTTCGTACGAAACTGTGTCATCGTGACACAAACAGGCCTTCCAACTGTTGGTGACTTCGTATGCTCCGTGGCAAGGAAGATGTATGATGTATCAGAGCAGCCTGAGTGGGACCACATCAGGTTGTTAACCACCAGTGTAGGGTCTCTACAGATAGTGTACCCTAGACCTAGGGTTCTTCTAAATGACCCTCCATAATGTTTCACTGCTTTTTTTATTTGTGTACTGGTTTATTTTTTCATGTCTGCCTTCCATACATCGTATTTATCTTTCAAATTCATCTTAGATAATATGTTTGTATTTGTGTTTTATAGCACATTTCCCTTTTTTAGGGGATAAATATGTATTTATTAAATGTTTCTTTCCTTGGCACAAAAGCATTGTACCCTGCTTCATGACATTGGATTCTCTTCCAGATGCATTAAAATAAATTGGAAGAGTCCCAAACATCTGAACTTGTCTGAACTTAGAGCACTAAATTAAAGCTCATATAGTTGTTTCAAAATTCAACCTGAGTCCATTTAAATTACATTTTCTTTTAATAGAAACCCGCATAATTGAATATGAATCACTGATCTAACTTTAAAAAGAAAATCGTTTATTGATGGACAGTGTAAATGTAATAATGTAAAATGTAGATTAATATGTCAAATCTCTTGTAAAAAATCAAACAATGAATCGGACCGGGCGGTCTGTTTGGTTCCTCGTTTAAAACTCACTTCGAAGGCTATAGCCCTAAAATCCTCACCCCCACCCACCCTCAAGGGTTAGGGAAAATATAGTAACAGCCCAAAAAGGGCACCAACTGGAATGGCTTCAAAATACCATTTCTTAGTAGTTTTTGTTTTATAAAATAAGAGTGTATTAATTAATTTGGAATCGTAACATAAGATCTCTTGAACTAATATAACCTGTAAAAGGCATTAAAACAATAGGGCTTGGAAGATCATAAAAACTGTAGTGCTGCTTAATATTCATTTATATATTTAATTTGTATACGTTAAAACCTTTATTCGACTATTCGAACATTATAAAAGCGTGGTATATTATTAAAAAATCTAAGTCTACAGTTGTAACAGTAGTAAAACAGAACATACCAGAACTTACCGAAGGTTGAAGGTTGAAGCGTAGTTGATGAGTCTACACAGTTACTTGTAGGAGGAAGCACAAGTCTTCGTAGAGGTCTAACAAGTTGGTCTTGAATACAGAAGTGTTTCGTTGTAAGCAATCAGTTCTAAACAGCTCTTGTAGTCAGCTCTCGTCGACTGATTCTAGATAGATTGCTTTTGTTCTTTTCCCGTGCATTTAGCAGAACGTTTTTTTCAAGGTTGTTGTCTCATGTACTTTTATTGTTATTCAGCATTTTAGACATTATTTTAATTGAGTACAATTTCTTATCATCGCACTTGTGTTATCTATAATATAATTTCTTAACGAAGTAATGTCTAGATTATTGTGTTTTTATTAAAAAAAATAAATAAATAAAAAAATATTTTATTTGTTTATCAAAGTTCGTTTTTGTTTGCTATTAGCTGTTTGGTTGCTCCCAAAGTTACTTCTTCAGAAGTCCAGGCCCCACTTTGTATATGGGCGACTGGGCTATTATAGCCCAGAGCGCCAAATTTTTAGGGCCACCAAATTTCCAAAATATCTTTTTTACTGTATTGTTTTAATTGGTTTTGTGTTTTGTTGTAATCTTCCACTCTAAATAAAAACTCAATTGGGAACTTGGAGAGGAAAAGTACCTGAAGAGAGTAGACAGGTGTAGTGACAAATTTACAAAAGCAGACCATGCATCTTTCAGTGGCTACGAAATAGATTCACACTTTAGAAGCATTCATTGATGAATAAAGAGACGAATTTGACAAAAATATGAACAATCCACCATAGCTCTTCTTGAATGTGAAACTCTCATTTATTACAGAATTAGAAAGCGCAAAATATTTGCTGACGAAACAGATCATAATGAAGTCGGATTTGATAGAAGGTTAGCTTTTAGAATTAAAGTGTATCTTTAAATCGTTGATTCATTGAAATCAATTTGGAGGACTGAGGATTTTCTTGACACTTCCAGTCACCAGCTGTTCTGCCGAAAGGGGAGGGGGGGTTTCAGTGTTATCTAGAGTGAAAAATGTGCCGAAAGATAAAAATTTCGAGAGGAAAAACTAAATGCACTGATATTAATGTGCTCTGAACTTGATGTTAGTCTTAAGTCTAATTTTTTTTGAGATTGTTAAAATCTTTGTCCAAACGAAATTAAGAAACAAGTCCGTCTTTTATGTTTTGTTTAGGTTTATTTAACTTTCCTCCTTTACTAAAGCTTGTCTACTTACTACGTACTGACTTCAATTTTTATTGGTGTTGAATAAACCTTTAAATCTCACAACATTTGGGTCTTATTAATGAAACTTGCTTTTGCTACTCTATACCCCCACCCTGGTCGAGGGGAGGGGCGCCAAGCTGTTTGCAGCCCAGGGCGCTATTCACCCTAAACCCGAGCCTGCCGAAGTCACAGGTAGGAACTGATAAAAAGTAATAGGTCTCTCATTAAAAGGAACAGGCAGATCGTTAAGGAAAAGTAACAGGTAATCCAACATTTACAAAGAACGACTGATGGAACTACATTAACACTGGTGTGTTAATTTAAGAATACGCACCTCGATGGCATGGAAAAGTCTTTGTTCAGTCTGAAGGAAGAAGTTGAACTTCTTTAGAGGGTTTCCAGCGTTGGTTACTACTGAGACGTATCTTTGGAATGTGAACAGGTCTTCAAGGTTTAGTCGTATGTTTAATATACCTGACTGTGCAGATTTTAAAATTCTACCTATGATTTTAGATATAATCTAATATATTATGAATGTACTAAAACTAAAGGGTACTTTTAAATTAATGTTATTTGTACTCTGTTATAAGTAGGCAAAATTGTACATTTCTCAAAAATCCCATGGACAGTATCAACAGCGTTGCTATTGTGATAGCCCAACAAATTATGAGAGCAAAAAGAAGATATAATTACAGTCAGTGAGTTTATATAGCCATCATCTATCATAGTGAGGGGCCTAGTAGTAGTTCAGCTATATTTATTTATGCAATGGGTTTATTGAGTTTATGGATAATTTTTTACTTGTGCAATATAGCGTCATTCAAGGTGCCTGGATAGTACTAAAACATCTTGAATGTAATAATTTTGTCACATAAATACTGAATAATATGTACTTACTTTCAGTTACTCACTTTATCTGGTAGAATAAACCCTTATAATAAATCACGCGTGACAGTTACTGTTTAACATTTACTGCTGCTTCTCATAGTCTCAGGGCAACAGAATTTTTATTTATTTTTTTTAATGTAATCCTTTTACTGTTTAACAGACTGAATAGTTAAAAGGGACAGGTTTGATTACACTTTTTGTTGCATAGGAAAATAATCGCTTAGAAAACGAAAGTACATAATTTATTACACTTCAATAATTTATAATCATACAGCAGATTTAACGTGCAGTAAGATTTAATAATAATAATAATTCTTTTATTGCAAAAATAAACATTTAACATCAATGTATCGCAATCGTCAGGTGGTAAATAATATATAAATATAGACAAATAAAACATATAGACAAATAAAATATTCACAAGGTCGCAATCAAACATACAAAGATATTTCATACATTCTTACTCTAATGGTGAATAGTCACTCAGATACAGTTCACAATCTCAGTTTTGAACTTGATTACAATTAATTTTTAATTTACCCAGTGGCCAGTCATAAACTCATCGACTGAATAAAGTGATTTTGACAACAAAAATCGTTTCAAACGAGTTTTAAATATATTCGGAGAGTTAATATTTTTAATGCTTTCGGGAAGCTTGTTAATTAGCCCAACGCCAAACACCTGGGGTAGATGATCGGTTGCTGTTAGTCTGTGATGTTGGATTCTAAAGTTGTACCTACCTCTCGTCTCATACTGGTAAACGCCTCTTCCTTGAGTCAGATCTACACCCGATCTACAGTGCAGAACCACATCAAGTACATAGAGGCTGGGCAGGGTCAACAAACCAAGCTCCCCGAAAATTGCTCTACACGACTCTCTGTAACCTAGTTTGCCAATAATGCGGACTGCTTTTTTTTGGAATTTAAATACTCTCTCAAATCTTTGTTTAGAGCAGCCCCCCCCCCCAAAGTCGTATACCATACGCAAGATGCGGATATATTAATCCAAAATAGGCCATTTTCATAACCTCTTTATTGCAAAATTGTCCTAATTTCCGCAAAGCAAAGATACCTGAGGTGACTTTTGCACAAATACTGTCTATGTGGTTTTTCCAAGTCAGACCACGATCTAGGTACATTGCAAGGAATTTTGTGGACTCAGTTTCTTCAAGGAAAACACCATCTATTGAAACTGCTGGTAGTACAGCAGTATCTTGATGTCTCAAATTGAAATGGCCAGTACCACTGTACGTGTATGGGTGGGCCAGTACCACTGTACGTGTATGGGTGGGCCAGTACCACTGTACGTGTATGGGTGGGCCAGTACCACTGTACGTGTATGGGTGGGCCAGTACCACTGTACGTGTATGGGTGGGCCAGTACCACTGTACGTGTATGGGTGGGCCAGTACCACTGTACGTGTATGGGTGGGCCAGTACCACTGTACGTGTATGGGTGGGCCAGTACCACTGTACGTGTATGGGTGGGCCAGTACCACTGTACGTGTATGGGTGGGCCAGTACCACTGTACGTGTATGGGTGGGCCAGTACCACTGTACGTGTATGGGTGGGCCAGTACCACTGTACGTGTATGGGTGGGCCAGTACCACTGTACGTGTATGGGTGGGCCAGTACCACTGTACGTGTATGGGTGGGCCAGTACCACTGTCCGTGTATGGGTAGGCGGGTGGGTCAATACCACTGTACGTATGGGTGGGCGAGTGGGTCAGTACCACTGTACGTATGTGGGTAGGCGGGTGTATGGGTGTATGTACGACTGCCGTTTCAAAGTGTCGTACATTTAATCATTCAATCGGTCTAAGGTGTCAGGACTTTGAGCTTGGGTTAGAGACAGCGATGGTTTGAATCCGGCCTAGACTGGAAGATTTATCAGTAATATTCACCTTCTACTGAACTGGTCCGCCCCCTTACTCTGTCTGCATAAGTTCCTCGCACAGATCAGTAGTCTATGAGGAATGGGCAGAGTAAGGTTAAGAAGGAGATTGGCCTAGGATACAAATATTCCTAGACAGCATGAATAAGTATGTTGATCTTTGCACCAACATAAGGATGAAAAGATACAAGTACCAGTTGTATGCAGTTGAATTTGATGCTAGAGGCCTGATTGCCAGTCACTCTATATTTTTTTAAAGATCTTGGTTGGAAGGAAAATTAAAAATAGATTTTAAACATTAAAAACATCAAGAAAAGATTGCTAAGTGTGGTTCTTTATATAATTATATTTGTTTTTGATTGGTTTGTTGCCAAATTTAATTCTTCAAAATACTGAATACAAGAATTTAATTAAGTGGAAGATAAGACTTCCAGTTCATTTATGGTACTTCTTTTAAAACAGAGAGTCGTGTCATCAGCGTATTGAATAAGGTGGCCGTTCTGGACTTCTGAGTTGAGTCCATTTACATAGATTAAGAAAAGTAACGGCCCAAGAATGGATCCCTGGGGGACACCTTGAATAACGGCTACTTTCGTTGAAAGAGCATTCGCTACCTCCACACGTTGTTCCCTATCCTTAAGATATGAAGTAAGCCATTTGTGTGGAAGACCACGAACGCCACCAGCCTCTAACCGGTGCAAAAGGGTTCCATGATGCACACAGTCAAAGGCTTTCGAGATATCAAGAAATATGCTTAGCACATGTCCCCTCCTCTCTAATCCATCGACAATGCCCTCGATAAGATTCTGCACAGCATCAATTGTAGATTTATTTTTCCTAAAACCGAATTGTTCAGAGCTGAGGATTTGGGAATGTCTCAAGATAATTCTCCAATCTATTATAAAATACCCTCTCAAATACTTTACTGAACACTGGGAGGATTGAAATGGGGCGATAATAATTTTTTTGAAATTGATCTTCTTTTTCAAATACAGGAATAACCTTGGCCATTTTAAGACCAGATGGAAAGGTCCCTGATTCAAAAGAGGAGTTGATTAATTTTGTAAGAGGCGTTAAGATGTGCCTAAAGCAGCGCTTGAGGAGCCATATGGACATATTATTAATATCACATGATTGATGATGATTGACTTTTTGAGTTCAGTCTCTGTATCACACTAGCTACCTCCTCCTCGCAGACCGGAGGTAGGGCTATGGACTGGACCTGTTCTGTAACATGGGACTTATTCATTCGACCTGAATTTGATAAGAATGAGGAGGATATTGTTGAAAAATACAAATTTAACTCGTTGGAAACATGCAATGGATCTTCAACTAGGCAATCGTTGACCTTGAGTTTTATTTTAGATCCTGCATTTAATTTTGTACCCTTAGATGACAGGCAGTTGTTGATAATTTTCCAAGCAGTTTTAGAAATATTATCACTTTTACTTAAAGATTTGTTAACGTTATAAGCTTTGGCAGCTCTTATTACTCTTCTGTATGTCTGTCTATATCGCCTATAAAATATTTTAAAATCATTATTTTGAGTTTTAATGTATATTGAGTAATACAACTTGAGCTTATCTCTGGATTTTAAAATTCCCTTTGTGATCCAAGAGCTTCGACTAGTTTTATGGCTTATCTTGGACTTTTTTAATGGGCACGCGATGTTTAAATGGTAACTGAAGCAGTTACTGAATTCAATATACATGCTTCTGTATTATTTTTGATGTTATTTAGGAAAGTCCAGGTTTCGTCTTTGAGTGACCCATTTAGAAGGTTGATGTTTTGAGGATGAAGATATCTGATGAACTTTCCCGTAGGCTTATCACTAATCGGGTTGCAGCCACGAATCACCGCCTCTAACGTGAAGTGGTCAGAGATAGCCGTGTTTAATACAGAGACCGAAGTGTTATGAATGTTTGTGATAACATTGTAGATGGCTGTACTAGTTAAATTGGTTACTCTAGTTGGTGAGTTCACTGACCAGTTTACATTAAAAGTCCTTAAATACAGTTAAAAGACCTTAAAATATCGCGTAGCCGCTGGGTATGGGGGTTGGTGTAATCTAACACGTTTATGTTAATGTCACCCATCAAAATAAATTTACTTGATCGTGAAAATAACTTAGCAATGAGATGTTCCAACTGTTGAAAAAAGGAATTGTAACAGCCCCTTGTCGATCTATACAATCCCACTACAGTTACTTTTCCGACATGACTTAGAAATACATTACCCGCTGTTGCCTCAAAATCGGTTCTTAATATAACTGTATGGCAATTTTAACGTTACAAATGATTTGTGATTTTATTGAACTGATTTGATTTTAGACGTGATAAAAATACAAAGTAGATCAATATAATACACAAACATTAGGTTTGCTTCTCTATCGTGGTATTTAATTACAGAAATTATCTATACACAACAGTCTTTTAATATTTTCTTCAATTTCAGAATCAGAGGTTCAGAAACATTGTTAATAGTAATTATTGATTTGCTTACTGAGATGATATTGTACTTGTTGAAGATGATTTGGAGACATGTAGATAAGTACAAAAATGTATAGATAGTTGACACATGCTGTTTATTTTGTATTTGCTGATTTGTCACAGAAAGACATACTCACTTCCACAATAACATTACTAGGAACTGTATTAATTGTTTATTACGTTAAAAACAAAAATTAAATTATAATTTCGTACGAATTGGCTTTTATTGATATACGAGCATAAACTTTCATTTTAAATCTATGTCATCACCTAAAATATATTCATCTTCATCAACTGTCAAAGATTGATGATTTGTAGTCATATATCTGTCTTTAGGGATGAAAGGTTCTTCAGATTGTTCGTCATGGGGATTCGTGGATGAAGAAGACACTGAGTTGTCCGAAAGCAATGTTGATGGCTGTTGTAATGACTTTGAAGATAAGAACATTTCATTTTCTAGCTGATGATTCATGACCAAGTTGTATATCTTCATCTTTAGGTCTGCCAAAATTGTAGGGTGGAATTTTTTAGTCTTCATTTCCACAATTTTGAAGAAATTGTCTTTGATCTCACCTGTTGCTTCCTCTGAAAATGTACGTGTCGTTTCGATCTGCTTTCTTTCATATATTTCATTCTTGATCGTGTTCAATTCTTCTGAAAGAATGAACTCCTCCTTTATATTTTCCTCTGAAGAAGGAAAATCATCTATTTCTTTAACACTATATTCAGTCAATCGCCTTTTCACAAGTGTTTTTTTCGGATGAAGAAGTTGAGAATTTCCTCCAACTTCCTGGTTAGTTTCGGTGTCGTTGCTACATTCCATAAGTAGATTTCCAGTATTCTCTTCAGTTTGGGAAATTCCTGATTCATCTCTGTCCGTATCTTGCGAATTTAATCTGCAATACACAAAGCATTCGTTATTTTTCAAATACTCTATAGTCAAAATATTTACAAATATGAATCACATCTAACAGTACAATCTTCAAGCAATACAAACTTGTCTAGGTGAGTATACGCAATCTTTGTAATATATTTGTTTTCACGAAATTTATGTTTAGCTTAGACAATATTTAAAAAGTTCACCATGTAAACCAACTGAGGGCCATTTTGTATTTAAAAAGAATATGCGAGCTTTACACTTTAGCAAAGCAATATTTGACATACTAGTATTTCATGATGAATCATTTTAGTTTTAAAAACTTAATTCGTCAATTATTTTAAACATGGTAGGTAACAAAAATTGTAGTACTAATTTTTAATAAGCACAATTGAGCTTTTTTTCTTTCTGAAATTTAAAAACTAGAATTATTTCATTAGAACTATTTATAATCTAATTTATGTCAACAATGTTTCAAAAATATTATTGTATTTTTGATTGGATAATTGAACCTTTATTTTAACCAGCATAATCTTGACATCAAGATTTCGATAAAACATAATTTTTACATGATATAAGTAGTTCAAAAGGTTGTATATAATATTACTTGTTAGAGTTTTCAAACCAACTGTGTAATTTTGGATTAAATTCATACCTTTTGCAGCCTCCCTTTCACCCTATGGAATTTTAAGTATTGCTATACATACTACTTTAACATTTTTGGAGAGTACATATACGCATCACTAATTGTATTCTCCAAAAATAAATTCAGCCTAACTTAAGTAACTCATTAACCTAAAATAACAATCCAAGTATTCTTTGTCAAGTTTTAGGTCCAAATAACAAACGTTCAACAATCATGGCAATATTATGGTATAGATCGTGACTATGAAATTTATTCTAATGAATGTTCTCGAGTAAACTACATGAATGATAACAATGTACAAAATCCCGACTGTGTAGTTATGTCTAAACACATTCAGCATGGTAATTGACTCTATCCTTTATCTACTTATTTTTTACTAACACGTCAGCTCACTGAATAATAAATTATTGTCAGTCACTATCATATTACACTAACACATTTTAACAAAAATTTATCCAAGACGTATTCTTGAGGAGATATTTAATTTGTTTTTTTACGTATGAAATTGTTAATAACCAATTACGGCAATTACCTGAGCTCCACCAATCCCGTTACATCTAGAAGGTGCTAGAATGGCAGTTAATTTGCCTGTAGGTGGAGCCAGAACCTTCCCGGAATGGTGTGCAGAATTGTCTAGATCACACTTCCAGAACAATCTCCATCACAACTCCAGAACCTTCTAGAATCCTAACAGCGCGTTATAAAAGACACCGGTTACCCAATGAGTCAGTAGAAGTGTGTCTTCAGCCTTCAGCCTGTCGTAGTAATAGTCAAGTGATAGTGTTAAGTAGTGACAGTTAACGAACAGTGAGAGATATTGTGCGAACACTAGCTCGAGCGTGGTAAGTGACATTAATTGTTGTAACTAATAGAAGTACAATTTCAAGTGTTAAATAATATCTTTGTGGTAATATAAACCGTTAAATATCTCGTAGTGTGTAGTTTAGATAATTAGTGAGACTGAATAAAAGTAACAGTTACTAGCCACTGTTAGTAAAAGGTAACACAGTTTTAGGCCCCTGTGGACCGTAACAAAAGAATCAAATAATGTCTCGTTCAACTAATTAGGTCATGAAATTTATAATTTATCGGGATACGACAGTCAAATAACATCTTGTACAACTTATTGGGATATCAGACTAGTATCTCGTGCAATTTAATGCTATAAAAAATTGTCATTTACTAGAAGATAAAAACACTAGTAATCATGCAACATATCAGGAGGTAAAAAATACTCAACAAAATACTTACTCTATTTCCGTCTTTTTTTGTTCACATTTTGTTTTTTCTTGGTTTTTAGAAGACGATTTCTTACTAGATATTCTGTTTGAGTTTTCTTTTAGCTTTCTTTCTTCTGCATCAGTGTTGGCCAAACTGTTTTCGTCTGAAAAAGAGATAATCTGTATTATGCATTTAAAATGGTCAGCACTTGACGTTATAGGCCTACTCTGATTGATAATAAATGTTAACAATGAAGTGCTTACTCCCTAAATTTACGCCTTAATTTGTAAATGTTTTGCATAGATATTCTTTAAAATTTGTTAAAAGCAGAATCATAATAAAATAGTTTATACAAATATATCCGCAAAACAAAAAATCTTTGAAAAATAAAAATATTATTCCCTTAGCTGACCTAATCAAGACTTATCGTCTTAGTATTACACCGATATGCCCAAATCTGGATGATTTAGTGTGACTGTGTGGAATTATCAAATGTTACTTATCGATTACCTTCGAAGTATAAGCATGCCTAAATTATAACAAATTATTATAGTTTAATTCTTCGATAGATATAAAAATTCAAAAAGCAAAAGTAGTATTTTGATTCGATTGCTATGTTCATCACATATTTAATGTGATTAATGATAAACCTCATAAGTTGAGACATTATTGATCAACAGTACGGAATTTGGTTTTGTGTAATGCCAGAGGATAGCTTTACTCGAAAAACTAGGACTGGGGAGAGGGTTTGAGTGGTTCAAATATCTTCGATATTTTCTCCTCATGACGATTTTAAACCAATACGGTGATATTTCACGTTCTTTTTTTCGAAAAAAAAACGTTTAATTCCATTTTGTAAGTTTTTCATTGCACATTTTTGACTTATTACCCTATTTTAATACTATTCTATTTTCAACATTACTATGAAATGAAAACACCTGCAAACTGGAAAAACCAATAAAACATTTGCACTGATTTAAGAATTCGTCAAAGATTAAAAGATAAAAATCAGTCAAGGGAACAATACTCCCTAATGGATACACAAAGAAGTTTACCAAATCATCGAACAGATCACACGCATAGTCAAGTGGGTGGGTATTGACTATATCTTCCCCTTTTTAAGGCACTCCCTAATGTATACACAAAGAAGTTTACCAAATCAGCTAACAGATCACACGCATAGTCAAGTGGGTGGGTATTGACTATACTCGTATCTTCCCCTTTTTAAGGCACTCCCTAATGTATACACAAAGAGGTTTACCAAATCAGCTAACAAATCACACGCATAGTCAAGTGGGTGGGTATTGACTATATCTTCCCCTTTTTAAGGCACTCCCTAATGTATACACAAAGAAGTTTACCAAATCAGCTAACATATCACACGCATAGTCAAGTGGGTGGGTATTGACTATATCTTCCCCTTTTTAAGGCACTCCCTAATGTATACACAAAGGAGTTTACCAAATCAGCTAACAGATCACACGCATAGTCAAGTGGGTGGGTATTGACTATATCTTCCCCTTTTTAAGGCACTCCCTAATGTATACACAAAGGAGTTTACCAAATCAGCTAACAGATCACACGCATAGTCAAGTGGGTGGGTATTGACTATATCTTCCCCTTTTTAAAGCACTCCCTAATTTATACACAAAGAAGTTTACCAAATCAGCTAACAGATCACACGCATAGTCAAGTGGGTGGGTATTGACTATATCTTCCCCTTTTTAAGGTACTCCCTAATGTATACACAAAGTAGTTTACCAAATCAGCTAACAGATCACACGCATAGTCAAGTGGGTGGGTATTGACTATACCTTCCCCTTTTTAAGGCACTCCCTAATGTATACACAAAGAAGTTTACCAAATCAGCTAACAGATCACACGCATAGTCAAGTGGTTATTTACTATTACTTCCCTTGCTTTGCTCGTTTTGAGAAAATTTAACATTGATTTTAAAGAGAATAGATTCGTGCTGGCTTAGGAAGTCATCAGAATGTCTGATTACTGCTACCCTCTATCCCTTAGAGAGAAACGAGAAGAACGATCTATGAAATTTTTGACCAATACGACAAATTACAAAACCTTTATTTGTGTAGGTTTTCCTATTACGTATCTACCCAAGTTAACAAATCCGAGTATACAAACATAAACTGCTGGAATTAAGCTTTTTAGCTTGACTCTGATTTCATCGAACACAGATGTCAACTCTTGTAGGCCACGCAAGTACTGCAAGGTGTCAGACATATGGTCAACATCCACCTACTGGATCCTTTGGGCTAGTCATCTTCTGGTATTATGGTCCTACCGTTGCTACAATCGTAGAAGAGTTAGATGGTGATGTTTTTCTTCCGAGTATACCTGTCCCAGAGAGAAACTTTTTGGGTTTTGACAAGGGGTGTACAATCAATACTTTTTTGTAGTTTCTTAACCCAAATCTATTGACAGCCTAATTGAAATGAATTTTTATATTAGCGTAAAAATTACTACAGAAATAATTTTGTTATTAAAAAATCTGTTTTACGACATATGAGACCCAATCGTATTTATTTATCGTATTTATTACTATAGACACAACCATAGTACTACAAGGGAGAAGGGGGTCGGATTGATAAGGAATTCTGGTAACTTTCGACCAGCACGAAGCAATTCTCTGTAAGACGACAGAGAAAAAAAAACAGAGATCACTTCCCTATGTCCACAGCGAATGCCTCAATTACATGTTTATATATAGATTAAATTTAATATACATCTATAGTAATAATTACTACGTTTATTCTTGAGGACTTGGGGGAACAAGGGAGGAACTGACAAGGTGCTGGCCGTGCCAATTGCATGGTGAACTAGAGAAATACCTTCTCGACAAACTACAAACCATTTTTTATCTCGACGAACAGAGAGAGAGTTTAAATTTAAATTTTTTATTTTTTTTTTTTTATTTTGAGTAGTAAAAAACAAACAGTAGATGGTGTAGTTGTCTTTGGCGGATTATAAAGGAAACAAAATCGATCTGCCGAATTATTAAGATCAAAGACTTCGCTTTAGATTCTATTGCATGATAAGAATATTGAAGTAAAAGTTGATTGTTTACTTCAATAAAAGTCTTTGTACGTTGATGGCCAAAAGTAGAGGGTACTTTGTCAAATAACCCCCCCCCTCCCCCACTGTAAGTACAATGCGCCAGTAAGTACATTGTGTTTCATTCTTCACCTAGTATTCACTGTATCTCTATTCTTGTATCAGCTGTCTGTTAAAGGTGAATATTGACGTCGTAGAATAGCAATATGCATTTCCTGACATGAATATTGCACGAACCCTACATACAACTTCTGTGCAATATTTTATCGCTCACTGCGGCCAACGTCAAATATCTGTCAATATGTGATTTGTATGCTTTATATATATCTCAGCGTAAGTGTACAGAGTTTCCATTTATCAAATATTAGCCTATGTATTATTTATTCTAGGTCCATTATTGTTTATAAGGAGTTTTAATGGAATCGTGTCTCTAAAAAAAAAAACTTTGGACGTTTCTGGGGCGTCCATTGAGATGAATTTTTAAATATTCAACAAAAGTTCTTCATTATTACTTTATGTAGAAAATGCTTGCGATTATTATCGAAATCAGCCAATAGCAAATTATCTGGTGAAAATATTCTATGTTATTATTTATGTTTAATGTCACTGGATTTTTAAAATTACTTAAGTATGTATAGAGTCACGATTTATGAGTCTGTCGGTTGCTGTCAGCCATGTTGGTATTAATCCCATAAGAGCAATGTTAATTTTGAACCGTACTTAAGATCACGCATATCCAAATTAAACAGTTATTTGTAAGTGGATTTTTCCAAAAAATTGCATTCCCTCAAGGATGGAATTGTGTGTTGGAATTGCTTTAGGAATGTCTAATTAGTTTTATAGAAAAAATACAAAAAATATTTAGTTTGAGGTTTTCAGTATGCATTCAAAATATCAAAATCAAACCCAATGCCCAATATGATAAGGTTTAAAATGACACCTCACATACAACTTTTTGTCAATAAATAACGATAAAATATGTATTCGCAAATAACATTGTTCTTACGTGATTAAAACCAACACGGTCGAAAATGTCTGCAGACTCTTAACTAAGAAACATGACCTACATGATTATATTTAATCTAAAAAAAGACTTCATCAACAGTAGTTTCTGGTTTAATTTAAGATGACAGGAACAAGAAACGTTTTTCTTATAACATATTGATTTTGGTATAAACAAACTTTGCAAAGTTGTGTCTCATAAAAACGTTGGTGGACATGTAGAAAGGGTTTCGGTTGATGTGGAAATGTCGTGCTGAAACGTCGTTTAACTCAGTGGTGGCGAAATTAGTTGGCGGTTCGGTTGGCAGCCAGGAAATGAAATGGATAAGACGAGTTGATGTTTTTGTTGGGAGGGATGATCGAGCTCTTCCGTGACTGCAGGTAATGTACAGGTAGCCAGAGTGGTAAAATGCAATGTCTACTTACTGGGGCTTGAGGGGTGTGAGGGGGCAGTGACAACATTGAACGTTGCATGTGGAGTAAAACAAAACTATTCTTAGAGAAAGTCTGAAGAAAAATAATACATCCATAATTATTCATTATTTACTAAGCCGATCGAAGAAATGTGGATGAAGGTGAAGAACAAATTAGTGTGATGAACGAGTGTAGTCATTGTTACTAAAGTAAGGTCAACTGTTCCGTAAAAGTAGCTTTTTATTATTATAGCTCAATAGACATATCAACTAAGGAACCTACAGCTTTACGTGGAATCTGAACCACTTAATACGGGTCTGATTGTTTTCAGCTAAGTGACAAACCTGACACTGTGTTGTTCTCTTCCTTAAACAACATCTTAACAATGACCACCAAATGAACACCCCAGATTTCTCTAGTATTGTCCACACCAATGACAACCACTGAGCGGATGCCGTGTATTAAGAGGACCATGGATAGAATATATTTCCTATAATCTCCACAACACAGTGTCCTCAAGTAGCTGGATTACAGCACTGCGCCATTAGTGCCGACTAAAGAAGATTATCGCACGGAGGTACAGTAAATGTTTATTCTACTTTGTACTGTTGGCGCAGAAATTATCTGTTCCCGAGTTTGACGGTTTTTTACAAGGAAACTAAGAGGCCTTTGAAAAATCCAATCACACCATTGTTTCCTCGTTTAACTGTACGTTACGCCAGTTGTATTTTTTAGTTTTAGTGTAAGTTTTAATATTTTTTATCCTAACCGGAACAAAAGAAGTACAGCACTTTTAACTAGTGTTCACTGGGCATCAATTGTACACTTTTATAATTACAAAATAGGCTAATGTATCACATTTATATTTTAATACGTCGTTGACAGGATGTTTTCTATAAGTTTCATACATTAAATTTCAACTTTAAAAAAAAGTTCTTATGAATTCCCTAGAACAAAGTTTTCTTGGCTTCTATTGGTCGTTAAATTAATAACTTACTTACATTGTAATCCTTAAATTTATTTAAATCAACTAAAAATCACCAAATTTACTTACACATATGAAAGTTATGTATCGTAACTGTACAAATAATAGGATTACAACGAGACGAAGTAATTAAACTTACGTCGCCTAAGAAAACGTTGTTTCAGGAAATTTATAAGAACTTTTTTCTTGAAAAGTTAACATTTGTAAATCTATAAAACTTATACAAAATATTCTTGAAAACCACGTATTAAAATATGTGTATTACACTAGCCTATTGTTAGTAATAAAAGTGTAAAGTCGATACGTAGAAAACTAGTCAAAATTCCGATCCTTTTTTTGTTCCGACTATGAAAAAAAAAAAAAAAAAAAAAAAAAAAAAAAAAAAAACAATAACACTTATGATAAAATTAAAAATGAAACTGGAATAGCGTAATATTAAACGAAGAAACAATGGTATGATTGGATTTTTCATAGACCTCCAAGTTTCTTAGTAAACAACCTTCAAACTCGGGTACAGATAATTGTTGTGCCAACAGTCGTTAGTTATAGATTCATGATTTGTTTATTTACACAATATGAACTATTACAGTTTTCTATGCAATTCATAATACAAAAATAACATCATAA
Organism: Stictocephala bisonia; assembly: GCA_035578905.1. Classification (NCBI taxonomy): domain Eukaryota; kingdom Metazoa; phylum Arthropoda; class Insecta; order Hemiptera; family Membracidae; genus Stictocephala; species Stictocephala bisonia. The sequence continues at coordinate 1,658,081 of JAQJVL010000070.1, forward strand.
ATCAAGAAGATAAAATAATACAAAAAATAAAATTATGAGACAATACTAAGCCAATTTTTCATTATAGAATACACCTCGCCGATCCTGACATCTATTTTATTTATTAGCTGTTATAATAAGAAAAAGGATTTAAGGTAGTTAAATAAAAATAAAACAGCCAACATCACCACTTAAGGCTGCATAGGAATTTCATCGATCTATAGCTCAAATTTATCATCTAAAATATTATCTTTAAACCAGTATTTGACTAGAATCTACATTTTCCGGTGAAAATTGCGTCAAGGTACTGTATACAATATTTACAAGATAACCAGACGTTTCTCCCATACTGTGATGTGGCATCCTCAGTGGTTTCTCTGAGACTAATTCAGTGTTTGACCAATTCAGAAATAGCGTGTCCATTCAATAAGAGGCCTCCATTTAAAATTTATCTACTATTAAGGTACTCAGAAAGAATCTCAGTAACGCTCCAAGATAAAGATACTTTGTTTTATTATAACAATTATGTTCCATTATACTAGGAGCTGTATGTGTAGCCTAGTGACTCGTCTTTCGAAGGCCGTGTCACGTAATCAACCTGTGACGGCTTGTGACAGTTGTAACAAATGATGTTAACCTATTTTCTGTTTGGATAAACTGTGCACAGTTTCGGTATATGTCGAATCGATTCGAAGTGCATTAGCATTGGCTACGCTATGTGAGCGGGAGTCGTTATAGTAACTAATGCAAACAGCGGTTAGTGGGGGAGTTAATGCAAACTGCGAACACTGTGGGAGTTGAGGGTAAATTGTATTAAACAGCGTTTTTAACTAACCGCAACGGCTATTTTCCGGCATTTTGTTTCATTTGCATAAACTTACTCGTTACACGTTATTTTAATATCCGAAAGCCCAACAGAGGGGGACATTTTTTTGCCTGGCCTATTATACTAGATAAGTAAATATTTTGTAATACGGACAGAAGATATCTTATTTTACATGTATAACATTCAAATAACGCGATATTTAAATTGTTTGTTAAGGGTATCCAATCTGATTATTTTGTAAACCCTGTTCTTAGAATATATTAGTCTAAACTTGAACTTTTTATATAAAAGGAAAAGTATTTAGCAAACCAAAGTGCGTTCAGTCAGGAAATAAACTTATATTAAGAAGTTATATATTCCATATTAAGTACTGTAATTGTTACATTCGGCAGTTAGTATATTACAAAGAGATTACCTACTTAAATACAAAATTAATACTGCACAATAAATACTTCCAGTAAAAGAATAATAACGTTTGTACAAATAGTTAAAGAGGCATTAGTAAACAAAAATTTTACTTTAATCGAATTAATACAGTGTCACTAATTAAGCGTGTTTTAATTTCTCTTAGTTAAATAAAATATTTCAACTTACAACTAGACCTTAAGTGTTTTCGTTCGAAAATTATTTTTGAAAATTTGTTTAGTAAAATTGTTAGTATCCATGTAAGTAACAAATGTGTTACGGGAGAAAATTCTGAAAAATTTCTTTATGGAGATATGGCTGCCCAAAGTGGCTAATTTAGCATTTTTTAAGCATAACACATGAACAAACCGTGTGATATGATTTATTAACATTTCGAGAATATAGTGGACATGACAAATTATCTATATCAGTAATAATAATTGATTAGGACTAAGGATTGCCAGACCAGCAGCATGTGCTTGTATGGTCTTTAATACGAGTTTATTACAGTTAAGTCTAAAACAAAAATAAAGTGAGTTCGTTTTACTATAGGCTAATTTACGTCAGTTTATTAGCAGATAACAATTTTCAGTAGTTTTGTAGAAAGTACTTTGGAATGTATTTTAATGAATTCTTATTAGACAATATAAGTATCAAATTAGCTTATAAAATGATCTCATCCAGTTTTAAAAATGCATGAATACCATTTGTATATGTAGAAAGAAAGGAGGGACTAGGATGGACCCCTGAGATACACCGTGACGACCGGACAAGAAGGGATTTGTGTGTATAGCTTTGTGACAGTTGTTTAGACGGATTACATGAGGGCATGAACCTTGTCAAAAATTTCGTAAGAAGCCAGTTTTTCTATAGGAATTGACCAGGCGAAAACATTGGGACAAATTTGCAAACGTTTCGATGAAAAAATTTCACAATTCTCTTTGTTGATGACAATTATGGATTCCACGTGATGTTGTCGTGATTTTAAAGGTTATATTAGCTTTATGTAAAAAGATTAAGGCTATAAAAATGATTCTTTATTATTTCAAATATATCAGAGATGTTTTTAATATTGTTGCTCTTGCCCAAATACTCTTAAGGTTTTTTATCACTTTTACTAAGATATTATGTGATGACATGTTGACGGATTATAGATATGAGCAGCTACAGCTAAAGGTAGTTGATTACATGTATACGTTGACAGAAAATATAACCCGTTTATCTTTTTCTCTTATGTATGTCAATTACATTTTGGGGAGAACGATCCTCAATGAGATATTTGTACTCCAGAACCTTGTACCTGGGTTAGAGATAGCTAGGTTCTAATCCTGGCATGATTGATAGTTTATACCAGTAATATTCACATTGTACTTTACTGACTCTCCTCCTTACTCTTATAAGGAGTAAGATCCCCGCACAGATCAATAGTCTTAGGGGAATGGGTTAAAATATGGGGCATAAGGTTAAAAAGAAGATTGGCGATCGGTCCTCCTCTTTTTTTCAAACAAACAATGTAAAAAATGAGAATTTTAAAAGGCCATACATCGTGTAATACTGCCTGCTAATGTAGAGCCGTTGATAGGCGTCGTCGGTTTTAAGCTGTGGTTGTAAGGTTTCTTGAGGCCTCTTAGAATTTACAGCTAAGCACATTGGTCACATTACCGGAACAATATGGGTAGTGGTAAAATATTTGTTTAATTTCTGTACTTAAAATCTCCTTTACAACGTAAATAAAATATATTATAAATAACATTAATTGTTTTATAACGAGTTTTTTTTAATCGGAGTTAAATGTTGAATAAACCTTTTTTATATTATTATGTTAAATTTTTTGTTTGAATATAAATTTTGAACTGTAAAAATATTTATTTTGCCAATAATGATATTGGAATTTATTCTCCTATTAGTTAGGTATAAGACAGAATTGTCTAGTCCTAATTTCTTTTGTTAAACAATTCGTTCAATAAAGTTATTTTTTATTTCACACTTATATATTTGTTGTTTATATAATTTATTTTATTTTCGCGTTTACATTTATGAATTATATTGTGTATTTAAAGTTTTAAATATTGTTTATTTATTGTGCTGTTACCTTTTTTCGTAGTTTTTCTGTCTATAGTTTATTTTAGTTTGTATGTTTTTTTGTTAATTTAATTCAATTCCTAGCTTTGACTACTTATAATTTGGCCAGTGATAGTTTGTGTTTCTACAGTTAAATAAATGTGTGTTATAAGATGTAAATAGTAAATAAATACTAAGATTGTGCAATTTATCTTTGCAAAGAGAATCGTCCTATGCAATTAGTAGGGCATACCACAGGGAAGTGCTCTGTGAACCTTTGCTATGACTTTAGTATTACATTCAGGAATATTTGTAATATATCTCTGGCCAGTATGTAACAAATTTATAATGCACTGGGGTGGTTCATGAGTACCCACGTACTAATATATAATTAATAATATATGACGTATGGATAAGATGCAAATTTCGTATGATATTCCCACCGAGACTGAAATGAAAAAGATTAATTTTGATTACGTTTCCCGTTTTATTTGTGTTATCTAAAAAAATGAACAGTACATTTTACTTTTATGTATGCACACATAAATTTATAAAGCTTAAATGCATTAATTCCACTTTCAAGTAACCGCTAATGTCATACCAAATAAACGTATTTTGTCTTTAAAACAGATATGTCATTAACAAACGCTTTTCTTAACCTATACATTGAACACAATAAATAATATGAACTAATTCTAAGTTTATCTTTACATATTCTAGTTATTACATAAATAATAGATATCATCTATTACATCTTTTAAATAGTCAACAAATCAATAGATGTGGAACAAATCAAATAATAACACATGTGGACAAGTAAATAAACCATGAATGTGTTAAATTGATTCCCACAGTAAAATTGTTAAATGATTCCCACACTAACTTTTTTAAAGAAGCTAAAAATATATTTAATAGCCACTTATGATCTTACTGTTAGACAGATACACCAACAATTTTGACGGAATTGATTACATTCAGCACTCGACGACCAAAATCAACATTATATCTGAGTCTGAGGAATCTCTTACCTTGGAATTGATTAGTAAAATCGAATTGATTATTTTATACCATCTCTTAAGACTCTTTATGGCATGAAATTAATTTAGGTTAATCGTTCGCTTATTAAAGCGGCAAAATATAATAGTTCGCTTATTAACATATATACAGACACAGGTACACGTACATTGACATTGACTCACCCGCCCGCCCATATACGTACAGTGGCATTGACCCACCCGCCCACCCATACACGTACATTGGCATTGACACACCCGCCCGCCCATACATGTACATTGGCATTGACCCACCCGCCCACCCATACACATACGTTGGCATTGACTCACCCGCCCGCCCATACACGTACAGTGGTATTGACCCACCAACCCACCCATACACGTACATTGACATTGACTCACCCGCCCGCCCATACACGTACATTGGCATTGACCCACCAACCCACCCATACACGTACATTGACATTGACTCACCCGCCCGCCCATACACGTACAGTGGTATTGACCCACCCGCCCACCCAGACAAGTACAGTGGTATTGATTTGTTAGTTCAATGTCATAGGTTAGTGACAAAAGAAAAGTCACTAAATCAGCAGGAAAAGTTATGGCCATGGTTTTTTGGAACTGTAAAGGGGTATTGCCTAGTGATTATCTGCTCTTTGGAACAACACTAAATTCAGAACGATACTGTGATGTACTCAAGAGACTTCATTTCTCCATCCAGAACAAGTGACACAGACTTTTGTTCCACAAAGTTTTGTTGTTTCATGTCAATGCCCAACCTCACACTACGCTGCTTTGCAACACAAGATGTTTTAACAGACTTTTGCTGGGAGATTTTTTAACACCCTTCTTATTCTCCGGACCTCGCCCCAAACGAATTCCATCTGTTTCCACAACTTTAAGGATCATCTTGGAGGTCTGAGATTTGCCATCTCAAAAGAGTTCAAACAGGAAGTGGAAAACTGGTTGAAAAATAAGGCGGCAAATTGATATGACGATGGAATAAAACACTCTTATCAAGATAGCAAAAATACGTACGGTGGTACTAACCCGGCCGCCCAACCATACACGTACGGCGGTACTTGTAGGTACAATGTTCAAAGTCCTTAAAGTTGCATCTGTGGCAAGAACCAATGGGAGATTCGGGTTGAAATGCACTAGTACGTTATCACTGGTTATTTCTTTTTTTGTCTATTAAAGTTTCTGTTACATTCAGCTGTCCACTTGAAAGATTTGTCTTTTTTAAGAACCCGCCCACCCGCCCACCCATACACGAACAGTGTTACTGACCTACCCGCCCGCCCACACACAAACATTAGTATTGACCCACCCTGCCGCCCATACACGAACAGTGGTAATGACCCACCTGCCCACCCACACACAAACATTGGTATTAACCCACCCGCCCGCCCACACACAAACATTGGTATTGACCCACCCGCCCACCCATACACGAGCATTGGTATTGACCCACCCGACTGCCCATACACGAACATTGGTATTGACCCACCCACCCGCCCACACACAAACATTGGTATTGGAAATGTAAAATGATCTGTTACACAGTTAAGTCCAATCCATCAAGCCATTTAAGACCTGCCTCACTGATTATGTGTATTACAGTGTTATTCACCCACCCACCCACCCATACACGTACAGACGTATAATACCATTGTATGTGGGTTATAACAAAATTATACTTAACCTCTTATTAAAAACGTCTACTCAAATCTCGACCTATAGGAATTTTGAAACTTACACTACTATACAAATTAACATACATATAAATGGTACTATTTTGGTGGGTAATATATACATTTTTGGCTTGTGGTTTTAAGGGCGCATGTAATCTAAGTTTATGATTTTTCTGGAAATTAATTTCATCATCATCTTGAGTCAACTCCAAAACAAAAAATCTCCTCGACAACGTTGCAGATTTGAAGAGGAGAGGATATTTAATATTGTACCATCTTAAAATAGTTACGTGAGAATGACTTTTACTCAATTACTTAAAAGCCATTGAATATAATTTACATTTAAGGTTTAGAAGTTTGTTGTACTTGAAACGGTTTTTTACTTTCTCCAATATGCGTTAGCATAGAGAAAGTATTGTGGTCGTACAAAAAATATTTTTACAAGTTGGTCTAAAAATTCATTTTAGGGTCCCTTGAACCCAAAAAAGAGTTTTTTTTCGAAAATATGTTGGTGCCTGTCCATATATTTGTCTGTCTGTGTGTATGTGCAGTTCGCTGGTGACCAAACTGATGGATCCATTTTTATGAAATTTGGTATGTAGGTGTATTTAGCGAATAACTCCTAACCATTTTTTCACTTTTTTGAAATTTTAGTTTTTTATGGGCAAAAAACATACAAAAATAAAATTAAATTGTTTAGAAAAAAGTAAATTCATTTTAAGATATTTTAGTAAAAACAGCATGTCTCTAACTTGACCAGTTTTTTAGTTGTAGCAAAACAACTTATTTGGGAATCAAACTGGTAATTTTCAAAGTTTTATTTTTTAGTGTTTTATACAGGGGAAAGTTTATGACAATTCTTTGGAACCATTTATTTAATGTAGACTATATTTGTCTGAGGAAATAATTTAGTTTTATGTTCTAGTAGAAAATTTGTAATGTTGAAATTGTGAATTGGAAAATTAATTTTCGGTCTTTTCAATTCCCAATCGAACGCCGAACTAACATCTAGATTGCTCCATCTTATTTAGATTCGTTCATTTAGTAACATCGATAAACATTTTCGGTACACTAATTTAAGTGATAAGAGAAAACAATTAATTACTTCTCCACTTTTTATCATTAAAAAGTTGTAAGACGTCAGAGTGCTGAGTAGTCTTTCGAAACGACTTTGCCAGAAATATAACGAAATGAGTTAACTTTTTAATGATTCAAACTTTTAAGTATTTCTCGAGTGCCGTTTGTCAGCTTCTATTTTTAGCCATTTGACTTGGAAACTCTCACTGTTTAGATTCAATTGTCAACAGTGTTAACGCTTATAATTAAAACAAATTTATACGCAAGAAAATAAAAACCAACATTTGGTCATGCACTTTTTTTCAAAAATAACTTTCGAATTATTACCAGTGGGAATTGTAGAATAGAAGGGCAAACGTTGAGTTGATGGGTGGTCCAACAAAATGCGTTCAATTTATTGTGCGAAAAATCCACCTACTTGGATACGCATACCAAAATTAAAATTACTTAAAATAATTAATTTTGGAGCCTTTAATGGGAGATTGTGTTTACTTAGTTCAGTTATTTTTAAAAAGTACAAAATGTTGGTCTATATTATCCCAGGAAGTAAACAGACTAATTTTAACAAGTCTACGTTGCTAAACAAAAGTTTTTGTTGCAATGTATGTTACTGCATTTTTTTTAAAGTACATAATGTTGGTCTCAATTTCCCCAGGAAATAAATAGACTAATTTTAACAAGTCTACTTTGCTAAACAAAAGTTTTTGTAGCAATCTATGTTATTCAATTTTTAAGCAAAGTAATGATAAAATAAATGTTGTACAACGGAATATATGAGACACTTTGAATTTCTCAAAACAGTGGACAGTTAATGCCTAATGTGTGTGTGAATGTGGGGGGGGGGCTGTATTATAACATATATTGCCCACAGGAAGCTGAGTATATAACATAACAAGGGTAGCCCATGTAAATGTTGAAATTCGTCTGTGAATTGCATGTCACGCTTAATTTAATTGTGCCAACTGGTTTCAAGGATCAACACCACTGGAGTTTTTTTAGTGCTATCTACACTAAAAAGATAGGTTAGAAAATGTGAGGTTATGTTAGGAAACCGTTAGTAAAAAAACTTGCAAAACAGCTGGTTCTGTATGACATCACTTCCTTCCACAGAATGCCAGTCGGCTCCTTTGAAACCCGTGGTATTTGAGTAGCGACATGTCTTGTACCATTGGTTGAGATTCTACTTTACTATCGACTTTGAAAAAGTAATAAACCATAAAAATCAAATAACAGAATTAGTAAATAATTTCTTAGATTTTTTCACTTCACAGTGTAATAATATTTTTAATAATTTGTTGTGTGTGTGAAATGTAATCCTTAATGAAAAAGGCAACCTTTTAGAATGAATAAGAATAGCTAAATATATGTGTCCTAACCGTAATCTAAACAAGGAAAACAACGTAAAATTGGCTTTTTGATCAGCTGTCAATTTTAAAGTGTTAAATTTGTAAAAATATCACTCTTATAGTTGTATCAATGATTGATAAAAACAACTATATAGAACCTGTTCCTAATCCTTAATTCGTGATGTGAAATATATAATTTATAACATTATATATTGAAAGCATAGTAATTATGGCATTAATTGTCCATTTACATCAATTTAAGCATTGGCCAAATAGAAGTAATAATATATTTAAATACATATTATGCCATGTATTCGATTCAGTTGTAACCTTACAATCAATTACATCGTGTTTTCCATTAATTGCCATTTAGTTGTGCACGAACACGAGAGGCATTGTCATGCAAATAAAAATAATGCATTCCGCCATTACACTAAACGCGTCGTCATGAATAAAACATATGATTAATCAGCTGGAATAAAATTACACTGTTGCCAACCCGTAACAGAAAATTACTCTAGTCGGCATTGTTTGTATGATTGTGGGTAATTACGGGGAAATTACTCGATACCTGGAAATACGCTTATTCGTACCTGTTTAGTACTTTTTAATTAAAAACCGACAAATCGTTCTACCTGAATGTGGTTTTACTGAATAATGTATGTGGTATAAGTAATGCAGCAATAAATCTAGTGCTAAAGCGTACAGCAGCCAGAAATATTACCGGCCTTGCGTACATTGACGCATATTTACATGTGTTTTCTTAGTCAGGTTATTAGGTGTTGGTAGAAATGCAATACAAGAGAATTTCATATGATATAAATTTATTACAATATAAGTACAAAATGTACAAATCTTATTGTACATTTAGAGTTTAAGTCTGTTCTATAAACATTATTGTGTTCGATTTTGGTAACCACGTTTACCCTTCTAAGACCAGAGGGATTCACAAAGGAAATAATATCCTTCCTACATCTCTCCGGTTCGAGGAAGGTGAGCGTGGTTAACCGAAATCGAACACAATAATATTTGTACATTTTGAATTTGTATTGTAATAAATACATTGTGCTCTGTGACATTAACTTTTTGAATTTTTAAATAACAACTTGTATTGTTCTAAAACATTAATTGATATTTTTCTTATTGATTACATTGTAAATACGGTTTTAAATATTTTAGGGTATTTATGGTTGGAATAATTTTAGAGATTGTTAATAATTTTAATGTAAAAAAACAGGAATTTAAACATAAAAACGCCTCTTAGATGACATATACTACTAGAGTAAGCTTTAAAAAATCTTAAAATTGTGTTTCTTATCATATTAACATTTGATTCGATTCGATTTTATTTGTTCAAACCCAATTTAAGTAAGCTATTATATTTTTTAACTAAACTATCTGGAATCCTAAATTTTCCTGTGGAAACGAACAATTCCATACAAATAGATGATTTTCTTATTGCAAGTATAATTTTAAACCTTTGTATAGTGAAAATATAAAATACACATTTTTATGAGGTTTTTCGATTAGAAAGTAATCAATTTTAAACACTCTCGTCAATTCGAAGGTGTGAAAATGATTACTTTGTAATCGAAAGGCATTACAATTAAATGTTAATTTATTGGATTGTTTTATAATTGACATTGATGTAAAATCAGTTTAAATGTTAAGAATATGTTTGTTGTAAAAATATTTGATAAATTATTAATCACTTTGAAAACTCATTTAGTGCCAACGTCAATTCAGACGCTGAAGGGGAAAAGGAATTTAGAAGATCCATTTAAAATCTAAAGCTGACATGAAAAGGGGCAATGAAGCGCGGCCAATAAATAAGTAATTCCTCTTGGGCTGATGATTAAAGCCCCCCCTTCCACCCCTGTGATGAGCGATGGAAGGGGGGTAATGTAAAGTTTGTGCAATACGTCGCGGGACAGAACCCTCTCCGCAGTTTGATTGGACTACTTGTCCCCAAGCCGATTACCCGTGTTTACTGGATAGTAATTAATTGGAGCGTCGAGGTTTAGTATTTGACCCATTTTCTAACGGGATCAAGATTTGACGTTGATTAAATGAAATATATACACAAGTATAGATACAATAGATTTTTGCAAAGCTTAAAAACACAAGAAATTAATTTACTCCCCACGTAGACTTTATATCTGTGTGGGGGGGGGGGAGGAGGAGGAGTCGCTTGGTAAGCCTTACATAACTAAATATAGAAACTAAATGGAATCCTTACACTATATAAATAACAACTTTAATAAATGGTTCCAATGAATTGGCACAAACTTCCCCCATGTTAAACACAAAAAAACTTTGTAAATTACCACTTTGATTCCCAAGATCGTTAGATTAGTTTTGGGAAAATTCCATTTTTGTATGTTTCTGCCCATAAATAAGAAAAACAAATTTAAAAATGACTTAAAGATACTTGGTTAAATACACCTACATACCAAATTTCATAAAAATTGATCCATCCGTTTGGTCTCCAGCGAACTGCACATACACAGACAGACACACATACGGACAGACACCATAGATTTCGAAAAAACCTCTTTTTTGGGTTCAAGGGACCCTAAAATAGATTTTTTGACCAATTTGTAAAAAAGATTTTTTTGGACGATCACAATACTTTCTCTATGCTAACGCATATGGGAGAAAGTAAAATGAGAATAACAATAAATGTAAAAGAAAAATAAATGAGTAAAAAATGAAGAGTATGAAAATAAACATATGACTATCAAGATTATGAACTAATGAATATATATATAATTAAATACAATAATGAAAAATTTCCAAAAATATAAATTCACACTTATTTGAAAATAATGGGAGTTCACCAATTCAAAATTACCAAGTTTATAAAAAAGAAAAATTACTGCTAGTAGTTTTAAAGTTTGTGGGTGGAATCTGTAAATATGCTAGAGGGCGGGGAGGGGGATAATGTACTGTTTTATATATAAAGGGACACTAAATAAGTGCCACAGCAGTCTCCCGGCTAATAAAGAACAGCCATTCTCCAATCTCTCTCTTAGGCATCACTGCCATCATCAGTCAGAGCCATCTCAGGAGGAAGGTTAATAGCACAGTAACTGATATAGTAAGTTAAAACACGGTTTGCTTTAATTATTCCTAACTAAGATTCTTGAGTCATCATGCCTAAAAAGGAATAAACGGTAAATATGGAACATGAGGGTCCCACTCCTAGTTAGCACGAATCCATAGAACATTTTCGGTGGCAGTACCGATTTTTGACAAAAAATTTGAAAAAATGTATTAAAAAGAAAAAGAACGTATACGTCGTAAAGTTTTCGTTTAGGATCTTTTCCGTTATTTCACTATCATAGCCATGACTTAGGGTAACCTAACATAACCAACTAAACTTAACATAACATAAATAATTCTAAAATAACCTAACCAAATCTAACATAACGTAACCTAAACAAACCTAATATAACCTACCACTACCTATAACCTAAAAGTAGTGGTAGTGAATTAACGGAAAAGGTCCTTAGTTCCTTTTCTTTTTGTAAAGAATAGTTTTTCACATAACAAATAATACTTCCAAGCGTGGGAATAAGATCATTATTAGGGACAAAAGCGTTCAAATTTAAACACATGATTTTTGCCTTTTCTCCTCTAAAGCTGGATTAGATTTTAATTTGATTCAGTTTTGATCCTGAGAATCACAATACGATCTCAATTCATTCATTTAATAAATGATTAACGATTTTACGAGATCGTTTTCTTGAAATTCACTAGCAAAAAATGCTGATTAAATCTTATGAAGGTTCATCGTATGGATAAAAAAATAATCGATGATTCAACAGTCAATAACAAGTAACAGATAACGTGGAATTCGATAACACGCAATTGATTTGTGATATTCTGATAAATTACTGTTATTTACCATTTGTACCGGGTTTTTTGACCGGTACATTTCGTTTTTTCCGTCGTAGTCTGCCGGGCTGCCTGAGATTCGCTTTTGCCCGGCGTTTCGCGTACTTTGGTGGCCGTTGGCCCAGTTCCGTTTCGTTCCGTGTTCCAGCAGCTTCGGTCAGGTTGGCCTGGCTGTTCAGTTGTCTTGTGCTGCCTGCAGAAATAGACATGTTCGGCTAGACAAACTAAAACGTAAGTGTTCATTTTGTAAGTTTTAATATCTAATCACCCTTTTGGTGAAAATACTTTTGTTTCATTGAAAATATTAATCGGGCTTAGTTGTGTTTTCAGGGTTTTGTTAAATTTGTATTTTCTTTGTCTAGTTTTGTTAACCTAGGTTTGAGCCATGGGCTCCATGTTACTTTTACCGTTAATGCTTTTTATATCTGCCTTTATTGTCAATAGTAGTTCTGTATAATGTTTATTGAGCCTTTTTTCAGTTGGAGTTACCGATATATCATAGTTTTTTGTTCTTTGCCAATAGCCTAGCCTATCTTTAGTTTGATTTTCATGTTATAACATATTGCTCCTGTTCTATAGCCTAGTTTTCAGTTTGTCATTTTTAGTTCCATATACGTCTTTTATAATTTGTTGATTTGTAATTTGTTTTAAATCTGAGTTTCCTACATAATTATTCATAGCCTAAAGTTAATCTTTCACTGTCTTGTTTGCTCTTCATGTCCAGTTTTGTTAAATCATGCACCCTTATATTTAGTGGCTATGTGTAATATTTTGTTGTGATGGCTGGACTGTGTTTAATGGCTGTGTTTGACCTTGCAGTCCAGGGTGCTTGAGTGGGACGTTCAGCCCTCGGCCTGCCGTCCGGGGATTGCCGACCATTCTGCACTGCTAGCCTGGCCTGAGGACCATGTTGGAGCCTGGAGGCGCCCGCTACCCGCTCTACATCTTTGTGGTATAAGTCTCCTGTCCTCAGGTCAGTGTATTCCATTTTATTTCCCGGCGGCTGAGCTGGGGGTTTTGATGATGTATTTCCTAAGAAGAAAAACAAAAAAGAAAAGGGCAGTGAAATATAAAAAATAAAAAAAAAAAAAAGAAGAGAAAAAAAATTTGTGGAACATTATGTGGCCTAGGCCTAAAAACTGGGACAAAGTGATTGATGAAACAGCCATGGGGACTTATATTTTTTTTATTAAAAGAAAAAAAGAAAAGCTTTAAAATACACAAAGATTTTTTTTTGGATGTTAATATTTATTATATTTACGGTTATTTAGTTTAATTAGTTTATTTGGTTGTTATATTTTGTAGAGTTTATATTTGTTAGGTCCCTATGGTTAAGTTATGTTATTATTTATTGTTATGTTTAGGCCTAGTTATTGTTATTTATTCTTTGTTAAGTGTATTAGGGGTGTTTGGAAGTGAATTTTTACTCGGACGGTACCGTGTTATATTTTCTGTTAAATTATTTAATTTTTAAACTTTCACCAAAAGGGGATTATTGTGCTTTGATTTAACGTCTAATTCGGAGCTGCCCAGGGATTCCGGCTTACTCCCTGGCCCGGTGGAATTATGGGATTTGGGCTAAATTGCCGGTTTAAGTGTTGTGATCCAAAGGTTCTAAATTTTCACTTTTATGTGGGCATTAAATTTATCTTACGTTTTGGGGGTCTCTGGCTAAACTGCAGATAGGCCATGTAGTTGTTAATTGGTAATTTTGGTATTGGTTGCGTTTGTTGTTTTTGTAGCTTTTGTGTCTTATCTTGTTAATTTTAGTGTTTATTGTTATTTATTGAAGTGCTAATTTATATTGTGGCTTTCTGCCGTTTTTGATTTATTATTATATTTGCTCTTGGTAATAAAATTAGTTTTGCTCAGCTGCCGAGTGTTATTTTGACCCTCCAACTTTCACCCGTGATCCCATCGCTTTACTCGTTTTGAGCCATCCCCCCAGTTGGCACGCTTTCCAGCTTTGGTGGAGGGGGGATGGGTCTCACATTCAGTCACGTGAATACAAATACTGCACTGTACTCTGCATGTATTAATGTGTTCCGATGTATTGTATCGTCGTGCTGTACTCCCACCCACTTAAGTCTTATTTTAGTATTATAATCCGTAATACTACTACATCTTACTTAAGGGTTTGGACCGTTTTCACCCAATAACATTAGAATTTTATGTCAAAAATTCCACTGGAATAGACTTAAAAAAAAAAAGAAAACAAAGAATAGAAAAATGAAAAACAAATAGGATAAAATACACAGTACAATTAAAGAGGAAGGAAAGTATAAAATGTGTTCCGAGTGTTATGAAATACAAACAGCTCAAGAAACATTCAAAATCTGGAAAACTAACCACTAAGCGAAGAAAACTCTTTCAACACAAAATATTTTTATTTGCCTCCGAAATATCGTCAGTCAAATTAACTAAATATCGGTATTTTGTCATGTATGCGTGCGTGAAATTTAGTTTTCTATATCAAAACTAGAAAATTATATGTAGATTTAAAGCCGAAAAATGAAAATAAAAATGAAAAGAGACTTAATAGCTATTAGATACATTTCATGTGCAAAAGAACGTATTGTGCGCGCTGAATGTGTGTCGAGTAGTTAGTTCTCCAGTTTTCCATATGATGACAAGGCCAGTAACTTATGGAATTAAAGTGGGAGGTCGTTGAGTTTGGACATAATAATGCCGTTTTTCGTGAGCCCCCACCTTAACATTTGTCTCTGTTTCAACATAGTTGTATAATTTTCTAACGCCCATTGAAATGTTCTAAGTTTGAACTATCAACCATCTTCATTGTTTACTTGGCAATTTCTAAGTTGAACTATATCAATAGTCCTATGAAGCAAGTTAAGTAACAGACGTATATTGTATCTTCCAATATTTTCGAACAGACGAATTTATCAACATTTTATACTCAAATGGTGATGTTATTCCAAACCCTTTCAACTCTATTCCTTTTCGAATAAGGAAATATTGCTCCGTACTTGTTCTATACCAGTAGTCCTATCAACTAAATCAAGAAACGCCCATTTTTAAAACTTGTTTCCTTATTGAACTGGATCTAATTTTTTCAAGTTTTTATACTCAATACGTGATATTTTTTCTTAAGTTTAACTCTACGTCTTTTTGAATTTATTCAACATTTTCAAAGTGTTTATGCTCAAAAGTAGATATTCTTCCATACTCATTAAAACTTCAACACCATCCACAGCTTTTTTTAAAAAAAAGTCAAGCAACATCCATGTAATTTTCTTTCTTACTTTCCCTAAGTGCAACTCTTACGCTTTTTGAATTCACTTAAATACCCCCAAGTTTTTATATTCAAAACGAGCTATTCATCCAGACTTCCTTGGTTCAACTCTATTTTCAAACTAAGAGAATTATTCTAAGTTTTTTATACTAGAAAGGAGATATTCTTCCATACTAATTTAAAGATCAGCTCTGTCCTAGTTCTACCAACCAAATTTATGATGCACTGCCTAAACTCTTTACGAACTCAATCGAATTTCTCTAAGTTTTTATACTGAAAAGAATACATTCTTCCATATTTTTATCAAAGTTCGACTCTACCCATAGTAACACCAAACAAATCAGGCAACATACATACATGTATTGATTCTTGCAATATTTTCGAACTTAGTCGAATGTTTTAAAAAACATTTTATACTCTAATGGAGATAGTATTTCCTTACTTATTCAACTCTATGTTTTTTAAACTTAATAGAATTTTCCCAAGTTTGTAATCTTCAAAGGTTACATTCTTCAATACTCTTTCTAAATTTAACTCTATCTGAGTGAAAAGGTTAAACTTAATAAAATGTTCCTAAGTTTTATCACTCAAAACGAGACATAAATCCACAATCTTTCTCTGTTCTACCCATATATTTTAAACTTATAGAATCATTCCAAGTTTTTATACTCAAAAGAAAGTTTTCCTCCATTCTCAATTAAAATTCGACTCTTTACATTTTACACTCTTTACATTGGTAGTCATACCAATCAGATCAAGGTTATATTTAAACAATTTTCAGACAACAATTTAAAGAAAGGTTTTATACTGAAAATGAGATATTCTTCCATAATCCTTCTCAGTTCAACTATTTTAAACTTAAACTTTAAATTTCTTTTAAACTTATCGAACTTTCAAAGATTTTATACTCAAAAAGGAGATATTCTTCAGTACTCTTGCAAAGAACAACTGTGTCCAAAGTCTAATTAACAAACACAATCAAGTACTAGTACTTACTGTACACTTTACAAAATCATTGGAATGTCTCCAAGTTGTTATTGTTACTTCTAAGAAGTTATTCTTCCAAACTCAGTTAACGTTCAACTCTTTCATAGTCCCATCTCCTCTTATCAAATATATATTTTCCGATATACTCCAAAGTTTTAATACTCAAAAGGAGATATTCTTACATACTCAAACTCTATCTATAGTCCTATCAACCTATTCAAGCACGTAATAACACTTGCTATCATTTCGAAATTAATCGATGTTTTTTTCAAGTTGTTATAGTAAAAAGGAGATATTGTTCTATACTATTTCCAAGTTCAGCTCTAATACTTTTCTAACTGTATAGTATGTAGGCCTATTCCTTACTTTTTGTAAGGCGATCTCGACAGATTTCAACTTGGAAACCTGCCGTTGGACGATCGTTTGGGTCGGAAATTACCGAATATTTCCGTGTTACTCAGACGATCGATCCGGGGACACCAGAGTTGAGGTCCGACTAGGGCAGAAAAGTCTTTAATGTAGACATAGTGGGTCTCCTTCTCTTTGTTGCACAGCAACAGGAGATCCCTGTGATCATCTAGCACTCTGTCACAGACCTTCAAGGGATATACCTTATTTTTATCATCTAAACTGTACACATTAATACTAATATTATTTACATTTTCAAATTTAGAGACATCTTTCAGTCCTACGGGGAACTGTATACAAGTCCAGTCGTACTTTTCTGCCAATTATCGCGCGAAGTTACCAGGATGTGTTGCGTCCCCTTGGACGAATTTCGCCAAAACGCTGTACTTGACCCTGGGTACCTGTGTTTCTGGTATTCACCACGCCACGAAAGAATTTTGGCAAGAGGATGTACCCAGCTCCTCTCAAAGGGTTCTATTTGTTTACTCGGATTTCGAATTTCGTTACTTTTAGAAATGTCCAGCCTGATCCTTTCATGCTACATTCCTCCTCCTCGCGGGGAAGTTTGTCAAACATGTCAGAACTGTCCAATGTCTGAAGATTGAAAGAGAGGAGCATTCATTGTTTTGAAATTTTTCATACAAGTTTCCCCGTGAATGTTGGTGAATTCGCAATCCACCACAACGTTAATTTTAACTGCTTCATACTCTTTGAGCATATTTTCAAGCAAACTTACGACCTGATTGAAACTCATGGTTAAGAAAAGTGGCAGAGTTAGTTTGCTTGAAAACTTCTTTTTCGGCTCATAGGTACGTAAGCGTGAGCTGAAAGCTGTCTCTGTTTGTCGGAACTCCCCATCATCACCTGCTGTCTGCTGTTGTGATGATGATGATGAGGCTCCGTTTGTGGTCAGTGGTTGTTGTTGGGGGCCAATGGAAGTGGATGGGATATGGGTAATCCGCTCCTTCCGAGTAAAGTCACCCCCACACTGATCACATTTGATAGCTGAAAAATAAATTAACCACATTAACGATATTATACTACTGAGATGTACAAACCTGAAGTATTAGTTAACATTTCTACAACTGAGAAATTAAAATCTTTAAATTTCATATTTTTTTTAATATTTGTGAAGTAACGAAAAATATTGATAGCTTTGTACTTTGTTTACGTTTATATTTGAAATTTCAGTTTCAATATATATAATGCATATACATATACCAAAGACATAGTCTCAAAACTTGTACTATATGAATGTTAGAAAAAGAAAAAAAGTAGTAAAAATTTTTGATTTTATTATTTTTTTTATTGATTTGTAATTTTTTTTTATTTATAAACTACCTATTGTTTAAACTTTCCTGTTTTTTTTTTTTTTACCACACACATACATTAGCATACATTAGTTAACGCATTTTTTTATAATCATTGTTTACCGGCATGGGATCTGTGTGTATGTTTCTTCAGCCGTTCCTCTGTTGCGAATGTCTTTCGACATATCCCACAAGAGAATCCTACATCTCTAGGGAATTGTAGGCGGTCAGAGGTAGATGGTTGAGGGTCGGAAGGGGCTGCACTCTCTTGTTTAGCAGGACATCCAGAATGCATATGGCGTACCAGATGATCCTTCCTACCAAACCCACGCCCACACTCCATACATTTAAAAACTGTAAAAACACATAAAATATATAAATATTTTTTCATGGGAATACCATACATTTAGAAAACTGTAAAAACACACATAAAGTATATAAATATTTTTTCAAGTCATGGGAATACTATACATTCAAAAAACTTTACATGTTGTATAACGGGGTGATGTGAATAAAACCTAGCAATTGCTTTTACTAGGGATTTTCTAAGCAAAAGCTTCATTTCATGTGAATAAAAAAATAGCAAAAGCTTTTACTTTAAGGAACTGCTTGACTCGTTAGCAATTGCTAAACTGGTTAGCAAATGCTAGACGTTTCAGCAAATGGATGTGAATAAAACTTGCCTTTTGCTTAAAAGTGTCAGCAAATGCTAGAGAATTATCAAGCATGCCCCTTCACATGCTAAAAAAGTTCTTGAAGTGACCAGATGTGTTTAAAATGGCTCAGTTTGTACGTGTTCGGAAACAGAAACATTACAGTGAACGTGTTGAGTGTGATGTTGACAGATATAAGGAATTGTATCGCTTTACAGAAAATAATGTTGAGTGGCTGGCAGACCTTTTTTTGGGTGAGTACACAGAAACTAGAGGGAAAGCTTTGTCATCAAAACAGAGGATGATGGTATTTATTCGCTTTTTGGCAGACCCGGGTAAACAAAATGGTATTGCAGAGGACCTAGGTATCAGTAGATCAACGGTGACAAAAACTGTACCCTTTGTTTTAGAAAAAATTGTGGATAAATCTAAGGAGTGGGTTATATTTCCTACTGGCAGAGGAATTGATGAAGCAAAAGTAGAATGGACGAGGCGTTTCAACTTTCCAACTGTGTTTGCCGCTATTGACTGCACACACATTCCTATTTCTAAACCAACTTTGTTTGGAGATGATTATGTTAACAGGAAGGGTGTAACCACTATAAATGTTCAAGCTACTTGTAATGCACAAGGAAAATTTACCAGTATCGATGCACAGTGGCCTGGTTCTGTCCACGACAGCAGAATTTTAAGAAACTCAGCGATTTATGATGTCATGAACAGAGCACAGGTAAATGCTGTTATCATTGGTGATATTGGCTATGGAATAAGTCCATGGTTAATGACCCCCTATGAAAATCCAATGACACAAGAAGAAAAAGCTTACAACAAAATACATGCTAAAGAAAGAGTAATAATTGAGAGATGCTTTGGCCAGTTAAAAAAAAGATTTTCTATCCTTCAAAATCCTATTCGTGTAGCATTGGATAAAGTCCCTTCCATAGTTTTAGCTTGTGCAACTCTACACAACATAGCAAAACATTTACAAGATGAATTTCCTTGGAATGACTCGGAATTGGAACAAGATAATGCTGATGGTGCATTAGAAGGAGTGCCTGAAAATGAAGCCGCCAGATGGAGACACGGTCAAAGAAAACGGGATGAATTAAAAAATGTAATTAGTAATATGTAAACTTGTATTTACTTTGGTACAGATCTTGTAAATAAAAGATTCTAATCAATTTCACATATAACACATAATTTCCTTCTGAAAAAGACCAGTTGTGTTCCTACTTTATATTAAACAAAACAACTATTATAGGTAAAATTATATCATACTTTCACAATTTAATGTTAAATAACATAAACAACACTCTTAGGACGTAGATGATAACTTTGCTTACAAGGAGAAGTATGTTTTTCCACCATCTTCGGTGACGTTTAACTGCTGATCCTCTGTTTGTTTAAGTTTTTCTAATATGATACTTTCTTTTTCCTTCTGCATCCGGATTAACTGCAGTTGTTCTAATAACACCAGTCTTTGTAGTTCTGCATTTCCCAAATTCTTGGTTTCTTCAGTTTCAAAAAGCTGTAGTTGAACCTTTTGCCTCTTAGTTGAACTGCACAGTCTTGACAATTGTTCCACAGACGTAGTACTGTTGGAAGTGCTTGGAGATTGTGCATTATCATTAGGAGTTCCTACACTTTTGGCTCCAGGAATCTTCGTAAATGTTGGGTTTGCATCAACTTCTAATAACATCAACAGCTTTTTTTCCCAATCCTTTAAAAAATTTTCTTGTTTCCCGTTGCATTTTTATCATTTTTCTTCTTAAGGTCGCCTTTTAGATTGTGTATCTTATTTTGTAGTTTTTTAACAGTTGTCTCTTTGCCGAATACCTTCCCATATTCTGAAATTAATTTCAAATAAGCTTGTTCTTTTTGTTTTTTAATATTGGGTATCTGAGACTTATTTAATACAACAGGGTACTTACTAATAAGTTCCAAAAACTGGTAATTTGCACAAAAATCTTCCTCACCATCGAAAACATCACTTCCAGATGAACTCATAATTACAGACACAGGTTAACATAATGAAGACTAGACCACTAATGACATACTGATTGACAAAAGACAACATGATACAAACAGGAATTCCCAATTGGAAATACCAAGCAATTGCTATCTGGTTTCGGCATTTACTATCTAGCACTAGCAAAAGATTATTCACCTAAACTCTAGCAATTACTTTTAGGATTTGCTTTCACTTCTAGCAATTGCTTATGCTTTTACCTAATGCTACAAGCAATTGCTAGGTTTTTATTCACATGTGCCAGTAAATTTTACTTGATTTCCGAGATCAATAAAAAAATTTACCCTCATGTTCATGTTGTATGTTATATAATTTTATTTGTTCTAAATAACTTTAATTGCAAATTCATCTATTTCTGTCATAAATAAACACTTTTTCAAATAAATAAGTATATGGGAGTTATGAAAAACCTACATTTCCTATCATGAATATTGTTTCTATAATTAAAGCTAACTGTAATTACAAATTCATCTATTTCTGTCATAAATAAACACTTTTTCAAATAAATAAGTATATGAAAGTTATGAAAAAAAACTACATTTCCTATCATGGGTTTACACGAATATTGTTTCCATAGTTAAAGCTTGTTTTAAAAAAATGCTTGTTATTTACTTTATGATTTTTTGTTATTAAACTAACTTACCTCTTTCATGAGACTTTATATGCCGACGGAATGCGGGTCTGGATGAGAAGATCTTTTTACATACCACACATTCAAACCGCTCATTCAGCGAGGATGTCCTCTTTCGATTCATAGGACACCCGGAAAGGATGTGGCGTGTCAAGTTTTGTTTAGTGGTAAACTCACGCTTACACTCCGCACATTTAAAAACTGTAAAAATACAGCAAATTTACTAAATTTATAAAAATAATTATTTTTTTTTTTTAATCAAAGCTTGAAGTTACTGGTTGACATAGCAATGTAAGCTATATGGTAGAAATAAATGTCATTTAATTTATTACATTAATAACTTTATAAACAAAATAACCCTCAAAATATAGTTTATTCTGAACACTCCACACATTTAAAAACTGTAAAAATATAGCAAATTTACTAAATTTATAAAAATAATCATTTTTTCTTTTTTTAATCAAAGCTTGAAGTTACTGGTTGACATAGCAATGTAAGCTATATGGTAGAAATAAATGTCATTTAATTTATTACATTAATAACTTAATAAACAAAATAACCCTCAAAATATAGTTTATTCTGATATTTGTCTTAGGTGTGCTATGAATGTATATCTACTGCTATCATAATGCTTTACAAGATGTGTGAAATGTAATAAAACGTCTAAATAAATTCAGTTAAGGTATGTTGTGTTACAACTTTACAAAACAAGTATATGAACATGACAAAACCCCTTCTCCATCATAAATCTATATTTGGGAGGTACAAATAGAGTTAAAAACTATTGTTTTTCATATGTAGAGCTTAAAATAAACAAAACATGTATACACCTCATGTAGTTAACACACCTCTTATATACAGCTTCTTTAAGGTTTAACTTATTATATATTAACCTACCTCTTCCGTGAGTCTTTATGTGTTGATGAAGTGTGGGTCTACCTGAAAAGGTTTTGTCACACACTCCACACTTAAACAGATCGTTCTGTATCTGCATAGGTTCCATGGTAGATTCTGAAAAAAATAAACTATTGTGAGATTATAAAATTAAAGTTTGATATTTTTTTATTACTTTACTCTAATTTAAAATAAATTAATAAGAGCTATTACAACAGTTGTAAAATCATTTGTATCATATTTAATGAGGAAATTGTTTGAAACAGATTGAATTATAAATATGAAAAAAGACAATGCAAAATTTGTGTCTATAAACTTATTATAGATTCTTTCAATTATACTTTTTAGTACCAAAAATCATACTTTAGAAAAATGATGGATTTATATTAACAAAACTATACCCTTTTAAAATACAGTGTATTTCAATATCTCACTAAACAATCTTTTTTTTCTTTTTTTTAATGTTAACTATAACATATTAGATGTTACAGATCACACACACACACACACACACACACACACACACACACACACACACACACACACACACACACACACACACACACACACACACACACACACACACACACACACACACACACACACACACACACACACACACACACACACACACACACACACACACACACACACACACACACACACACACACACACACACACACACACACACACACACACACACGCACGCACGCACGCATGCACGCACACGCACGCACGCACGCACGCACGCACGCACGCACGCACGCACGCACGCACACGCACACGCGCACGCACACGCACGCATGCACGCACACTAGAGGCACTTTAATGTAAATAAGTCAATCAATTATAATTTTAGTTAATGAAGAAAAACAAATATTGATCGAGAAGAATAGTATATGTTTTTTAGTATTTAGTTAGTTTACAATTATAATTGAATAAAGCATATATTGATTGAGAACGATAGTTCCCACTACTATAATGGATTTGTATTATTAATTATATCTTACCTGGATAGAATTAGTAACAACAACTAAGTAGAGATGGTACAAAGTAACGGTAGCGTTGGGTTGGTAGGAGGAGAGATCACATCCAAAACCAAACTGATGACCATTGGTATTTCCAACGTATATTTATACCGGTGGCGATCATACTTTCACCAGGATATGCCAGGGTACTTTCACCATGTTTGGTATTTCGTCTGAGACCACTTGACCACTGGTTCAAACTATGCATTCCAAGTTATGAGGTTTACCACTATCTTAACTTGTTGAAATGGCAAAATAGGGTAAGGGACTTACATGAATTAAGCATCTGTAATGTTCGACACATTGTTACAAAGTTCACAAATCGCCACTGCTCACGGGGCTAAATGTCACCGAATCTCAACCTGAAAAAATTAAAAAACTTGTATTTTTCCCCCAGTAGCCCCGTGGGAAAAAAATTAAATAATTTTTACCTACCCACCCACCTACCAACCACCCACTCGCCCACCCCACCTGCCTAATTTGCAATGTTTTGATAAATGATAATTTTACCCACCCACTCACCCACCCACCTGCCCATCACCCACCCACCCACCTTAATTTATCATTTATCATTTCCCAGTTTCCCAACGCCGGAGATACAGACAAAACGCCACTACTAATGAAATTGCGCGTTGGAATTGCTTCGCGGATTCCTAATTAGTTTTATAGAAAAAATATAAAAAAACAATAAGTATTAAGTTTTCATTTTCACCTATTTTTTCCAAACTAAGCGTATGTATGCAAAATATAAAAAGCAAACCCAATGTATGATATGATAACGTTTAAAATGACACCTCATACACAGCTTTTGGTCAATAAATAACGAAAAGATATGGATACGCAAATAACATTGTTCTTATGGGATTAAAATCAACATGGCTGACATCATTTGCTAATCTTTTAAAACAAAAGCGTTCTATTAATAAAACCAAAGTTATTAAACTGTAGTTTTATAAGGTCTCATTATGTTGTAATTTTTCTTGTTAATCACTTAAATTACATATTACTTCCGAGATAACATTCACTATACTGTATTTTCATATTACATGGCGCACTACCATTGAACAAAGAAACAAAACGTTGCTATTGTAATATTTATAAAGAGCATTAAAACACAGTTTGAGGCAAATTAATTCACTTTACAATTCCAGACAAAACCACAAATAGCAGCAAGCAACGTTAGAATAATACAGTCAGGGGAGTACGAGAATGTACATTCCTGAGGGACATTAGCTCCGCCGCTTGTGCTAATGTGTTTTGTTTCGTGATCAACTCACAGCTATTACCTTACAGCCGAAATGGCTTTGGGTTATAGTGAGGGACAACATAACTTGTGAAACAAGTTTATATGTTTACCTTGCCGGTAGACAGAAGATAATGTGCAGTCAGGAAGAAAATTACATATTTCGTGAATATTAGTTTTGATGAGTTTGAGTGTGGCACTTGGAGATAAACTCTCAGCTGTTACCATACAGCTGAAATGGCATTATAGTGAGGGACAACATAACTTGTTAAGCAAGCCCACATGTTTATTGGTAGACAGTAGATAATGTTAAGTTAGGAAGAAAGTTACATACCTCGGGAACAGTAGTTTTAATGAGTTTAAGTGTGGCTCTTCAAGATAAACTCACATCGGTTACCTTAGAGTTGAAATGGTATTATAATGAGGGACAACATAACTTGTTAAGCAACCCCACATGTTTACCGGTAGACAGTACATAATGTTAAGTTAGGAAGAAAGTTACATACATCGGGAACATTGGTTTTAATGAGTTTAATTGTGGCACTTCAAGGTAAAGTCACAGGTACTACTTACAGACTAAATGGCATTATAATGAGGGACAACATAACTTGTTAAGCAACCCCACATGTTTACCGGTAGACAGTACATAATGTTAAGTTAGGAAGAAAGTTACATACATCGGGAACATTGGTTTTAATGAGTTTAAGTGTGGCACTTCAAGATAAACTCACAGCTGTTAGCTTACAGCTAAAATGGCATTATAGTGAGGGACAACATAACTTGTTAAGCAAGCCCACATGTTTACCGGTAGACAGTGAATAATGTCCAGTTAGGAAGAAGGTTACATTTCTCGTGAACACTAGTTTTGATGAGTGCACTTGGATATAAACGCACAGCTCTTACTTTGCATATTTAATAGGAAAACAGTGAGAGGTTGCATAATGTGTGAAGCAATTCCACATATTCACGTTGGCGGGAATTAGTTAAGGAGCAATAAAGAAAATACACCTACCTGAGGAACGTTAGCTGTAATGGTTTGGCTAAAATAAAGCGTTTCATAATAAGCACAAAGCTATTACCTTACAGCTTTAATGGCACTACAGTTATGGACAACATAGCTTGGCAAACATTCCACACGTTACGTTACCAGTAGTAAGTGAAATGAAGCATTGCTTATACCTGGGGATTTTCGTTATGATTATTTTTATGTGAGGTTTCCTTATAAACTTAACAGCACTACAGTGATGGACAATATAACTTGTAAACTGAGCCCACATTTTTACGATGCCGACAGTCATCTGTGGCAGCCTCTGCAAAGAATTTCACAAACTTGACGATTGTTAGCTCTAATGGCTTTGCTCAAATGAAAGTTGCATCATAAACTCTTTGGCTATTATAATTTTACAGCATTGATGGTACTATAGTAAGAGTCAACATAACTTGTAAACCGAGCCCACACGTTTATGGCTACCAAATAGTAGTAGGGTATGACTATTAAGAACGAATTTCACATAACTAAGATAGTTAATTTCAATGTTTTTAATAAATTGTACGGTATAGTGATCAACTTACGACTATTATTCATTACCAGCATAGTGCTACTAAAGTGGGGGACAATATAACTTGTGAGTCGAATCTACATGTTCATGTTACGGCAGGTAGAATATTACACACCTGAGGTAGTTAACCCGAGTTGTTGATGCTTGATGAAGGATATCCCTGACTGCCTTAATGACACAACCACTACCTGTTAACCATCATTACTGTTGACTGTAGACCTATCTGTGGTAAAATCTACAACAACATTCTATGTTTGTAGCTATTAAATATGTGATATATGTTGTTAAGATTGTTTTACGCTTGGGCTGAATATTCAGTCTACATTTTTCCTTGAGCAGAGTATACCTTACGCTTCCGACACAGTCTCGATGTAAACGAACTATGAGTTTACTTCATCAACTCTTCATTATTTTTCTGCAAGTTTTATTAGTGCCACAGTATTATTTTATTAATACTCAAATAACACATTTAATGTTTGCTCAAAGAAATTTTGTCTAGCGTATTTCGTTTTCGAGTTTGCAAAGGTTTACATAAACATTAATTGCTCATTAACTTGTTTAAATTATTAAATGATACGTATACCAAACTAATCAAATGAACTCAACTGTCATCCATCCACAAGAAATTATTTTACCATTATTATTCTCGCTAAAGTGACAGGTTAAATACGACTCACGCCCAATTTTACTCATAAAAACGTGTTATTAAACACAAATATCACTATAAAAAGCAAATTAGTTCAAGCAATATCCCCAGTATATTTTTTTCTTAAATAATATAACATGGTGGACACTATAGCATTAGCTTGAAAATTATTGCTTACTTATTTTAAGTTTGACAGCAAATTAAAACTGTGAGTTTTGTCATTTCAGACCAGCGGCGCGTGGCCGTTCCGCCAGTACCAAAGTTATTTTATTCCGACTATAGAGTCGAGAAGTCAAGTCCACCACATTGGAAGTTTTTATTGATTAGAGTTGATGTATGTGAGAGATAAGAATCAAAGCTTTATCAATAGAAGGAGTAGAGTATACTTTCTACTCAATTTAGGTAGCCAACCTTGATCAGTGTAGGTAAACTCACGTGATCAACTTCAGCTGACTCCCATGATCAACCAGAGTAACCACTCCTGATCATTTCGGCTAGCCCCCTCTATTAACATGAGTAGGAACCATGATAAAATTGGGTAGCTGGGTTATTCCCCTATTATTAAATGTGAAAGCATCCCTTGATCATCTTGGGTAACACCCTTGATCAACTTGGTAGCCACCTTATTCGACTTGAGTAACCACCTTTGATTAAGATAGCTAGGAAGCATTATTAACTTGGGTAGTACTCCCGTGATCAGTTTGGGTAGACACTCGTTACCAACGTAGGTAAATCTAGACTTAATACATTATAAATTCTATTTAACTGTTCATATTCAATAAATTAGCATGAATCTTAAGGGGGTTTGGAGGCGAAGCCCCCAACGAGCGAAGCGAGTGTGAGAGATAAGAATCAAAGCTTTATCATCAATAGAAGGATTACAGTATGACTTTCTACTCAATTTAATTGTGTCAAAGAGCTCTGACACAAGTAAATTTTGTCACCTAGAGTGACTCTGACAAGTAAAGGTTTCATTAAAATGTAGGTCTTAAATAATTTTTTTCAGACGTATCTTCTGAGAGTTAAATCTTGAGTTTGTTTGGTTGCTTGTAGAATCGTACTTGTTTCACCATTGTGTTTATATAATAAGTTGGTTAGGTTTGTAAATATTGTGTACTTTATCATACGAAATTGCTTGATATTGCAATGTCGAGTTGACGGACTACAGGATAGCGCTCTACTAAAATCACTCAATATAATCAAACTTACGTTGTACTAGAAAATACAAGTGATACTGATAAATAATAGCAAATCATAGAAATGGTCAAGGATCGATTCCTCAAAATAGTTTGTTAATTTTGACGATAGGTTCAGAGTGTGCCCTGAATTTTAATGTTGTTAGTGTTTTTATAATTGTTGTATTGATTTGGTGGATGTGTTTTATAGGGTGAGTGGATGGGTTATGAAAATATTTGTTTTGATTGGGATGGAAGTTGGGTTATTAAGATTAATATGTTCTAAAGAATGTTTGCTTATTAAAATGATTAATGTAACAAGAACATGAGAGTAACAGGAAAATAAACAGTTAAAGGTGTTTTTTAGTAATTATTTTAACCATGAAGCAGGGAAATATTACAATTTTACTGATATTGCAATGTATATGACAGCATAGAGTGGCAGGAGGGGAAATATTACTCTACAATCACACAAAGTTGGCAAGACAACTGTTACCTCACCCTGGGTAACATTAGCTTAAGTGCTTCGACTAATGTATTGTGAAGGGGTCATTAGCTCTCTTGTGTTGGGTGAACGGGTCACAGCCATTACCTTGTTAGCTCTAATGGTACTAAAGTTGTGTACAACATAACTAGTTAACTTGATTAAGTACAGCAAATACTGGCGGTAGTAAAGGTCTAAGCAAAACGTGTTCCTGGAAGTATTTAGTACTGCTGCAATAGATGCGTAATGAACGAGTCGCAGCCATTACCATGCAGCTTCAATGATAATAAAGTGATGGACAAAATTACTTGTAAGCCTCGCCTACGTTCATACGTAGCCGACGGTAAGCTTCCATACAAAACATAGTCGCGAGTAGAGCTCTTGCTACGTTGTAGGACTTCGTGATCAGATCACCGCTCCCACGTTCTTCTTTAATGAAGCTATAGTGGCGAACAACATAACTTGTCAGTCTACCATCGATGTTAGACATGACTGGATAGAGTCAGAATGCGTGTTGTGAAAACGGTTTGGCCACTACACACATTCCCCCACCAGTTGTAGGCAGCAGCTAGTCCACAATCCGCCTTGATTAGTTCGTTCATTGTCGTTTAAAGGCGGTTGCGTGGTTATTGTACAACAACTATTAATGAACTTTCTATATACTTAAATAGACATTAACGGAATAATTATCATATACGTTCTTGGGAACAACGGAAAGAATTATTTTTCCTGTCAGAATTAATTTAATTATTTTAATAAAAGCTTTATTTATTTACAGGTTGATTCACGAAGATATTCACATTAATTTCGTATGCACATCAGTAACATCTGTGATGAGGGTAACTTTGTCAGCGATGAGATTGACGATTTATGCAATGAGATTAACGTTGTCTGCGATGAGAGTACCGTTGTCTGTGATGAGGGTAACTTTGTCACCGATGAGATTGACGTTTTCTGCAATGAGATTAACGTTGTCTGCGATGAGAGTACCGTTGTCTGGGGGATCGGACGTTTGGCACACATTTTTGGACCTTCTGCCCATGGCAGTTTTGGCACAATCATTAGAGCGGAATAAGTAGGGTCAACTCGCCTGCTTGGAAAAGGCATGTTTGGCACAGTCGCTCGACCAGGTAGACGCCATCGAACGAGGGAAAACGGGAATTTTATTATTCCCGTCAACTCTGCGTGGCAGTCATTTGCCCGTGATATAACAAATTTTTAAATTTAAACCTCACTAGGTTAGGTTAGGTTAGGTTAGGTTAGGTTAGATCATGATCTATTTGGGTAGCATCCGTGTTCCAATTGGGTAGCATCCGTGATCTACTTGGGTAGCAGCCGTGATCTACTCGGGTAGCATCCGTGATCTACTTGGGTAGCAGCCGTGATCTACTCGGGTAGCATCCGTGATCTACCTGGGTAGCAGCTGTGATCTACCGCAGGTTAGGTTAGGTTAGGTTAGGTTAGGTTAGGTTAGTTGCTTACTTCAATAAGCACCACAGCAGGAAATTTGCGGGGGCAAAAAAGTTCCCATTTTCCCGCATTCTGGCCACCTGGCTGCTACTACCTGGCCGGGCGGTGTGTGCCAAACGTGCCTTTCTGAAACTTACAGGTTGACCCTTCTTAATCCCCTCTAATGACTGTGCCAAAAGTGCCATTCCAAATCGGCCAAAAATGTGTGCCAAACGTTCTACGATTAGATTAACGTTGTCTGCGATTAGATTAACGTTGTCTGAGATCAGAGTAACGTTGTCTACGATAAGAGTTACCTTGTCTACGATGAGATAAATGTTGTCTGCGATGAGAGTAACGTTGTCTGCGATGAGGATAACGTTGTCTGCGATCAGGGTAACGTTGTCTGCTATGAGGTTAACGTTGTCTGCGATCTGGGTAACATTGTCTGAGATCAGGGTAACGTTGTCTACGATGAGGATAACGTTGTCTGTGATCAGGGTAACATTGTCTGAGATCAGGGTAACGTTGTCTACGATGAGGATAACGTTGTCTGCGATCAGAGTAATATTGTCTATTATGAGTAATATTTCTTTGCATTTAGTGAAGCACAAATGTTTTATTTGGTTACACAATTAATGACAATACATGTAAAACAACAATTATTAAACTTGTATTTTAAATCAACCTATACGGTACATCGATACTTTATGTAGGCCTTTATAGAACAAAATATACATTAAAACTGTTTATTTGATTAGTAACACTTCTTTTGATAATTTATGTTTTTATAATAAATTAATAATACATCCGTTTTTATGCACATAGTACATTCGCTCATTTACACTCATCACTCTCAATCGAAACTCATATTCATCCATATCCTAACGATCGGCGTCTTAAGAATAAATAAATAAGTAATATAATGTACATTATACATGTATATTACAAAATAAAGCTCAGTTATTTATGTTTTGTCAGATGTAGCTTAAAACAGTAGCTTTTCAAGTTTTTTCTTTGTTAACTAATTTATACTCTTTGTTTTTTTTCTTTATATTTTTCTTTGTTAAATAATTTATATTTTATAAAAACAGTTTTATAAAATACTGTAAACCAACATTTGTTTTTTATAATAAATATGAATTACCGTTTCGAAACATCTTCCCAATGTCCGTTCTCACATTCCACGGAAATTCAACAAAAGACCTACAAAAGTGCAAAGCGTTTTGAACGAACATTTAACAAATTTCATTTCATCAGGAAACAATATTATGACATTTAATTATTGACAAAATTATTAATAATTATATATTCCACTTTTATAAAGATAACATCTATCTTGTTTTTTATAATCACATAAAGTTCTTTTAAGAGCTAAAATGATTCATAATAATTAAACATGTCTTTAATTTTAAGATAACATCTATCTTGTACGTATTTAGTTTGAGATAAAATGGCACTTAGGCCTATGTTTGTCAAAGCACTGAGATTCCATTAAGGTGGTGCAATCGGTTTTCGTTGAGTTAATTATTTTCCTTCCCTTGAGACAGAAAAAATATAAAATAGATTTTCTAACCGTTACATTAGAACTTGTGGCCTTATGAAGTGGTGAATTTAGTTGATTTTAAATTACTATTAAGACAACAAAGTACAAATTTAATTTGTTATAACTACGTTTTATAACATAACTGAAGGGCTTAAGATGTTTTTCACTTTTTTAAAAAATATGTATGATATTAAGGTAATTAAAAGATATTTTATCACCTTCTAAATTATAAATAATTTAAAAAATTTAAAAAACCTTAATCCCTTCAGTTACGTGTAAAAAACGTAGTTATAAAAAAAATAAATTTGTGCGTTGAACGGTTTTGTTTTAATTGTGATTTAAAATCAGCTAAATTCGCTACTTCTTAAGGCCACTAGTTCTAATGTAATGGTTACAAAATCTATTTTATATTTTTCCTGTCTCAAGTTAAGATACATTAACTAATTTTGATTATAAAATTGGGAAATAGTTAACTCACTGAAAAACAATTGCACCACCTTAATAGCTAAAATTTATCATAAATATATCTTTGATCTAAGTTAGTGCACGATGTAATTAAATTTAATTAATATGATTGGCACTATTAAAACGTTATTAATAACAACAAATTAATTAAAATAGTTAAATTATGTATTATTTAGAAGTCATAGTTTAAGATAGTCTTCCAAGTATTGTACTGTGTAGTTTTCCACGATGAGTAAGGAATGGAATATGAGTCGCTTTCGTACGAGTGTGGGAAAACTCAACTATTGGAAATGTAGGTGGGTAATAGAAAATGATTAGTAATGTGATTGCGGAGTCTAAATTTAAACTATAGATTACATAGTTAATGATTGCACATTGCGTTCTATTCAGGGGGAATTCGCCGGTCTTCGTTCAATCGGAGAAGCAGGGTTGAACGGTTACGAAACCTGGATTTAACTCTGTGAGGGAAGATTAAGATATCTATTTATATTTAATTAATTAATATAATTTATAATTTTTCATTTATCCTCCTTTTAATTTGCAAGCTGACTTTGAAAGCCATACTATGTATATTCTGTGACCAAGTACTGCAGCAGTTTGGTCGTTTTTACTTTCTCCCATATGAGTCAGCATAGAGAAAGTATTGTGATCGTTCAAGAAAATTGTTTACAAGTTGGTCTAAAAATCCATTGTAGGGTCCCTTGAACCCCAAAAAGATTTTTCGAAAAAGATTTTTTATGTCTGTTCGTATGTGTGTCTGTCTGTGGTGTGTATGTGCACTTCGCTGGAGACCAAAAGGATTGATCAATTTTTATGAAAATTGGTACTGTATGTAGGTGTATTTAACCAATATCTCTAGCCTTATATTTCACTTTTTTGAAATTTTAGGTTTTTTTTATTTTTATGAGAAGAAAAGATACAAAAATGTACCTTTCTCAAAAACTGCTCTAACGATTTTATTAAATTTTCAGAAAAGATGTAAATTACAATTTAAAATATTTTAGTAGAAATCGCATGTCTCTAGCTTGACTAGTTTTTTGGTTATGGAAAAAACATATTTGGGAATCAAACTGGTAATTTTCAAACTTTTGATTTTTTAGTGTTTAATATAGGAGAAAGTTTTGCCAATTCGTGTAACCATTTATTAAGTTTATATTGGTTTCAAACCTCATTTACTTTACGATCATCGATATTTACGTGCAACTAAGCATGGAACCCAATCACGTCCCAACTGATGGAACTGTGTTTTTAGAAGGATTTCTTTAAAAGCTCCGATAACAATAACAGGGCCATATTAAAACACCAGTTTAATGATAGAGTCCAGTTTTTAAGTGCTGAGTAGATGACTAGAGCGGTGGCATTGGTCCGGTTGACCTCCACAGGTTCCTTGTTCCCGGACCGGTTTCCCCTCCATCCCACGGGACAACCAGAGGTCGTCAATTACGACGCACGGTAGCTGGGCCATTACACCCTTGCACCTACACACGCACACACCCGTAATTGGATATCAACGACTTAAAGTAATGCCGTGTTCATCTGGAACTAGATTTACGAGTGGGATTATTTATGAAGGAAATTGAAATTGTAGACCTATCTCTTGACATTCAAAAGTTATTTGCAGTTTACCGAAAGCGGTCTCATCTAACAAATAAAAACCTTTGATAGGCCCACCCTTTTAACATCAGGCAAACGACGTTTAGGGGTGTTCACACAGGCGCCCAGTTAAGTACTCCAAGAATTAAGTTCTAGATTTCCCCACAACTATTAGCAAAGAGCCTGCCTCACTAACACACACACAACTTGTTTCCCTCCCCTCTCTCTCCCTCACTGTCCTCATCTGCCCACCCCTCAAATTGTACAAAAGTACACACAATACCTTCATTTATAGTGAAATCTATCAATGAAGTTTTTTTTAGTAGATGTTTAGTATATGTGCTGTCTGACTACTAAAAGTAACTAAATATGAATATACTATTTAAGCCAAAGATAATTGTAAAAATGTAACCTCAAAATCTGTATGTATGCCATTTATAGAAAAATTATTAGTTACATTATTTTTTAAGTTTTACTTCACACTAGGTTGGTTAGTAACCTTTGTCCACTACATCCTCTAAATTTTAATGAAAATATATCGCAAAGATCCTTAACTAATGAGTTATGTAACTAGAAAGGCTAAATTAGCCACATTATGTAGCCATATATATCTATAAGAAGTATAACACTTTTATTTAGAAAATGTCCTCATGCCACTCACACAACACACAAACGAATCTTAAAGGACCGTCCCATCCTCTCAACTCACAAACTAACCTCAATATCTTAAAATCGTGAATGCAATCCTTGTAAGTTCGAACAGTATTCGGTGATCGAATAGGTTTCGCAAGTTGACTATTTTAAAATTTTTAACTCACTTTTATGTACGCGTAGGCAGCAGCTTTGAATGGCTTTACTTATAAATCTGATTCGACTTTCCATATAACAATTTTCATTGTTTATATCACAACACTGTTAAATTAAAAATTATTTCAACGAAACTTTGAGAAACTCTGATTTTTTTCTTTTGCAAGAAAGGGATATTGAATTATAAAAATATCAACAACTCCAATGCTTTGCAAACAGTTTATCTTATTAATTTTAAAAAGTGCAATTGAATCAAGCTTTTATTATGAAAAGTCAACGCTATGGAAGTACTAATAGTACAAAAATTATATGTTTTATAGACAATAAATGCATTAAATATTCAGTAATGTTAAATATATCATGTTTTTAATTCACGTACAATGTGCTGCATATTTAGATATTAATTATTATATTATATTTTTCTCGATAAATTTATATCGTCTGGTTTGCTTTTCAAGATGCAGAGAAATACTGTGCACTTGTTGAGATAGGAACATTTTTGAAAAGGGAGAAACCTCACATACACTTACTTTGAGGTTGGGAAAAATACAATCTTTTTTCATGAAAAGAGAAAATGTTACGCTCGTAGTGATGTAAGGGAGGAACTACCGCTGTAGTTGTAGTACTAGTAGTGTAGCCCACTCCGTGTTTTAAAGAGTAACAAAACTACATGCTGTGTTTAAACGAAAACTAGACTATATAGATAATTAATTTAGATATGTTGATTGAATGAGGAAAATACCTTTACGTGGTTTGAGAAGGAGCGAAAGAAAACTGGTGTAACCTTTTTGGGATAAGTGTGAAAGGGAGAAAGCCTATTTAGTCCGTTTGAGAGACTTAAAGAGCAAAACACAAGTTTTTTTGTTTGAGAGAGAGTGAAAATAAATCTACGCTATATGAAGAAAACCGAACGATCTATGTTTGCTGTTTTAGAAGGGAATGCGTAAGATTGTATTGGAGGAACTTACATGCTTTAAATGTTACTGTAGTTGAAGCCCTTACGAAAGTAATGTTCAGTCTGCCATTAAAGCAGATGTGAGTTTATATAGAACTAGGGAATAATCCTGCATCCTTTGCATGCAAACTTCATCAGTCGCTATGCTCGTGTCATCTCGGTTGTGATTTTGATAGATGTTTAGATGTGCTGCTTGACTACTGAAAGTAACAAAATAAAAATAATTAGTTTTTTCATTAGCTGTTCTTTTTCAATTTAACAACAATGTCTGTTGTGTTCGTTTCAGATAAAAGAGTTCTTATAAAGGCTATTTCTAATCGAATTTCAAAAAGTACTGAAATACAAAATGTGCTTTTCTCAAAATTTCAATTCCATCAAAAGTATCTAACTGGTTTTGTAAAACAGCTGCTTTTATGATGTTAAAAAATCATATGGTTTTAAATCCACAGTAAAAATACGCAATGTTTACAGCAGCAGAAGCTGTTTAGCTTTATACAGTATTTTAATTAGCATAATACGTGTTGGTATAGATACAATACAAGTAAATGTTACCCAACACAAATGTATTACAATATAAGCACAAAATGCACAAATATTATGGTGATCGATTTCGGTGAACCACGCTCACCTTCCTCAGACCAGAGGGATTTACAAAAGAATGGAAAATGGTGTTCAACAACTCCATTTATAGGCCTACGACCACGTGATCCTATTGGCTGAAAATGTCAAAATGGCTGCTGCTGTGATATTATTGGCTAATCCCTATTGGCTGTTACTTCTGTTATTTTAATCGCTGATCATACGTTATTAAAAACTAATTCGGAATCAAAATTAACCTGTTCATTTCTTAGTTCATCACGATTCTTACAGTTTTCATTTAAAATAAATAACTTTCCATGTTCCTACCCTTCTTATAAACTTTTATAATATTTGTATACAACCCTTGTATACAAACATTTGCACCTATTTTATTCAAACTATGGGTACAAATCAGAAGATGTTTTGCTATATTAGATCTTTTAGCTTTATATGCATATAAACAATGTAGGAAAGTTGAGGGATGGTTCAATCACTTAGGAATGGAATTTCAAGAAGTCCTTTCTTAGTAGGTCTTTATGATACAAATGTCATCAATATGTCTGTTCAGTAGTTCTGTAGATTTCATGATCAGTGAGTAAATCGTGTTTGGATTATGTATTATTCATATTTGAGGTTATTCTTATGAGACGCCAACACAGATTGTTCGTATTTTAAAGCAAATATGAATGATTACTTGAGTTTTTTTTAATAGTATGACCTGTGTTGTCTTGTTACTGACTTGAGTTCGACTTAGCTCGGAAAGAACAATTTACTATCAGACCAATATTCAGGAGAACTAAAGGAGCTACAGCTTTTCGTGGAATCCAAACCACGTAGTTTTGGTCTGATTTTCAGCTGACAAGCCTGATACTCAGTTCTCTTAACCACCCAACACAGACACCCAGACTTCTCTATTAATGTGCACGTAGATGGTAACCATTTAGTGGGATCCATGTTGGTATTCAGAGTCTGCAAATGCTGTCGGCCATGTTGTTTTTAATCCCATAAGAACAATATTATTTGCGAATCCATATTTTTTCGTTATTTATTGACCAAAAGCTGTGTATAAGGTGTCATTTTAAACGTTATCATATTGCGCATTGATTTTGCTTTTGATATTTTAAACACATACACCTAGTTTTGAAAAATAGGTGAAAATAAAAGCTGCTAACTTAATTTTTTTCTATAAAACTAATTAGAAATTCGAAAAGCAATTCCAACGCACAATTTCATTCTTAATCAAATGCTATTTGTTTGGAAAAAAATCTGGAAACTAAATAACTATTTAGTTTGGATACACGTGATCGAATGTCCGGTTCGAATATAACATTGTTCTTATGGGACTAAAACCAACATGGCCGACAGCCTCTGCAGACTCTTAAGTGTACCGAGCATAGAACCTACCGCCTACAATCTTTTCAACACTTTATCCCCAAGTAGCTGGATTACAGCACTGCGCCACAAATAAGATTAGAGCAAAATTTCCATCAGATCACTCCAATACTTCACAGTCACTTCAGTACACCAATCGTAAAGTCCATTATGTTTACACCTCCACGTAAGTCGAAGGCCGTGATTTAGGTTTACAGAATCAGCAGTTAAACCGTACTAGTCATAAAACCGGGGTTTACGGACAGAATAAAGACCGCGCTAACAGAAAGCAGTCGTGGGCCGGACCGCTTTATGGGGTAGTAAAGCCGTGAGCGTGACTGGAGTCTGGCCGGTGTTCGGTTACACCTGATTGGCTTAGAGCATGACTAATTATGTTAATTAATTTATAATTACCGTACTTCACTGTTTTATGGCGTATTTTATACTCATTTTTGTTAAGGGTGTTTAGTAATTCTTTGTAACATTTTAATTTTATGGATATTGTTATAATAAATTAATAATCAACGTAGTAACTGAGTACCCCTTTTTTATAACATATTTCTGAAATTTAGGCCACCGTCATGGGCATCTAATTAACTTTATAACTTCTTCATAACGCCAAAATTAAATAAGTAAAATATGTAATAAAAACATATAAGAAATAAATCACACGTTAAAAATGTGTGTGAATGTTTATTATAAATTTGTTTAAAGTTTTTTCTTATCAGCCTTTTATATTCACAAATTATATAAACATTTTGAAAAAATAAAATTATAACACAAATTTAAAATGAACTTTGTATTTATTTATTCTTAAGACGCCGCTCGTCAAGATATGGGCGAATATGGATTTCGAATGAGTGTGATGAATGTAGATGAGCGAATGTAGTCATTGTTACTAACTAAGGCCTACTATTCCTTAGAAAGTGTCATTAATTAATAGCCCAATGACAAATGAACAGCCCGTAGTTATCAGCTGACCCCTTCAAAATGTACCTCGACTCTGATTGGGATCGAACTGAGAACCATTAGCTTATGAAGCTGGGATTTAACCAACTAAGCAACCTTTTATTTATTTAATTTAGCTGTAATTAAAAAGTTAGACAGTTTGTCGAATTATTATGAAGATGGAATATAGTTGTGAAATATGTTGTTAGATTAAATAAAAGAATTATTTGTTAATTTATTCATTTTTTTTATTATTCATGTTTTTTGTATATTTATTTTGTTATTTTTAACTGGGATATTTAATGTAATAACTAAAACAACGTAAGCTAAAAACGACCATCCTCACGAGACGAGATAAAATGGACTATCTAAAAAATCAAAATATAAATTATACCTCTTCTACTAGTAGTGGTAAGTATAAAAGCCACAAATAATGTATTATGTATAAATACAAAATATATATGACAGTTACCAAATGCAGTTTAAATATAAATTTGTTTAAATGTAAGTCTCTTTTCTTGACATGAACCAGTAAATTTTGCGACAGATAATTTTACTACTAAAACAAGTTTGATCATAAATTTGTAAAAACATCACTTTTAGTGACTATAAAATGTATTTATTGATAAAATGTTGGGAGAGGGAGAAATTCTTTTCACTTAGATTTTTATGAGAGAGACAATGTACTTCGATTTACGAACTCAATATATGAAAAAGGGAGAAAAGTCTTTTATAAGTCTCTGAAACCGTCGATTAAGTAGTTTCTTCATTTTCTCACCTCCCTTAGACGCCATTTTCTCACCTCCCTTAGACGCCATTTTCTCACCTCCCTTAGACGCCATTTTCTCACCTCCCTTAGACGCCAGTTTCTCACCTCCCTTAGACGCCAGTTTCTCAACTCCCTTAGACGCCAGTTTCTCACCTCCCTTAGACGCCAGTTTCTCACCTCCCTTAGACGCCAGTTTCTCACCTCCCTTAGACGCCATTTTTCTTTCTCTCTCTCAAACCATATAATGGTATTTTCCTCATTCAATCAACATATCTAGATTAATTATCTATATAGTCTAGTTTTCCTTCACACACTACATGTAGTTTTGTTACTCTTTAAAACACGGAGTGGGCTACACTACTAGTACTACAACTACAGCGGTAGTTCCTTCCTTACATCACTACGAGCGTAACATTCTCTAGTTTCATGAAATAAAGATTGTGTTTTACCTCTCCCAAAATGTTTTTATAGTAAAATTACAACAATTTATTGATACAACGTTAACCATGCCAAATTTACCAAGCACACATGAACGTGGTTTTCCAACAGTTGTTCGCTCGCTCCCTCAACACATTACCAGAGTCTACAAAAATGCTATGATGAGTGTCTAAAGGCGTAGAAAGATTTTTTAATACGACTGTTGGCACGTAAACGACATATGACCAAATCGAGCAAGAACGGAATGACGAGGTTTTGGCATACGACTGGGAGATCGCATAACCAAAGATCAACAAACGGGATTTTAATGTGGTATTTGTATGAGTGAAACTGCTGTCAAAGAAATCACTGTAAGTTATGTTTCTATGTAGAAACTTTGTCAAAATATTTACTGAACTAACATTATTGGCTATTGCTATAAATTACGTAGTGCTCCTAAAATAACATAAATTTCACTATTACTTTCTTCCATATGCGTTATCATAAAGTATTGTGATCGTAAAAACAAACTTTTTTATAAGTTGGTCAAAAAATCCATTTTAGGGTCCACTGAACTCAATCACGTGTTTTTTTCTAAAAATGATTTTGGTGTATGTCTATATGTGTGTCTGTCTGTGTAATTCATTGGAGACCAAACTGATGGATCAATTCTTGTGAAATTTGGTATGACTTTTTTTAGCCAATATCTCCAGACAGTTTTTTTTCACTTTTTGAAATTTAATTTATTTTTAATTTGTATGGGCAAAAAAACATAGCAAAATGAAATTTTCTCAAAAATGGCTCTAACGATTTTGATTATATTTTCAGGAAAGACGTGAATTACAATTTAAAATATTTTAGTAAAAACTGCATGTCTCCAACTTGACAAGTTTTTTAATTAAGGCAAAAAGACATATTTGGGGATAATTTTCAAAGTTTTGTTTTGTAGTGTTTAATATGAAGGAAAGTTTGTGCCAATTCTTCGGAACCATTTATTTTCATTGAAAACCATAATCAAGGGGAATATTTTGTCGCAGTCGCGCCTCCGACATTTGACAAGTTGACTTTGGATCACTTGCAAGTCGGTCGACTATCACCAAAGACCGGTTGTCGTCTCTCCGTCCGTCCCCAAACCATTGTGTGATTTGAATAGTCGTGGCAGTTGACTCTCCTACCCAGCTTGGCCACCAGGCAGCGCCAGTAGCTGACACTTGCGTTTTGCAGTTAACATTACTTCACTAGAAAACCTCATACGCTTACTGTACTTTTATTAACATATGTATTCCAAATTTTAACATGCTTTATAGGACAATTACGACTGGTACCTCCCGAGATAACATCCTTTATAGGACAATTACGACTGGTACCTCCTGAGATAACATGCTTTATAAGACAATTACGACTGGTACCTCCCAAGATAACATCCTTTATAGGACAATTACGACTGGTACCTCCCGAGATAACATCCTTTATAGGACAATTACGACTGGTACCTCCCGAGATAACATTCTTTATAGGACAATTACGACTGGTACCTCTCGAGATAACATGCTTTATAGGACAATTACGACTGGTACCTCCCGAGATAACATGCTTTATAGGACAATTACGACTGGTACCTCCCGAGATAACATGCTTTATAGGACAATTACGACTGGTACCTCCCGAGATAACATGCTTTATAGGACAATTACGACTGGTACCTCCCGAGATAACATGCTTTATAGGACAACTACGACTGGTACCTCCCGAGATAACATGCTTTATAGGACAATTACGACTGGTACCTCCTGAGATAACATGCTTTATAGGACAATTACGACTGGTACCTCTCGAGATAACATGCTTTATAGGACAATTACGACTGGTACCTCCCGAGATAACATTTTTTCTAATTGATTTTGGTTCATTAAACAAAATTTCAATAGAACAATAGTTATTTGTATGTAAAAATAAATAAAGAGAAAATTAAAATCTTATATTAAGGCACTATTTGGAAATTAAAATTGGGTTCTATTTAAAAAAGGGCAAGTTTAAAATTGTACGTTTATAAATAAAGATGTAATCTTTATTTGAATTTAAAAATGGCCTTTTGTAGAATCGAATTTAGTATAGCGATGTTAAAAATTGAGTAGTAGATTTTTAATAATGTTAAATAATTTAAACTATAGAAATATATTGAAACACTATAAAATAGAGAATATATCGTCCGAACAAATTGGTCGAAAGCCCTATGAAAGTAAGAAAAAAGTATAAGTATATAATACCCGTCAAGGAATTTAATAAGAAAGTAATAACCCATAAAATAATAAAGTCTACCACAGTCCTTTTACAAATGGTCTATAAGAGTGTGCGAATAAGTCACCATTCTAATATAAATTTATTGTTGAGAAAATCGATTATTTCAATTCAATTCATTTATTTAACAAAGTTTTACAACATGCGGTCCCAAAAAGCTAACATCACTTGTTGTTGGGTGCCGATACACACAAATTTTACAATATAAGAATAATAAAAAAAATACATTGTTTATATTAAACAAGGAAAAACTAATTGTTGTTAATGAAAATTAAACCAAAAGCGCTCTGTGTCAGCGGGTACAATAACTAATACAATTAAAACAACTAAGTGGTGAAAACAAAACTATACTTAAAATAACATTAAAAAAACAATACAAGCAAAAATAATTATTTGACAATTTAAATAAAAGAAGTATTATAACGAACAAACTATAATACAGTACCAACAAATATAAATAGACTTACATGAAAATATACATACATATACATGCATATATACATACAGTACATATACACATAAAAGATTTACACATACTCACACAAAATATAAAATAAATATGATTTCTTTAAATATAGCTCTTTGAAAATAATAATAATAATAATAAACAAATGAATAAATTGTCTTATATGGTATATAACAAAACGAAAACTGCAAACCTACTTAAAATATATTTGCCAATTTGAAAACCAAAGTTAGTTTTTGGTTAATAATTCAACTAACAACGAATTGTTAAAAATAAACTCTTTATTTCATCATCGAACGTGTTCCATTTAAACATTCATTGATAAGATAGTTCTCAGTCCATGAAATATGGGAAATAATCTTTTTATTGGTGCAAAAAATGTGCTGACTGTAAACCACTGACCTTTCCGATTAAAATCAACTACAGTAATGTTAGTAGTGGGGTTCAGTGGTTATCTCTCTTCACGTACAAAGGTCACGAGATACGGCACACTATCTGACATAACGTTTCGTAAATAGCTTTGACGAATGAATAGCAATTACAAATGAATGACTTATTTGTAGTGTCAGATGTATCAATGAACTCTCACTCGAACGTTGTAGATGTCATTTAAGTCTATAAAATCCATGGTCTGAAAATTTTTTTGACTTTGAACAAAAATTTACTGATACTAACTCTCCTTATGTGACTCAAAGTATTCCGGATTGACAATATTTTTTTACTTTGAACAAAAATTTACTAATATTAACTCTCCTTATGTGACTCAAAGTATGTATATTCTGTATATAATAAATAGTTCCAAATAATTGGCACAAACGTTCCCCCTTATTAAACACTAAAAACTCAAAACTTTGAAAATTACCAGTTTGATTCCCAAATATGTTTTTTTGTCATAACTCAAAAACTAATGAAGTTAAATACATGCAGTTTTTACTAAAATATTTTAAATCGTTATTCACATATTTCCTGACAATTTAATCAAAATGTTTAGAGCCGTTTTAGAGATAATTACATTTTTCGTATGTTTTTGCCCATAAAAATAAAAAAACTAAAATTTCAAAAAAGTAAAAAATATGCTGGAGATATTGGCTAAATACACCTACATACCAAATTTCATAAAAATTAATCCATCCGTTTGGCCTCCAGCGAACTGGACATACACAAAGACGGACAGACACCAAAACGATTTTTCGATGACA
Organism: Stictocephala bisonia; assembly: GCA_035578905.1. NCBI lineage: Eukaryota > Metazoa > Arthropoda > Insecta > Hemiptera > Membracidae > Stictocephala > Stictocephala bisonia. Next base: position 1,701,548 of record JAQJVL010000070.1, read on the forward strand.
AAAACGTTTTGGGTTATGGGACCCTAAAATTGATTTTTAAACCAACTTGTAACAAACTTTTTTTGGACGATCACAATTCTTTATGCTAACGCAAATGGGAGAAAGTAAACGCTGTTAACGTACATTCTGCGCCATCTGTTGAGATACCAAATAGGTTAAACAACTAATTTTTTACAGGATAATCTAGTTTTCTCGGATTATCATTTATCGCTGAACTGTTGTTTAATGACAAATGCTAATTAAAATCGTCCCTGTTATAACTAAGTCTACATTTATTTACACTAAATCATCACACTACAGGGTGTCTATTATGTCTGGAAACACCCAAACATTTCCTTTATTAATCGAAATATAAATTATAAACTTGTTACTATCGTGATATTTATTGGCCACCTACTATTTGGAACAATGTTTTGTCATTTCACACTAACGGGGGACGTCCTGTTGAGGATAACATTAATATTCCTTACGGAAGCCTATACCTTGTGATACATCACTTTAAAGGTTATAGTAAACTGAATTGAATGCCACAAACCTCATCTCTAAGGATTCACTCTATCATAAAATAGAGCAATTTGAGTATTCAAAATTGGTTATTTTAAACAATTCAATTTTAACTTCACTGTCAAACTGAAGAACGTAGGCAGTTTAAACCTTTACTTTGACCCCAAATGGTACTAAAAGTTTTAAGACTTTTCTAACATCATACATTGTTTTTTATTTTTATACGAAATTAATAAAAATAAATCGATACCGTATTTACACACTTTTATTAAAATAAAATTGTACTAATAAAACCAGCTCAACATGAACATTTTGTTTTATATCAATTAAACATTTGTTTTAATGCTAGGAATTTTATTGTATGTGTAACATATTACTGTGGTAAGAATTAAGTTAAACTAAAATTGTTGAACATCACCAATTTTCAATACTCAAAGTGCTATATTTTCTGATAGAGTGATACCTTAGAGATGCGGTTTGTGGCATTCAATTCAGATCACTATAACCTTTAAAGTGATGATGTATCACAAGGTATAGGCTTTCTTAAAGAATATTGACGATACCCTCAACAGGACGTCCCCCATTAGTGTAAAATGACTAAATATTATTCCAAAAAATAGGTGCCCCTATTACGAAAAAAATATCCCTATCCAAAAAATCCCTATTACGATTGTAAAAAGTTTAGATTTTTATTTCAATGAATAAATAATATATTTGGGTGTTTCCAGACACCCTGTATATTATTCGAGATCTATATCTACTGTATGTTGACATAGCCGCTTCTACTCCACTATTGTGTGGGTCTACGTTTGTTAACTAGTCTTTTCACCTTCTTCTATCATTCCACAGTTGTTCCGTGAATACATCTTCCCAATTCAGCCTTTTGTTATTGATATCTTCTTCCATCTCATTCATTGTCTGCCTTTCGGCCTCTTCCTTCTTCTTGTGCTCCCAATATTTGTCCAGAGATTCTTGTCTCACTCATTCTTTTCACATGTCCAAACCATCTAATCCTGTTATTATCTGCACTGTTTCTCAAGCATTCAGTACCTCCCTAATCTGGATTTGACTTTCCAGCAATATTTCTCAAAAACTTCATCTTTTCTGGTTGTATTCTTCCACATTCTCTCTCATTCAAAATCCATGTTACCTGTAAGTGACACAATGAGGGAATAGTTATTCAGAATCGTAAAAGATCCTATTTGGTATTTTATGAGGTCAGTGTATAAGCGAGTCGTCGCGTGGCTTTTGACTTGATAATGACGTTACGACAGTTGACACACAGAATATATAGATATAAAATTCATCTTTATACTCTGTGGCTGAGAGCTGATGCATGAACACTCTTCCAGGCAACGGCCTGGAGGGGTTAGAAGTAGTGTTAAAAGTCATCCCAGCTGGTTAACAGCTGAGTCGTCTGTTCCGGCTTTCCCCAGTCATAATCTCGCGAAAAGCAACTGGTAGAAGATATCTTTGTATTACCACATTTAACGTAAGAAGGATTAATTTTTTTGTTGGCTTCGAGATTTTCGAAATCTTGTAAGAGATTAGGCTGGTTGGGTTAGGTCAGCTAACTGAAGCGTGTTTTAAGGCTCAAAAAAGTAATTTTACATCTAAACTAATTAGATATTTAGCTAACCTCAACTTAATGACATTGTACGAAACCAAATTAAATTTTACCAAATCAGCTGATTTACATTGTTACATTGTTTTTACAAGCCAATGTATAGCCAAGGAAGAGGAAGAACCAGGGCTACCAACCTATGAACTTATAATTATCTTAAACCTTCAATTTCTGTACTTGTAAATAGGGTTGCGTTTTAAACATTCTGTATACAAAATAATAAATTAAAAACTGTTAAAATTTAAACAGTTTTCTGATTTGATGTGATGAAGTGATTAACATTTCAGGTGACTTCCACCCAGCATCAATCTATTTTCCATAAGACCAATTTTAAATTTTATAAAATTGAGGTGGCCATTTCCAAAACTGCCAAGTTTTTCAAATGTAGAATCGTCAATAATCACATTTATTATTTAAAAAGCATACAAATAGTCAATGTTTTACAAAAAACTAACTTATGTTAAACTAGACTAGTATCACTGTACGTGTATGGGTGGGCGGTGTTGGTACCGTTATAAAGTAGAGATCTCACTACCACTGTACGTGTATGAGTGGGCGGGTGGTTCAGTATCACTGTACGTGTATGGGTGGGCGGTGTTGGTACCGTTATAAAGTAGAGATCTCATTACCACTGTACGTGTATGGGTGGGCGGGTGGTTCAGTATCACTGTACGTGTATGGGTGGGCGGTGTTGGTACCGTTATAAAGTAGAGATCTCACTACCACTGTACGTGTATGGGTGGGCGGGTGGTTCAGTATCACTGTACGTGTATGGGTGGGCGGTGTTGGTACCGTTATAAAGTAGAGATCTCACTACCACTGTACGTGTATGGGTGGGTGGGTGGGTCATACAATGTATGAGAAGACATTGTTTTCTTTCTATGTATACACATTTTATGACTAAACTAATTAATAGAATTGATTGAATTGTATGACCTTCGTTGAATTATATCGTGAATTATATATAAAATTGAATTATATCGTGTAAGACTTCATGTCTTACACGATATAATTATTGTTCCAGACTGAATCGTTGAAATAGAAACTCATGTTTTTGGCCTTTTCGCGGAGGGAAGCTGCCAAAACATGACTCCACTGCTAATCCCTTTAAAACGTCGTTCAATTGCCAAATTTAACTATTTATACTTCGACAAATTCTTTAAAAATGGTTCTTGTTTGATTTTTGGTTTTCCCAATTATTTGTTTCTCCAAAAAATAAATTTGTCTGAAACTGTGAAAAATTCATGAAATATCGGAATCTATCATTGGTATAGTAAAGAATAAAGTCGACCAGTACCTCCCCCCTTTTAGAAAAGGGTCTCTTTCTCCTGTAACTAAATATAAGCTCTTTTTCAAAACCATGTTATGAAATATATGTCGCACTATTCAAGGGTGTAAAAAGTGCATAATTGCCAACATGTGTTTGTGAACATGAGTTCTATAAATAATTAACTCACTAAGATCTTCGTAGGTAACATTTCTTCACAGGAAGTCGTGGTTTGTTACCGATAAAGCTCACGGTTACATAATGCACCATTGCATGTCTTCCTGCACGGTTCCGGAAGAGCACTCGTGACGGCCGGTCACCGTGCCGTGACGGCGGTTGTCAGCCGGCTAACCATGTTCATACACGTCTAACCCCTGGGTCACGACAACAGGCAATGTCTTCATTCATTACTTACTTATGTGGTAATTTGTGGCTGATCAGGTAATCGATACAGGGATTGGAAATAAATAAATAATTATTGGTAAAAAAAATTTTTTTTTAGGTAGATGGTATTTTTGGACATTTCTCATCAATTATAAATAAACTCTACACGACTTTTCACATGGTTTCAACCTAAGTTATTTTTCGAGTATTAAATGTAAATAACATATAAATTACCGTATAATAATAGTAGTTTGATTAACAAACAAAAAACAAAAAGAACGCATTTTGCTCCAAGTTATAGCCATTAGGCTAAAATAATTAACATTAATGAATAGTGAATGAATAATAGGAAAATCTTATTGGTAGGCCTAAATTTGTTTTTTTCATTTTCGTATTAACACTTATAAGTTATAGCTATTATGCATCGGTCCTAATGATGAATAATGAATAATTAAAAAATTAATAATAACATTAGCTTACGTGCTGACGTGAAAACACAAACAAACACATTAATTAGATTACAATTGTTTTTTTTATTTTTTCTAATAAAACTAAACACGTTTGTGAGTTATGTCAACATCAATGTTTCCAAAACGCAAGAGCATTTATGATTGAATGCAGATTTTTCAAACCCTGAAAAAATCTAGGGAAATATTTTGTTAACGTGGGAAATATTTTGTCAAAATGGGAAATATTTTCTTGTAAGGAAGACAATCTAATTATTTAACTGGTAACACTAATGTAGCAAAACAGAATACAATTAATAAGCTAGGGAGATTATTGTGAATAAAGTGGTTAAAATTTAAATGACGTCCAACATCTTAACAAATTTAATTGTCACATTTTAGCGAAGCCTTTAATGGGAGTGTGGGCCTCCGCTCGCTCACACACAACTGGTGGTACGTCAATAGATTGACTGAAATTATATAATAGAACACAATGCAAACATTCTAGAAGGGATATGGGTGTTTTTAGTGGCAGGGACTGATCTTAGTACATTCTGAATACTGCATACTTATAATATAAGGCTATATATTTTAATAATTTTTTAATAGGATAAATTGTTTTGTGGTACTGTATATTTATGAACACAAGAGTTTATCTCAGAATTTTACAGTAATTAGTTGAGTGGGTGGTCTTTTAGTTATCTGTCTTGAAGGTTAGGTAGATTGTGAACAGTGATAAAACTTCTTGACTAACGGTTAGCCACCGACCTTAATAAGAGCAATGATCGAACACACGTTTTTACCTTTTAATCACATAATACCGCCAAACGTCTAATTACCGTTGTTTTGTAATGCAATATTAATTAATTGGTAGCCGTTGTTAATTGATGCATTCATAACTAATTTACTCGCCTTATCTTTGCCCCCCTTTCTACCAATTACGTTATCTAATACAGTGATCTATTTCAATTAATATTACTTAAACCAACTTTATCTCTTATATAACATCTCCGTTATACCTCCACATATTTTCCTTGTGATGGTTTTAATGGTGATCCATTTAATAGTTAATGACAACGCAAACGCTCAATTAGTGAAGAGAAAGTCGTACTTAATTGGCCCTCTTTATTTACATGCAAATTGAGTTGTAAATTAATGTGATTATTGTTATTTTTAAGTTTTTGCTTGTTAAAATTTCAATTTTTAGTAACGAATGATAAGTTTATATAATTATTTAACAATTATTACACATTTTAAATCAATTAATTCTTTATATTCACCAATTAACCATACGTTAGCCAGAAACAGTTTTTCAATATAGCCTGTGTTTATTTAGTAACTTGACCACAACAAATGACATACTATAGGCTTAAATTGTGAATATGCGTAATTCTATTGGACTCAAATTTTCAAATGGAAAGTCAAATAAATATGTGCTAACGGTTCTCAGTTCGATCCCAATCAGAGTTAATACATTTTGAGAAGGATCAGCTGATAATCACCGGCTGTTCATTTGTCATTGGGCTATTAATTAATGACACTTTCTAAGGAATAGTCAGCCTTAGTTCGTAACAATGACTACATTCGCTCATATACACTCATCACACTCATTCGAAATCCATATTCGACCATATCTTGACGATCGGCGTCTTATGAATAAATAAATAAATATTCTGCCGATCTCTGCTGACCCACTGAGAAGAAAGAAACAGAGGTCGCATCCAATATTGTGCTGAATGTGTGTAGTAGTTATTTCTCCAGTTGGCCATTCTATGACAGGGTCAGCACCTTGTCAGTACCTCCATCATTCCGCCCAAATCCTAGAGGATCAATGTAGTAATTATTACTACATATTTATAAACAAATACATAAGTTGTAATGTACTTATATCTGCCACTGAGGATTATAAGTAGGACTGTGGCCTTAAGAAGTGACCACTGTATCTTTTTCTCTGTGTCAAATCCCATTTATTAGCGCAATGGGTTATATGTTTTAGTTAATTAACTAGGCAAGCATCATTAAGATAAAATATAATATTCAACACATGTAACAATATTGAACCAATTGTTGTAACTTTAACAGGAGTAGATTCACACACTTAGTATTTAATATGCTATCGACTGTAAAAGCTGTTAATAATTTTAATCATAGTTCTACAAAACTTAACTTAGATAAAACATGAAGGTGACCGTTTCCCAAACTGCCAAGCCACCGCTGGGAAGTCGATATTCCAATAGCGGGCTAAACCATGCTGTTATTTCAACTGCAGGATTTGTGTTTACTATTGTAATGAATTATAGTAAACACTGCACGATTTATGAAGGTCTCATCTAGTAAATAATAAGCGGATATTATGATTTTTTTTTAAATTTAAAATTGTCGAGCCTATATTCAAATTTACACTAATTTAACGGTGAAAAATTTATAAAAACACTTAATTTTTACCAAAAAGTCATCTTACGGTTCAAAAAAGCTTCACTTACCAAATGACATTTGAAGTGTTACGTTACGGTTATTATTACAGGTTGACGGCTAATATATCTAAGAGAATAAGATAATAACCTGAGCTATTATTGAAATGTAAAAAATTAATTTGAAGCTTATCACGAATAAAGAAACTGTATTATTTTGTGCCTGTAGGAAGTTCGGGAAGAGTTCGTGTATTGAAGAACAAATAACTTTCCCAAGTTCAGTTGTGTTTTAACGTTAACACTTTCTTCCTAGACTTCATGTTATTAATATACTAGGGGACACCCCTGCACGCTTCGCGTGCCAACTCCTTCGCTCGTTAATGTATTATTGTCGATGAAAAGTTACTTTCCATCTTTTTTTTTAACTATATCATAGAAACTCTCATTGAACACGGTAACATGAGGGAAAGACGTGTGTCTGTTGTGATAGGAACTAGACACGCGTGAAGGTACACACGGGTGTGTTATAACAAACACACGTGCGTGCGTGTGCGTGCGAGCGTGTGAGTCGTGCAGCTGACCGCACATGTATTGTATCAGCGAGCAGAATTAATTGGGCAAACAAAGGGAAAAATCCAATCGGAATTGCAATTCAGATGTGGTAGTTGGGGTGGGTTTGTGGGGCGAGCTAGGGGTGGTTGGGGGTTGACAGGGTGTGGCTGGTCGATACCCCTTCCCACCGGGGTATAATATCTGTCTGTCTGTCCGCCCGTCATTTGTACATCTGCCAATAGACCAGTATCTCCCTCCGCTTCAACTGGTAATTGGTATTAAATATTTACAACCTGTGTGAAAACAAAATTCAGTATTTATTGCTTTTTTTGACAGAGGAGATTTCATTGTTGTTGAAAACATTGTTTACTTATATTTTTATAACGGCAAATTATATCTCTCCATTGTATGATTTGTATCATTGACGTTCACAGTATGATTTGTTTAGGAGGTGGCGAATGGTCGTCCATTTTGTATATATTCTGCATAGAACGAGTATTAAACGTACAAGACATTATTTAGGTATTTTTCTGATAAAATTATGTTTGATATTACAATAGAAAATGTTATCATTCATTATTAATTACTAAGACACCGATCGTAGAGATATGGGAGAATTTAAGGGGCGAAAGAGTGAAGGATGGTTGTGGATGAGTGTAGTGTGGTTACTGAGTTCAACTGTTCCTAAAAAAGGGCAATTTATTAATAACCCAACAGCCAGGGCAACTAAGGGACCTGCAGCTTTACGTGGAACCGAAACCACGTAGTAGTGGTCTAATTTTCAACGAACTAACCAGTCTGATGCTCAGTTCTCTTCCCTCCACAACATCAGTACACTGACTACCACCCTACACGGACACTCAAGACTTATCTCGTATGTCCACATCGATGGCAGCCATTGAGTGGACGTTGAGTCAGTATTTAGAGGTATAGGTAGTATAGAACATGTTGCCTACAATACCACAGCTACAACTCCCCAAGTAGCTGGGTTACAGCACTGCGCCACTAATGGCGACTCAGTATTTCCCCTACACAACATCCGACCGGGATTACCACCTAAAACTGATTTTGTTAGGTTATGTTATTCAAGTGCTTAAAATAAATCGATAAATCAGTTAAATAAATAAAAATGCTAACAACTTTTAAAATTCATTTAACAATCAAAATAGTGTTTTCAAGAATTAGTCAAACTTTAAACCGTCAAAATTGGGAAATGAATAAATGCTTTAAGGTATTTACAATGGAGCTAAGTTTTTGTTTGGTTTAAAAAATTGAGAAAATATTATATCGTTCCGATGGAGAATAGATTTGTGTTGGTCGGAAGTCACCGGAATCTGTTGTCACTTTACTCCTTCCCCTTTAGGAAAAAAATCAAACATGTTTGTTAAGGAAACTACCATTTTAACAGCAATGTATCAACAAATATATTAATACTGTATTTACTATGGTCAAGTAACTAAAGTTTAACATTAAAATTGAATGGAGTCCAATTACATTGAATTTGTAGATTTTTAATACAAAGGTTGCAATGTTAAGACATTGGTTGTGTCAATTGATTAAATTGAATCAATTTACAGGATTTTTATTTTATCTTACATTATTTACTTAGGCAAGAATTGTTACGTTAAATCTTGGAAGAAAAACTCAATTCATTTCAGAAAAATTCATATTATGAAAAAATAAGAAAAACCAGGGATTCAGATTGATAAGTCAAGAGCCTCTGGTGACAAATGACCCGAAACACAAACCTGACAAACAAGTTTTATTTTATATTCTTGGGATACAACAAACACAACCCTCGTAAAGAATGAGGTAATTGTCGATGTCTCAGAAGACGCCGGTGTAATGAATTGTTTATATTAACGTGACTTAATTAGTCGAAGCCGCAGATTCTCGGAACGATTCCACACTTTTACTGCCAGTTTATTTTTATTACCTCAATAATTAATTTAGGATTGTTACCTTTATTGTACTACATTAAAAGAGCACTTCGATATATTTTTAATTTTAAAGAATTTAAAAGAAATATTGTGATATGTCGAGGAAACTAAATTAACCTCTTTTAATATTGCCACATTCAACGAATTGTTTTTTAGGTAGATTATTTGTAAAAACCTACTTTGTCTCGTAAAAAATCGTAACATACAAATTTACATACTTTACTCCAAGTCGATTGCAGAACATAATTAATTTGTTTTAATTAATTCTTGTTCCAGATTGTGTACAATGAAAAATAGGTCGTACTATATTTTCTGAAATTAGCATGGCGAAGAAAATGTTTACGTACGTACTAAGTGATTTGCATGTTAAGGATCAGCGTAAAAACACTTATAAAAAAATTAGTCAGTAGCGTAGTTGGTTAAAGTCCAACTTCATAAGCTACAGTTTCTCAGTTCGATCCCAATCAGTCATAAACAATTTTGAAAGGGATCAGCTGATAACCACCGGCTGTTCATTTGTCATTGAGCTATCAATTAATGACACTTTCTAAGAAATTGTACCCCTTACTTGTAACAATGACTAAATTCACTCATCTACACTCATCACATTCATTCGAAATCCATATTCGCCCATATCTTGACGATCGGCGTTTTAAGAAAAAATAATAAACACAGAAAAATGAGTCTTAAATTAATATGATTTTTTTTACTTTGAGAGAGATTCACTAATAATATACAGTAGTTACATTTATTTTTGTAACTTCAAATCAAATTGGTTTAGCTTTCCAAAATTACAATATTTTGCATGGAATATTGGTAAGTTTTTAATTGCAATAGACGTTGAAAATTAATATTAAAGTATAATTATTTAAATTCAGTAACTACACGTTTACGTGTTTTACAATGAATTCACGTAGACCAATGCATTGAATGAAGTGTTTTCACTTGTTCGCTTGACTTCAATTATTTCAGCGTTTTTCCTTCTTTTGATTGGTTGGTTTTCAGTTCTGTGTTTCATTAAAAGCAAAGTTATCTTTATGTTTATGTTGTACATTTGACCTATATTATTACATTTTCATATGGTATTTTATTGTGGGATAATAGCAGCCATGTTAATGAAATTTTGTTGTTGCAAAAGAAGGCGATTCGTGTTATTACTGACTTACACAACTTAGAACACTGCAAACCAATATTTGTTAAGTTAAACTGTTTAACAGTAATAAATTTGTGTATATACAATGTGTTACAATATACAAGACATAATATCTCAAAGCAAATTATGAGACAAGAAATTCACACTTATAATACTAGAAATAGGAATAAAATTGATGTTCCTTTCAACAGATTGTCAAAATCAATAAATAGTTATGATGTGTTAGGTTTGAAATTATATAACAGACTACCATGTGAAATAACTGACCTTCCTGAGAACCTATTTAAAAAAAGATATACAATTTACTCGCAGAATTATCTTTTTACTCGCAGAATTACAGAAGAGTTCTTTGATCATGACTTTTAAAATATATGGTTTTATTGGCAACGCATTTTATATTTAGAATTTGGCAGTAAGGTGTTATTTATTTTTATGTAATATGTTTATTTAATTGTAAATTTGTATTGTTCCGTATTCCTACATTATGTTGTATTATTCAATTCAGATTCTATATTTTTTGAATACATTAGGTAGGACTAGTAAATATATTTCACTGTATGTTTATTATGTAGTATTTGTACATTGTTTGTTTGCCTTTGTCTATTGCTGATGTAGACAAATGACAGTAAAATTTTACTTATTTATTTATACTACTTAAAATGGTAAACCTCCTCCACATAATGGAGTTTTGTACCGTAATTTTTCCTATATGAAAATTTAGAGATAAAAAAGTTAATAGTAGTAAGTATGAATAGATTAATTTGTAATCTAAATTCAGTTTCAAGCTTATATCAAGTTTAAACGAGTATTCCTACATTTCTACGATATTGCCTCGTTACGGAGTTGGGAAATTTGATACGGCTTAGTTGAAAAACTATGGAAATTAGTTTTTATCAGACCTATCAACAGACTGTTAAGAAAGACTGCAGGCTAAAGACAGGAAATATTAGTATTCTCGTAAGGTAACAACATGACTAATTAGGGAAATAAACAAGATAATATCAGCAATTATAAAATGTTAACTATTTAATCATCGGAGTCTTCCTAGTTGTATGCATTCTCTTAACCCTTCAACGGAATATTAAAAAACAAATTGATCAATGTGATCAAGTCTTATCATAAATATTGATGGGCATGTGACTTGCGTGACCTTGTCATAATGGTTATGGTGAAAGAGGAACGTGGGGGTAAAGCAAATATTTATAAACGCATTAAAGCTGACTCAATGTGACTGAAAGGATATAACAGTTGATTGAGGATTGAAATTT